>CM031695.1:5548369-6748369 GCA_018466805.1 Hippocampus abdominalis | reverse complement strand
GAGGAGAAACATGCTAACCATGGATGCAACCTTATAATGATGCTGTGATTGTCATGGTAATTGTGTAAATGTCATGGTAAACGTGCAGATACGATGTTCTTCTATAAATAAATTAATAAATACATCGGATAAGTGAAAGTGCTGCACTTCACCCACAGATTTATGCGGCCTTCGGAGGACCCAGTCTGTGAATTTGGACACTGTCAGTATTTCAAGGCGAGCCGGTTCATCCAAATCGCATGCGACAGCCAAATAGCATCGAGAACAGACTTAGCAGTACTACCGGTATGTCACAAGCAGGTGTCACATACCTGAGACACAGCCAAATACAGAAAAAATAAATAAATAGATCAAAACAAAATACATGCGAGATACACTACAGTGAAACTCCTCTACAATGAAACCTACATGGGCGAAAATACCCCCTAATGTGAAAAGATTTTCATGCATTAACACCATTCCCATTCTCCTGCCCCCCATACAAAGAAAAAAAACCCTGTTGTGTTATACCAAATCTTTTTCCCTGCTCTTGCCTCGCGAGAGATTCACTACAACAAAGTTTAATCCAACTGCGACCTCTACTACTTCGTTCGGAAATGGCAAAAGCAACCACCACGCTGGTTTACATAGCTCCGAATTTCCTGAACGCAACATACTCTTAGCTGCTCTTGCCATTGGCTTACTGAGCATCATCCTGGCCTCCGATTGGCCAAGAGGGACCTCACTATCTATGTGTGTAGATCCGTGGAAGAGCGAGTGGAATGCATCCGATTAGCTGCTCAGAGTAAATTGCTTGTGGCTCGACGGAGAGTCAAATAAATGAACGCTTCCTGGAATGCTTTAGTTGTTATCATGCTAAAAAGCTTACGCTAACCGGAGCGCTAATTAGAGAGAAGGCGCGTTCCATCGCGCTAACTATGGCCATTGAGGACTACGAAGCGTCCCGTGGCTGGCTAAAAGTTTATTGCATGACATCAGCTGAGCAACGCTGTCTTGGGTAGCGATCGAGGGGAGGTCGAGGTATATAGAGACAGTAAAATGGCGGAAAGAAAAGCCACCGGGTCCAGGAAGTATTTGTTATTGTGCGATTCAGACGCAGCAAGAACGTTGCATTGCTAAAATGGCTACAAAACGGACCTTTGGATGTCAAGCAGCGCTCTGATGCTGGAAGATAGAGTAAAAGTGATCAAAATGAAAGACGGAGGAAGCAAAATAAAAGACATTATCCAAGAAATTAATGTAAGTGAAAGTGAATGCTGATCGTACATTTCTCAATTTATTTCCCTTTCTTTTCTTTCTACACTGACTATATGAAGTGTCAAATAAGTGTGTGCTCATACTTATGCACTATTGGAACAAAAATAAAGAGTACACATACGTTTGTGCGTGCGTGTACACATACGTTTGTGTGTGTGTGTGTGTGTATTTACATCTGAGATCAAATTTGCTACAGTGAAAAAACCCCTGTTGTGAAAAAATTCTTGCTGCAAACATGATTTCGTTGTAGAGGAGTTTCACTGTACTCACAAAAAGTTAATGATATTTGGCTTTCAGCTGAAATTTCTGGAAAGTGCCAAACATTCACGCTATGGTGATAATATATCATGAAAGTAGGATATTTTAGCAGCCGGATGTAATTTCCTCATCTTAAACAATTCATTGAAACAAATGCTAACAACAACGGTGGGTACACCACAACAAAAAATTTTAACTTCGCAATAACTCATGTACCCTTGAGCATCAATTACAGCTTGACAACAATGACTCATGCTGGCCCAACCCTTAGGTCAGGTGTGCCCAAACTTTTTGAACCGAACATTGACTTTTCGATCAGCCAACCTCCTGCAATCGGTAACGCAGGTCACGCGCCACCGAAGGTTAAAGATTTACATGCTTTATTTATTTTTTTTTTTACTACTTTTTTGTGAAAATTAGGTACACCGGTCTCCCAACAGCCATTCTCTAATGATGTGACCTCGATGAGCTGGAGCATTGTCACCCATGAAGATTAAATTAGACTCGCATTGTTCATGTAGGGACACAATCACTGTGTGAATAATGTTATTCAGGGTAGTATGGGCTTGTCACTACAGTTAGGTTTTTTACCCTATTTTGCTGGTTTTGCTCGTTGCTCCATTGTGTGCAAGATGTGTGAACACACACGTTCAAGGTCAATCAAGCATGTAACAAAATGAAACTTTAAAACATGATAACATTGTGTTTGTCTATCCTCTAACAATTACAAATACAAAGACGCCGTCCTAAGTACGTCAACGCCGCAACCCTATTGAATGTGGTAATGTGGAGCAAATTGTGAATATGCTTCTCCTTCGAGATATATCATCATGCAAAAACTCACTGGATGAATACAGAATTATTTCTTTTGATTGTATGATGTTGTCCTCACTCAGTTTTATGACATTATTTGCCAAATGTATGGCTAATATTAAAGCCACATACAATATGGCGGATGGGCTGACATATCGCATAAACATTTTAACACAGCCAGCTGTCTTAACTGGCTGGGTTGATCATTAGTGAAATGGGTGTCCGTAGGTACTTTGTTATGTTCTCTGACTGTAAACTAGGTGGCAGTGTTGATATGTAGAAACTGTTGAGATGAAAAAGGTTGTGCTGTTTAATAACCTGTTAAGAAAATACGGTGCTTGGCTACACTGTGGCCTTGTTATTTTGCCTCCCGACACCACATATTTAACCCGATTACGGACAATTAAAGAGACTGATGAAAACCCACATGCGTCCTTGCTTAGTCCGTCCTTTTAAAAAAAAAAAAGCTTCTTGGGCTCCGTCCTCTATCTGAAAAATGGGTATTCCATCCCTGGGATGGGATGACTGCTTGTCACTGTACAATACACAAAGTGTAGGGCAATTCTGTACAGACTGGACACGCCTGCTCACACTGTAACCATCAAACGCTTGTCTGGTGACAACAGTGGCTAATGCATGGCGCTCTAATTGACATCTCCAACATCAATGTGAACAGACTTTCATCAGGGAACAGCACTGAGGTCCACTGGTCCCTCTTCCAGCATAAATGCTCCCTGGCCGATGCAAGATGACCTGTGTCTAGTGGTGTGGTCAGGGTACCCTTGCAGGTCAATGCTGATCCATTGTTAGTTGTCGTCTTGGTCTAATGATGTAAAAATTGTGAACAGCATGTTGAGGACGACTGCTTAACCACCAACTCAAAATGAACCAGAACATTTATTGGTCGATCCAAAGATCAAACGGCTGTTGTGAATTTTGCCGCTAAGCTCCCCATTAGAGAACAGCAACTTGTGCAAAAAGTACTGAAACGTTAAACAGTTGGACATCTGAGTTCAAAAGCTTCAAGAAGGCCGCCCTTTTGGCCACAGTCAGCTGAGATAGGCTCCAACTCACCAGAATAGGAAAAGCAAATAAATGTATGTAGTGTATGATCAACCATTGGATTAAATTAAATTTACAGATAGAATTTCAGTGTAAATGTGCTTCTCTCAGGGATGTGCCCTTCTTTTACTTAAATTTCCATATTTTCATGAAGCTCACTATCGACTACAACAGGAAGCCATCCACACGTGATTGGGACACAGATTTACATGGATCTTAAATCCTCAAGAAGCACAATGTTTTATTTTGTTTGTGTTTTTTGCATGCTGGTCTTAGGAGGACCCCAAAAAGCAGAGGGAGGAGCAGGGTGGACTGAGCAAGATGTATTTAACAAAAATGCAACCAGGAGTACACTGGACAAAACTAACTGAAGCAACCACAAGGAGCTAAAGTAACAGAAAGGTAATAGAGAATGAAAGAAGAAAAAAAACCCTATGACAGAAAAAAAAAGCACACAGGAGAGCACACAGACACTCACACTCACAATGCCTCAACAAAGAATGACGAGACAATGAGAATTACCTGGACAAGACACAAAAGGTTGAGGGAGCTGATTGGTTGAACACAAGGGACATGGATGAAGAGAACAGGTGCAGTCAAAAATGGCACAAAACCAAATGTAACCTGAACAAAAACATAACATGGTGGTAACTAGAACATGTAAACTCTTTACAGGGGGCAGCTTGCGTTCACACGTTGCTTCTAGCATCCTGCAAAGTCGTGAGCAGAAACTGTCTGCATTCATTTTCCGGCCATTTTTTTTTCTACAAGCAGGTTTGGTTTGCAGCCTGAGCTTTTTGCAGCAGCCCCCCTCTATATGGTCAAAAACAACACGTGATGGGGAAATGAAAATCGTCGAGAACCAAAATTCATGCAGTTAAGCAATTTTTACATAGTGCTGAACATTGATTATTTCAGGCAACAATATATATATATATATATATATATATATATATACGCCGTCATTTCTGGACTATAGACCGCACCACTACATTTTTAAAGGAAAAAAACATTTTGTACACACGTAAGGTGCCCATATTGTTACATGAGATATTTACAAAGAAAGACGGTACACAGGCGGCCGTTAAAAAAGTCTTTATATAGGCCGCTTCATTAAATAAGCCGCAGAGTTGAAAGCGTGTGACAAAAGTTGCGGCTTATAGTCCGGAAATTACAGTATATATATTATTTTTTTTACTGCCTTACAACAAAAGGAGTGATTTTCTAAAGCGCCATCACGTCCTTTCCGTGGGCATTTACTGTTTGCATGCATGTGAATATACACAGTGAAAAATGAACCTTGTCATTCTGCTTAACACCTGCTTGCACTCCACAGTTATGTACCATAATTTAGTGTGTGGGTGTGTTATGTTACGGCGCGCTAAACACTCCTTTCTCCTTTGCTTCCTTCCATTTCTCACACCGAACTCGGTCATAAATCATACACATTCATGATGAAAGAATTCATGTTAAACAAGGAAACGGCACAATGTTTTATAGCTGATTAGTTAGGAGGAATTTTTAAAAAAATGGTATGTCAGTACTGATATAATATAATACAATATAATATATCGCCTCAAATATGTCCTTTGACTATATTGACAACCAACATATTGAATCTGGCTGGATACCAATCTGGATACTCATTTGTGCACTGGTAGCAGTGGTGTGACCAAATTATTCACTTGGTCGCACTCTTATTTTTGGGGTTTGTACAGCATACCATATTTTCTGATGAATAGTCATCATTGTTGGCATACCATGGTTTAGAGACTTGCAAAATATTTTACTGCAACACAACTTTGTTTGCAAAAACCAGCGGGTGACAAAACGGAAAAAACCATGGCAGCTAATCTGCACATGACAGTGTGAGGCAAGCTCATGCACATGAAGGTGTGTTTTTCTAAAACGGTGACATTTAACTTCCTTGACACCTAATGTCCCACGTTTATTTGTAGGGGAGTAGCCATGTCACAAGACTTTAGTGACGACATCATATTTGCGAGCGTGATCATCTTGAAGCCACTTATTTAGCTTAGCCGTTGTAGACATTAACATTTTCAAATGTCAGGTGAAGAGGTTTTAAATTAACTGTGTCATCGACTTCGGAAAATACGACTTTATAGGCGACCTTGATGACCTCTAGGAGTGAGGGGAAAGAGAAATGGTGACAATGAGGAATCTAATGAACCATTGCAATTTGTTGCACCCCACACAACCACCGTGTCGGCTTTTGTAACCTGCCATTGATTCAATTGTTCATCTTATTTTGGAATGTCGACTCATTTGAATGCGGTACGTTATCTCTGCTGAACAATTGTGGTTTACTGGCGAGCCAGTGCGGGAGAAATTTTCACTCTCTAACCTTGTGACAGCGCCATTCGTTTTCTCTGAGGCAAATCAATCCAACTCTATTTTCTCTGGATTTCCTCTGCCTTTGTTGTCCCCACTCGAGCTGTCTTTACTAATAATCAGCTTTCATGTCCAATAAATGAGCCTTTTTATTGCCCCAAATGGCATCGCTTCAGCAAATAAATGGAAATGCATGAGGGTTCTTGTGCAAGGACGTATGTGTACATGCCACGAAGTGGGAAGGGGGATTGAGCAATAACGGCTTGTGTCAGAGTGAGAGTCAGAGTAAGTTCCGTCACAGGGATGACACAGACACGTAACCTCTAAAAGAAGGACACAATGTGAAAATTTAATGATTGTAAAGAGGAATGTGGTGTTCAGGAAAAAAGATGTGAGCATTGTCGAAAAACTGCAGCTTGTCATTGAAACGTCACCAGCGCGTAATGTTAAAAATCCAAGCAAAGCCGCACCACTCGCGTCATGAACAATCGCAGGCCACAACATTAGGTACATTTGCACAAGTTATTAAGATCCGTCTTGAGAGCGGAGATAACGCCTGCCTTCACAATGTTCATTTAGGATTGAAACTAACAAAGATCTAAAGTGTGAAGTTATTACATATCTTGTTAATTTGCAGGATTATACCAAACAAAAAGAAACAGCTGATTCGTATTGTACTCTTTAACTCGGGTGGTCATTGCCATGCCAAGTAAAACAAACATTCAAACGGCCGTGTAAAGTGAATTCAGAGATGTGTTTGATCATACATTATAATGTACATGTTTGGAATATAATTGCTGAAGACATTTGCAAAGACTGAGAACTATGTAGTACTCAATTGTGGGGACAATGCGTTTTAACGTTTCAGTTTTCCATGTTTTTTTTTCAACGTGGCTCAAAGAGTGATGCACTTTGGCTCTGGCAAGAGTTGTACTTGCCCCATTTATTGCTTGCATCAGCGGTTATCAACATTCAGTTAGCTAGCTAGCTATGTCTACAACCCGAATGTGAAGCCTGTCTTTGGATAGTGCACTGGCATGGCTGCTTTAGAGCGCCAAGTTGTCAGCTGTGACAACTTTAGAATGTTTCGTGGAAAAGCACATTGTATGTGCTGCATACATGTATCAGTACATTCATTCACAAGTCTATTAAGTGTAGTGTGTGAAGTGCTGCCTTCGTGAGTCAAAATTCTTGTATTGTCTTTTGGGCACCCACTTCTCTTTCTGAAATTCTGGGCTCTGACTCCACTAGTAGCCTCTTCCCTTGTCTCAACCCACAATCTCTGACTTTGGTTGCCAGGTAACAAAAGCCATACTCTTTATCGGCTTCACGGTCAAGGTGGGCATGGCTCATTTTCTTCAAATAGGCTGCGTACCAGTAGGCTTGGAATATTTGGATGAAAAGTGGGCTACAACTCTTATTGACACATTTTAACATACGCATTAAAAAGATGGAAACGTTTTTCCTAATTGCCAAAACGTCTGTTAAACATCACACATCATGTTCAATCTCCATGAACTGATGATGACGTGAATACAAGTCTTCTTGAGCAACCTGCACAGCTGTCAGCAACACACTGAACATTCAGGAGCATCTGTGTTTCTTCTGCTGCCATCAGTAAATAATGCACTGCTGCGCATCTGCAGTCTGACTTAATATATAATTCACACCTTGTATGCAGGGAGACAAGCCTTATGTCAGTCACTCAACAAATGGAAACCCTACTCCTGGCTTGGAACTACTTTTGTGTGCCACGTTGACGAGAGATGGCTCAACAAATCAATTCATCGATGCATCACTCGGAATTTATTGTTGATTAATCGTGTCTTGGAATGTGTTAAGGCAAATTGGAATAAAATACATCACGTCAATGACAGGAAGTTCAATGACTTATCATGCAAATCCTCTGACCCGCTCCGGTGCTTGTCTTCGTGATGAAACGTTCTGCATATTCAGACAGCTATTATTAAAATGATTTTTTTTTCAAGACCAGCAAGTACAGATTTATTGATTGTTAATTTTCACCCTTGTTGTTCAAGGACATTTTGTCAGATGTCCATTCCTGATATTAATACTTCGTAGCATCGTCCCCGTCAGTTCATGACCACTAAATTTATAGACCTTTTTGTTGCAACAAAGGTTATTATAGTTAATAAAAACAAATGAAATAACTCCAACTAAAATTTAAAAAACATTCACTTTTGGGTTTTATTTTACATCTGTTTCGGTCGTGCTTTATAGCTCTAGCTACAGAGCAAGGAAGTTCAATTCTTTGAAAATTGTAATTTACTTAACCGTACTACACAAAAATTTGTGATATTTTTTATGTTGCACTCAACAAATACTCCATATATTCAAACAAAAAACTTAAACTAATGTTAAAACTAATAAAGACCAAACTACAAGGCAGTTGTTTTTTTAAACAAATAAATCAATAAATAAAAGCTTATACAAACTAACAAACTTAATTGTTACAGTTACGCTTGCGCATACTAAAATGCCTTTGTGTCAAAATAACCGGAATGTTTCACACTGTGTCACTTCCCGTAAAAAAAAATTAAATAAATCAACGGATAGTGCGAAAAAGGAACATTAATTAAGAGAAGAGCCGTAGGAGCAGTGGCATAGGTCATGTATTTTAGTGGGCAATTATTTTGGGGGACATAATTTGTTGTGGATGACTTTCAAGGTGTTTGAAGTGCTCATTCAATATTCATTCATTCATTCTCCGAACCGCTTTATCCTCACAAGGGTCGCGGGGCCTGCCGGAGCCTATCCCAGCCGTCTTCGGGCAGGAGGCGGGGGACACCCTCAACCGGTTGGCAGCCAATCGCAGGGTACATAGAGATGAACAACCATCCGCGCTCACACTCGCACCTAGGGACAATTTAGAGTGTTCAATCAGCCTGCCATGCATGTTTTTGGAATGTGGGAGGAAACCGGAGTACCCAGAGAAGACCCACACGGGACCGGGGAGAACATGCAAACTCCACACAGGGAGGCCGGAGCTGGAATTGAACCTGGTACCTCTGCGCTGTGAGGTCGACACGCTAACCACTGGACCACCTGGAACGCCCTCATTCAATTATTATTAGTAATTTTTTTTTGTAATTCCATGGAGACGGTGGCCACTTGTGACGCTGATACTTTATGATGCTCCTCCTTTATTTCCACATCATGTGTTGTATGAGTCACTGTGCCAGACAGACATGCGGATTGCTGAGAAGGTTGAAGTGACTGTTTTACAGAGTGGCGGTGGCCTTGCAGACAGGCTAATATAATTTATTTTCTATTAGTATGTCGAACCGAACCAACACTGACTCTTCTTCGCTTTTCTCTGCCACCCACTGCTACTACTGACAGCACACAATGTGGGAATATGCAAATGTATATCAATATTTAGAGACTATACATGAAATGTCATATTCCAAGATATCACTTCTGTTATGCTTTATCCTCATTTCTGTACCTGTCTTAATATCTTGTCGGTATCATGGACGACAAAGCGCTGGACTCAGTCGCTCACGGCATGGCTTTTTTTCCCCCCCACAACCAGCTCCAACTATTCTGCTGAGACGACCACATTAGCTTGATTACAGTGAAATGAATGCACAGAAATAGCTGACTTAACATTATGTTGCAAATCCAATTTGGTATTGATTGACAGTGCAAGATTCACTAAACTCATGCATTCTTGTAGTCGTCGAGCATATTACAGTACAGTACAATATTATTTGCATTATATACAGAAACTCAACAAAGACGGGATTAATCCGTTAAACGAGTCTGAGTTTGGCAATGACAAGTCCAGTATGGAAGAAGTGACTTTAGCTGAGCTTCCAGCATGTGAGCGGCTAACAAACAGCAGCAACACATATAACTTGACATGCCACACCAAGTATGAAATCTCCTGACCTCCGGATTCTTTGATCTATTAATGACATGCAATATTCATCCTCGCAACTACTGAATGTTTCATTATATCTGCTGGGATGTGGAGTGCAATACTAAGAAGCGTAGCAGCAACCTATCTGGAGGATGTTGAACATTTATCATGGTTGTAATAACTGACCTTGGAGGGCGCTCTCATGCAGCCACTATTTTGGAAATCAAAGGAAATACAATTAGGATGATGCTATGCACTAAATGTGGACTGTGGGATAAATATTGATATTTTCCTCAATCTACCAATGGGGCTGTTGTCTCCATTAGTCATTGCAATTTCTGTCCCTATAATGTACCTTGTGGTTGCTGCTACAAAAACAAATGTAGTAGTGAGGGAATAATCCAAAACGCTCATCTTTATGTGCAGATAGATCATCATATTTTCTCTCTCTTTTGCATAGCATCGTTGTCGTAACAGCTCATAATAGCTAAAACGTCTATCATGGGAGTGCCGGTAATCTGACACAGTCAACACTGGTAATTAGTGAAAAGGATCACCTTTCCCATTATCTGTAGCAACCAGTTGGTTCCCCTCCCAATTAGGCATGCAGGTGATGAGAAACACGCGTCTCCCATTATGGAAATGATTCAATTGGGCCAATGGGAAGTGAGATGTGTTCTACAACTGCTGTTGCTGCTGCTGCTCCTGCAGTCCCGGCAAGCCTAATTTACAGATCCGGACTGACTTAGGCTACGTTTACACATGTGGCATTTGAAACGAATTCAACTTGTTTTGTCCTCCCATGGTATTGAATACACTTGGATATGATCAAAGAGATTAGATCATAATTGAATATATGCCATCTCTCTGCGATTGGCTGCAAACGGTTCAAGGTGTACCTCCGCCGACTGCCTAAAGACAGCTGGGATATGCTCTTGTATGCCCCACGACCCTTGTGAGGATAAGCGAATCAGAGAAAGGGTCTAACCCGCTTCTCCTCAGGAGGGTCGTAGGCGTGCCGGAGTCTATCCCAGCTGTCTTTGGGCAGTAGGCAGCTTACACCCTGAACTATTGCCAGCCAATTGCAGGGCACATTTAGAGGAACTACCATTTGCGCTCAGATTCATACCTGGGGACAATTTAGAGTGTTCAATCAGCCTGTCATGCATATTTTTTGGAATGTGGGAGGAAACCGGAGTACCCGGAGAAAACTCACCCAGGCACGGGGACAACATGCAAACTCCACACAGGAAGGCCGGAACCGGAATCGAACCCTGCCCAGTGCAGGGCAAATATATCAGTCTTAACTGTTCGGGGATGACGTCAAAAACAGAAAGTCGGAGTTGCTTTCACATGTGTGAACTTAGAGGAACTCCTCTACTGCATCCAAACCTGCCAACGAGTTGTGTGTAGCCTGGTGAGTAGCCCAGCTGACTGCATTCAGTCTAATGAGCGTCATTTGTCAGCTGCTCGACAAACGATACGCCTAACTCCAAAATGCAACATGCAAATGAGATGATATGAAAAGTCCTTGAAGGAATTTGATTGCATTGAAGTGTTCATGTGAAAATGTGTTTGTCTCTCAATGCCTTGCAATTGACTGGCAATCAATTCTGGGCATAGTCTGCCTCTTGCCCACTGAGGAGGACCGGCGCCACGGAAAATGGATGGATTCTGCAATCGGCTATAGTTTCGAATACCCTGATGCTCGGTCTTGGAGCATAAATAATACTCTATTCATATAATGTAGGCGGCCCGGTAGTCCAGTGGTTAGCACGTCGGCTTCACAGTGCAGAGGTACCGGGTTCGATCCCAGCTCCGGCCTCCCTGTGTGGATTTTGCATGTTCTCCCCGGGCTTGCGTGGTTTTTTCTCCGGGTGCTCCGGTTTCCTCCCACATTCCAAAAAAAAACATGCATCTGATTGGACACTCTAAATTGTCTAGAGTGTGAGTGTGGGCGTGGATGGTTGTTCGTCTCTGTGTGCCCTGCGATTGGCTGGCAACCAATTCAGGGTGTCCCCCGCCTACTGCCCGAAGACTGCTGGGATAGGCTCCAGCACCCCCCGCGACCCTAGTGAGGATCAAGCGGTTCGGAAAATGGATGGATGGATGGATGGATGGATGGATTCATATAATGTACATTTAGAATGCTAATCCATTTTTATAATTATTATTTGACTGACAAGAACCTACGTTGCTGGTCGTTGTCCATATGCTCTCTCAGAGACCAGAGGCTGAGAATGGATGCAAAAAGTCTGCAAAACGTAAGGGTCTATATTATTCTACAAGAAAGTAACTTGTCAACATCTGGGTGGCAGATAGGATTGAGAGTAATGAGCAAATTGCAGTATGAACGACGACGTAATTTCTAGCGTTGACACTACCTCTTGGCTGAAAAATGATGGAACTAAATGCCAGAATGGATGTGTGAGAACTGAAAATTAATTCCCTTCTATCAGGAAAAAAAAGTATTAACCTCACAATGACACTAAGGCTTTTCTTTTAACCGCAAATGTTTATTTATTTTTATTTAACATATTTATATATTTACGTCTTATGAAATTTTAACGTAAATTTTAGCTGTGTGTGTTCAATGCACTACATCAGGGGTGTCAAACTCATTTCACATGGTGGGCCACATACGGCCTCGGTAGATGTCAAGTGGGCCGGACCATTAACAATTATACCAGACTCTGCTATAAATAATCTAAATAATATGTCTTTCCTTTGTTTTGGTCTAAAGATGCACAAGAACACTCTGATAATTTTGAAACTTAATGAACATATCTTTTACAGAACATTTCATGAAGCACCTAAGATTTCCTTAAACAAAGGTGTAATTGACTTTTATCATTCACATATATGTATTGCAACTGATCCCACTGATTATACAAAGGCACAAAACTTTAACAAGTAATTGGTAATGAAAAATATAGGAATACACTTTTAAGATTAAACGAGATTTATAAAGAAAGGAATTTTTAAACCATTTACACGAGCATATAAAATCTAAATGTAATCCCTGCCTACACCTTACAAACTAAGGAGAATGCTATAATATGTGTCAAGAAGAAAAGTATTCACGTGTCCTTGATAGCGTCTGCTGTGTTGGGTCTGTCTCAGTGACAGACTGAGGCTGCGGTTGTCTTCTTCTCTGATCAAAACAGTGCGGATATTCCATGAACTGCACCTTATTAAAAATATTCTTTCCGTGTCTTTTATGCATTTTTTCACTTTTAAATCATAAAAATGATTTAAAAGTGCCTATTTGCGGGCCTGATCAAACATCCTTGCGGGCCGGATCCGGCCCGCGGGCCGTGTGTTTGACACCGTGCACTACATGTTTGCACTGTGGTTGAGAGAGGAAAGTCATTTCATCTGTGCTGTGTGTTACACATCGAGCATATTTGACAATAAAAGCTGACGTGACCTGACTTGAAATGTTATTAGGATGGGTTTTGATGATTACCTGAGTTCATTTAAAATTGAGAAGGATTTGTTCACTTTTTTTGGTGCGTCTCTCTGACCTGATTGCATTATTGGGACCATGACAGACTGTTTTGACCTCAAAACTATGAAAGAACACACAGAGTGCCCCACTGCCGTTTCATGTGAACTGTATAAAATTGACTTAAACCATTTTTGAATTACAATTTTGTTATGTGGTTTATTTAAGGTTGTGAGGCATTTTCCCCTACACCTGTATAGTGTTGGTGTGAACACTCATTTGTGTTCATGCTCAATAGTGTCTTTATAACTGCACTGCCAACACTGCACCTTGCTTCTGAAACTTACAAATGAGTGTTGAACATTTAAAACTTTTGTAAAAGTCCCTTAAATAAACACATCATATTGACAACGTACAGTATCATGCCATTGCAAGGCAGATATCATCAAAATGCACCATATAATGACAAGCGTTAGCGCGTCGACCTCCCAGTGCAGAGGTGAATATAAACAGAAGAACTGAGTCCAACAGACGAGACAGAGCTTTGGACAGAAATTGTCCCTTCTAGATAGACAGAATTATAAAGTACCTTTGGGGGTAATCTGGCTGCTGCAAGTACTTCTGATTCTACACTGCTATAGCCAAATGTAATACAATTTCATGAACATGCACTCAGGTTCTGATGTGAAGTTCCATTTTTAAAAACTTGTATATCTTGTGACAACAATTAAAATGGTAGCGTGTGATTTGTTGACTGAGTTGAAGTTAACAATGTGAATACACAACATAAGTCACGCGTCGAATTGGTCGATTCAGAGAGCACTGCAGGTCAGGTACAGGTACGCATGAGCGGTTGCTAAGAAGCAGGTATTGACTGGTCAACAGTCGCTGATGGTGTAATGGTACACTCACTCGCCTGACTTGTGCGCGGGCAGCGTGGGATGGGTTCCCACTAAGTGACGGTGTGAATGTGGGTGTTTATGGTTGTTTGTCTCTATATCTGTCCCGGAACTGACTGGCGACCAGTTCAGGGGTTAGCCCGCCTTTTGCCCAGAATTTTAGAAAATCTTATCTTCCTTTGCTGAGTAACACTTTGAAAAAATGACTAACCAGAAAAAAAGAAAACTGTGATATACATTCTTTGTCCGTGTGCATGTGTACTGTAATGTCGTTCGTGGGTGCAAAATGTGTCCTCTATTATGTAGCACAAAGCTCATGTGGTAAAGATGTCTTCATGTCACGCTGCACTGACTTTTGTAGTCCCATGTTTGTGCCGGTGCAAAGCCAGAGGCAAAGAGAGTGAAGTGTGTCGGCCTGTGCAGCTGATAACATGGCCTCCGTCACACTCTGCTCAAACTGTCTGCTGGGGAGCGGTGCTTTTGTCACACACTACAGTATTGAGATTGTGAAACTGCTGTCTGGCGTGATCCCATTCCTTGGAACTGTGGCCTAATGTTGCACTTTTAATTTCTTCTCAGCCAATCTTTCACATGGTTTACGCCACTGGAGAATTTTTGGCCGCCGTGTAATGTTTTATTCAGCTACATTTGTTGTGTACACGTGTGCGATTCAAAAGCGGTGAGAGCCTTTCTGGTGCCACAGACCAATGTCTTGCTGCAGTCCTTTTCATGGAAAGATGCGCTGACAGAATAGGGAAGGAGCTCCTTCGGAGTCTCTCATGAACTTTCTGGATTTGGCCAAGGCCGAATGAGTCTTGCAATAGATCGCTAAATATCACTGGCTTTGGGCAGCAGAATGCTTGCTTCACGGCATCCTTTGCAGAGTAAAATTCCTTTCTCTTTTATGAAGACCAGTTCTATGATGACTGAACTGACTTCCGTACGAGACCAAGGAAAATTCAACGTTAGCTTGTGCACTCAGGGCCATATTCTCCCGTACATGCGTTGAGTATTTTGATCAAAATACTGTATTTATGACTGCGTGTTTGGAGGGTTGTCAATCAAAAATGGGGATGTGAGTGATGGTGCATAGATAAGCGATGGCCAACCTTCCTTGAGCCACAGACTTGGATAGGCAAATGGAAACAAAAGATTCAATATCCAGCTTGCAATTGCACCATTACAATGACAGGTTGTTGTAATAGCGGAAGCTATGTGCTTTAAACAAACTAGCAAACCAAAAATAAAAAAAATCCAGCAGCATGATTGAAATGGCTCCTTGCAGGTGAAAAAAGGCCACTGGCACCGATACATTTCATCAAGTGCTATGATATTATATATCGACATTGGTGACGAGGGACGATGATGATGGCTGTTGGGCAGTCGGTGAATATCAGGGAGCGTAGCTGAGCGTTGTGGGCCCGGCCCGCACCGTCAGCCGTTGCCGAGGAGATAGATTTGAGAGGAGAATGCACACAGCCAGAAAAGTGCATGCTTGAGTGCCTTTCTTGACCACGCATATGGGGAGAATATGCCCCTCGATATTGAGGAAAAAGACACTCTGCAAATGGAAAAATCGGTCAAGTGATCGTCCTATTCTGGCATCAAGCAAGTACTGCTGTGGAGTTGAACCTCTGAAAGTCGCCATAGAATTCCGAATTCGACCAATGTTTAGTGGAACACAAACACACATCTCCTGAGTTCGAACTGTCGCCATTGCGTGATGTTGCGGGAGAACTCAATGTACCAAACAAGTCTTTACTTCAGTGAGTATGCAGGCTTTGGCTTTTTTTGCAACATTTATACCAAAAGCAGGACCAGCTTCAACAAGGGGTCTTTAAAAGAAAAAGCATGTCTGAAGAGAATAAAATACACCCTAAGTTACTGTAAGTGAAGTAATGGACTCACATTGAAGACAGTGAAACTCCAGGGTTGTCACTTATTATCAACATTGAGTTGCGCAAGAGCAGTGCTCTTGCGTGGCATTGATTATACGTGCCTGAACGGATCTTTGTTGCCAACTGGCAGGCCGACACGGGTTGGTGTTCCGAGGGTTCCGTCTATGATGCGACTCCTCATCAGCAAGTTTGGCAAGAGTACCCACACTCTGTGCTATAAATGTGTATACGTGTGAATACTTGTGTGTTATAGAAAAAATAGGAACACTATTCTAAGAGACTTGTATTATTAGTTGTAGTATTTTTTATTGTTATTATTATTTATGTTTTTGGCAACCAGGATGATTAAAATTACAGGTAAAAGTGTATTTTTCAGTTGTTAATTAACATTGACTAATTTTTGGGGGGGTCATGTTGTTTTACTCATGCAAGACATGCCAGTTCAGTTCTTATTATCCCTTCAGAATTCAAATCAACATGCAGGTTTGTTTTTTTTTTTGGGGGGGGGGGGGTCAGTTCTTAATATTTTCCTTTGTACTTTACTGCTCCTGAGTTGAATAAGACCATGGATAGTTTCTCTGAATCTGTTCCGTTGTCATTGTTAATGCACACTGGTTCATGTTCCTCCAGATCACTGCCGTCCCTGTTTTCTTCCACCTCATAAAGCCCCAAGATCTCAATCAATCAAGATCTCAACCATGGGTGACTTCACCTATATTGATGTCTTTTGTCAGCAAAGGTTGAAGAAAAGTAAATGCGGGGTCCAGTTTGACAAATGAAGGAGTAGAAAATTCAGATATCTGTTTTCAAATCTTAATCGTAAGAGTAAAAAAATCATAATAGAAATAAACACTTCAGGACTTGTATCTTTGTCGATGGATGTACTGTAAGTATCCATCCATCCATTTTCAACACCGCTTATCCTGAAGAGGGTCGTGTGGAGATGCTGGAGCCTATTCCAGCTGACTTTGAGCAGAAGACTACACCCCAAACTGGTCACCAGTCAGTCACAGGGCACGTTTAGGGACAAAAAACCACTCACCACATTCCCCACTAAACCATCAGTGACTTTGGATATAATGAACGTTGCTGCCAAGGTAAACAGCCGTCCTCAAGTCTGCAGTTATTAAAGGTGTTGTGTTGATGACTCTTTGATGCGGGGGAAAACAAACATACAAACAAATAAACAAACCATATACAGCCATCTCGTTACCTCTGCGTCCCGCGTCCTAGACGCACAATTTTCCCGCGGGACGCACAGTTTCAAATAATGTGCGTTTTTGGGACGCAAGGGAATTTCTCAGTCAAAACAACAACAAAAAAACAAACTACGACATGCCTGATGATTTCACAGGAACGATCGTTACCGGGTAGCGTGTCGTTTCCGTGGCGTCATTTTGACGGTACCGAAAAATCGTTTAACCATAAAAGTCACCGCACATGAGTTGACTGTACGCAATCAAATCTCTCCCGTGTGATCAACGCGATTTCACTGTGCCTGTATGTGTGTTTGTGGTGTGTGGGTGTGTTTCTTCTAATTTACTTTCGTTTTGTTTTGTTTTCAGCGTTTTGTTTTCAGATTCCGCAAACTGAGGAATCGCGCGGATAAAAGTTTGAGATGGCGGCGAAAAAAACTCACAAAGGTCTACTAATTATGACATTTAATTTAAGAAATGGGAATGCCAGTCTGATTTTTCGTATGAATCGTCCGAAGGGCGTATCACTAAACTCACCTGTGACATATGCACAGAACACAAGAGCGAGATACGACGCGAGGCACGATTCCGAGGCAAGTTGGTCATTAGATCAATAGGCTAATCGCTATGAAAAATATGATGAAACAGTCTTGGTTATTCTATAATTTACTGGTTGTAGCATGGTAACTTTATGAATAAAACATTGGTCACAAGGTGTAGTAATGCTAATGTTAACTGTTGGTAGAACTAATGATGACGTGTGTTAGATTCTTTCGTCAAATTGATTGCATCGTTTTGGGAAGAGGATGCCAAGCCACATCAATACTTACCTGTATTAATGATTACCAGTAAACTCATCTTTGCAGTGTGAGACTGGAAAAAATACTCTGATTTTGTGGTATGCCGTATTCATGATGCCATTTGAGTACACCATACTGTATTTTGATCAATTAAAAAAAATAAAATAAACCTGGAGTACACAGCTGCTGATGTAATGCTCATTGTTAATGTATAGTTTTCAAACATTTACCCTTGAAACATTGTACTTTTGAGTTTCAGAATTCTTGATTATGAATATCGGTCCAAAAAGAAAAATGGGTTCCCATGAAGAACGTTTACGGAACCCAAAATTAGTTACCGTGGTTTCCCATTGGGTAACCCAAACTAACTGAAAAAACGGTTACCATGAATTTCGAAAATCCTCAGGCCTGCAACTGAGTTATTTAAATTTTTGCAGCATTTGTTTATAATTGTATCTATATGTTGTTGTTATCATATGCAATTGAATAAGTATACCATTTCAGAATTCAGAATTTGGGACTCGCTAAATGCATAATGGGACTCATACTTTTCTGATCAGCGAGTCCCTGCGACTCGCTGGTGGCAAACTGTAAAATTATCACTGATATATATATACACAGTATAGCTATATGTGTATGTATATTCCTCTTTTTTTTCAAAATCCACTCCCAAATGGATTGTCGGACCTTTGAGGTCCCACTGCAATTGCATCGAAGTTTCTCCCCAAATTTGGATGATCTGCGAAAATGAGATGTGCTATATTGGAGTCATCATTGCCGATTGAAAACATACGCCCACAATGTGTTGTAGCATCATAGTTTTAAAGCTTCAAAGTAATCCGCAACAGACTGCTGCATTTTTCCAAGCACCTGCTGTTGTTGACAAATGATTGAATGCCAGGATTTTACAAAAGCTGCCTTATTCCTGTCAAATGATCTTTGCAGTGTTTTCTCTTCCTCATACCTAAAGTCAGCAGGCATGTGCTCCATCAGTTCCATAATTCTGACTACTTTTCATCACTAATAAATTGATGGTTATGCTGATTATTTCTCTTTTTGTTTGAGCTTGTGGCAGTCACACGGTTCTGCCCGATTCCATTGACAAGAGGTTGCGCAGTGAGCACAGACTTACCAGTACGCACCTCCAATTCATACATTGGCTCGACCCAACCAGTTGGAGTTACCAATGCTGCTACGAGCATGCTGCCAAGTGAGTTTTATGGAGCTGAATGATAGCGGAGCCAGCGGTTGAACCTGCCTTACTGCAATGCACCAGCATGCCCACCATGATTACATTCCAGTGATAAGGGAGCAAATTAATCGGCACTGATAATTCAGTTTAGGCGACATCAGAAGCTGCTCTGTTGAAGTCAATCATAATGATTGGTTATTGCCGTTGGACTTTGCCCAGAATTTTACGATTTTGCTACTCAATGGTAAAGTCAACAACAAAAAAAGAAGAGTTTTCAAATTGGAACCACAACTGTGAATAAGAACTTGAGATGAAGCGATTTTTCTATCGTTGACTTGTGTTCATCCCACAGCAAAAGTCAGCAAACACCGAAAAAGGCTTCAGCTACATGGAACTGCTTCAAGGCAACCATCATTTCTGCTTTTCTTCATTTCAGACCAAGACCAGAGGACAGCAAATCTTTTATTTTTAACAACTCATCCGAAAAATCGCTGCTCCTGACTGTCTTTTGTTTTTTGTGTTTGAGGAATAAACCTCATCAACAGCATCTTTTCAGCTACCTTTTTTCTGTCTCCTCACACAACACGGATGGCATAATTATTTGATTCCAATTAGATTGCATCTGTGGTTTTAACGCTCAGTTCCAAGTAAGATTTGCGCAGAGGGCGAGTTGAGGGATTTCTTAATTGCTGACAATGTTGCACAATCACTCGTTTTCCAAACTCAGTTTCATTTGTGTCTTATCTCGATTACTCAGACCGCCTAATAGGTCTAATTCCTTAAATGTTTTCATTGCAATGCTTTGTCATGAGCCGGTTCACACAAAGAACCAGCATGCTCCGAACCAAATAGCCTATTCATTTCTGCTTCGCTGACTTGAGATAAGACTTCTTCACAGCGTTTCGGTAAAACAAGACCACAAACTCCAATGCATCAATGTCCTGCATGTTGTGAGAGAACATCATCGAAGAGCCATTGAAAGCTTTGACATGGGTCATGATGACTTAGAGCACTGAGGTCACAAATATGACATCCTGTCAGTCCGGTCCAGAATCTGCAAAGAGCAAAAATCCATGCGATGTGGTTGCAGATTCTTCCCCAGGGGACAAGTGAATTGTAGAAGATGTCAACTTTGACCCCTTTTGGAAAGCAAATGTCTCTGTGATCACCGGGTCTTTCGACATACATACTTGACTGATTTCTTTTACAGACATAGTGAAGAATGATCAGAACACACCTGAGGGTAATGTAGGCAATTTACGTCTGTCAAGCTACATCAATAAAAATGTACCCGATAAAAAAAAATGAACATCAGATTTTCTCTGAACTCTTGGCACCTTGTTGAATGACCAAATGGTAGACATATGCAAAGTTTTAAAAGTACATTCTCAAAGCATATTAATGAGAGTGATCATGAAACCTGCCATGCCTTTATGAGTCATTGGGATGATGGTCAGGAGCGTGTTTGTGAAAGTTGATGTCCATTGATTGGGCGACTGAGAATTGACTGCGCCACAATTTTTACACGTTGGCAGCGATGATTCATGTCTCCTTTTATTGTTGGCAGAACATATTGTGAACACCTTCGGTTTTCAAATGATAGAATCACCTGCCGAATCAGTGAAACTGAGGCAGTCAAGCGTAGATGTGCTGGCAAAGTTACACATTTGGATTTTTAACAAAAGCACGGGCAGCGAGAGAGAGAGAGTGCCGTAATTTTCCTGGCTTTGGTTTTAAAAGGCCGACGACGGACAACCATCCACAAGTCCACTTCGAAAGTCAGCTGGGATATGCTCCAGCTCACCGATGACCCTAATGAGGTGAAACGTAATAAAAAAAAATGGATGGATGGATTTTGCCTGCCAAAGCAGCTGGTGCCCCATCATAGATTTTTCTACAATATAAATGCCACAGTGCAATGGACACTAAATGATCCAAACTATATCGCATGACTTTCAGTGGAAAAAAACAAAAAACAAAACAAAACAAGTAAAGCGTTGCTGCAGCACGCAGCTGGAACGGTCATGCAGCCAGCTATTGGCCACCAGAGATTGCAGTGCTTCCTATTGATTGGTCGTCTAATACAGGCAAGTGCGGGGGGGTTATTCCATGCTGTGGCAAAGTAGCAGGTTGCTGCCTTATAATTTAATGTCAGATCGGGTTTGACCAACATCGTTCCAATCAGATCTCCTTCACACTCCTTCTCCCTCCCTCCTCCCTAGCAGCTCTCTCGCTCTCTCTCTCCGTCGCGCTTTCTCTCTCGCGCACTTCAATGAACCTTATTGGTGCAACTGTGAGCGACCATCATCTGTCCACTGGATTCCCATCGTCATCTTGCCGAACATATGCATTTGCCCAGCTTCTTCGCAAGGAGTTGAACAGAGTGGTTGTAGTTGACAAAAATGGCACGGAGCCTGGTGCTGTTGCTACTCTGGCTCTTCGACGCATCGTCGGCGGGATTTCCTAATCAGATTAATATCGGTAAGTGATTTACGGCTGTAATTGACCTGTGCTGCACTGTGATTTGATCTCGCAATAACATGGGCGGAGGAGATGCGAATAAATTCGTTTTTAAAAAAAAAATAAAAAATGCTGCAGCCTCCAATTGAATTGTTCGTTTGGATTAAAACCAAACGTGGATGGAGCGTGTTTAAACCATACGCGCCGCTGAAGTGATCCAAAAAGGCACTTGGATCACGAAATAATGAGTTAAAACCGCCTTCATGTACTCGTAAACACCTAAAAGTGATGATGCGCGTGGTGTGGTCGCCTTGTTCCAACTTGCAGGGGGTCTCTTCATGCGCTCCACGGTGCAGGAGCACAGCGCCTTCAGGTTCGCGGTGCAACTCTACAACACCAACCAAAACACCACCGAGAAGCCTTTCCACCTCAACTACAACGTGGACAACCTCGAGTCGTCCAACAGCTTCTCTGTCACCCACGCGTGTGAGTATGCCCCTCCTCTTGACATGCACGGCGGCATAAATAAATGCACTCAATCACACGCATCGAAATTCATTCCTCTTGCTGTTGAGTTTACAGTGGTGATATTTCGCGCACGTTTGCCTGGCGTACTGCACAAGTACACCTGGCGACACTCTACACATGCTGGCCTTGGAAAGAAACAGTGTGGCAAGCGTTTATGGAGTTGGTGTGTTGGTTGTATTTGTTCATGTAATTGATTTAGAAAGGGTTAAGATAATGGCCGTATAAAACAGTGGAGAATGACACGCACTGCCTTGCTCTAAGCATTTTTATGGGCTGTTTTATTGGTCATATACTGTACAGTATGGTGCAACGCGGGCAAATAAGCTTCCCCTTTTGAATCGCAATTAGCAGACACCCAGTGGATAAATGAGGAAGGAATGGAGTTGAGAGCGACATTTGGGGATGTCATTTGAACAGATGAGCCAAGTGAATGAGGCTGTGTCTCGGAGCCAAAATGCCTCGCCTGCCCCTTCATCCCTCTAACCCCTGTGCTGCATGGTCATAATGGCCCCTCTGAGCCTCCTCCCGCCCGCTCCATCGTCTCACTCCCCCTGTGTTAGAGAGCCATCTCCCCAGCATTGCAGAGTCAGCTCATTAGCACCCAGCCCTCATAGCACCTTACCGTGTTGTCATTGGGCAAAAGGGGGGTTAGAGAAAAAAAATCTATCCTCCCCCTCTCCCCCCACCAGCAGAAGAGTTGATCTGCAGAGGAGGTGGGCCAGAGCGGTGAGGGAGACCAAGTGGAGCATCATATCGGAGGCAGCCGAGCTGCAAGGACCCAAACGAAAGCTTCCGCAAGAAACAATAAGCAAATGAGTGTGAATAAATAATAGATAGTACCATGCAATTTCACGCACGTTGAAGAGGAATGGAAGCATAGGAGGGAAAAGGCTTGATATCGAAATCTAATTAAATTCTCGGCCAGGCTGAGCTTTGGTGAGAGGAAGTGGCTCCTGTGGGAGCCGTGGCCCCATTTCTTGTTGCTTGCTGCCATGTTGAAGCTTTTCCATCAAGAGAAGTGTCTCTGGACGGCCTTAAACTTCACGCGCACCAACACTGTGAAGTTTGACACCACTACTTTTCTAGGCCCACATCTGTCAGAGATGTGAGAAATAGAAGGATGACTCACAAATGTCACTTGATCATTTGATCATTTGCACATGTATCTATCTGCTATGCTTGATGCTCCATCTTGAAGTCTTTCGCTTGATTATAAAAGGCAAGGCAGCTTTCTTTATATAGCGCATTACATAGACAAGGTAACTCAATGTGTTTCACATAGATCAACATTGTAAAGCAAACAAATATGTCATTAAAAAAAAACCCACAGAAGAATTCAATGCATTTAAAATCAAAGTCGTAAAATTACCAAAAGACGTAGTCACAGGTATGGAATAAAAAGCATCGTTTTGAACCCGCATTTAAAAGCACTTACACTTGGGGCTAACGTCAGTTCTCTTGGCAGCTCATTCCCTTTGCTAAATGCTCATGCAGCATGTTTGTGTTGATCTCTGGGCTCCACGTATTGACCCGCGTCTGCTGACCTCAGAACACAGCCAGGGTTCTATTAAAAGAACTAACAATAACATTTAGACTACAACATTGTTAACTAGAAACATCTGAAAAAAGCCTGATTTGTCCTCTTAAAGAACACAACACCTGTGTTTTATGTCTCAAAGTGGAAGTTCATGAAATGACTATTATTGTCAATAAAATCATTTGTGAAAACAGAAGACAAGCTCATTGTCATCACGGTGGGCGGCTGCGCAGTTGGTGTCCTTGCGTTGCTCAAGATAACGATCTCCGGTAAAGTGCACCTCTTCCGCGACAAGCAGAGATGCATGACTTGCAAACTGAATGCCAAGGCCCACTACTACCTTGAGAGTATCGTACAAACATCTTACAAAGTACATGCTTGTCACTATTTTTAATTAGTATAGAGCAGGGCTCACCAACCTTTTTGAGAGTGAGAGCTACTTCATGTGTCCTGATTGTGTGAAGGGCTACCAAATTGATACACGTCTGAAATAACATTTGTACAAATTACATTTAATAATATTGTAATTTTAGATAGATGGATGGATATTGTAGCTAGCTAGCTAAATAGGTATTTATAGAAACGATAATACTGCCCGTGTTTGCATTTTTAAATCATAATTTCTACTAGCAAATCACAATCCTAGCATTGACGGGCTACTGGTGTGGGCCTCACGGGCTACTTGGTGCCCGCGGGCACCACGGTGAAGACCCCTGGTATAGAGTAATGGATTGTAATTTGGCAAAGTAAGTGAGAAAAGTAGGACTTCAGTGGTCACTGTAAACAATGGATATACAGTATAAGGGGAAAGCATGACTTCCTGGACATCGCCGAGCACAACACGTCACACACATATCGATATGATCCGTCGTTAGTCTCCTCCCCATACCGAAACCACAAACAGGATGGAGTAGAAGTGAAGGAGAAATACGGTAAAAGAAACTTGGCTAATTGTTAGCTTATCCAGGAGGCTAACTGTTATCTTATCTAGTGACTACGTTGCAATGCAGTTACGAATTATTCGCCTTGTCCTATTTATTGCGGTGACTGATTTGCTAGACACGTTACACAAACACTCAACACAGCCAGTTGCTGCTGTCTCTGTGTCCGGCAACAGCGCAAGTTCCAGTTTGCTCCCTAATTGATAGCTATGCAAATGACATTCCAAAGTACCTCGGATTGTCTCTTCCAAGACAATGAAAGAACAATGAAATAAATCAGGTCATTAAATGAGATTCCTCTGCAGACTTGCAGGCCTCAGAGGCTGACTGAAGAACTCCTGTGTCGCTGAGTTTTACATTTGTCAGCGTTTGTTGTGCAAAGCTGTCAGAGTTATTTACTCGGATGTTCAAACTTCCTCCGTCATCAATAGCTCCCCGTGCATGACTCAGACCTTTTATGAGCAACATAGCAAAGTACATTTAATTTTCACGAGGTGGCAATCCAATCAAAGACGTTAAGAAAGAAGCGTTTATGTGGATTTGAGGAGTTAATCCATTTTGAGGCAGGCGTTACTGCTCAATCGATTAACGAAAAAAAAAAAGCTAACACATCCTTTAAACCCAACGTAACAGAGACGCGCTTAGAGTGAGTTAAATTCAACTTAGCTTTTCAGAGAAAAAAAAACAGAATTCACATGGATAATAAAAGCGGAGTGTCAGGACAATTTTCTTTCAAGTCGGCTGAAAGCCTTTTGATATTAATTGAATTAGTGACCGGCAGCAAACAAATGTGCGGCGGCGGTTATCCTGCAGGCTGGGCTTTGTAGCGAAGCTTTGCATTTTACGTTGGTGGAAAGACTCTTTGCTTCGAAGCGACATCGGAAATTGGGAAATGTGTAATTACCAGTGCAGGTTCCATGATAGTGGCGGAAGCTGGGAGTCAGGGTGGCTTCGAGAGAAGAAAAGAGGAGTTCAAAGCGCAAAGGGAACAGTTTGAAGAAAGCAGAGCGGACAGCGTTAATGTTTCTGATGGTCACGGCTAGCCAAGTTAATGACCCCGCCATCCTTTTCTCTCCTGTTTACTCATCCTCTTCCCCCCTTCCACCTGAGGCGGAACGAACAGTGAGCCCTTTCTGCACCTTTCCTTGACACGCTTTTTACTCGATTACTCGCCTTGTTTTCTTTCAAAGGCACATTCTGCAATGTTTTGCTTTTGAAGCTCATCTTCATTTTCCTCATTTTGTCATTTCGCTAATGGTTTGCAGCCATTCCTCCTCCCTTGAGCACATCTACTGAGTGCTTTTTTTTCCCACCAATATTGAACCATCTTCAGCCTTTTAGTTAATTTAGCCGAAGCAGGCTCGCTGCAGAAGAACGGCAAGGCAGACAAGATGACACAAGTGACTGTCTTGAAAGACAAAAGAGATGTGAGAAAAGCAGCGCGATGCCTCATTGTAAACAAAGAGAGGAACGTGGTTAACACAGCCCGGAGATGTTCACACTGCAGTATTGGTACAAGCAATGTGCCCCAGAATTATTTATTACTTTTGCTGCATTCAGATCGGATGTCGTGTTGGTTGAACAATGTGTGTTAACAATGATCTATGGTGATGGTGAGTGAGAAATATCCTCAAGATGAAAAAAAATGGATCTTTGTTGTAGTGTCAGGATCTAAAGGTTTGCAGAACCAATCATGAAAAAAAAAACATTAAGAGGCGGGAAGGACAGTTTTCCTGCAGCAGTTTTCAGCTTTGTAACGTGATGGCTAACAACACAATACATTGGGAGAGTAGATAGAATATTCAGCGACTTGCATGCACCCATCTCACTTCCCGAAGATGAACACAACCGTAAAGAGCAACTAAACCAGTGGTGTCAAACATACGGCCCGCGGGCCGAAATCGGCCCGCAAGGAGGTTTGATCAGGTCCGCAGGATAATTTAAAAGTGAAAAAATGCATAAAAGACACCGAATTAATATTTTCTATAAGGTGCAATTCATGGAATTTCCGCTAGGGGGACTCAACTGTTTTGATCAGAAGAAAAGACATTGTTTCTCCACTTTTGGTAAACTTTTGAATTCATCCGTGTTCTGTCATAACATAATGGTTAGTGCTAAATTAACTTGGGAAGTTCGTCTCTCCCATAAAACGTCCAAGTTTGCAAACACCTTTCCGGTTAGGACAACATATGAGGAGAAAAGGAAAGTAATGACAAAGGTGTTGATACACTGCCTAGATGGGCTTTATTGACTGATTGCCTTAAAGTTGAATATAACGCTCATTAGCCAGCTGAAGAATCTCATACATCCTGAAAACACTTCCGGGTTTCGCTCTCGAAAGAGCGCACTTGACACGATGCTGTGCACTCCCAACGTACTCAAACTGTTCCTATGACACTAGTACATATCGATAGTATGCTTGAGGCATTCTCACTCAAATCCTAAAATGACGATTTAGCATTCGTATTTAATGGCCAATTCGCCTCTCAATTCGAGTCACCACCGATTCGTGCACAGCTGTACTAATTAGGGTAGACCTACAGTACATTCGAGTAAGCCTAGTTTGTAAAACATGGATCGGCAGCAACTGCAACAGTGTCAGGCCGGTCAGTGTCAAAGCTAAGTGTGCAGATTTATTTTCTCGTACTAAACTGCCACACAGGCGCAAGCGACGGACAAGCTAGTCGGCATGTCGGAGGAGAGAGGCGCCGTATCATACAATTTTAATTAATGACAGCGTAATTATTCAGGAATTTGATTTTAGCATCTTCACTTCGCGATTGAACATGATTTAGGAATGTTGTGTTGATGTTGGCGGCCCGGTAGCCCAGTGGTTAGCACGTCGGCTTCACAGTGCAGAGGTACCGGGTTCGATCCCAGCTCCGGCCTCCCTGTGTGGAGTTTGCATGTTCTCCCCGGGCTTGCGTGGGTTTTCTCCGGGTGCTCCGGTTTCCTCCCACATTCCAAAAACATGCATGGCAGGCTCGTTGGGCACTCTGAATTGTCCCTGGGTATGAGTGTGAGCGTGGATGGTTGTTCGTCTCTGTGTGCCCTGCGATTGGCTGGCAACCAATTCAGGGTGTCCCCCGCCTACTGCCCGAAGACTGCTGGGATAGGCTCCAGCACCCCCCGCGACCCTAGTGAGGATCAAGCGGTTCGGAAAATGGATGGATGGATGTGTTGATGTTGGTGGTAACCCATTCAGATATTTTCGTGAGTCAGCCGAGGCGTGGGCCAATCATGATGATATTTAGTTTGTCTTGCTCAATACTTACTCTTTCTGTATGTAATTTGTTTTATATGTAAAGCTGCATAATAAGACAGAACTCATTGATGTAAATCACACACAAATGCGAAAAGGACCTAAACATGGCGGCCTCAGGAAGCGAGTTGCTATGATTTTTCAAATGCATTTTTTTGATTAAATCATTTTTAGATTTTGGTAAACAGCAGCGGATGAAGGAGATATGCACATTTCAATTATAAAATACATTTTTGACATATTGGGCTTCAGTTAACCCTTTTAATTACTGTTGTGCTAATAAATATATTGTTCAATAAATGCCCTGGAAAAACTTAATTCTCGCCTCCATTTGAATAGTTTTCCTGTACTTTATACCATCCTGACAATGACAGAAACACTTTTTTTAATGGCTAAACAATATATCACCAAATAGATTTTCAAGCTTTGAAGTCAAATGACTTCAAATTGTTGCTCAACCAATACACAATTTGCCACAATGGTGAATATGACAAGAATGTTGTGAAGCACAGATGAAGACACACACATCTTTCCCCATTTTTTTAACATTTATTGTGTTTGGAGCTGTTTTTGTTGCGCCGTAAAGAAATGGTTAACAAAGTGACAGGGAGACATTTTTTTCCAGCGTGTGGCCTGACAGAGACACGCTGTGGTCAACCAACACACTCCTCTCATGTGATTGTTGTAGTGCCACACTTTTCTCTGCGGGCTGTAACTCAATTTGAAAGGTGTGACCAAGGAAGCATGGCAAGGGGAAGCTGGGAAAAAGAAAAAAAGGGATGGGCGGTGGGGTGTTTGGGATGTTAGATGTTTTTTGTGGTGTGTTTGCATGAGGATGACGACTCCAGAAGGAGGAAGAAGGAAAATGTGCCCATCGCGTGGTGGGATGCCTCCGAGTGACGCGAGGGGGGGGGGGGGGGGGACGACGGGCTCTTGGGCCCCAGACGCGGCTAAATGCCCACCAGCCGGCGAGGAAGGAGGTGGGGTCTCACCGGAAGGTGTGGGAATAGCCACCCTACAACCCTCATGAAATCATAATCAGGCGAGCTCCCTTCCGGGGCCCGCACTGGGTGTGAACCTCACGAGCACCAGCGAGAGTTCTACCGGGTGTGGGACCCGGGAGGGGGGGCAAGTCCCTGAAGGGGGCCGATTGCCCAGGAGGAGAAGGAGGAAGGAAAATGTGCAATACTGAGGAGAATCAGGGCCCAACCATCCCAGTTCAGCTGCGAAGGCACAGACGGATCTACTGACACACACATGCATATGCAAGTGTGCGTCTGGACATACACTTCGACACAGCCGCACACTTCGAAGCAGAAAACGATGCGCACACAACTTGTTAGGCATGTTGGTGCAGTCAAACTGTTATGTGTCTGGCGAAGGTGTGCTCGATGCACCGCATATAGTTTTCACTCTCAGCCTCCGCCAGATGATATACATTTGCATTTTAGTTGATATGGAGTAGCTGTTTTATTTGGAAACCATCCATTTTCTATACCGCTCGTTCTCATTAGCGTCGCCATTGAGCTGGAGCCTTTCCCAGCTGATTTTGGGTGAGCGGCACAGTACACCCTGGACTGGTTATCAGTCGATGGCAGAGCTCATTCAGGCGACCATTTGGATGGCTTGAATGGATTAAAAAAAAAAATAACGAGAGAGAAAGCCTTTGTGTTTGATTTCTTTAGATTGTGCAACTGTCGTGGCCAATAAATGTACTGAACATGTCTATAAACAGACACTCACTTGTAGCAAGCAGGTTGTGTCTACAAAAAAGGTTTGTACTGTATTTTTTTGGAGACATTTTTGAAATCAAAGGGAACTAGTATGAAACATTGGACCATGAGATGTAAATCAGCGTGTCTTTTTCTTCTTTTTGTTGTTGTTTTTTTTTCTTGTACATAGAGTGTATTTAGTGACTAAACTACCAAGCAAACTCTTTCGGTCAACGTTAAGATGGAGTCTTTGTCCCGACTGATCTTGAGAATGAATCCAGTCCACAGTGTACTACATAATTTGTGGCATTGACATGCGTTACTTTTTTGGGAGGCTGGGGGGTGTATGGACTAAAGCTATTGTGTAATGTGGGCTTTCATAAATACCACACTGGTGTAGGCTGAAGGATGATAAATGTTTATCTTATCTTGACTATCGGCTATGACATAGCACGTGAATTTAAGATCTTCTGAAAGGGGCACCGCCGTTGCAGAATTTTGCCTTCACTCCAAATTATTCTGAAGAGCTTATATCGGACAGCAGTTTTTGCCAAACTTTTTCAGCTCACAGCGCCTTCGTCATAGCAGGAGAGATGGCTATGGGTGGGTGATCATTTGTCACACACATATACCTGCACAGGCGGCCCGGTAGCCCAGTGGTTAGCACGTCGGCTTCACAGTGCAGAGGTACCGGGTTCGATCCCAGCTCCGGCCTCCCTGTGTGGAGTTTGCATGTTCTCCCCGGGCTTGCGTGGGTTTTCTCCGGGTGCTCCGGTTTCCTCCCACATTCCAAAAACATGCATGACAGGCTGATTGATCACTCTAAATTGTCCCTAGGTGTGAGTGTGAGCGTGGATGGTTGTTCGTCTCTGTGTGCCCTGCGATTGGCTGGCAACCAATTCAGGGTGTCCCCCGCCTACTGCCCGAAGACTGCTGGGATAGGCTCCAGCACCCCCCGCGACCCTAGTGAGGATGAAGCGGTTCGGAAAATGAATGAATGAATGAATATACCTGCACATGCACAAAACCAGTTATATCAAATCAATCAACCAAAACAATCTTTATAGCCAATCAAGGAGCAGTTAATCATCCAAGCATGATTGAAACATGGGACAGGAAGACAAAAACATTTTACAATGAAGTTAGTCATAATTATGTATAATTGTATATTGCATAATTAACCCATTACAGTAGTTAACAAAATAACATTGACACCAAAAAGATCCACGCACTCTTGAGACAATTGTAAATGAGGTGTTTATTAAATATCATTTATTTTCAAAATGTAGCTGAATTGACAAATATTTTATTGGTTTGTCCCCACGTGTTCTCAAACTGACATCCGGTCTGCTCTAGATACGGCTGACAACGCGAAGCCATGGCATCACACACATCACAAAACAATTCTCTTGGTTTCTTCAGTTGTGCTTTCATACTTCCAGTAGCCTTTGAGAATGAATGGACTTTCTTCAAAGTAGAGTCCAGCTAACACATTAATTGCAATATGTTTAATCTGAAAAAAATAGTGATCAGATCGTAAAGTGAGTGAATGTTTTTATGGGACACCATTTTATAATGTTATTAATTGCTTACAAAGCACTCCATGCCATGCCACCTGATTACACAAAACACCTGAGATCTACTACCACGTCGTCCTCACAGTGCAGAGGTTCCGGGTTCGATTCCAGCTCCGTCCTCCCTGTGTGGAGTTTGCATGTTCTCCCCAGGCCTGTGTGGGCTTTTTCCGGGTACTCCGGTTTCCTCCCACATTTCAAAGACATGCATGGTAGACTGATTGAACATTCTAAATTGTCCCTTGGTGTGAGTGTGAGCGCGGATGGTTGTTCGTCTCTGTGTGCCGTGCGATTGGCTGGCACTCGGTTCAGGGTGTCCCCCGCCTACTGCCCGAAGACAGCTGGGATAGGCTCCAGCACCCCCCGCGACCCTTGTCAGGATAATGTGGAATATGGATGGATATATATATATATATATATATATATATATTGTTTATTGAAAATATAAAATAGACAGTACAGTAATAAATACGTTGAATTTCTTTTAAATTTTCTACATATTAGGGGTGGTTTAAGAAAAAACAGAAATTTGGTTTTCACAAATCGGTACACCAATCTAAAACATATTGAGATCCATATCGACGTACAATATCTTTGAAGGAATTTTCAGGACTGACAAGTTCATTCTTTTGCATCAAAAATGACAAGAAACTAATTGCATGATACCATTTCGAAGCAAGCCATACCATATCGAATCCAATCATAGCCCCACTTAATCAGATCACTCCACTTTAAAATCATACGGTGGCCGATTCTTATCATGTATCGAAATACGTATCACAGGATCTTTTAGTGGAGCGATGCACACCCATTGTATTTATACATTATTGTGGCATAATTATGACAGTCCACCTTTCCACTTTTAGTACACTTTCAACATGTTTTTTAATATTGCCAGAATATGGTGCCACCGCCCCCCCCCCCAACTATGGCATGCAATGGTGGGGGCGGGGGCACTTTTGCATGCAATATCTGGTGTGTCGTGAGGACTGCGGCAAATGTAACATCTTTATTTGACATTTTAACATATCGTACATGACAGCAAAAGCTGAACTGAGTCATGAACCAAAACTCAAAAGTGCTATTAAATCCTGGCTTTGTAATATTATGACATCCGTAACGATGCGTGGCAATGCGCGAAAGAACGGAGCACCGTGACGGTGCGGAAGAATCAAAGGTGAACTTCCCATCTGTAATGTGACGGTTTGATGACCAGGTTCTCTCGGGGGCCTAGTGAGGTTGTTGGCTTTCAGATGACTGGCGCTCTAGTGAATGAGGTGCGAAAGCTAAAGTCCCCGTGAGGGTATTGACAAAACAGTTCAAATCGAAGATGAGGCGAGGCCCGCAGAAAGGACGACGTGTTGAATCCTTTTGCGTGTTATACTTCCAGAAGAATGAGAGCAGAGCCGACGGACAGCTGCTAATGCCATTGCAGTCTTGCCTGGGTGGTTACATTATTTGCACTGTTTGCTTTGGCCACATGAGGTTAAAAAGCTCTCTCATGCAACATGAATCCCAGGAGAGCACCACAACACAATTCTCCAAGGGCAGCATTCTTTTGACCTTGTTTTCACGCCCTCCAATTCACATATACACTCATTTCATTTCTCTTTGGGGAAGGCAGAGGCTGCAGTGAGAATCAGGAAAGCAAGACGTCAAAAAGACAGAAAGACAAGTTTGACAAAATGCATTTTTAACAAAAATATCAAAAGAGCCGTTTCAAGTCAACCTGAGGAGAAGATTTTCCGTCTGAGTGATGCTTGTCTTGGACTCAGTCACTCTGGCAGCTGTTGTTTGGTAACACAACAGCTTTCCTCGCTCAATGCTGTTTGCTTTCGATCTCTACATTTTATCCACAAACACTGGGAGAGAGGCCATGTTGGAAGCATGTATGTGCTGCAAGTTAAGAAACCTTTAAACCACTGCTAATATCATCTATTTACAATGGTAGCTTTAATAATCTCCCCAGTCCTGACTCATAAATCGTTAGTGGCTTGCCCTCACATTTGGGGGTTGTGACTTCTTTGAATTTCCTATTGATTTCCTTTATCTTTCTGCTCAATTTTGTCAGCCAGATGTGATAAAATGCGAGCGAGAAGAGGGATACAGGTAAAATGATTATGGATGCACTGTGAGGACACACCGACGATATCATCTTGCTACGACTTCAAAATCACTTCACAGTGCCTCCGTTCAACTTGGGGTCTCTGTGAACTACACCGTTTGAACTACAAGTCGTTTGAAAATGCAAAAGAACAACAGGGTGTTTTTTGACTCAGTCAATCGCTGCTATTTTCACTGGAGCAACCCCCGCAATCCCAGCGTTTTACTGGATTTTGACTGATTTTGCAAGGCCCACAGAATATTTGGTTCTAATGCTGTATAAACATGGAGCCAAAATAAAGTTTGGACTCTCTTCCTACAGCAAAAAAAATACAATGTTTTTATATTTTTCTATTCTTCAGCAATCGGCATTACAAAATGGCTAAGTTTCATGACAATGGCAATTCCTGAGCAAAAAACGGAGAAAAGAGCTTTTTATTAAAGCATGCATTTCTAGAACGTGAGGCACCACTGCCACCTACTGGTCGCTTTTTTACATGATTTAAAATGCAAACGGCTTATTCTCATTCACAGATTGCATCAGACCCTCCTCCTCTCTATGACGCAAAAAAAAAAGACTTAGACGTACAAGTACGTCCTTGGTAGTCGGGGCTTAATTTTAAAAAGACGTACACGTACGTCTTATGGAATGAAAGAGTTAAGTCTACATCATTTTACAAACACTCCTATCTTAGGAACTGGCAAGGGGTAGTAAATAAAACCGGTTTAGCTTGAATGGTGAAATCTTCACATTTCTGCGGTGGTGGTCTTGTCAGGCCATTGTTATGTCACAGAAACGTTTTTACTTTTAGTGTAAAATGCGGTTTGCACTGATTTCATTGCTATTTATTAAACACTGTTCACTGGAAAGGACAAGGCATTGTGTGTATTAGCGTTTAATGAGAATGAGCTACACAGGCTAATTCATGCAAGTATTGGATAGAATTTCCAAAGCAGCCGCCAGACAGACGTGCTGTACAGAAATGTCATGCGACATTCTTTGTAACCCCCCCCCCCCCAAAAAAAAATGCCCATTACCTTCAATTGAAACACTTGAACAAGTGAAAGGTGTTTCACACCTTCCAGCCGATCCCCCGAATGTCAATCAGAAGAGCCATGCATTTCTTGGATTTTTGTCTTCAAAGTTTTGCTTCAAAAACTTAAGATCAATCGCTTTCAGGAAATATAGGTTGGGTTTCATATATTCAACAGTCATTAAGATTTGAGGGAACGTGATACGGACTTATGGAATGCACTGCAGTTTGCAATGTGGCATTCGAATCTGTTGTCGTGGGGCACAAGTCGACAAACTAAGTCATTTGATGTATTCACATTTATGGTCTAGACTGCAAATTATGATTTTAGGTGGAATAGATTAGGTTTGAAATTGTACAAATTGAAGGGATATCACTGCCATAGCAAGAGAATTCTGTCGTTCACCAAGATGCTGTACACTGACCCACATCAGAATCAGAATCGCCTTTATTGTCATGGTATTACATACAACGAAATTTGGGTGCCACTCCTTAGTGCATTTAGTAAAAAAAATAAAATAATGTGTTAATAAATAGAACACTCAACAACAACACACAACAACAGCAGCAGTGGTGGTAGTAGTAGTGGTAGTGTGGAACTGAGGATTATATTGCACACAGGACACATATTGCACATGAAATGGCTCAGATATTGCTCATCAAGTTTAAAATGCAATAGTTTTGATTATTTTATATGGTTATTTATTGCAGTAATGGCTGTAGGAAAAAAAACTGTCCCTGAATCTGCTTGTCCGGGTTTTGTGTGAACTGTAACGCCGGCCCGAGGGTAACATGACAAACAGGTGGTTACTGGGGTAGCATGCATGTTATGCACATGTTAGCTTTATGGCCAACATGAGTACAAGGTGTAGATCAAGATCTTGAATTGAATTGAATTGAATACAACTTTATTGTCAAATGTGCTGTACGTATGTGTAACATACAGCACAGATGACATCTCTTCCCCCAACATAAAACAAGAGGAGCCGGTATCTTATTATGATTACTTTTTTTTTTAAATTTACATCAGTTGGCATGATACAAGATGAGAGCCCATCTCGGGTCCGCACATGTGCTCAGCCCCCCCTCAAATAATGGGCTGCTTTATGAACTATAAGTCAACAACAACAGCACAAGTCCGGGTTCCATTATTGAAGATGATATCAGCGCTGCTTTGAAATGAAGAGGAGGACCTGGCTGACCAGCGATAAACACTATGAGGGACCATAAGCGGATATGTGCTGAATCTTATTTGCTTCAGCATGATTTTTTGATTTTTTTATTTTATTTTGGCGCCGTCATAAAAAGAACGATAAGAACATTCGCGTTGGGGGATGAACATTTGAAATAAAATAAGTAGGGGGAGAAGACATTGATACCGTTTCAAACTATTCATCTCAGGTGTATCTGGGAAAAAGGGATTTGTCTGCTTGCAGCCTTTCTGATTTTTATTCCTTTCATTGAGGAAGAGCTCTCAAGGAGGAGAGGACATATTGTTTGTGGCAGATTGTTTTCCATTTCAGGATGCCATTTAGCCATATGCCTGTACAAGAAAAAGCAGGGATGGCACAGTTAAGAGACAACTTCTAAAGACGACTGATTCTGCAGTTGGCTTTTTTTTCTTTTTGCTCGTGTGTCTTCATCAATTCAACAAAATCCCATCACAGCAATCGTCATCAGATACTGATTGGCTATTTACATGAATCCATCCATCCATTTTCCGTTCCGCTTATCCTCATGAGGGTCGCGGGGGTGCTGGAGCCCATCCCAGCCGTCTTCGGGCAGTAGGCGGGGGACACCCTGAACCGGTTCGAGCCAATCGCAGTATTTACATCAAATGTAGAGTAATCCTTTGCCTCCAGCGGAATATGCCACATCTTCACAGAATCAAAGAGAGAAATCGTTGAACTCCTTCTGCACACATCAACGTACCAAGCAAGCTTCTGAAAGATTCACTGTTTTGGTTATTATTATAATAATAAATAATTCTCCGTCCAGTGGACTGCATTATCATTTGTTTATTACCTCCCCTTGATGTGTGTGGTTGCAAGATAATTTTTCAGCCAAAGATCATCAAGAAAGCAAAGGACACCAGTCAGCATTGAGCTGAACACAAAACATCAACAATGCATTCGCTCGTAGTAAATATTGGATCACAGTTGCGTCCAACTCCTCGTTTCTGGCGTCTACCAAAAGAGACGGTAGCGAGCAGAACGCTGCCAAAGCTGCATGTCTGTGCAGAAACGAGGGCTCCATCAGAGCCGATTGCTTGTGACAGTTCAGAGTCGCCGGGCCACTGAAGCATCATAACCTTGTGAAACTAGTGGATGGGCATTCTAGCACACAACTAAAGGAGAGGAGGTAGAGACAAGCATTAGCATATTCCTCGCAGTTATAGAGAGATGGGCGGGGGGGGGGGGGCATGATGTTACATGGATATCCTGAATGCTTAATAATAAAGACAACCTATCTAATCAGACTTATCATGTAGAGCAGCACCTCTGGAGACAGGGGTGCGTTTACAGATAATTACCACGGGTGATGAGCGGAGGGCGTGTTCGGAAACAAACATTCAAACCTTCTGCGGTCAAGAGAAACATGCCACTCGAAACATAACTCGCCGTTGTACGTCATTCTGATCGTTCACTGAGCCGCAATGAATGCAATGGTTCCATCACGTCTGCGTGATTGCAACCAAGAGATTTTTCAAATGAGTGAGAAATTGCACAAAATGAGCCCACCCAAAAAAAAGTCAAAATTTCCAGACATTATGCACTGTGATTGGACACTTCAACTGATGACATGACAACAACCCCAATAGACCTAATAACGACTTTGTTAATTCTGCGAGATTTGGATGAGACTTGTGAGAGTCTTGACAGCCGGGAGAAAATGGGAAACGCAACAGAGTATGAAACAAATTCAATTATTGCAGCGATGGGTAAATGAAGGTCAAAGAGGAATTTCAACGAGCCCCCTCCCCCGCCCCCCATTATGTGATCTGAGTACAAGGAGAGAGACATACAAAAGCTTCCTTTGAACATCCGTGGAGCCGATTTAGCCAAATGTAAGCAGAAATCAATCACTATATTGATGAATAGAGACGACCAAGGCGGTTACTTGCAAGAGATAACAGAGATTAATGGTCGTCAATGTATTTTCATGAAATTAATATCCTATTGTGTATGTATAAGTAGGAACCATCGGGAAAAAAGACACTGTGCCGTGACATTAAGGATTCAAATTCAAAATAAAAAAGAAACTAAACCAATAAAGAGCCATCTAGGCTCCAGCTCCCCCCTCGACCCTAGTGAGGATTAAGTGGATCAGAAAATGGATGGACGGATAAATATCCATCCATTTTCTAATTTGCTGCTCCTCACGAGGGTCGCAGGCCCATGCCAGCTGTCTTCGGGCAACGGGCGGGGTGCACCCTGAACTGGTTTCCAGCCAATCATCGAATGAATGAATGCATGAATAAACGAATAAATAAATAAAGGCTAAGCAGTAGAAGCTGGTTCAACGGACAACAAGTAATTTAAAACTGAAGGCATCTAAGGCTGAACACTATTTCCTGTCCATTAAATTCGATATTTGTTAAATCGGGGTCCGTCTACACGAGGTTCCATCGTGTGAGCAACATTTTGTCAGCCCCTGAAATCGGAGGTGCTTGGCATAAAATGGCTGTCATGCATAAACGGTAGATGGAAACCTCTTAAATTAAAGACGGAGTCTACATATCTTGATGATTTTACTTCAAATCCTAACGTTTAAAAACTGTGACTGACCTACCGCTACTCCATATCACTGTACGTCTAGCTTTGAGAATACGTACATGCATGATCCGTTTGGCCAAACAGAGCTAATGAGTCAGCATGTATAGCAGATGTTGGGCTCGTTGTGTGTGTGTGTGTGACTGGAGGAAAGGCTGTTAATGTGATGTGGCCGTTGCGGTGGTGTTTTTGCTCGACATGGTTCTTACCGCGATTCTCTGTCCTCAATGCTCACGATCCCATGAGTGAGAATTAAGTGAACATGATGTGCTCGCTCAACCATGACCCTCCTCTGTTTTTTCTCTTCAATGATTAAGTCGCAGAGTGCTGTTGCTATTTCACACATGGCTACGTAAAACCTGTGGGCGGTTGCTCCCGGCTCTCGGACCTCGTACGGGAGTCCAGCCACTGTCTGATGAAATATTCAAGTGTTCTATCTTCAAGCGTTGGCTACTCCGAAGGTCGACCTTTATCTTTGCGTTACGACGGTGTCATGGCTTTTGTTTCCGGTGTCATGCAAATACAAATCAGGAAGGCAAGTTTATCTGGGCTCATGACAGCGTTCTAATCCTTTGCAGCTGCAAAATCAAAGGGTTGTTTGGAGTGAGTGAATCCCCGGCGGAAAGCGCCGCTCAGATAGGGTGCTGGATGGTGTTGGAATGTGATGAAAAAGGACATGCGACACTTCAGTGGCTGGCTTAGTTGTGTGTCAGAAGGAGGCGAGGTAAGAGAGCGTTTGGGGACGGGAAGTGACCAGCTGTTACGTCGGTGGATAACACACGTTTCTAAATTAAGTCTACAGCAGCTCCCAGCACATATCCTTCTGAATGTCCACAGCATGATCTTGGGAATGATGATGAAAAATAATCAAATGTTAATTTCGGAGTTGCAATTTAATCTGCAATTATTTTTTTCAAGGTCCTCTTTCCATGATTTTTTTTTTCTCAGTAAAGACAAATAAAGGAACCTGCACCACAATAGACAGTATCAAGTTCATGCTCAAACAAAGGCAAATCAACCATGAATTAGTATGAACGACAATTAATCGACGACAGCAGGGGTGGCCAACCCGCGGCTCCCGAGCCGCATGCAACTCTTTGGCCGGCTCAATGCGACTCCCGGGCTTTCAAATGACAAGCATCGAAAACACCTCGGCAGTGGCGATGCCATTAAAACAACGGTGTTAACTACACAGAACTTACTACGTCATCCTATCATCAACCCCGTTAATTGATTGACATACGGGACAACCAATCAGATGACAACTGAATCATCGCTCATGTGCAATCAACGGTGCTCAGCGCTAAACGCTAAGCTAGTCAGCAAATTACCTCTGATTTTAAGGCAGTGGTGTCCAATACATCAATCACAATCGCCCCGAAGCCAGCGGACTGTTCCAAGTTGAGCGCGAATGTCGGGAGGACGAAATAGGGGCGAAAAATACTTTGTGTGTTTGTGTGTTTCGATTCTGTTCGGTGAGGTTCTGGCTGTCGCTCATCTCGGCGTGCGTGCTTGCGTATGCGCACTTGTGCGTGGTCGGGCACGCACACACGTGGGTGCCCGACCACAGTCCGTGCGTGCGTGTGTGTGTATATGCTTGAACGTGCGCGATTGGGTCGGTCGCGGGAGGTTCGTCGCTTCAAAAGTTGATCTTCGGTCAAATATGAAGCAAGCTTAGCCAAGTAGGAAGTAACCACTGCAGCTTGTGTGTGTGTGTGTGTGCGATGCGGCTCTTTGCTGTAACACAGTAAAAAAAATTGGCTCTTAGTCTCTGACTGGTTGGCCACCTCTGGACTACAGTGACATATGTAAACATGCGTTCTGAACAACAATATTCTGACTCAGAATTGTGGCCTGAGCATACAATTTTAGACCGTACTGTTAACCGGTCACAGATCACACAATGTAAAAGTGCAAGATGTGCAAACACATCTGTGGGTTTACCATTTCAACGTAGGCATCTTTTCATGTTCCATCAAGCATGACATGTAAACATGTGGACTGCACTTCTTAAAGACTTACCTAGTTCGATTGGAGTAATGCTTGACTGTTGTTTTGACATATTTTCTGCCCAGGGCATTTATTTTATTTTGTAAAGCTCTTTCTCGACTGACACGGACAGGAAACGCATGAGGCGTAGCGCGGTTGGACTGAATGCAAAAATGAGTACAAAGGTTCCAATTTGATTTGTGGCTCCTTAAAGAACAAAACTTTCACCTTTTGCCTCGACAATGACTACCGGTACAGGTTTTTGTTCCCTCACTTCACCGGGCAAGCACCATGAAGGGCACAGCAGCCGACATACTGTCTTTAAACGACATATATCTGCCCCTGCCTATTGCAGTGCTGCTATTCCCATTAGGCACTTGATGCATGACCAAGCGTGAGTTGGAAAATAGCTTTCAAGAGGGCCAGAGCTCATGGAAGCCAGGGAAAATGTCAAACTCTTTATTGATTTATGTATTTGTTTGTTTTGTCGCCGAGACTGAGCTGTACCTCCAAAACATAAGGAGACATAATGAAGCCACCTTTGTGGGCTTCATTATGTCAGTTTGATCAACCTGCTGTTTTGGAACAAGTGAAGTTATGATGCTTTAATACTAATCGATTTTAGCCGTTCAAGAGTCTAAAAATTAGAGATAAAATCCATCCGTTCATTTTCCGGTCCGCTTATCCTCACAAATGTCGCGTGGCGTGTTGGAGCCTATCCCAGCCGTCTTCGTGCAGTAGGCGGGGGACACCCTGAACCGGTTGGCAGCCAATCACAGGGTACACAGAACAACCATTCACGCTCACAATCGCACCTAGAGACAATCTTAGGTGTTCAGTCAGCCTGCCATGCATGTTTTTGGAATGTGGGAGGAAACCGGAATACCCGGAGAAAACCCATACAGGCACGGGGAGAACTTGCTGACTCCATATAGGAAGAATCGAACCCTGCACCTCTGCATTGTGCTAACCAGTAGACCACCGGGCCCCCCGTACAGATAATATAAAATACAAGTAAAAAAATCAAATAAAAGTCGTCATTTTCTAATGTCATTGCAGTGTTGTGATATCAACATTTATGATAAGTACTATTTGCAATTGAAATCTGCCAGCAATGATCAAAAGGTAAATTTATCACACATTTTTCTATTTCACCCTAAACTTGCCAAACGTCTTACATGTTTGCGACTGATTGCCGCATTGAATTATTGACTTGATTTGGAAGGCTAAATACTTATGATGTGGATGTATTTAATCACAGCCATAAAGGATGAAATGATCGTCACTGCAAACATGTTTTGCAGCAACACAGGAGTGTTCAGGAAACATTTACAGCATTTTTTTTCACACTCCTACAGGGCTTCAATGATGATTACCACTATACAGTACATACCTCTGTGGAGTTTTTTCTCAAAGTTCTTTTTTTCTTCTTCATGGAGTAGGTTGAATCTTGCTAATTTACTTCGACCTCGTTGTGGCATATTTCTGCATTAATGTTTGGTGCCCACATGGAAAGCAGTGCCATGGCTGCAATGCTTCAAATCTCCCCCCTGCTGTGTTATAAATAAAACATCATTTTATGCTATATACAGGCGCCAGCATAAAAGCACAACACACCTGATTACGCAGACCACCAAAGAGTGATTAATTTTGTAGAAATATGATATTGATGATCAAATATGAGTCATATGGCATTCTTTGAGGGGGGAAAAAAAATCCACATTAATCTTCTTATCCAAGAACTCAAATGGCATTCTCAACATTTGCACCGATAAAAAAATATTTTGTCATAATGTTTTAAAAAAATTTCGACGTGAGATTGAATGTCTTCAATTACTTTTCATCCAGCCTACTGAGTAGCGAAATGGGCAGGCTTTTCAAGATATTTTACAGAATATGAGAGAAAGTAATATTCGGAACATGCCAAATATGATTCCGGCGACTACTTTAGATGAGAGGGGCCGATTGTCGGCCACTGCTTTTGCTGCAATGCAATACTTGAACAGCTGGCGGACAGTGTCACATCATCACAGATGTAATATAATCCAAAAAGATTAGGACCTTTCACAATAAAGACCCGCCAAATGGGGGTAGTAATGCTGACGGGCAAGTGTATCCACTTGCCCGTTAGCATTACACCTGTTTACAGTTGCACTTATTAGTTACCAATTAAAAAGGTAGTTAGGAACGTAATCCAAGCACCACAAGATTGAAGTCATTTGAAAACTTGTAATCACATTTGGATCTCTCCAATACCAAATATGTTGAAAAAAGTCTGAATTTTTTTTTTACAGGAGCTCTATTTTTTTTAATAGACTTGTCTGGGGTTTTTTTCTCCAGTTTTATGGCTCTATAATCTGCGGGCTTTGGTAATGCTGGAGGAAGCCTTTGCACTCACAATTCAAATCTCAAGTAAAAGAAATGGGACGGAGCTACCCAATCGTTCTCCATGCTGTAGCGATAGAAAGATGGGGAGGGAGGCAGAGAGAGAGAGAGAGAGAGAGAGATACCATCAGACAGACAGAGACATATAGATGATAGATAGATTCAAAATGTTGATGTACGGTGCTCAATCACTTGGCAATGAAGAGTAACCAACGTATTTTCATGCGATGGACCACTTCTTTGGTTTTCGGCTGCGCAGCCCAGTGTGCAGCTCACACTTTTTTTTGTGGGAAATTTGCTGAAGAGTGAGCTTTTATTCAAGGCTTTGACTGACTGGTCCCTTGGAATAGATTACAGCTTAGTCGCCATACTCTGTTTTCTTGCTCTCTCTCTCTCACCCCCTCCCTTTGAACAATCGCTTTTATCATTCAGGGACAGAGTACTGTCTCAGCAAGGGTGCTAATAAGATGAAAAGTGGCACTGGATTGGATTGAGGCCGTGAAGAGATTTTTTTTTTTCCCCCCCAAGTGATGTCTTCAAGGTTAAAGAACTGGTTCCATCTCCTGTCCGCTTTGGTTTTATCAAATGCTTTTCATAAAATGTTAACGAAATAGGAGAGTCTTCTGTCTTCACACTCCACCTTGGTTGTAATCAGAGTTGCCCATACAAATTCATCAGTGACTGTTTCCGTCTCGCTCCAACTAGGATATCTTGACATATCGTTTGATACGCAAGGCCGGCGGCAAAGGCTAACTTAAAAGCGAAAGCAAGTGGCTGATGATGGCCCACTTATGCAGACCCCATGTGGCAGCCCCTTGGTTTCTCACGTAGGACACACCGATCTAAAATCCCTCAGGACAGAAATAACAAGTCAGGAATCATTGTGCTCACGTGTATTGCACCGCAACAGAAATATGGAAATTCAGCAATCCTTGCAGCACTGCCATGCAGATGAGCAAAAGAGAAAATGACAAACCGAAAGCAGTTTAGCAAGTAGGACGAAGGCCCAGTCCTCGTAGATTACATAGCTGTTTATTTTTTTTTATGGCTTTCGGCCTTTCGTCCACGCGGAAATTACACATCAGCACTTTGGGGAAACTCAGAGGATGAAAATTCTTGCTTTCACTGCTGTTGTCTAGTTGCAGTAATTGTATATATTCTGCTATAACAACAACACATTTTCCACAAAATTGGTTAATGAATGGTAGCGTCGCCGTATGACATTGAACAGTAAAGCTCGGGGGGGGGGGACACTGAACCGGTTGCCAGCCAATCGCAGGGTGTACATAGACGAAGAATCATCCGCGCTCACACTCAAACCAAGGGACAATTTGGAGTGTTCCATTCACCTGCCACGCATGTTTTTGTAATGCGGGAAGAAGCCGCAGCACCCGGAGAAAACCCACGCATGCCCGGAGAGAACATGCAAACTCCACACAGGAAGACCGGAGCCACGATCGAACCCACGACCTCTGCACTGTGAGGTCGACGCGCTAACCAGTCGAGCATTTGGCCCCCTGTAAAGCTCTCACTTAATTGCAAATTGTTACCGAAAACAGTAGCTAAATTTAGCGCAATCTCAATCATTTGCTATGGGAGCTCTCAGCCATGATCAAACAAAAGGTCACTCATCACTCTGCAGATGAACAAAACGTACAACATTTGCAGGGACGAAGGGTTTATGAGACGTAAATGTGGCTGATGAGCTGTGCAGTGGTTTGACCTCAGTTAGAAGAGCGACACATGGCGACGCCGAGCATTTAATCTGCTTGAAGCATAAATGACAAAAGTTATTCGGATGAATCCTCTGCCTGCAAACCCAGACATATTTTGACACCGAAGAACTCTAGATTTTATCAGAGAACAATTTGCTACACCTGTTTTGAGTCAGCAAACTTCTACGCTGCAGTCAATACATTCAACAAAGAAGAGGAATAATCGCTGTATGCCGATAGTATCTGTAAAAACAAGAAATGAAAATGTCTCATGTCTCCCCCCGCAGCATTTCGAATGCATTTTGTATTCCGAGTTGTTGCTCAAAAGTGATGATTCATTGTCAACCAACCAATGGTCTTGGGTTGTACGTGTCAAACTTCCAACCCACGGGCCGTATCCGGCGTGGCACGCAGTCACAACTGGCCCGCACAACCAAATGATAGTCAAAGTCAAACCTGCCCACCCAACAAACATATAAAGGTTGCAAAATAACGGGTGTCAATTGCAGATGACTTTTGGCCACTGCTTGCTCAAATCAAATAGTTAGCGACCAAGAGCTATGTGAACCAAGAATGGACAGCTCCAGCCATCCTGAGAATCTCAAAACACAGGACCTTACCTCAAACATTACTTCCATCCACCAATCTCACTCGGCAAACACTCAAACAAAACAGTGCCAAGCAAAGAATCAATATTCATCCGAATGAATTGTCAACATAATTTGAGTTCAGCGTTGACTGAGATGGACAGAAAGACGGTGGTGTGACAGCACAATTATTTTCACTCTTTGCTGTGACAGTCCGCTTGCATTGGGGCCAAGAGAAGACACAAGATCCTGCAGGTATCGATCGATCGATCTGACTATCTATCCGAAACTAACTGGATAGCCGTAGATCCGCTTTGGTTGAAGTCAGCTTGATATTTAACTATGTTTGGACCCCGTGAGATATGCCAAGACAGGCTAAATTAGCTATATGTTATGTAGAGAGATTTTAATGCTAAGTTTTAACAGCAGGGGTAAGAAGTTTATTTCTGGACTGATGGTCTAGGCCATAGGTGTCAAACTCAGGTCCTCGTGGGCCGCTGTCCTGCATGTTTTCCAAGTCTCCCTGTTGCAACACACCTGATTCAAATGAGCAGGTTCAATGTCAGGCTTCCGCAGAGCTTGCTGATGATCTGATCATTTGAATCAGGTGTGTTGCAACAGGGAGACTTGGAAAACATGCAGGACAGCGGCCCACGAGGACCTGAGTTTGACACCTATGGTCTAGGCCAAGGGTCGGCAACCCAAAATGTTGAAAGAGCCATATAGGACAAAAAAAACAACAAACAAATGTCTGGAGCCGCAAAAAAATAAAAATCTTCTCTAAACTTGACAATGAAGGAAACACATGCTGTAAGTATGTAGGAGACTGGACTGTCTCAGAATTGTTTATGTTATTCATTCCTCTGTTGTGTGTTCACAAACGCCCCCGTAGAATTTATTTAGTCATTTCCTCGCTTGATTTTTTGTTTAGGTGCCTTATTTTTGCTTTTCTTAGTATCAGTGAAGTGATCATTAATTTCCGTTTTTCTGAGGCTGTCTTTGAATGCCTCTCGAGTCGAACGAGAAGAGAGAAGGCACGGAGTCGGACGCAGACGTGTCTGTGTTTGTCGAGACTGTTAAAAGCATAAATAAAGTGTACGTTTTTAAAAACCAACACCACAGCTCTTCTTTTTCTGAGCTGCAACATGTATCTATATCTATTTGAGCTAGATTAAGAATAAGAAAACCTTTATTTGTCCCGCACTGGGGAAATTTGCCAACTATCAAAGTCTTTTCCCATTTTCAAAAATTTTTTATAAAGCTCCAGGGAGCCACTAGATGTCGCTAAAGAGCCGCATGCGTTTCTGGTACCGCGTTTTGCCGACCCCCGGTCTAGGCCCATGAATTACTACCACTTGGGAATGTGCTTGGATGAAAAAAATGAATAAAGGCACTTGTGAAGTAGGCCTGAAAAACAACATGAATTGATGTTGATGTATTACAGGAGGGGCAGAAAAAGAATCAGAATTTCAACATAAGGGAGGAGGGGAGTGGGGGTCGGGGGGATAAAATATGGCCCTGGTTCGTCACAGTAAGCGCAAGAACAAGCTGCCAGGTACTTTTTCCTGATGTTTACAATTGAATTCAAAACAAGTCAAGTCGGCTACTGGGCTCCATAGATGAAATCCCACTATCAATGTTTACCCGAGCGAGGCCAGCCCTCCCCCGTCCAGTCAAGTTGAATTATTTTCGGAACAATTACTGTCATATGTTTGATGGGGCTGCATGTCCATGTATTTTCCCTTGTAAAGGGCACTTTTCATGAAGACCTAGCGTGATCTGTTTCCGTTGATTTAGCAAAAAGGGATCATTGTTTGACAGAAGCCTTGACCACATGTGACAGCGAGCATTCAAACATTTGTGTTGAGCTGACGTGTTGAATTCGCTCCTCTCGCCGCTGCCGCGACCCCAGTGACCCATCTCGTTCCCAACGTTAGAGATGCAGATAAGGCCCTGCGTGGCAGAACGCGTCGCTTCTCCTTTTAATGACTGTCCGTTCCAGTTGCATCGCAGGAGCGTTTCAAATCCTCCGTCTGCGCCTTCTTCCTCGCTTCCAGCTCGCTTGCACCCTCCATATTCATCATGCGACGAGGAGCACGCCTTGGGCCCGCAAAGTTGATTGGGAGGATTAGTGGCGTGTGAGAGACTTTGTCACCAGCTTTCTGGGAAATCCAATTATGGAATATCATAAGCCTTACGTGTTTCACACACGGGTGAATCCTCCTTAAAAATGTGCACGGGTGTGCTCACCGGGTCAGTGTTTAGGAGCTGTCCACTCTCTAGTGCTCTCGTGACAATCTCTCTGAATATGCGAGGGGAGATGTTTTTTTTCTTCCCCTTTTTCTTTTTTTTCCTAAAGGATGATACAAGGCCAAGAGCACTCTTCCTCCTCTCTCCCCTGCATTGCAGCAAACGGTGAACAGCGGGAGCTCGACCAAGAAGGGATTGTTATTTGCTCGCTTGACATCAGCCAGCCTCGAAGGGGAAGAGATGGCCAAGGGTTTGCGTCTCTTATCTGCTTTTGCAGATAGTCCTTAATTGCATGTGCTAAGGAGATGACATGCTGCAGACGAGGGCACGTAGCATGCGATTTTTGCATGCGTCAAAGACCCTTGAAAGTGAAATGCGCAGCGGCTACCAACAAAAAAAGCAAGCGTTATCCAAAGTTTGAAAATAGCCGTCATGTTTCCAACGATGTTCTGGCTTAAACTTGCTTCCCTCTTGCTCCTGCATAATGAGTCTGTCACTCAAACAAGGGGGATGATGCAATTCGCCGAAAGGAGGTTTGTTTGACCAGGGCTCTCGGCTCTCAGCCATGTTTGCTGTTCTCTTGTCAAACAATGCGCGACAGTAAGACCTCGAAGGTGACAATACCTGTCACAAGAGGATAGACTTGAGAGGTGCGCGTTCCCTTTGGGATTGCTGACCAGGCAATCTTCCAAGTACAGCACGCGATCGCCAAGAGGCCAAGTGGAAGGCCACAGAGGTGGAAGGCAAAGCAGAGGGTAGTTGAATGAATTTGAGTGACACACTTAACCTTGTGTCGGGCTCTTATTTTGACATAGAGATTAGACTTCAGAGAGACGAGTTGGAAAATGTGGAAGCTTTACTGCTTTGTACTTTACCGCTTTTCCCCACAAATATTTGTACAAACGTAATTTAAATTAAATGTTGGTATTTGTGGCGGTCCGGTAGTCGAGTGGTTAGCATGGCGACTTCACAGTGCAGAGGTACCTCTGGGTAGCTCTGGGTTTTTTCCGGGTACTCCGGTTTCCTCCCACATTCCATAAACATGCATGGCAGGCTGATTGAACACTCCAAATTGTCCCTAGGTGTGAGTGTGAGTGCGGATGGTTGTTCTTTCCCTTGTGCCCTGCGATTGGCTAGCAACCGGTTCAGGGTGTCCCCCGCCTACTGCCAGAAGACGCCTGGGATGGGCTCCAGCACCCAGTGAGGATTAAGCGGTTCGGAAAATGAATGAATGAATGTTGGTATTTCTAAGTACAGTATATGAAGGGTACTGCAGTGTCATTTTTTTTTAGAACTCATACAAAAGAGGAAAAATGCTCACTAAAAATTATAACTGTGGGAGAAAAAAGCCCCAAACAAACAGATGATCATTGGGTTTGATAACATTTTTTTTTTCTTCCTCCTTAATTTTGTGTGCGGTGCTGACATCACAAGCACAGCCTCATACAGTTTTGTGGAGGAGCTGACTAATTACAGTACATTTCAGTACGAGGCCAAGAAAAAAACAAAACCAAAAAAACAAAAAACAACTGACTTGGTGTTTTAGAGCGGATGAATCTCATGTGAAGTCTGCTCCTCATGTGGATTGTATCGACTATAAAAGCGTGATGTACCATGTTTGCACCAACTATGCAGCTTGCCGTTATACTGTTTGGAACAATAAACCTTTATCTGGTTTTGGTCCGTGCAATAAGATCTGGAGGCACGGTGATGCATCATCTTTATAAATAGTGTGGCATCATAGAAAGGCAACACCACTGTAATCCATCGATGATACAACACGGGCGAGGAACGCAACCCAATAAACAAAAAGCTGCAATGCTAGACTTCTGAAATAAGAAAATAACCACCACATTTTGTGTTCTTCCCATTCTATTTGAGCTATTCAGATCTTTTTTTTTTTTTGTTTTTTTGACAACCAATCATTGGATTGGCGTCAGTGTAGCTCCACCGATTAATTATCACACACTCACACACACACATTTTTATTTTATTTTATTTTCCTAACCCACTCGGTAGCTGTGGTTTTTGAGCAGATTGGCTTCCTTTTACCCAAGGTTGGGTTCATTATTTTGACACAGCAGACTGGGTGGAAGATTGTATTTTAACAGACTAAAAAGTTGAAGCCATTTAAAAAAAAAATTAATTGTAAAATGCTGAGAAAATATTGATGGTGGCACCCGGTGTAGAAACAAATCAAGTCACTTTGCTTGACACACTAATACTGCAGTGACTTGATGTGGCGACCCCCGAGATGAGAAAGTTGCTTTTTCTCCTCAGAAAATGTAGGGAATAACATTTTTATTATTTGTAACCACAGCTTTACTGGTGACCTGGTAAAACCATTTCTTGGTAGCTTTAACTCATCAGTAAGGTTCGTTACCCCCTATTGGATCAGAATCTCAACCAAACGTGCTGTGTCCAATACTCAACACAATGCTGTTTCACCCAATTTGGGTTACCGTAATTTCTGGACTATAGACCGCACCTGATCATCACTACATTTTTCAAGGAACAAAACATTTTGTACACACAAGCCTCACCTGTCTATAAGCCGATATTGATACATGAGATACTTACAAAGAAAGACGGTACACAGGCGGCCGTTAAAAAAGTCTTTATATAGGCCGCTTCATTGAATAAGCCGCAGCGTTGAAAGCGTGTGACAAAAGTCGCGGCTTATAGTCCGGAAATTACGGTACTTGCATCTCAGTGGCTTAAAAAGTGTGTGACTGGTTGGCATCCCAATGGGGAAGTTATTTCACAAATCACTCAAATTAACAGTTTGTATTTGTTTAAAATCATATCACTGAACTAATTGCGTGCAGCATTTTTTTGCAACCGTCTGTGTGAGGGTGCACTTGTGTAATTAGTTGGGAGTGAGCACGGTGTTATGTTCACCCTTCGGTAGCGTTTGCACATTTTATGAGCACTCTGTTGTCTTTCAAGGAAATATTATTGTCACATCCAAACACACATTTTCAACAGCTCTTTTCAAGTTCTTAATTGCAATTGCCCTGGAAGCATGAGAAACAGGGGACTTCTGTTAGCAAGCGAGTTCATTCCGAGTTAATCCTGAAAATATGAATATGCATAAAATATAAAGATTGAAAAAAATACAGAGACCGACGTGAGAAGCTGATCCAGCAGGACGAGGGACATCTTCTCTTTAATGTTTCACGGCGGCTTCAATGCTGCTCTGCCATTTTCGTGAACACTTTGAAGCACACTGCACATCTCTACGGCGAGAGCTGATGCACCCCCCCTACACCCCCCTCAAGGGCACTTAGGAGCTATCTTCTCCTGACAGCATCCCCTCTTCAGGGCAGGTCCCAAAGTTGGTATAAGCGCAGGAGGAGGTGGGTGGGGGGGCACATAGAAGAGCTATATGCGGATCACAAGAAAGAGCCATACAATGGAGGCTATAATGTGTAGTTTAGAAAAAGAAAATAGCTAAAAAAGATGCAATCATCTTTGACATTTAGTGTCCTTTGCGCTTATGCCCTCGGCAGTGCAAGAAAAAAAAAAGGTTGGCGTAGTCTAAATGAAGTATAAGGAATATTTTCCTTTTCTTGAATCAGCCCAAAGTGCCTGCAGGATAGCGCGTGTCCATCTGAGCTAGCAATCCGGCGAGCCAGTCATGTCAAGTGATGCATCAGAAAATGTAACATCCCTGTAGCGCTCTACTGTGTGTCCTGATTATGGAACGGGAATGAGGGCGGCGCAACTGTGTGTGTTTGACCAGTGAACTGGAGATGGGATGCTTGGTTCCCTCCAGCAGCGAAGGGGGAGGAAGAGGTGGAAGAGCAGTTAGCTACACAAGACGAGAAAATGCGATTAGAGGCGAAGGAATGGGTAAGAGGATGACGTATCTTGGTGTCGTTAGATCTCTCCGTACCCACGCAGGCTTTCGCGCTGACGTCACTCAGGCACATGCTTGTCCGAGTAATTTGCTATTATTGAAATCCAAGGTGACACTTGAGGAATCATCGGATTAGACGAAACAATGTGTGATTTCTTCCGAGCTGTGGGGACAGTTTCAGCCTTTGTTTTCCCTCCACGGGCAACCCCTATTCATTTTTATTTAATCACCATGAGGGATGAGATTCATGCAAGAGCAGCCACTTTCTCCTCGGAGAGTGCGCACATCATTATTATTATTATTATTTTTTTGGTTATGCAAGAGTCCAGTAACAGTCTGCTTTGCTGATGGAGTAGACTGATATTTTGGAGGGAGACCGTGTGAGAAGAGATGAGCGAAAGGCACTCAGGTGGGGAGAGAGAAAGAGAGAGAGAGTGAGATAGTGGCACACTTGAAGAGATGGTTTGCTGCAGGGCAGGAGCAGATGGTTGAGGCAAAAGACGGGCAACAAAAGGAGAGGTCAGGATAAAGGCTGGCGAAGAAAGGTGAGGAGAAAGAGGTGATGGAACGTTAAGGACTTTGCGGAGGCAAACACGTAAATACAGTTTTACGCCCCCCTTGGCGCCAGCCAGCCAGGAATTTCCATATGTAAGAACTAATGTTCAAGTCAGTCCATTAACTTGAGGCTTACTGCAGTTATTGCGAAGCAAGTGGTGCTTCAGTGAACTTTTCATTTTATAGCAAACTTGAAATCCCTCCCTGGTGGGCAAATATGTAACGGATTATTGCCTTGGTGAATATTTTTCTCATTATTAATCAGTTGTTAGCGCTGCTTTCCCACTCTATATGGGAGTATTAGTGGGACGAAAAATGTCACAGCATGTTTCAAATCATATCAAATTTGCAAGAGATGTTTAGACATTTAAAACACTACAGCGCGGAAGAGTACCTAGTCATTGTAAACGCTGAGTTGGGAGAAATACTGCGTCATATCTTTTGACAGATCGTTTGCAAGGAAAGTTCTTTTGGATGCAGGGACCAATTGCTTTAATGCAGGGGTGTCAAACTCATTTCACATTGTGGGCCGCATACGGCCTCGGTAGATGTCAAGTGGGCCGGACCATTAAAAATTATACCATACTCTGCTATAAATAACCAAAATAGCATGTCTTAACTTTGTTTTGGTCTAAAGAACCACAAGAACACTAGGAAAATGTTGAAATTTATTGAAAATATCTTTTACAAAGATTCCCTTCGACAAATGTGCAATCGACTTTTATCATTCACATATATGCATTGCAACTGATCCCACTGACTGTACAAAGGCACAAAACCTTAACAAGTAGTTGGTCTTGAAAAATATAGTAATGCACTTTTAAGATTAAACGAGATTTATAAAGAAAGGAATTTTTAAACAATTTACAAGAGCATATAAAATCTAATTGTAATCCCTGCCTCCACCTTACAAACTAAGGAGAGTGGTATAATATGTGTAAAGAATTAAGTATTCACATGTCCTTGATAGCGTTTGCTGTGTTGGGTCTGTCTCAGTGAGAGACTGAGGCTGCAGTTGTCTTCTTCTCTGATCAAAACAGTGTGTCCCCCTAGCGGATATTTCATGAATTGCACCTCATTAAAAATATTCATTCCGTGTTTTTTTTATGCATTTTTTCACTTTTAAATTATCCTGCAGGCCTGATCAAACCTCCTTGCGGGCCGTATGTTTGACACCCCTGCTTTAATGTTTAATTTTTACATTAAAAAAAGGCAGTTTGCAGAAGTTTGAAAAAGAAAGGTCAAAGTGGATTTTACCACATCACACCAAAAATATTTGACTCTGCCAAGCACAAAAACAAGTACATTACTTATCACTGTCCTCTTAAACCCATTGGGTCGAGAGTAACTCAAACTGGGAGAAGTTAACTGCTGGCTCCACAAGAAGCTGAGCCCATGTATGCTGGGTTATTTATACCCAGTACCTTGGGCTGAGGATGTTGGGTCAGTACTTTGATCCAACCAGGGGTAGAAACCAACAACCAGAGTTGAAGCGATCAAGAAATGGGTCACCAGGTTGTAGCTATAGTAAATAATAAGACCGATTTTATTTCCGACATTTTCTAAGAAGAAGAAGCAACTTTGTCCTGTTGCATGATACACGTGATGCCTCCTGCCACGACACACCCTTTTTCGGTGGACGGGCTATCCGCCCTGACCGAAATGAACTTTCATGAACTTTCATGCCTGTATCCAATATCAGAGGCGTTACTCACTGAGGCATCTAACCACCGCCAAAATAATCAATCCACCCTTGGTAAAAGTAACCCAATCTGCTGGTCGCCAAGTGCTATATGGATTTTGAACTATGCCAAGGGGCGGTAGTGTTAATTTCTAATAGCTACATGACTAATTTGATCTTTTCATTTGGAATTTCCAGTCACTGATTATGTAATGGTACACTCAACTGACTGGTGAGCGGGCTGCGTGGAATCGGTTTCCACTCGGTGACGGTGAGAATGTGGATGCGAATGGTTGTTTGTCTCTAAAAGTGCCCTGCGGCTGACTGGCGACCGGTTCATCGTGTATTCCGCCTTTCAGCCAAAGTTAACTGGGACAGGCTCCAGCACCTTGCGTTACCCTGTTCAGGATAAGCAGTGTTGAAATTGGATGGATAGATTTTAATTCCCCTTTGATAGCATTAACAGTGCAAACAAAAAAATCCATCACTGAAAGAATTCCTCCATTAATGTGCAACACACAAATGAAAGGTTTGTATTTTGCTGTTGTAGAGGAACAAATACACTTGACTCAGAGCCTCCACACAGCAAGTGGTTATGTACAATTGTGAGCTTGCTCCTCACATTTATTATCGTTACATTAGAGCCTACGTTTGTCTCCAAAAGGGCTAAGAGAACCTGCATCTTATTTACAATTTACATAATATCTCCCTGCTCTTTACTCAAGTGTTTGGTTTGAGCTGCCTGGTTAAAGTAATGGTCTTTTCTGACAAGAAGGCATATTGCTTAAGGCTTAATGATCAACATCGCTAGGTTCCCTCTAGGGCTCTCCAAAGTTACTTTTAATGCCGTCTGCAGGATGCCGACACCTGTGAAGCCCCAGCTTGTGTTGGAGCTTGTTAGTGGCTACGAGTTAGAAAACAAAAGGTTTGTGCACACGCCAGCTTCATTGAAAATCAATAACACAGCTTGCATTAATTGTAAGTTGTGCTACACTAACAGTGGTTGAAGTCTATTTACAGCAGCAGTGAAGGCTTCTTTCGCTATATATCACAAATGATGTTTAGGTGGAGGGCGGGCAAATGTTTAGCATAGTTCTTGTCGACAAAGCAGGTGTACACTGCAGCTCTTTGCTACTGATTATTTGATCATCGATTATGAATAAATAAACTGCCGAATTGGGTTGAAGATCGATGAGTAGTATATGCCCTCATTTAAACTAACAGCCCATTTGTATTTGTTAAAACAAAAAGTAGTTCACTGACTTCAAGTGGGGAGACCACAATTTGCATTACTTGAACTGCATGTAATGGATTTAGAATTTACCTTAGACTTTTTATTTATTTATTTAATTCTTTTAATTTTGACAACACACACACACACACACATTTTTATTGTGGCCTGTGACTGGCAATGGTTGGGTATCGGGGCACCAGCCAGAATCAAACCCGCAGGCACAACTACTGCAGTTTTCAGCCATTACAATCAGGAAATAACACAACAAACATTCCAGTGACTTTTTAAATTTGCTAACCTGTCCTTGTACCCCTGATGTCCAAGCAGAAATGACTGTGGGGTCAGTACTTTGGGAGACATGTGTTTTCATATGATTTGCCTGATCAAGATTGGAAGGGGCGGTCTCTTAGTGCCCATCCACATCACCCAACTTAAATATACTGTACGACATGCCATGTAGACCGCACCGATCTCTGTACTGAATTGGAAGTGAATGAGGCGAGCTGCTCCGATTGACAGAAAGTCACCTGCGTTCAATCCCATAAGGACGCAAATACCCCTCACTACCTGGGGCGGTCTAAAAAAAGAAAAAAACTTTCGCAGATGCACACGGCTAGACTGCGCTTTGTGTTAGATTTGCTTTGGGCACAAAACTTGTGCCCACAATGTGTGAATGTGTACAGTATCAAAAATCATACGGCCTTGAAGGAAGACCAAGAATTTTGTGTCCATCATTTTCTAAAGTGACATATTTGAAGGAATCCATGAATCATGACAATATAGGTTTGCGGTCTTAATAGAAAAATAGGCAGTATTTTAGGATTCAACTAAATCTGAGCAGTGCAACTGGCTGTTTTGTGTGTGTGTGTGTGTGCCCTCAAAACTGAAGTGCTCATTTCTCACTCCCTTAAAACCTTGCCAGAGTGTGAGAACGTCTCTGAACATTGTTCACCACAGTCTTGCTCATGGGATCACAAACCCTTCCACTACAATAAGACTGTGACACTGAAAAGCGGGTGCAGTGCCATTTCACATCCAGAATCTGTTATTGAAGATGAGCCTCACTCCAAGCTGAACCTAATAAGCAGAGGACAGCTGGATTGGGGCGGAAAAAGATGCCGCCAGACCCGGTCCCTTAGGACATGTTGTTCTGTGTCAGAACTGGCCTCAATTAAGAGGGAGCCGAGGAAACCGCTGGCTTCCATTCACTGGAGAAGATAACAGCAGTTCTTTGTGACAATACTGCTGTCCAGCTGTTGATTCGCTTACAGTAGTTGCGCTTCCGCGGGTGGTGCTGAAGGTGTCGCACCTTGGGCGAGCTGTCTGCAGCGGGACAGATAGGCGGGGAAGGGAATTAGAGAGGATGAGGCAAATCCTGCCGCTAACGAGTTCTCTCATTCACAAGTCATTGCGCTCAGGAGCTCATCATGTGAGCTCGGTCGTGTTTGGTTGAGTATCAGCGCGTCACGTGTTGACACTAAGACACAACATCGCGTAATATCATTCAAAGAGGTGTTGCAGTTACGACCAAAGGATTTAAAAAACGCAATCTAACTGCAATTATATTCCTCAATATCACGATCGTGCGTCAAGAGGCACTCATTTTACTAAGGTCCGACGTCATGTATTTTTCAAGTTTTGCGTGGGGGTTGGTGGAGGACCCCGAAAAGCAGGGAGGCAGGAGCAGCAGGGTGGACTGACCAAGATTTATTGGGAAAAAAATTAATAAATCCATAAAAAATACAAACACGAGTACCCTGGAAAAAACTAACTGAAGTACTCAAACAAAGTCCTGAAAAGCGCAAGGAACAAAAGTAGCAACACACCTGTGACAGAAAACAAACCATGACAGCCGCGCACTGACACTCATACTCACAATGCCCCAACCCAGGGGAGTAAATCCAAGCAAAGTAACGAGACAACGAGAAACACCTGGACGAGGCACAAAGGGTTGAGCCAGCTGATTGGTGAAACACAAGGGACACGGCTGACGAGAACAGGTGGCGACAAAACGGGCACATGAGTGAACAAAACCAAATGTCATTGAAACAAAAACAGAACAGTATTTTATTTTTTAATCTGTATTTACTTCTGTGTTACAATAAATGATCAGATTTATTAATCCTAAGTGTGTTGGTCTTAGCTAAAATAACGACATATGACCCATGAATGAATTTCCAAGACAATTTATCGACTAACTATGGAGGTACTAATTTACTTAACAAGAGGGGGATGCAGATACAAGTGCTCAAAGTTGAAATCTTGAAATGTCTTTTTTTTTCCTCTATTGAAACTAAAAAGACTGTACAATGTGTGGACAAAATGCGACTTTGTGACCATTCAATCTAAATTCATAGGGTCCCTACTGAATTGGGGAAGCAAATTGAGAATTTCTTTTATGGAAACGTTGATGTTGCGGCGACGCTAAAAACAATGGATGGAAATAATCATAGATTGAATTATCTGACCAGTAGTGCCTTCGGGAATCAATAACGTTCTAAAGTTTAGAACGTTATTGATTCCCGAAGTAATTTTATCCTTCCACTTTTTGGGGAGGTTGAGTTCCATGACATTTTGCAGTCGACCAACCTCCTGAAATGAAACATTTTTTTTGTGATTTGAACATTGCATTCTAATAAATTGCCAGGAAACCCGCTGAGCCTTAAAAGCCATTGAATCAATGAATCTAAAAACAAGGCCTTTTTTTGGCATTAAAATGGCTGGAATAAATATTTTTTTAAATTAAGAAAAAGTTCACAATGGGTTTTATGACTACAAATGGTCTCAAATCACAAAAGAAGTTATGAACTATTATTAAGTTGTTAAGATAATCATAATTTCGCTGCTGTAAATTGGGAATTTCTCGACTGTGAGACAAATAAAGGTTTTCTTATCATCTTATCTCATTATTCTTAAAAAACAATTGTGAATAACTCTTGCGGTAACATCGCAGAGTCTCAAAAGAGGAACCTTGAAAACAGTGATGTAAACCACAGTCAGGACACTCGCCCCACATTGTGAAGTTCTTCTTGAAATTGATTCTGAATAGAATTAAAAGTCTTCATTTAAACTGTAGGGGCCCTGATTGCAGTGTTGATTTGAATTTGATTCATTGTTCAGTCTTAATTGCAATGCTGGTAGAAAACACAGGAGCGCTGAGATGGACCGATTCCCATTCAGGCTGACTTATCTCAGTCACAAAAGCAATTTTTAGACCGAGTGCCGTTGGAAGTGCAACTTGAACGGATAAGGGCGGCACAATCAGGCAGCCGTGCTTAAACCAGTCGTTTTAATGGGACATGATGTAACGATCCTTTCCCAACATCCGACCGTTGCGGTGAAATATTCAAAGTGTTTCCAGCTGCTACGGATGCTTCATTACCCAGCACTTGAGAGTAAATCAGAGTAAGCGAGCAGCAGTTGGTGAGAGGTTAGGAAAGCGCACCTGTAACTGGGAAGGACAACGACCAGGTTTCAGACGTAATGGAAACTTCTCTGTCTGACCGTTGTGCAAATTCATCACCCGCTGGAGTGCATGATGAATGCACAGGCAAACGTGGCTGTGTCACCATGCGCGCGCTCACATGTTCAACCCCCTTAAGGAGTTCTGGGTTCGTTACAGTGAAAACAGATCAAAGGTTGCCGCAAATGCAGCACATGAGGTCATTACCAAAACAGTTCTGCACTCCCTCGAGACAAAAAAAAATAAAAAAAAAATAAATAATTAAAATTACAAAAAAGACTTTCGTAGAAGGCTGCAGAAAGAAACACAACAGTGGCAGGCGGCAGCAGGGAGTTTCTTGCACATGGGGGAGTTGTGCTTTCTTCTCTTCCGTTTGAAATTTAAAGTTGGCCTTCTGTTTTCTTTTTTGGTTGGTTGTTTTTTCAGGATCCATATGAATCCCCAACCTCCATGGTCAACACCGTTGTTAGAAAAATGTTTTGCAAACACACCCACCTCCTATCAAAACTGGTGGCTGAGGGGCCCTTCCTGGCTAGTTGGTAACATACAGTAGATGATGTTCACATTTTCCCTGTCTTCCATGATATATTCCATCGGGAAAATACCATTGAGCATAATATACAGTACCCCCATCGATAAACGTTGCCAGGTGGCCCTTCATAACGATAAATTGCATTGGTCAACGGCAAATTTTAATCAGAGATGACTTTATGTGTCCTTAAACGTAATAAAATGTCTATTTTTTCCACATTTTTTAGATTTTTTTTGTTTTTAAGTTTGACCGACAAAAGCCTGCGCAGTACGTATTTTACCATGCATTTTAATTTGTAGCTCGCTATGATGTAACAGAAAAAATTCAACCTATTGCTGAACCTAACCTTTAATTCATCATCATCATATCATGTGATTGTGATGAAATTATTAGTATTATTTTGAAAACCTGATGTGCTAGAAAAAAAGCGTCAAAATCAGTGCAAAAAAAAAAAATCCAGAAGTGTTCTGGGGTTCCAGATTTAAGCATTTATTTTCACTCTTTTTTTTGTATTGCATGACCAATTTTCCACTTGATAAGGTATGTGCATCGATTCCAACAGCACTAGTTTAAAAAAAAATTAAATTAGTTGGATGTTTACAATCAATAGCCTGCAGAGTATTTACAATGAAACTGAAAAAAATGGGTATGGTGAGACTAATAAGGTTGATATTGTCTTATCTCTTCTGAAACCTGACAGAGCGAATTTGTGAAAATGTCTTCACCAAAGCTGAACCCTGGGTTTCCCCTTTTAAAAACAATTCAAGCAACATAAATGGATTGCCGTTTTATGTTGTGTTGACTTTAACAATCGACATCTATTTTTAATCAACTGTACAAAATATTTGTCTGTTGAGTGTGAGTTTGTCATTTCTCTATTGCTGCTGGTCACACACATTCTACTTTCATGAGAGAAAGTGTGGATAAAATGAGTCAGGAACTGTTTTTGCTTTTGTTAAAAGATGTATTATGCTTGGCATTTTTCCCCATGACTAATTCATGAATCGCAATGGAAGAATTCGGACATGCAGAAATTGTGTTTCTGTCATATGGAAATTGTGATCCAAATTAGAATGATTTGGCTTTGGCAGAGCTCTGCACTCATCAGAGTGACATTCGACTTTCTTAGGTCCTGTTGTATCTACATTTTTTGTAAAGGTTGTTTCTAAAAAGTTTTTTTTTTTTTTTAACTTTGGAAAAAAAATAGCAGTTTAACTTGAGAATGGTTTCTGGTTTCTTTTATTGTCATAAAAGGATGACAATGTTTTTTTTTTTTAGTTATGCACTTTTTGTAATTTTTTTTTACAGAACTGACCAAAGAAAAATCACGGACACAAATAATACACAATTGAATATACAATATCTGAACTTTCAAAGCAATAAAGTGTTCCCTAAAAATCAGTGGACGAATCTTAGCAGAAAGATTCGGCCTGTCTGAGTAACACGATATGTAAATGTTTATAAGCAAGAATCTGCTGTCAAGGCGTATCAAGTGTACGGAGGAGCACTAGCAATCACCTCAAGCTTTAATTGGCTATTAGTGGAGATTCAAATAACCCAATCGATCCTTTAGTGCCTGAAGTGATGAGGCGCAAGTTTTTAAATGTGCATATGCTCTTTTTGCCGACACAAGCCTTGACCCTTTTGTGCCCCGGCACCTCTCGGCTCTCTTGCAGTTTGTTCCCAGTTCTCCCGTGGAGTGTACGCCATCTTCGGATTCTACGACAAAAAGTCCATGAACACCTTGACGTCATTCTGTGGAGCTCTGCACACCTCCTTCGTCACGCCCAGTTATCCCACCGACAACGAGGTGCAGTTCGTCATCCAGATGCGTCCTGCGCTCCGAGGAGCAGTCCTCAGTCTGATCTCGCACTACAAGTGGCAGAAGTTTGTCTACCTCTACGACACAGATCGAGGTAAGAGGCAGCCGTGAAGTACACTGCACAACCCCCCCCCCCCCCCAAAAAAAACCAAATTACACGCACACACACACACAGACTTACACACTCCCCGAAAGTCAAACCGTCTCGTCGCTGTGGTCGTTACACCCTTGACATTTGACTTGACATCTTGGCGACATCCAGTGCTGAGCAAATGTATTAGCAAACGTGTTGTCAAGTTTTGCATGGTGGTAATTGTAGGTCCCCAAAAAGCAGCGAGGACCAGGGTGGATTGAACAAATTGTATTTAACAAAAATACACAGGAGTACAATGGAGTGATGGGTCCAGCAACACCGATGCGTCGACGTATGCGTCGAGCTCACAGAGCAATCCACGTGTCGGTGCGTGTGCTGCTTTGTGGCGATCACGTGACCAACACATGAACTTCGTTGACGCAGTCCAGGCTGCGTCGACGCCGCAAAAGCCCGCCAAACTGTGTTTATAAGGAAGTGCGTCTCGTGACATGATGCCACCTGCCGAAACAAGCCAGACCTCACCCTCGCTCAAATAAAAATAGATATTTGGGCAAAAAGGAAAACACACAGACTATCAGAAAAACGTGTCCGTCTGACTTTGAGCGTCGTGTCGGCTAGGCTAGCTTAGCTGGTGTCATAGTTCAAAGATTCTTTAATATAAGACATGGGCTGCGTCGCCGCCGCGAGTACGTGCTTTTATAATCGAAGGACCAACACACTACTTTTTCAAACCTCTCCAACCCCGCAAAGCAGTTTCACTGTACGCCGGCATCACCAGTGCCATGCGAGCGTGTGTTCTCCACAGCAGGGGAAATAGCATGCAAGAAACGCAACAGACTGAAATTCTAAACACTGGAGCAACTTATTTTTCTGAATAAAGATTTGTGAAGACAAAGCCCACAAGCATCCTCATTTAGATAAATTTCACATTATTCAAACATATTGAATAATACAATATGAATGCATAGATGCGAATGATATTGGATACACTTCATCATCAAATCAGTCAGATCAGTCTGTCAAGTTGGTTGCCTGCAGGAATTTTGAAAGGCCAGCAGGTGTCATTGGTCAGCGACACAGTATCAACACAGTTTCTCATTGTGTCAACATGCTTCATGAGGCCTGATGGACCCATCACTAGTACAATGGAAAAACACTAAGTAAAAGTACTCAAACAAATGCCTGGAAATCACAACAAAACCAACAAAACTATGACAGGAAACAAAACATGACAGGAGCACACGTATACTCACACTCACAATGACCCAACAAACACCGACAGAACTAAATCCAAGCAAAGTGACGAGACAACGAGAAACACCTGGACAAGACACAAAGGGTTGAGGGAGCTGATTGGTTAAACACAAGGGACACTGATAATGAGAACAGGTGGCGACAAAAAAAGGCACGTGAGGGAACAAAACCAAATGAAACCAGACAGAAACATAACACTGTAATGTGGCCTCTTTCTCCAGATGTTTTACTATCTTGAACAGGAAAGAGGATTTTCAAACTGAATGTCAGAATTCAAGACATTTTTATTGAATAAAATAACACTAAACCACTGAAAGACATCTTTCTGTTCAGGAATACAAATAAGTAACTTCATTTGACATTTGACACTAATTGTGTGAATTCATGGATAACTAAAATAATTTCTCATTTACACTTCCAAAATAATTTCAGTTCAAGAATTTCTGCATACCAGTGTATCATTTTGATATTTAGCACGGCTGTTGATTTCAGGGCTACAGCTTAAATTGAGTGGTGGTCAAAAACAGCATTTTTACAAAATAAAACCAATCCCAGAACCAAAACATTCGTCAAATAGTATATGTTCACTCTCTGCAGCCTGGTACCAAACCAGCAGCGGTCTGTGACTGGGTGGTTCCCAACCACTGATCTAATACATTTGTCGAACACTCTACCTTTGTAAAAATAATTATTAGGGCCACAGAAAAGGCATCACTGGCTCAATGGATAGAATGTTATAATTGAGAACTCCGATGAAAGCTCGGTACAACAGTCGTAGATGGATGTAACATTCCTCGGCATGGCTAAACGGCGCAGCCGTACGTTGGCACGGCATAGGACGAATGGCCCAGCCGGAGTGTATCAGGAAAGCAGTCTTTTGCGGGCACATTAGGATAAAATGTATACCGGGTGGCAGAAAATGGACTACTGCCGGAGCCCCGCTTGTGACGGTGAACAGTGACAAGACACGATACATGTTGCAGTGGCTCAGAAGGGTAAGCAGAGGATTGGCCGTAATACTCTCTAAGAGCCTTGTAATGCTTGAAGTGATAACACAGCACTGTGTACATTCGTGCTACGTTATGTAAATCAGTACAAATAAATCAGCAGCTTGTATTAACACATAGCACTTGAAGAAATGGTGTCTCATGAGCAATAATCTTTTGGTACTTGGAACAGTTGGCTGGTTTGTGTCAGTTAATCTTCTGTTTAATCATGTTGATAGTGGCTCGTCTGTCTTGGGAAATGAGGTATGTCACATCTGCCGCTAAAATGTTTTCCTTTCCCAAATCGCAGGCGCCGCCTGCTTGAGGCTGCCGCGCTTTGTGCTGCGTCAATGAGGGCTTTGTGTTGTTCTCGGATTGAATTGCCTCGTTGACAATAGACTCCGCTTTAATGCAGCAGTGCTTCATGTTTAGGACGGCCTGTCAACACGCTCGAGTGTTCATTTCGGGGGGATTTCCAATGTCAAATGAGAAAGGGTGCTCATTATCTCCCAACGGAATAATGATCCACCTCCTACTGAAACTTCCGCACCTGTGCGTGAGGGAGGGACCCGTTCCTCCGATGACAGGCTAAGCTATTTTATGTCTTTGGCTTCGAGGAGAAACAAAAATGACTTCACCCGATAGCGTGGCAGCCTCTTCTTCACACATTGATTGGCGTGGTTTTGAGATGTTGACTTGCGCGTTAATGGGAGGTTCTAATCAAGAGATAAGCTTCAAGCATCCCGATTTTTCTTTGGCCCTTTCTGTCTTTTCACCCCATCAACCCCGCCCCTCTTCCTCTCGCTTTGAGGCAGGATATGAAGTCTGTCTTTGGGTCTTCTCAGCTGAAGGCCTTAATCCACCGCACAGCCTGCAGATAATGTGTGGTTAATTAGGGTCACTCTGACTCGAACACTCATCGGCTCTTCCCCGCGGATGCGAGCAACCCACACGTCCTTCAGCACGGCCGCCACTCCTGAGCCGCCGCCGTCATCCCTCCATTTTGCCTTCACTGTGTGTCTGAGGGCAGGCTCGGATGGAGAGATGGGGGGGCGAGGAGGCTGGAAAACAAAAGCGGAGGAGGTGGTGGAATGAGTGTGACACTTAGTAGAAAGAAAGTGGAGAGACCAGAGGGCATCAGAGGGAGGGCAACGCGAGAGGAGGGGAAACAAAACACCGAGTGAGTCCGGCAATTAAGGCAACAGCAGGCCCGCCTGATTCTCAGCCTGTTACCGGTGTCCAGACTGTTCCCTGTGTACAGTGCGGAGCCCTGCGTGCCAGAACCCGTGCCAAGCCACTTTTACCTCGATCCTGACTGCCAGCGGTGTAAGACGATCCCTTATTAGTGGGAGGACATTGGCCCCAGGTGGGGCTTAAAGTCGTTTATTGATGCACTCCATCCAACTCTTTGGGGGGCTCTGACACTTGGCTCATCAAGCAGACAGATGTGTCAGAGAGCCTCCACCTCCTCGTATCACCAAGTGCAGCTCCCCTGCTAATGTGGACATACACACACACTTCTGTCTGAACTAGGAGAAAGTGGCGCAAACTAATCGGGATTGGGTCCGTTAAATAAAGGTGGTGGCTTAAATTGATTGGAACTCAAAGTTGCTTCAGTGGAAGCTTGGTGGCCAACCTCAATTGTTCAGAACTTCCGTCATAAAACTTACAAATAGCCTATAGCTGCTGTAGATTTACTGCTTTTGAATGTATTGCTATTAGCTGTGCATATGAATCCTTCTCTCATTTGACATAAGTCTTCTCTTCCCGGTTTAGAATTAGCAGCAAATAAGGAAAAGAAAGTTATATTTGCACATTTGCCGATGTCTCGCCTGACATCCTGCATGATGACGGTTCAGTCGAAAACATTTTTCTTTTTTTATAGCTGCATCATGCAGTGGAGAACTATGCTGTATCCTGCTCATCAACAGAAACACGCGAGGAATACTTGGAAAATCCTTTTCATATGATTGATTGCAGTTCTACACCGCTCCTACTGCAGCCACAATTACAGTGATAATTTCACAGTTTAACCCCAGCGAGTCCCACAGACTCGCTGATCAGAAAAGTATGAGTCCCATTATGCATTTGGAGAGTCCCAAATTTCAAATTCTGAAATGGTCTACTTATTCACTTGCATATGATAATCACACAAACAACAACAATATACATTGAGAATAGTTTTATTTCTTATCAACAAATGCTGCAAAAATGGAAATAATTCAGGCATACAAGATTTGCTGAGAAATAGGTTCTTATTTCATTCCATGGTTCAGTCTTTGAGTTTATAAATTCATCTTTCTTTACTCTGCTTCCAACAATGCAAGGCTTTCTCAAAGTCAACTTATCGCAAAAAATTATCCAACTTTAGCTGCTTCCTCTGTGATATCTCCGCAGTAAACTTTTGCAACACTTGTTCGCAACACTTGTTTTAACGTTACACAACTTGGCAATCGTCTGCTTTCCGCGAGGTGAAGGCTGATCTCGCCAATCTCGTCTCGCGATAACGGAAATCTCGTCATGCGAGATTACTTAACGCGAGATCAAAACAACAATGGCGGCGATTGTCAAACTGCGATCGTTGCGGGAAAAAAAGATGTACCGTAGCAGGCTTGAGGATTTCGGAAAATCTCGCAAACCGTTTTTCGGTTCCGTCGGCTTACCCAATGGGAAACCATGGTAACTAATTTGGGGTTCCCTAAACGTTCATCATAGAACCCATTTTTCTATTTTGACAGATATTCATCATAAAAAATTCTGATCCTCAAAGTATAATGTTTCAAGGGTAAATGTTTGAAAACTATGCATTGACAATGAACATTACATCAGTAGCTGTCTACCCCAGGTTTATTCAACAAAATAAATGGTGTACTCATATGGCATCATGAATACAGCATACCACACAATCAGAGTATTTTTTTCCAATCTCACACTGCAAAGATGCATTTACTGGTAATCATTAATACAGGTAAGTATTGATGTGGCTTGGCATCCATCCTCTTCCCAAAACGATGCAATCAATTTGACGAAAGAATCTACCAAATGTCATCGATAGTTCTACCGACAGTTAACATTAGTGTGACTACACCTTGTAACGAATGTTTTATTCATAAAGTTGCCATGCTACAACCAGCTAATTATAGAATAAACAAGAGTGTTTCATAATATTTTTCATAGCGATTAGCCTATAGATCTAATGACCAACTTGCCTCGGAATCGTGCCTCGCGTCGTATCTAGCTCTCGTGCTCTGTGCATACGTCACAGGTGAGTTTAGTGATCCGCCCTTCGGACGATTCATACGAAAAATCAGACTGGCATTCCCATTTCTTAAATGTCGTAATTAGTAAACCTTTGTATGTTTTTTTCACCGCCATCACAAACTGTCATCCGCGCGATTTCTCAGTTTGCGGACTAAAATAGCAACCCGCATGCGCACATAACATTGTCTGTTTCGGCCCCCCAACACTGAAATTAAAACAAAACAACAGTAAATTAGAAGAAACACACTCGCACACCACACCACAAACACACATACAGGCACAGTGAAATCGCGTTGATCACACAAGAGAGATTCGATTGCGTACAGTCAACTCGTGTGCGGTGACTTTTATGGGAAACGACTTTTCGGTACCGTCAAAATGACGCCACGGAAACGACACGCTACCGGTAAAGATCATTACCGTGAAATCCTCAAGCCTGCCATAGTTTGTTTTGACTGAGAAATTTCCAAAAACGCACATCATTTGGAATTACAAACACACCTAAAACAACATTCTCAGAGATGCGGCGAAATTAAAGAGGAAGTTGGAAGAATGATCCCTGTGAGTCATCAATTCATCACAATATGCGTTTGGTTGTTCTCATTTCAGACCAAAAATCCTAAATTTACACTGTGTGCAACACACAATCCCATGCTCCAACGTATCATTTGTGCAATTTTAGTAAAAGCCTTGATCAATAATGAAAGCAACTTTGCGATTATTCTCTCAATTCTGCGGTTATATGGAGAAAACAGAAGCAATCGTAAATAACATTCACTCATCCGGTCCCACCGAAAGGTTTTATTGAGTCAATAGCAGAGATTAATTACAGCCATGCTATTCATTTTTTGCCGCTGCTATTTGGCCTGCAGAAAAGGCTTTTAGGCTTTAGTGTGGCACACTCACATCCATAGACTGAAGGCTCGTGTGCGTCAGGCTGAGTTGTACGAGTGGCAAATAGAGGTAAATTTGTGCCCCAAATGCCAAGATCAGACTGCTGTCTGAAAGCAGACGCTGTAATGAAGCACCTGCACTAGACGCAAATTGAAGCTCTGTAGGACTGGTTTTACCGTCTTAATTGGGACTATGCTTCTAGGGTAATTGACAGGATGTGTGTGTGTGTGTGCCTGTGTGTGTGTGCGCGCACGCGCGCAGACTAAAGTTCAAGATCCTAATAAATATGACCGCTAATATTCTGTCCAGTGTTCCATAAAATAAAGCAAATCCTGTCTGTTCACTTGTTTTTACCATACTTTCCAATTTCCCCTAAAAACACGGACACTGACAAGTTTGCTGCTACACAATTGCCAGGTCTCTGCAGCAGGGACAGATGATCACAGGCATTATTGTCTCTCCTGGGCACAATCAAACCCTGATTCAGCAATCTCAGCCCAACTTGATTTATGAGTCACATTCTGTTTCTTGTGCTCTGCCCGCTATCCTTATATGATGATGCTTTTTGGTGTATGTGCTGCATGTCCCAATGACTCCAGCGCTATACCCGGAGCGATCTTAATGATCCTCGAGCTTGGCTTGTCGGGAATTTTCACCAACACTGCCAACAACCAAACTGTGATCCCTCAAAGCAGGGGACTGCTCCAAGAATGTTAAAATTGACATCAATCTACCACGGTGTGACAGTTAAGACTGGTACGATGTTACTTAAACTTTGCCCGCACGTCTAATCCTAACCCTAACTGTTATACAGGTTTTGTGTTGGTGACAATTGGGAAAAAATAGTTTTCAAATCCAAAGCGACTCGATGCTGACGAGCAAACTGGAACTGATTACATGCAGTTACAGTAAAACAGTTGCATAACCTCATAAGCCCACCATGCCTGGTTATCATGACTCAGTTCTGGTTGAACTGTTACTGGTAATGTCCTTTGGAGAAAGAGTGAACAAATTAATTAAAATCATTTTTGTGCTTCCAAAACAGCAAGAGCCAAGTCAATTGCTGTCTTCATTCATTATTTCATGACTGTGGGCAGTATATCTAGAGTTTGTCGAGAAGCATTCTCCTATGTGGTGCAAATATTCTGGGACCGGAGTGGAATGGGTCGTCGGGACTGGTCGGGACTTGAGAAAGACATTATTTGACTTTGACGACCAAATATAAAGGTCGCCGTGGCCTCATGAAGCACATTTTTGGCCATCTGTCGAGATTGCAGCCAAAGCTTCTCATGGCAAAATCACAGGCTCGCTATCACAATCACATCATCATACCATGATAAAAACCAGACACGGTGTGCAATATTGTCCAACCCCATTGTGCGAGAGACAGAACGAGACAGAGAGAGAGAGAGAGAGAGAGAGAGAGAGAGAGAGAGAGTGAGAGAGAGCAGCGCGGATGTGATTGACAGCCTCTTTTACATGTGTTGATACAAGAGATGGATTAGGAGTTGACAGAAAACTACAAACATGTATCGAGCAACAGTATACATGCCTCAATGGACTTTGCCAAGGCGACAAATGTGCTCCAAACTTGCTTGATGGCAGAACAAAAGAAAGGTGAGACACCCCCAAGCAGAAGATGGCGTGTCGGGAGGGCACATACTGGAATTCCTGGTCAACGGGGAGCCCAAACATAGTGTAACTGTCAGCCTTTGGGTCTTAGCAGCCCCGTCCCTCCGTGGCCCATCACGGATGCTATTTTTGACCTTGAGAAAAGTTCACAGAACTTGAATACAAAAGAAATCCACAGCTCACTATCGTTCCATGCCATGGTGTCAACGTGAACATAGTGTCAACATACCCGATGTGAAACTATGTGAAGACGCAAAGACTGAATCTCCTCTCAAATACCCCTTCCCCACTGCCGCAAAACCACGGGTAATCACGCATTTTTGGGCAGTGGGAAAGGCTCACTGGCCAGTGTCAATCCGTGTCCACCAGCACGCCGTGGGAGGCGGGTTGTGATCGCCTCCGATCCGTATCGCTTGCAGTTTGAAAGTCTGACACGGGAGCTGCCCGGTAATTGCGTGATGACATAGGGCGGTACGTGATGCTTCATAACATCGCGCGCCATCGGCCTTGTATATAGCACGCGCCCACAACAAAGCTCGGAGATCGCCTCTTAAGCTGTTGGTAGCAATCCGCCGTATCCGCACAATATCGGTCAACATGTCGCAGCATTGGAGAGACGATGAGATTCACCAGCTTCTTTTCATCCATGGGGAAGAGGAGGTTCAGCGCTATGTATCTGGGACCGTGCGAGACACAGCAATTTATAAAGATATTGCTGCAAAATTGAACGAGCGAGGCTTTGAACAAACGCCAAGGCAGGTCATAAACAAATTGAAAGCCTTGAAAAGAATGTACTTCACCATAAAGGACAATAATAACCGGAGTGGAATGGGTCGTCGGGACTGGCCATTTTACAACCTTTGCAATGATATTTTTGGAACCTCGGCTTTGGCAAACCCGGTAAAGATATCCAGCTCCATGGCCGTCCGCCGCCGAACCGTCTCCCACTTTGTCCAGCACTATAGAATACGAGGTCCGGGATCTGGCGAGTGAAAAGGAGAAAACTAGGCCGCGGTCAGAGGAGCTGGACGGAGAGGACAGCCAAGCTAGGACCGTAGATGCTTATACGACTCCTTTCAATATCGGCCAAAAATTCACGTCGTCTGCGTTGTCTCAGTAGTAGCAAAGAGTTGATCCTCCGCTGCTTTTCCACCGTTTTGAGGACGGTAAAAAGCATGATAAAAGAAAGAACACTCACTTCCGTGTTGCTTTGTTTACCACCAAGAAATCTGTCACACTATCATCCACGCAATCACAGCATGGTGACGTAACCAGACGCAAAGTGGTGGAACAGGGGGGAGGCACAGAATCGCCTTCTGTTGATCAATAGGAAAGGGACAATATGCCAATTGGTTGCGTGTAGCCACGGATCACTACTATCCACTGGTTTCTGTGGGAAAAGGGAAAGTAAGCTGAAATAGCTTTCAATATTATCACTGAAGGACCAGTACCTGTATGCTGTGCTTCTTTTTCAGTGGCTTCCTTGCACTACGCCCACTGGAGAGACAATAGTCTGTTTATTCCTCCGTCCGTACAGTTAGAAAGGAAATGGTCCTGTGTTCCCAGCAAACACAGAGGCGTTTCATTTACTTCCATCATTTAATAACTCGACAGGTGAACCTGCACTTGAAACAGTGTTCAATGTCATGAGCTCATTACAGCACTGGGAAGTTAAGTGTTCTTTCAAGAGAAATCTGCCAGATGAAAACTGTATCGCTAGAATTCAGTGCAGAAATATCCCCGAGGTACTTCTTTCATTCCCTCAGTCAATATTTCCAATGACCCCCACACTGCAGCAAGTGCATTCACGCAAACCTAGTCGGAACAATAAAGGGCTGTATTAATCATCAGAGGCTGAGGAACATCATGAAAAAAGTTTGTTACGGGGCGAAAATTCTGATAGTTTGGCAGCTCACCAGTTGGCCAGTTACTCCGTCATTTTGCAACTCAATGGTTTAAGCAAACTTTAAGCGGATTTGAAGGCAGTTGGACTCAAATGAAATTATCCTCCGGTGACTTGACAACATAAATTAATAAGCATCGTATGCACATTTGTACGGTTCCGATTGTTATTAACTTTCACTTGAATAAAAATGGAATTGAAAGTGTTCTGACATAAACATAGAACATTTTTTTCTGTTTGGTGTGTTAAGATAGATATTTATGCTGAGTGTGCAGTTAATATTGGCTCCTGCTTTCTCGCGCATTCTATATCTCTAGTGCAACTTTGTCAAAAATGTCATGTTTTGACGTGACACTCTTTGCATGTCAAAACTCATGTTTTTGATTTTGAAGCTCATCCCATTCATGGCAAAGAAAATAAGGGAAGGAGAAGAAATGTGATGTAACGTTAAAGGATATTATGCATAAATTGTGTTTTGCCAGCAGCTTCACTCATTATGTTTTTCTTATGTATTCATGTAGAGCATTTGTATCATATGTTTTTTTCCCCAAATCATGCTCTTGGACTGTACATTCTTTGAATAATTTTAGCAAACTACTTTTCTTTCTCTGTTTTGCTTTTAAAAATATTAAATAATTCTGTTTATTCAACATTTAGTTTGACCTCAAATGTTGTTTTCTAGGTATCTGAAGCACATTCAGTTACCTTGTACATGAAATGGGCTGTTAAAAATGCAGCACTGGGCTGACTCTAAAGCTAAATTCATTAGTTAATATTTTTGTACAGAATAACGTTTTGTAAAGCAATCCAATGCGCAGCCTGTAATTCTTGTTTGTTGTTGTAATAAAAAAAAAAGCTATTTAATTAACTACATTTTTTTTTAATAATCGCTCAATTATTCGGTCAGCACATTTTTTTCTGCCAAATATCGAAATAGACATTGGCCTAAAATGAAAATTGACATCGATCATGTTAGAGTCCCGCATATTTGTCTATGTTGCTGGAATTGAGTTCACATATGATTGACATGATTCAGTCACACTAATAGTTTAGCCGTTCACATGTGTTTGTTTTGACCACACCAATAACATGGCTCCGTAGTATCCATACATGCTGTTAAACGGGCAAACAAGATCAATCTGCCCTCACTCGGTTGGCGGCGAGACGTGCCAACAGGGCCAAGAGGCTTGTGAAAGGGAGGATGGGATGACCGCATGTCGTTAGCCTCATCTCTACTTTCCGCTACCCAGCTCGATTCAATGCAAGAAAGAGGGCCATCAGGCAGAGAGAGACCGCAACAAATGCCAACCTTACACCTTCATCTTCAACAAAGCCTCTAATTGGCCATCCAGAGACCGCTGCCTATGTTGCTTAAACAGTCAAACAATAAATGGCTCCCTCTGCTCTCCTGGATGCCTTTGATGGCCCGACACATCAAGCCTGCGCTATAATTTGATCGCACTGTTTTGCCATTGCTTGCAGTGTTGCAAACAAGGCGAGCTTATGAACCAAGCTGGATGCTTTTCCATTGATTGAAACTCACAGACACACATGAAACGGTTTTCCTCGCTAGAGCATTTGCTATTTTGCATGTCCGCTTTCATACCTGTTTATTTGACACACCTCTAACCTCAAATAACATCGAGTAAAAACAGCTGATTAAACATTGCAATCAAGAGTGCGTTCGGTAAAACGCTGCTTGCATGCACTGCTTCACTCCGCCAAGAGTGGCGTTGTTTGAATGCGACGTTCGCTTATTCAGAGTGTCGGCAAAAAAGGAGTGCCAGAGCACGCTCTTGTTGCTCCAACTGGAGACACGGTACACCCAGTGTGTCAGGTGCTAAAGGCTGCATACAGAAACGAATGGGAGCAGAGTGATCCATATATTTATCTATTTATTGACTATTGTATATCTAATTAACTATCAATTAATTTTATTATTTCTCCATTTTATAAATATATATCCCTTTTTCTAATCTGTTTATCCTCACAAGGTCGTGGCTGGAGCCTTACCCAGTCGTGGCTGGAGCCTTACCCAGGGCTGTGATTCGCGGAGTTCTACCGATTCTGTTGTGACCAATAAGATTTTCACAAAACCTGGTAGGGGTAGGGGTCTACTTGGTTTTAATAGCCTTGCGCGGCGACCGTGCCTCATACACCGCAGCTCGATACAGCCGGACACGCAGTTTTACGCCAGCTGAGACACGTTTTGTCTGCAACTCGGCAAAGCCGACAAGATCTTAAAGCGGGCTAAAAATAGTGTGAATTTTACGGCTGAACGACATAGCCATACTTCTTATTTTTATGACATTGCAACGAACGCCTTACGGCATTCGCACCAACTTCTCTCTTTCCGATCTCAAAATTCACTTTGAAACACGTGTTGATAAGGAAAAAACACTGCCAAGGTTTGCCACGAGAATATGATAAAATGTCTGTCACAAGAAGGGATATTGTGCAATGGGAAGACGGTGAGAAAGACAATGAGAAAAAATATCGACAAAGAAAACTGCATCAAAAACACATGGAATTGGAATTGGCTTGAACATAAAGTCGGGAACCAGTACCTGCATGAACACATTTGTAAAATCAAGGAATCGGACAAGGCTGACTGCATGCTCTGTCACCAAGATGTCAAGTGCGGATCAGGCGGTCGGACGCATTTGGTGGACCATGTACAAGGAAAAAAACATTCTGATAGATAGATAGATAGATAGATAGATAGATAGATAGATAACAGGACATTATACAATAATAAAGTGTTATTTGGAAGACAGGTATTTCTCACTTTAATATTGAGCATGATCTTTCACAGCCATTTTGAAATGCCTATAGAAGTTTTCTTCTATAAACATTTCTTTAAATCATTAAATTTTTTTACTTTTATTTTGATTAATAGATGAAATACATGTGCGATTTTTAGATATTTCAAGGAGAGCACAGGAGCAGGGTGTAAGTTGACTTAGGCCAGACACAGTTGAGATGCCATGAACAAGAAAATAAATGATGAAACAAGTTAAGAGAAAACTTAATAGGCATTTTATGTGGCAAAATGTAGACCAAAACTAGTAAATATTTCCTTATTCAGACCAATGCCCGCAGGCAGACACCCGGCTTATACTGGGGGGGCTGTGCCCCCTAGACCCCCCCTTGACTTTTCTCTGATTTTCTCTTCCTCATTTCACAACCCTGCTAACTCCGCCGTCATCGGGCAGTAGTTGGAGTACACCCTGAAGTGGTTGCCAGCTAGCCAATCGCAGGGAACATAAGCATTTGTACTCACAGTCACACCTACGGACAATTTAGACTGTTCCATTAACCTGCCATGCATGTTGTTGGAATGTGGGAGGAAACCGGAGTACCAGGAGAAAACCCACACAGGGAGAACATACTACCCAGATAGCTTTATTATTCCTATGAAAGCTCTTTTATTTATGAAATGCAAGTTAGCTGGATCCATGCACATGCTGTACTATAGAACATATCATATTTCCTTGTGTTTACTGTCTCATCCCAGCCACCATGATGGCTCATCAGCTGATCCCTGTAGCGGCTTTGCACAAACATGACTTGTGTGCTTCAATGGCCTTCTCCTTCACGCCCGCTTCATCACAACTAAATTATGCATGCATCAGACAAATGAAATCAGCTCGGACACGCTGACAAGAAAGGGCACGGCAAGCGAGCCCATGAAATGCACATGAAAACTAGTATTCAAGAAATTTGAATGAGGCCACGCTTCACTGGTGTTTCTCTTCATTTTGCACACAAAAATTGATATCATAGTTGAATTGGCATTCCCGTATTCATTGAGTCCGACTTGCGAGAAGCAACACACTATTACCCTATGAAGAGACCACATCTAGTGCCTTTAAAAACATGATAGAGACGGAGTGTGAGAGACAGAGAGAGAGAGAGAGAGAGAGAGAGGGAATCGTCCGTCACAGGAATCACACAATGAAGCAGCACGCTGTTCCAATTTTTACAGGGGAAGCTGGACCAAAGCCATTCCGCTACCTACTCAACGCTGGCTTCAGCCGCCATAAAATCACTGCTGGGAGCCTACTCTCCTTTCCAAGGAAACCACCAAGCTACTATCTATCCAAGTTCAAAAGCTCATTTGAATATTGCACGCGTTGATGAAAGGGGTGGAGGAAACAACACATTGATCGTAGATGTGCCTCACAAATACGAATCTTTCCTCTTCTGCCTCACTTTCGGATTGGTCGAACAGGCACAGTGTCCATACGAAACGCACAATCACTTTCTCTATCCAAGTACTGTATACATGCTGCAAGGGAGAAAGAGGGGTAACAAAGGCAGACAGAGCTAGATGGCGGCATTTCAGTCAGTCTGTGGGTGGTTATTTCCCTCTCTTCTGCATGTATGCACTTCGAAAGATACCGGCAACATGTTGCTTCTGTTTGATTTGACATGTGCTGTCTTTTTGATTAGCACACTTGGCAGCCAAACAGTTTTGGTTAGAGACTCACTGTCAACACCACATGAAAGTCTTGGCTTCACACTTTTTCGGCTACTTATTGCTTTCACGTCACACTCCCTCTTCTCCAAGCGACTTAAGCTCTTTTCTCCAGTTGGCAGGGATGCCGGGAGAAATAGTGCAATCATTTTTTTACATGAGACATCATGTGGTAAATGGGTTGGCTGTCTTTGTATGTAATTGACAGGCGACCAGTTCAGGGAGTCCCCTGGCTACTGTCCGAAGACAGTTGGGATAGGCTCGAGCACGCCCGCAACCCTTGTGAGGATAAGCAGATTCGGGAAAATGGATGGATGGATGGATGGATGGATAGGTCTCTGGAGTGTATGGCCATCCATTAAGATTGTAATTAAACAACCAAGTGAAACCTTTATCTCACTGTGAGCTAGCCTAGCAAAGAGGTTAGCTTACAGTGATAGCTTCTGAAAACGCTTGCTTTTGTTCCACCCTCTCAGCTTCCCTTTTTCTGGTAAAAGCCGCTTACCTATTGACAGCAATGAAGACCGTACTCACCATTAGTCCAGCAGGATAAAGGATGGGGTTAGTTGTCACTCACTTGCAGTTAACATGAAAAAAATAAATAAAATTGTGGAAAAAAGACACAAATATGTCTTTGTTACCGTGAAATAGCCAAGAGTATGACCTCCACTTGAACACCTCCACACATTAAATGCCACAATTTTACAGCCACTTCCATGCTCTCAATTATAGTCCACCATGAGAATTTAATCGTGGTAGCATTCTACGAGGTGTTTAAAACCACAAACCATCATTTTAGACTTACATCAATGGGCCACTGCCAAATGACTAATGAGAGACAATATAAAGGCTTTACGAAGCCAAAGATTGTATTTTCCACTGTGCTAACACAGGGGTTGGGGGGGTGATCCTCACAGAATCCTCTCAGCATACTTAGCCAGGAGGCAAATAGTCAGCAGGCACCAAATAGGGATAGAAGTAACTATTTATTTTGGTGCGCTCAAAAGACAAGAGACGCAATGCAGCACACTTGGTGATTCATTGAGCGGAAATGTATTCATTTATTTTTGTAGGAGGGATTCCGTCGTCAATATTAATAAAATGCATTCACATTGAATATATCAAGGGAAGAATGGTGTTGTGGTTAGCACAAATGCCTAAAAGTCAAGAGTTTCTGGCTTTGAATCTCAGCGTGGGCTTGTGTGGAGCATGCATGTAAGGTTCATTAAGACTCTAAATTGCCCCTAGGTGGGAATGTGAGTGTGACTGTGTTTGTTTAGTTAGCTGTGTTAAGATCCGTCATCAAAATGAACACTCAAAGAGTCCCGGGGATGCCACATGGGATTTGGGGCCTGGTGCAAAAATATCATTTTCAACCCCACTGCTTCACTGCTGCAAATTGAAAATACTCTTTTCAAAGGCTCCTATGAAGTCATGTACCTCCTGACAGCCCCTAAAGTAACATTTTTCAAGCCTTTTAGAAAAGGCCAGGAAACAGTGCATCCCACTTGTCTTGATTCAATTTTGGAAACCAATTTGAAGGATCAATTTGGAGTATTTGTTCATTTCATTTGTCAGAAACAATATTGGATTTGATTTGATTTAATTTCACTGAATGCAAATGTTTTCATCACATTTTATTTTATTATTCTTCACAAAATGAATTTACCAAGCGTTTTCCCACAAAGAAAAAAATCTGAATATGTTCAAATTGTGGAAATTCAAGGACGACATGTGGTGTGATCCTGCCAATGTCCCAAAGTCCAGGGTGTAAATTGCCTTCCTATTTCAGTGATGTGGAGTCCTAAACGTGTTCTCAAGCCAAGTTCCCAGTTATGAGCCTCAAGCCATTATCTTGGTAGTTTCCGTTTAGTTGTACCTGATACTTTCTGAGACCTTAGACGGTGCTCAGTGGGCTGTGTCGCCCTTTCACAGACCTTCATTTTGCTGTGCATTGGCAAGTAAAGAGTCGAGAGCAGCCGCATTTACAGTGGAAGTCATGACCATGTGGATATTTCAGTTAAATTCCTCACGGAATCATGTGATCCGATTTAAGCTAACATGTCCTTATGTTTGCTTCTTGCTTGGTCGTATTTGATCAGATTAGTAGATGAGAGAAGGCAATTTCAGGAGAAATTGCAGGTGAATGCTGGAATGCCGAATGAAAAATATGGAGGCATGTATAATGAGATGGAATGATATTGCAGAAAACGGAATCGCGGGATAAAAGGGAAGCCTATGGAATGACATTGGAACACATGAAATGATTCTGAATGAATATTGAATGACATGGACCCATGTTAGTGAAAAATTGGCAATATGCTGATTTGATTTGATTTGACTTTTTATTAGGTCTACCGTCGGACAAACTTGTCTCGGAGGACAGTCCCTCTGTGCTACTACATACGTTGAGCAAAAAACATACACATACACAACACACCATAAATAGGACAATTACATCCAAGACAAGACAGTATATACTCTACACACATTGGACACTACATTACAGTCATATGCACCCCCCTCACCTCCACCACCCTCACATCCTTCCACTTGTCTGTCTGCCTCCCTCTAATTGTTTATTGATTAAGATGATAGCCTGTGGTATGAATTAGTTTTTTTACCGGTTTAATTTGCAGAGAGGAGTCCTATACGTGTTTCCTGAGTTTAGGAGCTCAAATTGGGAGTGTAGCACATGAGAAGGATCGTTTAAAATGTTGTTAGCCTGTTGAATAACGGACTGCACATATTTGTCCTGGGGAGCAGGGGGTGGGAGCTGCCCGATTACCTTCTCTGCTGTCTTAATCAAGCTGGTTATCCTAGCCTTAGATTTAACAGTTAGGTTCCCAAACCAACTGGTTATTCCAAAGCGCAGGACTGACTCAATGGTTGCTCTGTAAATGATGAAAAGTGTGCAACGATATGGACTGACATTAAAAGATAAGGGACGATATCGGTGAAAAAAAACAGTTGGAATTTTTGATATGTGCACATTTTTTAGATTTTGATTTAGATTTTGATTTCCGAATGGAAAAAAGTGTGAATCTGTGCTACTAGAAAAGCCGACAGTGTGTTGCAGCTAAAGCGTATGTGCAATATGGTTCTCTAATTTGCCTCGTTAGCCTGGGTCAGCCGTGCGATATGCGAGACGGTCGCAAAGGAGAACTTTCAGGAGATGGAGGCCTGTGACACTCTGCCCCCGGCCCTAATGAGAAGCAAGGAACCAGAGGAGCCGGGCAATGAGATTAGATGCAATTCAATTACAGCTGAGCCGCCACGGGTGACGTTTCAGGAGTCATCCTGTTAAAATCCGACTCACAGGCAAAGGAGAGGACGGCGCTGGCCGCCACAACAAGTGTGATTTATGCGCACACTGAGCGTCATAAGGCTCAGGCGAGATTTGATTGCAGACTGCAAGGTTGGCATATCGGTTAAAAAATGAAATAGTTGAGTGAGTTTCCACCCATCACTGCGGCGTCTGCGTGCACTCCGGCACACAGTTGTTCCAAGTGGGTGTTGAGATTTAAAAAGCAAGCGAACTCCCAGGTTTCATTGCGAATGTGCCCCTTCACACATTCAGATTCGAGACACACGCACACACCCTGCCTGCCCACGCGTCTTCTTGTTTCAACTTTGATGACAAGTTTGCATGGTCAGATTAAGGAAACGAGCATGGACTGTGTGGGAAAAAAACATCAGTGGCTACTGCAGTTATGCAATTACAGTTATCACAGTCCCTGTTTTATAACACACTCAATAAAGGAATTCACTTTTAAAAGCTTCTGGCTTGTGCACTGATAAGGCAAACACAGCATAAAGCACTCCATAAATATCTCTCTGAGCAATTTTACTTCGGTAAATCAGGAATTTTTGTATCTCGTTATGTTGTGCAGATGTACCAAATGGTGTCGCCAGTAATGGAAGTTTATTTACAATCAATAATACATTTGTTGGGAGGATTTTGCAGGCTAGCGAGCCTGTTCGACTCAACGCACGAGGGACTACATGGACTACGTATTCCAGCAAGGGAAGCGTGCAAGACTTAAGCGAGTTGTGGTGCTGTGGTCAGATGATGTTACACTCTTGGGGTTTAGTGACATGTTTTAAAAGTTGACCTTAGGCCCGCCAACTTTAGAACTGACTTTAAAGGAAACGGGACTTAAAGTAATCAATTTCTTGACAGACTATTTACTTCTAACCAGATCCCATCTGCTAATTTGCATACAAATGTAAAAGCAGGCAAGCATGGAATCTTCCTTGAATCTTCAATGAATCCAATTGTTCGCAGGCGCAGCGTTTGTGGCTTGCCACAGGCAGGTAGAGAGGAAAATATCAGCAATTTCAAAATAAAAGCCTTGGGTGATTCTAATCTCATTGATAAAAATGCCCGCGCTCACTGTGATTTGCATACTGCGCGGTTTTCTTTTCACCTCCAAGATTTTTTAAAACACATGACAGGATTTCTTATTCCTTCGAAAAGCACTTGATATAAATCAGGATTGATCATGCTGCAGTCAAGCGAACAAATCCCAGCCATACCCAATACTCTGTTAGCATGCTTTTTATGCACACTTTATTTGTAATTATCATTGATCTTTTTGCCTCCACCAGCCCTCCACTCACTGGGTCTCAACCCACCAGAGAGCATTTTAGCCCAGTTAAACTGCATGACATCTCTTAATGTGAGGAGCTTTTATTGCTGGGAAGCCTGCCATGCCATCCAGCTGGCTGGAGTTGGTGGGGTTCTGAGCGTTTGCCTCAGGAAAATGAATAATGCATTCATGTTATTCAAATCGTCACTTTGGCTGTAGGTATCACAGATGGAAGGAAGTGCTGCTGCCATCGCTGCGCTCATGGAGCATAGGTGACACTTCAGAAAAGCTTCAGACAATTTCCCTTCATTGTCAGGCATTTTTCCCGGTCAAATTTGTGGCGTTTGAATTGTAAAACTCCACACCCATCGAAAGGTGATACAAAAGTCAGCATACCCCTGTTCAAATGCAATTTATTTCTTTATTTTGTGACATAAAATCTTCGGCCAAAATAAATAATTTCAAATCTTTTCTTGCATGTTATGATCCAAAGAAGTCAAAGTTTTTGGCCATTATTTCAAAAGATAGTTCTGGCGCAAACACAAGAACACCAAACCTTCACAGCTGTCACAAAGCGTCGCGCACGAAACATAAAATAATAATAATAACAATAATAATACATTAATCAGAGTTGTATTCCCTTTTGTTCCACATATTGTTTGAAACTGTCAGTAAATGAGAAAAAAGTTTGATTATTTATCTTGGTCCCATTTTTTTTTTTATATAAATATTGCAAAAAAATCTGGCATTTGAACAGGGGTGTGTAGACTTTTTATGACAACTGTTCAGCAGGAGATCGATTGCCTACAGACAATTACCATGCACACACTCAACATGATTAATTTTTTTCCCATGTGATTTTCAACTGAATTCTCATCAGTCGGAAATCACCTGAAGTGACTACACCTGGTCTCTTAATGTGTGAATCGAGTGGTTCTAGATCTGCTTCATATATCAAGAAGTTTTGGACAACTTGTGTTGCAATTTGGCACCGTCAAAGTACACTTGAATTGAATAACAAGAACATTTTTGTGAAAACACCCTCTTCCGCTACATTGTTCAGTGGTTGCTGCGACTGACAATTTGCCATGGGACAACAAGCTCACGTGCATGCCCCCAGCTTACAAAACAAAAACAAAACTAAATAAAACCCACAAATATGCTCAATGTACTCATGAGTTGACAACCAGTCGCTAGACAACCTTGAGTCTTTGACAGGTGGACGTCTCCAGAGGGAGCACCCCTGCTCTTCGGGACAGATGACACAGTCCGACTCAGTCTCGGCTTTACTCACCAAAAGGTCATGTGCTGCTGATGATGTGGCTATTTGCTGCATTGCAGGAGGCGCATTGGAAGGGCAGACGCATACTGTGCAACAGTCTCAGAGTGCTTACGAACGCTGCTTCTTAAGAAAAGGTTACTTGGCCATTCAAAAGGTCTGCAAAGGGGGAAAAGCGGAGAAATGAAGAAAGGCGTTTTGCTGTGGTCGCTGAGGTTGTTTGTCGGCTGCCTGTTTACCGAGATAAGGCCTTGAGAAAAAAAGACCTCACAGTGAGGTAAAATATCATGATGGACATTAACTTTGACCACTTTTAATACTGTATATACAATTCATACATTTTAAATTAGATTCTTTTTTTAAAGGTATATAAATTGGAACATCAGCACTAAGTTTTCCCCAAATGACAATAGTTCAATTAAGCATTCAATTAAGGTGTTGTGAGACTCTAGAAGAGACTTGATTTGACTTTTTGCTGTGTTTAAAAAAAACAAACAAAAAAAAACAGCTAAACTTTTGGTGTGTGTAAAACGTTTACACTAAATCCCGACCCGCTGCAATCTCAGTCTTGCCCCAGTGGGAGGTGCTCATATGTGAATAGGAGTGATTTTCCCCTTTGTGACATTTTGCTTTCGTGCACAAAGAATACTTTAAATTAAAAGTAGAAATAGACTTTTAATAGAAAGACACCCAGGAACTGACCATGTATGTGGATTATGTCCGGATCACATGATCTGCTATCATGAAAGGAAGAGTTGACCTAACATTGTTGTTATGCGTTGTACATTGTTAAACTTATATGTGTGGCCGTCTTCTGTTTGATTTCTTGCTAGAAGGAAGTGTCACATTGTCGTGGATTTTATTCGTTGTGATGTCCATTTCTAGAAGTCATTTGTGATGTTAGCAGTAAGGAACTCTGGGTTAATTTCAGGCAGGTCTGCAAGATGTGCTACCATCGTCGAAAAACACAGTTTATAGTTACGATACACGTTGTCGACTAATTACTTATTTTCATAAACTTTCACTATAATTCTAACCTTTTGGGCTGCTGGGAAATGAACATAGAGACCTTAAAAAGAGGTTATTTTTGGGAGAAATCCCCAAATTGGCATGTTTGTCCAAACAATGTATTTTTGTCTGTAACGCAAAAATGATATCTGTGACATATACCCATAGAATCTATCTATGGCATAGATAGGTAGATAGATAGATTGCATTGTATTTCTTTACCCTTCAATGCAAGTGTGATGATAAATGGCGAAACATTAACAGACGCCATCTTTCCGTAGATTTCCATTGTCTCTGACTTAATGAGAGCTCAGCATTGTGCTTGAGTGTCATTAATTTCATCATATCCATTCTACTATATCGCAGACTGCCGCACAGTTGGGCCATTCAAATGTCTTCTGTCATTGCATAAAGAAACAACAACCATGTAAGTCTGTGATTTGACCATAATGTTTCCGAATAATCTGTTAAACATTACGGTTTCACATTTTTCTCTGCATAATATCTGTCTTCAATAAATCTTTCATTGTCCCAATATGAGCCGGAACGATCCTCCAAGGAGACGCTAAGCAGGAGGCGTCACCGTTAGCATGTCGCTGATCTAAATGCCATAATTCAATTGATTGCCAAGCGCAATAACATCACCCGCTGATCTTTTAATAATATGGAGATATGACTCCACTCTTTTCATTATATTGCCTTTTCAATATGCAAATGTGGATCAGCGTGAACACACACACACACCCGGTGCAGCACGAAGCCAGGGCTCCATACAATATTCTAGTGGGACTTACTGAATGCTATTTTAGATTGTAATGAGATGGCCTTTGACCTCTCAATTCAAGCAGAAAGCTCTCGAGAATAAATTAGCAGCCTTCGAACTCCTGGCAAACTCTTACGGTGTGGCAGCCTTTTCACTATCTAATCCTCAGGGTCACGGCTGTCTGGCCCTCTCTCTGCAGGCTTCTCCATACTGCAGGCCATCATGGAGGCGGCGGTGGCTAACAACTGGCAGGTGACCGCTCGCTCTGTCAGCAGCACCACGGATGCGGCGGAGTTCAAACGCATCATTGAGGAGATGGACAGGAGGCAGGAAAAGCGCTTTGTGATTGATTGTGAGGTGGACAGGATCAACACCATATTAGAGCAGGTAAGCATTCACCACAGTCACCGCAGGCGGTTTGTTACAGAGACAGCCACACTCTCGTCGTTTAATTACCTTGAGAATGAAATTGCAACAATGACTCCAGTTTTAAAAGGACACCAAGTTTTCCGTGGCTGTGTGGTATTAAAAGGTTCAATCACGAGGCATGGTGAAACGGCGACATCAGTGTTGTTTCCCAGTCATTTGGTACATCATTGAAGCTTTACTTTCACAGTATTTTAGTGCAGAGAGGGAGGCTGTTCCTTTCAATCAAAATCCTCTTAGCTTAATGCCCAACTTAGAATATTGTTTTCGCCCTCCCGCTGACTTGATTATATTGCGCCATGGTCAGCATTTACAGCCCCCCCCCCCCAAAAAAAAAGCTGCAGTATGTGGATAAAGGTTTTGAGAAATTAACTGATTTACCAGGAGTTGGGCTCAACACCCTGAATCTTTATCTGCATTGTATAAGACCAAATTTTGGACAAAAAAACCATTTGGGGATTTTTTTTCCCTCATGCACAAAGCAAGGTCTGCAAAGGCGTGTTTGGATGGCTCAGTGTAACATGAGAGTCCTGAGCTCAAACTATTTAAATCACCTAGTGGAGGAACTGCATCAGAATTTGTGATATGGGCCCTCTTTTTTCATCTATCCATTTTTAAACAGTTTATCCTGTTCAGTATTTTGAGTTTATCCCATCTGACTTAAGGCAAACAGGCCGGATACACGCTGGACCCGTTACTGGTTTATCACACTCACATTCAAATTTAAAACAGTGGAAATGAACCCATGCTACCTGCGTCGAAGTCAGACGAGTGAACCTTCACATCATCTATCACACAATTGTTTCAACAATAACCCAAACAAATGAAGACTAATTCAGATCATTTGATGGACAATTAATTGTGGGTTCATCAAGACATCAATCAATTTAATATGCTTACTTGCTCAATCTGAAGTTAGCAGTAAATCAGACTTCACCCTCAATTGGCTCCTCGTAATTCCAAAGTGATTATAATTTGGAAATTAAGCAAGTATTGATCTGCTGCACCTGCTCCACTACTAAACTATGAGAATCACTCCACTACCAATGCTTCTTGCAAGAGTAAAGTAATGGACCGTCCCAGCGAAACCACATCATATTAAATTTCAACTGGGGTATGGCTGTGAGGCACTACACTGTTTTGGAATGCAACTTCCAAACCTCCTCCTGTACTCTTCTGTATTGAGGATCTACATTGCGATCGACCAGTAGATCAAGGACTGGTCCCAAGTCGATCCAAGGTGGAGAGGAAAAAACAAAAAACATTGGTGTCTCTGTGCATGCTCGTAATATATTTTTTGTGTTAATGCACACTGCACCCTAATCATTCTATCGGTCTGACTTTCACAAAAATTATTACAAAAATAAAATAAAATAAGGCAGGTTATATTTAACCTATGGTGACGTGTGACTGCGTCACCGGAAGTTGTTAGCGTTCAGCAGTCTGCAGTTGCAGCTTGTGATCCGAGTTGTTTCTCTATATCTTTTATCGTTATCATTATTCTCATTCAGAGTTTGTTTTGTACAAAGACGGGCAAAGATGGGGAATCTGGAGGGTCGAGATAAGCATTTTAAAACGGTACGCGTGAGCTACGATTGTTAAAAGGCTGCAAAAGTGCGTCGTGTGCCTCAACGTCATGGCATGCGTTGTGTACGTGCGTGTGTGCGTGCGTGCGTGCACGCGTATGAATCCTTGCACGTAATGGGTCGATCACGGGAGGTTGGCTGATCGAAAAGTAGATCTTAGGTCAAAAAAGTTTTAGGCACCCCTGATCTAGATGTGAGATGCAGTACAAGGTATTTTTGCTGTTTTTGTTGTGGAAGAAGGAAAACAATCGTAATCGTCATTACCTACACTCTACCTGCATACGTAGCTATTCACAAAAGTAAAATTTAATTTAACACAGTAGGGGGCACGGAGTAAATGGCACACAATGGCGAGGGGGCTACGTCAGCAACGTGGGAGCTGTATTTACTATGTGGTATATATTTCTATTTTATATCTTTGGTATGTCATGTTATGACTCGAAACCTATACTAACTTTAGATTCAAAAAGCACCACAAAGTGCTTCACAGAAAATACACAACAAGGCTTTGAGACATAGAAGTGGAGTGTGGATTGCCCTGTTTTGGTTCGTTAACTAGATTATGCAGAAAACATTGAAAAGGGGGCTGGGGGGGTTACACGTAAGACTAAATCTGCAAATAATACAATTGCCAGATGGCTAAAATAATTTTGAGAGAAAGTAGCCCTGCTAACAAACAAATGGTTAACCAAAAGGAACAACACCCTTGGGATTCACTGAACAAGACTGTAAATTTGACCAATCGCTAGGGAACAGCTGAATGGGTCACAGCAGTAAGCCTGCATTGTGGCTTTTGAAGGTGCACCAGAGCTTAAAGTTGAAAGTGTGAAGCTATTTTGAAGACACCACCAATGATGTTGCCCAGTTAATCCTCTTCTTTGACAACAACAACAAAAAAAAAACCTTAAGAGAACAAACCCCAAATCACTTCTTCCATTTTGTCCACCAGTCCTCGTTGTAGTAGAAGAACAACCTTGCATCATTGTCCCGTGCACCCGAGTGCTTGCTGCAATTGCCTCTGCTTAGAAGGCATTATTATCTAACACATTAGATTGTCCTTGTTAACATTCATTTGAATATCGGTGCCTCTGTGATTCACCAAATCCCCCCGATGACTTTCAACTTCATTTGTTATGCATGAGTGTCATTGCAAGCAACATTCATACTTTCCAACATTAATTTGGTATTCTGACTATATTGAAGGTATGTTCATATGTGTAATTGTTCCAATATGAAAGATGCTGAGCCAAAATGATGATTCTGTTCTTATCAAGGATGTTTTTTACACCCACTTTTAAACATATTTTCCACTTCATCAGCTACATACATCCTACTGGTTGAACTTTGTTTTTCAGCATAGCGGGAGGTAAAGCTCTATCCTTCATAACAGCAGTGGGCCTAATTTTGCCCATTTTTATCAGGGATAACCTCAGCATGAAACTTTTTTTCCCAGCTTTTTTGTCTCAGCCTAATTGAAATAATCCAGCAGTACAGATGCGTCACAGGAATTGAGGGGAGCTGCTGGATTTCGCGCTGCCGCAGGCCCCCTATTGAGGCAGATGAGTGTGCACATTAAATCAGGCACGAGCCGTCTGTTATGTGGGAAATAGCTCCCAATGTGACACTCGCATATACCTTGACATAAACTTTCTGCGTGTACCCGCTGTTGAACTTGGACCAACTTACGATTGTCCTTGCTGAAGGACAAATGACGAGTTCCAATCACCTAAGTCACGGACGGATTTTACTGACAAACTCTTTGAGAAGTGTACTTGATTGAGAACTGTACAGGCAATGCGTCAAGACATTCTGAACATACAAATGTAAAAATAATGTAACCACTCTGACATTGTCATGCTTACAATGATTGAAAACATTAATTTTAAGTGTCTCCGCCTTTCCTAAGTGAAAATAGCCAGTTGCAATATATTAGAAAATATGTTTATTCTTATGATTGTTTGCTTCAGAAAGCGGTATTATGCACTGCACTTACCTCGATCTGTGGACTGTTATCCAGTAATTGTATTTGATTGTGGACCTTGCCCAAGATGCTCACAAGAGGATCAAGCAGGAACACATCTTGGTAAAAAGCAATGTTTGGGATAATTATGTAACAATTAAAGATATCCATGTGTTATTGTGCTTCTTAGATATGATTTTAATGAACAAGCCATCGATTGGTAAAATGCAAAACGACATTGGCCGTCGGTGACAGCGATCACACTGATTGCTATTAGCTAGCAAACCAGTGCATGCTCGACATGGGAGATAAGCAAAAGCAAAGAAATGGCAAAGAGAATAGCATTATCTATTAAATGAAGCTCAGAAAAATATTGCTTTTTACTTATCTTTGTTCCTACTTTTGTTATGAGTGCGTTGGGCAAGTTTGCTTTTTATTTCATGAAACCCTGACTTTGGATGGTGTTTACACTTGACCATGTACGCTGTAGAGCCAAGGCATCCCCCATGTGCAGTTATTTTATGGCTAACCATGGTCGCCCCACTAAAAAAATTCTGACTCCGCCCTTTGCGGCCAGCGAGCGTGTAAATATTTGCTCATTATGTTGCCTCTGCATGCCCAAAGAAATATTTACGTTAAATACAGAGAGGACGGGCAGTATTTTAGATTTGTGATATGTAAATATTGGTGTTTGCATGAAAAACAGCGATAACAACATTTGATACTCTGCAGCCCAAATGGATGTGCCGCTGTATGCGCAGTGGTAAGATGACACACTTTTATTAGCTTTATTTATAGTTTGAATTGACATAGCGACCCGCTGAAACATATTTGCATAATGCTGCATCAGGCACAATTTTGTTTCGGGAAAATCAAGTTTCAACACATTCATGTTGGGATGCTGAGGGGGAGGCTATCAGTACATTACCATTTTACTGTTTTGTAACCACTTTGTATTTATCCCCAGTAGGACTTTCCCCGTCAATACACCGCACTGCAGAGAAATTAATGCAATGGCCGTCCTTTCCTGAGTCACAGCATTTAAAAAAAAAGTTCTTGCACACATGCTTGAGCATCTGCTGTCTTGCTACACTGATCCAAATGATAATTCCTCAAAATGAATAGGTCTTTTTGTGAGTACAGTGTTGGACCATATACAAAGTCATGACTAATCTGATGCATCTACGAGATTGCACACATATAGCCTCCTTTCTGTTATGCGCCTTCCTGGCCCACTTCCCTCGCGGGATTTCTTTGTCGGAGTTTGCTCAGAGGCAACAGCCTGCTCATCGCCAGTGTAAAGAGAGGCAGGCGAGGGGGAGAGACAAATAAATAAATAAATACATTTAAATGAAGCGTCTGGGACAGGCCCAGGGCGCACAAGCTGTTCAAAGACTAGAAGGGAATGAGCTCTCTCTGCCAAAGCTGCATTTTCATGCAGAAAGTGAGAAGGATTCATGGAAAAAAAAAAAAAATTTGAGCGGTGCATCAGGGGATTTGTTCCAACATCTCTTCTCCTGCCTGCAGAGGCATAAAGTGTGGTCATTATGCTTTCCCAGAGAGAGAGTTAGCCGTCGTTCTCCACACGGAAGACACACTTGGGCAATTCACACAATCTGAAATATTTAGGTTTCATTTTAATTCATGAAAGTGGGAAAGACAATCTGATCATCGTAAAACATTATCTTTGGAGAGAATCGGAATGCAAATAATCCAGTCAGGCAAGCTTATCCCTCTTTGTGACCCGCTCATAAAGCCTAACTCCAGCCACACAAGCAAGTCATGAGAGTTGGTCAGTCTTGGCAGAAGGCAGACTATCTTTGGTGAAGACAGGTTTTTTGTTGCAGCTCTTTTATTGCCTCAGAAAGATGTGCAGGTTGTACTTAATAAAGTGACCAATGAGTATGTTTTCCCAGTTACAAAAAAAAAAAGCCCCAAAAGGTTTTAAGGTTGGTGGAATTTCTAATGTAATAGCAGAGGTCATATCATACTAGATGCTAGTAGGCAAGAAGAACTAAATGCTAATATCAAATTGAAAATGGATTCCCAGCCTGCTTTTTGACAGTCAAAAAACCTCTTAAGTCGCCTTTTGATAATGTGACGCTGACTGGACGTAGAAATAGCTCACCTAAGTGCAACTGACAATTGAGAAATCATGTCTCGAAACCTGCAAGGCAAATCGGCGCATGCGACTTGGTTGCAACCAGCAGTCGCTGTCCATTCAATCTCAACTAGTTGACAGTGTAAAGACTAAAACTGTGAGAAGCTGAGTTACATCGAGGCACTTATGGCAAATTTAAACATGAGTTCAAAACATTCAGATAGAGATTAGGTCAACGTTTAATAAAAAATACCTACAAAAATAGCAAACACTGAATAAAGACATTTAGTTCAATTCCCATCCGAAGAGGTAAATCTTTGAGTTTAGCTGCGGTATTGGCATCTGGGCAGGTTGCTGAGCAGAATGCCTGAAAGAAATACAGCTCAACTTTCATCCCAAAAATTTGATTAGTACACTCAAATTCCTGGCACCAAACTTGACTGTCACGGACCTTGTGCTAATTGCTCTTATGTATAGAATTCAATTGCATTTTAGTGTTATCATCAAAGCGAAAAAGACCTGCTGACTATAAAGACTGAGAATGTTTTGATGGCAATTTATCGACCTGTCAAGGACGCAGTGTTGTGACAGGAAAGTCTGCGAAGCAGAGCATGTTTTTGCTTATGACATAAAGCCAAATCACAGCGATCGTTTTCACCGAGAGAGGACACCTTGCTGTTTCAAAAAGCCTCACATAAAAAGTTGCACCCATGGGTGTCTCATTATTTTCATTGCCTTGAGGTATCAAGTCTCAAATTGATCTCGTATCTCAGCAATGACAGTCTGCTGAATATGAATCAGGTGTTTGGAAATGTTCAGCAGTTGGAGCACAGCCAGCACGTGACAGCTATATTGTATGGCTTCATTGTGTATTAAATCATGGGCATATTGCATGTCCTATTGCTATGCTTAGTGAGTAACGGAATACATCTAACGGGCTTTGCATATTTATAATATTAAAGGGAACTCTATTCCTCTACAGTTCCAGGAAAAAAATAGGTAGCTAGAGTAGAAATTAAAGGCTGTTGACCATAACTATGCCAAAAACCTTTCATCAACAAATTAACACGCACTTGCCCACCATTCCACGGGCTGCTTTTTTGCAGAGTTTCACTTCCTATAACAAATAACCCACTGCTTTACGATTCATACATCATCTTACCAATTTCAGCCGGTAAACTTATGGCACCGAGAATAAACAAAGTTGTTTCGCTATTGATTACGCCTAACAAGATCATGGTATCGTAAAACACAGGAGTGGGAGAAGGGGTGTGTTTTTGTTTTGGGGGAGAGGCAGAAATGATGAGACAAATAGTCCATTTTCCGAACGGCTTGAGCCTCACTAGGGTGGCGGGGGGTGCTGGAGCCTATCCCAGCTGACTTCAGGCAGTAGGCAGGGGACACCCTGAATCAGTTGCCAGCCAATCGCAGGGCACACAGAGACAAACAACCATCCACGCCCACACTCACACCTAGGGACACACCCACGCAGGCCCGGGAGAACATGCAAACTCCACACAGGGAGGCCGGAGCTGGAATCGAACCCGGTACCTCTGCACTGTGAAGCCGACGTGCTAACCACTGGACTACCGGGCCGCCCGAGACAAATATGGATCAGTTATTTTGTATTAATATGTTTTGTCTTTTTTCACATATTTGGTCTTTGAATAATCCATAAGTACCATATTTTCCACACTATAAGGCACTTCGGGTTATAAGGCGCACCTTCAATTTATGGTCTATGTTAAAATAGTTTTAATATATCGGGCGCACTGCGCTATGAGGCGCATAAAATAGAAGCGACAATAGTGGCTGTGGTTGCCTTATGCATCCACTAGATGGAGTTACACTAAAGGGAACACAATACAAAATAATACGGCTCCATTTAGACAGAGCTTTCACAACTGCTGCAGCTGTAACAATGCGCTTTACAGAACATCTAAAATACTACGTCCAAGAAATCAGAATATTGATCCAGATATAAGGTGCATCGGATCATAAAGCTCACTGTCGGCTTTTGAGAGAATTGAATGCTGTTAGGTATACTTTGATGTGCGAAAAAATACGGTAATTACAAACGATCACGTAACTGTAATTATATGGTACCTGAATTTCTGAATAGATACCGTAACTACTACCGTACGGGAATACAGTAAGCAGTCCAAGCCTGCCTTTTGCAACAATGGAAATTTGAAGCCATCAAACGGTCACCCTTGAATGAAACTTAAATGAATCATGCATCCATAGCGTTTCAAAAAATGTCAAGCACAATTACAATAATGTTATCATTAATACAGAATACGTGAGTGCATTCTTTATTTTACTTTACTAAGGTACATGAGGGTGCAAAACATTTGGAACATGTCTCAGGGCCCTATTTTCATTCACTGTGCACACGGGTGCATTTTCTTTTTCTGCTGGCAATTTGCTAGACTTTGCACATGTTAGAATTGGGAGCTTGTTGTGGGATGAAGTCTGGCACACACCCAAAGTAGTATTTTTGCGGGCAATCCTAGTGGCATGCCTCATTTGTTTCAAAATCATGGTGGTTGGAGCGCAGTACGCCTAAATATGTCATGCTTGACATTGCAGGAACAGAAATAGACTCGGTCGGTGCACGACATCGGCAACTGCCGATGTCATGCATTGTCGATGACAGCCGTGTATGCACCCCCAATCGTGCATCCATGTGTGAAAGCCCCAAACATAGTAGACTAGACTCGCGCCAGCATGAAAATGAAGTTTAAGGGCTGGGGTGAGGCCAAGCGCACGGGCGCGACTCTACCGAACTATAAAGTATCATTAAATGCTTTTTTTACATCACTTGATTTACAACCACAACAATTATTGCAAATTGAATACCTCTCTGACAATCAAAACTGATCATGGTTGTTTTGACTGATTGTTTTTATTGAATCTTAATGCATCAAGGTGTATCAAACGTGAAGACCATTTTCATTGTCCCATTTCATGCAGACACAGAAGGTTTACAAATTAATGCTAAAATGATAACAGAAAACACCAACTGAAAGCAATCATGCTTTATAATTGACCAAATTACATTTCATCATCCATCCATCCATCCATTTTCCGAACCGCTTGATCCTCACTAGGGTCGCGGGGGGTGCTGGAGCCTATCCCAGCCGTCTTCGGGCAGTAGGCAGGGGACACCCCGAATCAGTTGCCGTGGATGTGGGATAGGGGGGGAGGATGTGGGAGGGGCGGGGTGGGCTCCCCGCACCCTCCGCGGGACATTTCATCATCTGAGAAGTAATTATTTCAGCATAAGAGGCTTATCTTGTATTACGTTTTATATCACGACAATGATCACAAAGTATGCTGGATGGACACTGTTCTCTGTAATAAAAAAATGTAGGAGCATCCCAATACATTTGAATATCAAGTGCATTCATTTTACTGGTTTAATTCAAAAAATGAAACATATACTTTATATTACACCAATTCGCCAAACATGAGGTATATTTTTACTGACCATAAATATAATTAAATATGATATTGATTGTTTCTGATGTAATACAGTAAAGTTTTCCCCCCAAAAAATCATGAATGTAAGTCTATTTCTATATCTATCTAGATCACAGGTGTCAAAGCCAAGGTCCGGGAGCCAGATCTGGCCCACCACATCATTTTATGTGGCCTGCGAAAGCAATTCAAGCATGTCAACTTCCATGATGATTGCTAAAATCTGAAGCAAAATTTCAAATTGTCATCTATGATGTAATAATTACATATGTTTGAACAATCCATTATTCTTGGCTTCTGATGCCAAAGCTAGTTATCCATCAATTTGTTATTCGCTGTGTATGCAATGTGTGGAGGTGGCCAAACCTTGATATGCTTTCACAAAATTCACAGTCACAACGGCCCTCCAAGGGAAACCGTAACTAAAATGTGGCCTGCGACAAAAATGATTTTGACACCCCTGATCTAGGTAGCTAGATAGATAGATAGATAGATAGAAGAAATTCAGTTTTCCAAAATATTAATATTTATTGAGACGCAACGATACGTTATAGTAATTAATTGCAAACACTATCGACACCTAATCTGGCAGTGAGATAGACGTTAATGTTACAGTATTGTCAAGCCTCATGATCCTACAATGTGTTAGTAGGTTCTCATCCATATGCCCGAGAGGAGTGTGAGATGTTTACAAACAGCATGCAGGCTATCATGATCTGAAGTGTTTCTTGTATTGCAGCACAGCCGGTACTGGAAAGGTCAAAGCTAGAGGAGAACTTGAAGCCGTAGCTCTAAGTTTAGAGCTCTCATTGTGCCTGGCAGACTACATAAGGGTGAAGTCAAGGTCATCAGAGTTGTTGTCTGTCGTCATTGGGCGTTTAAAAAAAAACTCCTTGCGAGAATGGGAAACAGCCCTGGCGGATCCATTTTCAAGAGGCTATGAAAAAGAGAAATTGTATTATAGTTGGGGGCAGACACACTAAACAAGTTTCCTTGCCCCCGTGTCACCATGCGAGGGAATTAATGGGTTAGCAGGTTTGTGTGTCTATGTGTGCGAGATAAAAAACAACAGGAATCAACTCAGGGAGGATGGTGATGGCACAAACTGGATTGAAATGAGCTTTCTCCTTTGGAAAACGACATCAATGTTAAGGGAAAAAGGAGCAGAATTGCATTTGGTTTGTTAAAGCGGAGATGACAATTGCATGTGTTCTCAGGTTTGAAGGTTGATCTTTCCCCCTTGACAATAATACCAAGTCAATGCTCAAATGAAAGCACACAGAGAATCGTTTAATTGACCCCATTAGCAGATCGTTATGGTTCCCTGCAATAGTGTTGTGTTTTGCTTGCCTTTTGTCTTTTCTTTCTTTTTTTTTAATTAAACAGACAAGTCAGTGTGAGTTCTGTCTTTCATGAAAGAAGTTGACAGGATGAGTGTTCCATGCCAAGAGCGTCGCCTGCCACCACTGCCAGTCTGACAGCGAGCGGAACTTTTGGCTAGTCCGCTCCAGGGCAGGTGTGACGAGGCTTACGGCCAAAGTCAAGGTTAGGGCAATAAAATGCAGGATTCCAGCAAAAAAGAGGCGAATATTTACAGAGGAAAGGGGATGAGTCATTAGAAAAGAGCCATTCGATGCACACTGATGGGTTCTGATAGCCACTTCGGTGTGACATCCTGCGGTGCTTTGAGTTTAAAGCCATAATGATGGGGACGTTGTCACAGACCACTGACCCTCCCAAACGACTTGACAGTGAACAATGTGCTCACCCCGATTGCACCGCTCTGCGGGAAAACCTAATGTTAAGTCCTAGGTGGACAGGTTGTAAAGAGAGAGTTTGTTACGTTGATAAGGGTACTCCATGAAAGCTGTGGCCACTTTTAAATTGTTTGTTGTAATCCAGAGCGTACAGGTCAAATCAAAATTTGCACAGTGAGTGAAGGTGAAATTATGTCATTCTGGATAAAAGATTGTCGGATAGTGTCGTGATCCAAATGATTGTTGATTCGCTAAAACAAAAGCAATACGAGAAGGGCATTCAGTAGAGCACAGATGTCTGCTAAGGCTGAGCCCTGAGCAAAACCGATTTGCGTGGATGTATTGCAAGCCACTATTTGGTTCATGGAGTTTGTCGTAAAATGGGAAGACAATACACTTTTTGGGATTTCACCGTATCACACATTTTCAAATATTATATCAAATATCCATCCATCCATTTTCCAAACCGCTTGATCCTCACTAGGGTCGCGGGGGGTGCTGGAGCCTATCCCAGCTGTCTCCGGGCAGTAGGCGCGGGACACCCTGAATTGGTTGCCAGCCAATCGCAGGGCACACAGAGACGAACAACCATCCACGCCCACACTCACACCTAGGGACAATTTAGAGTGTCCAATCAGCCTGCCATGCATGTTTTTTGGAATGTGGGAGGAAACCGCAGCACCCGGAGAAAACCCACGCAGGCCCGGGGAGAACATGCAAACTCCACACAGGGAGGCCGGAGCTGGAATCGAACCCGGTACCTCTGCACTGTGAAGCCGACGGAAGGCCCGTGGATTACCGGGCCGCCATTATATAAAATAGAATATTTTAAATATATTTCATTTTACACTTAAAGAAGGAGATCAACTGCAATGTGGCAACTGGCAAGGCAACTGAATATCTGGTAATAAAACATCCAGTCATCCACTATCTGAACCGCTTTATACTGATGAGGGTGAGACAACCATTGCTTGCTAATTTGCTCTGACCTACCACCATCTGTGTAGTATTCATTCTACTGATAATTAAATATTTTGCAGGTCCGCAACCTAGAGACGTTAGCATAGTCGCTGTTGCGCAATGACGTCTGCAAGGAAAAGAGGAGTCTAATTAATTTAAAATAGTGCACCTTTTTATCTCCCCTTGACCTAATGATGTAATCCAACAGAATTGAAGGAAAGGTGGCATATAGGTTCGATGTGACATTCCAAAGAGGCTCCTGGTCTACACTTTGTCTGAGGTCACTCAACAAGCCAAATCCCACCATTTAAAGGGGCAAACATTCTAAGTCACAGATACAAGAGTAGGTGAGGATGGTGACCTCTAGTGGCCAAAAATAATACCTGCAACTCACGTGTATAGTTTGTGTTGGTATTCTGTATAAAGCTACTCAGCAGTTTGGTTTTGTTTTGTCATGGGGGCTTGTGGATTGTAACGTCCAGGATAAACGAGAGACTACATTCTTACTTTTTTCTTCTGGGTCGGGAAGAAAGGATATATTACTACTCAGCAAATATTATTAAATTCTAAATAAAGCATTTGTCCCTTCATGAATTTCTGTGTCACTTTCTTAGGAGGCTACTTCTTGGTCAATGGAGAGTGACGCAAGACTTAATGAAAAGAAAGTCAAGACTCTACCATTTGCTCTTTTAGAGTGGGTGGATGCTCAGTCACAAAACAGAAAAATAAGCATTTGCCATGCTTGCCTATGTTCCTCCAATCAAATTTGCATGCTTCCTTCCAAGGAAATTTTTCCTACCTTGTCCGAAACTCTTTTTGCCTTTTTTTGTTATCTAGCTATCAACAACAATGCGATGAATCGTGTCTTAATGTGTCAGTCTGAAATAAGGCTGAAACCGGTCCTTGAGTAATTTGAGTACCTTGGTACAAAAAAAATGCTTGAGGCAGCATTTCTGCCCTGAGTACCTACATATGTTTAAATTGTCAGCAAGAAAGCCAACTTTGAAAAAAACCCTACTTAGCAAATAATATCTGGACATCAATGCCTAGGCTCGCTTTTATCTTGACGCTGTAACTTCAGCCGCGTGTCGCGGCATATCGGCTGACTTTACTCTCTTCCAGACTGTGTTTGGGGCATCGTTTAGTGCCATCACAAACTGTTTCTACTGAAGACAACAGCTCAACATTGCACTGAAATAATGGTCAGTTGCTAATTAAGGGTGCTAAAAAAATTACTCAATTAGGCTGACACTGTTCTGTACAGCGAGCTCGCAAGGCTCAACTTAATAGACCTAAATGATTCTGCACACGTTGGTGCTGACAACCAGACAGTCACGCCGTTCCTACTGATCACTTTTTGATAAATCAGGCTTAGTCTAGTGCAGGGGTGCCCAAACTTTTTGGACCGAAGATCGACTTTTCGATCAACCAACCTCCCGCAATCGACTCGTTACCGCGCACGCAAATACACACACATGCCGTGATGAGCATTACATTCAATAGCTTCAGCCCAAGTCTTAAACTAGTTTGGTGAAGCCATGCGATAACGTCATGGATGGATGGGTTTGGTGTAAAAAGAGCTCAACCTCAACCGCGTTCCCTTGTAGAAAGTCTACCCAAAAAGTATGTAAGCTGTTATAGCAGCAAACTGCAACTTAATTTCCATTTCCTGTTCATGTAATGGTCAAGGGTGCCATTACTTCGAGTGCATATCTTGTTTAATTGTCCAGCAATTGTCTCAACAGAGCAAGAAGAAAGCTAACATGCTAATGTTGCTACCAATTTGCGGGATCTGCATCGGGCGAAAAAAAACCAAGACAGATGCCATGTTTCTGCTGATTGTCAAAGTCATGCACAGTATTGTATCTTTGCTTATGACTGTTGTCCAGCCTGGTATGCATATCCATGTTATGCAAGAGTGTCAGGATCAGTCTGTCAGACTGATCAACAAAATAATCAAGAGTGGGGGGAAAATGTTGCATAAAAGCAGCATGATTGCTAGCAGAGTGATGGAAAGGCATAGAACAGCACTTACTATTTTCAGACAGGCTGCGTGGGTTGAAATGCGCTTTTATGCTGCAAAGGTGTGATATTTTCAAAGCAGAGCGGGATCCACAGTACATCTCACTGTCTCATTGTAAATTGCTTTAAATATGTCATTTTCTCCCCCTTCTAGTTCTCCTTTCTGTCCAACGGTCGCTCCTGAACAATGACTTCAAAGTGGGCGGAAGAGTCAAAGATGTTCTACGTGACTGTCTCTCATTATCGGCGCCGCCTCAATTCATTTCTGCTACTTGTCTTTTCTTCTTCCATTGATAATATTCTCCTTCAGGAGAAGACCGCGTGCATGCAGAGAACTGCTGCATTTGCATTTTTTATTTGTGTCGCTACTTTTATAATGTGTCCCTTATTTTTCATGACATGGATGGCTGAGTGTACTCATGTTGTTCTCCAATAGGTTGTGGCCCAGGGGAAGAACAGTCGTGGCTACCACTACATTCTGTCCAATCTTGTAAGTAGTAATTGAGATGCTGCAGGGCGTGGAACCTGCCTTTTGCTGTATGCAGACATCGAAGTTTCTTAATGGCACACACCCAAAACACATTAGACTTTTGCATTAAATGGTCCAGATTTTACCCACTATCTGATCAGTCCCAATACGGCTGCAAGATAATATCGCGTAAGTCCGAATAAATGTGAATGTGCAATATGCATAGCCCAACAGGCACTAGAAAATAGCAGTAAACATTTTCAATTGCCTGTGGAGGACAGCCTTTTGCCTGCAGCCCACTCACTTAGGTATGAGAAATGTTTACTTGCACCAGTTTGAGGGATCCCACTCACAGTTTTCCAGACTCATAATGTGCGCTTGTTGCCCTTATATACAATGCTGCACTTACAAAACCGTAACGTCACCTTAAAAAGTGCAAGGTCAGGTCATGGCTACAGGACGATTGATCAGATTTTAAAACATTCTTTTATTTTATTAATTTTTTTTGATAACTGCTTTGTAATTCTTGAAGTGACTCAACCAGGCTTCTTCCAAATCAGCCAATGTGAGGACAAAGAGTCCTCCCTTACAGTCGGTTTTCTTTGCCATACAACTTTGAAGAATAAAGTGTAATCATGCATTTATGACAATAGGTGGCTGTGTCGCTCTCATTTTCAGAGTTTGCTCAAGGCGTATTATCTGTAAGATGTATTTTGTTTTTTGTACAGTGTATGCGCACACACCGCACAGAGCAGAAGATATGAAGTGCAGCAAACAAACCCTTAAGATATAACATGGAAACATCTTTCTTTCACAGTGATCAACAGAAAAGTTGGGAGAGCCTAAAAAACAATGTTATTAAAGTTATTGTTTTTCACAGTGTGCTAAAATCCCAAATGACCCAGACACATAGAAATCCAGGGTTGAAAAGACTTTTGTCATCGGTCATATGGCATGACTCCTTCTTGTGACTGAATCCAAGTGAGCCCTTAAATCGTTCTGAAGCTCCTAGGTTACACACGATACCCCACATTAATTGTTTTTCTGCCATTTGAAAACTGTTCACAGAAGCGGAAAAGTTCTCTGCAGCACCTCTCATTTTGTATGCACGACACTGGTACCGCTATGTTGTGCCATTTAAAGACGCAAATGTTATGTAAATTCCAGGATCAACAACACAAGCTTGCGTTTACCCAACACGGGTTGAAGATAAACAAAACAACAACAACCACAAAACATCCACAGTCAAATGATAACAGTGGAAGTACACTCATGTTGGTATAGAGCTATTGGATAGACAGTAAATCACTTAAACAAACATGCAAACTCCACACAGGAAGAACTGAAGCCGAAATTGAACCCTCTGTCTCTGCACTGGGAAGCATGCATGCTAACCAGTCAACCACCGTGCCGCCCCTTGAAGACAACAAATGAATTGAAAATATTGAACATATGACAGTCCACTAACTTAAGTCTCAGAGGGAATGGTGTTTTTCTGGCTTTAAGTTACAACCAAATTTAAAACGAGCAAATATGTTACTTTCGCCTTGGCTAGAGCACTCTGCTTGTTAATCAAATGCACCTTGCGCACTGCCAAAATAACACTAATTTATTTTTGTCAGGTATCGCCTTAAGCATTATTAAAGGGAAAAACCAGATTGAAAATGTTTGTTTCAAAGGTTTTTGCCAATCCCCTTCCCCCCCTTTCTCATCTCAGGGATTTTCTAACGTGAGTTTGGACAAAGTCTTCACCGGAGGAGCCAACATTTCAGGGTTTCAGATTGTCAACCCTGAGAACCCCATTGTGCAGCAGTTTATGCAGCGCTGGGAGCGCCTAGATGAAAGAGAATTCCCAGAAGCCCGGAATGCTCCTCTGAAGGTACTTTGATTGGAAGGCCTTTCACCGTGCATGCAAAGTAAGATGATCACCCACTCTGAAGTCTGTCGTGTTTTTATTTTATTTCTGCTCATCCTGTTTGCCTTTGTCATTATGTCTTCTTTACTTCCTCTACTTTGCATTGCCCCTTCCACCTCAACAATCAATATATTGATAAGCAGTGCAAAGCAAGGAGATGTCTTAGCTTCAATTTACATCTAATTAAACAATGAGCGAGAAAGAAATGGATTTTGAATTGCATCTAATTACATTTTGTCATGCTGTGCAGTGCCCCCCCCCCCCCCCACCAGAAAAACAAAACTAGTTGCTCAAGCCGTCACTGTTGAAAAGGTCAGACTAAGTTAAAGGGGACGTGCATGGGGAATAAGAGCCAATATTGATGTGCTAGCCTCATGCAAATTATGTACGAAATGTTTTGAAATTCTTACCACATGACTAGAAGTTCTAATCAAATCTGTCTGATCAGATTGCTACCGTAAATGCATTTATGTAGTACTCATGTGGCTTCGGAGTGATCAAAGCTGATTTAGTCTGACCCTAGATGCTAATTCAGCGACTGAGTAACTTAGCTAAAGGATAGTTCAGTTGGATGAAAGGGAAGTGGGAGTCCAACCAGCAACTTTTTTTGTTCCATCACCTCCCTTGGAAGTTTTCTGAGCCAAATGACAAAGACATCACGTGAAGGGGAAGCCCTTTGCCAGTGGGCCTCGCGCATCTCATGTTTTCCTAATTGTTGCATGGGAAAGAAAGATGCTCTCCTTCTATGCCAATACAAAGTTCAAAATCAGTAATCCCAGCTCGCTGTGCTCCGCCTGTTTTTTATTCTTCGATTGCAGTACACATCAGCGCTGACACACGATGCCATCCTGGTGATAGCAGAGGCCTTCCGCTACCTGCGGCGCCAACGTGTGGACGTCTCTCGCCGTGGCAGCGCCGGAGACTGCCTTGCCAATCCTGCCGTCCCTTGGAGCCAAGGCATCGATATCGAGAGAGCTCTCAAAACGGTAGGGGAGGAAAGATAAGACCAAGAGGAAGATGGCAGGCGAGAGGGGCAAACGAATGAGTGGCTAAACAGGCTGGAAGAAGCGAAGCAGAGATAGTGAACCAGACCAAGATAAAGATGGAAAGTGACAGAGAAGGAAAGCGAGCGTGGAGCTGTTCTGCTGCCGCCGCCAGATATCTATGTGCAGGGCTCACTCAAATTCAGACCCTCATTACCATAAAACTACATCTTTTATTAAAATGAATCCAGTTCATCATTTGATTAACAGACTGCACACCCCAGTAGCTCCGGGGACATGAGCACTATAATACCGGCTGTATATGCAAAGTGTCTGCGTGTGTGTGTGTGCGCGTGTGACATGACAGGTCCAAGTGAAGGGGATGACTGGCAACATCCAGTTTGACAACTATGGCCGTCGAACCAACTACACCATAGATGTGTATGAGATGAAAATAGGTGGGCCAAGGAAGGTAAGAGCAAAGGCCTTCATCATTCTAAATAAGATAATGCTTTTTTCTTGCCCATTAATAATAGTCACAAATAGAAAAAACAAAGAACGTAGATGTCTTCATTTAAAAAGAATACACACAATTTTAAACACTCAAAGAGGAAATGCTACCATCGGCTTAGTAGGTCTTATGGGTCAACAATAACACAGTTGTAACAATCAAAAAATGCAAAACAAAGGAAAGGCATGTAGCGTTACTAAACTGCTAACTTTGTTAGCCTGCTTGCTAACTTGGAGAAAACTCACTTAGGAGGGAAAAACACGGATCAGATTATGTAGCAATTCAAAGCATTTCACTTTAATTAGTTTTGTGGAAACCAGGATTTGATTTCCTAAAAACAATCAGCCGGTGATAGTGCAGTTGCAATGAAAATGGATTTATGAACAGAAGCGGCAAGGCAACAGAACCTAGAGGAACACATCTAGGATAACATGAAGTGAGGGTAATTTTTTTTCTAATTACTCCACTCTATTTTGACTCCGTTACATCAAGATGGGATTAATCAAAACACATTTCTACACAATAAATGAATTAAATGGTTATCCACACCCCTAATCAAAATACGCCAAATTGCTTACAAAGGGTTGGTGGCTAGAAGAATTGGCTGACATATAACTTTTAAACTGAACTCGATGAATGTTGCCCACATGTTTGAGTATGCTAAACCATTCACATGTATTGTCCTGGAAGACTGTGTGACAAATGAGCCATTCCCTCCATTTATTCAATGCTAAGGGCTCCAAGTGTCAGAAGAATAGTAGCAGTCTTCCCTTGTCTATCTCAATTGGATAGCAGCTCTGCTGAGCTACGGCGAGTGTTAGAAGGCACACAAATCACGCCCAGCCTGTGATCAGACTGCTTAAAGTGTCCCATCATGAAAGATGAAAGAGTAGTCCCATGTCATGGGATCGTGCAGGTATGATTTCTGGCCCTCTCCTGGCAGTAATTACCATTCAAATAACCAATTACTGTAAAAGAGATCTGAGAATTGCTCTCGCTCACCTTGGAAATGGTCATTCCCAGTCGTGCGTTCACATTATAGCATATAATGACCTCTGGCTTTATTTCATAACCTCACCCAGTTCCAAGAGACAGCTGTGATTTTCTCGCGAGTGTGATCGGGGCCGATCTGACATATGATTACACCGCCGGCCTTTCAGGCCTTCGAAACTCACACGTCAATTAGCATCACGCTACCCTTACAGCTAAAAAGGAAGCCGAGAGCACGGATCCAGTGGGATTTACGAGAGTGGGGTTGGGGGGGTGGAGGGTTGGGGTCACAGGGTGAGTGTGAGGCAGTGAGCGCACCGAAGACAAGCTGGGCAGCAGTTTGTCAGGAGCGGGAGGCCAAGTTAGCCCAGCGGCAGTGAGAGGAAGAGGCCTGCAAGCTGCCACTGTCCCGAGTGATGTATGGGGCTGATATGTGTCCCAGCCACTCAGGGTGAAATCAGGACTTTGCCACTGGAGCAGCGCTCCATGACACGACTCTCATTCCACAACTCGCATCCCATGAGCATGCAGAGAGGAAGGACTAAACAATTTGAGGTTTCGAACGCCGTGGAAATAACCGACAACACATTCTCAACAGCCGCAGCAAAACTTTGCTCCATTCTGGCTCCTCCACTCAGTGTGTGAATGTTTTCCTCCTTCTTTGTAACACCTGCCCGGCCCAAATATTTAAAGATCAGACAGGGAGAACAAAAAAAAAAAAATGGAGGCCAGATGCGAATGTGAAAATCAGAGCCAGCAACAGTTCGAAGATTGGCAGCAACATATGCAAGGCGTTTCATCGTGAGCCAGAGGAGCCATTATTTCAGACGGGCAAACAAACACGACGCTAGTGTGAGTTAAGCATCTGTACAGCAGAATTCAGAGTAACTACTACGACAGGGCTTCGCTGAAGAAACTGTGGAGCCACTGGAATTATATGCTAAATTATTAAGCATGTGTGCAGTTCACAGGCTTGAATATCAATTATTTACCATCAAACCTGGGAGGGTTTTAACTTGTCTGCCATTTTCTTATCTACTGCAGAAAAGATATTCAAAGGCAGCACTGGATTTCAAAAAACAAAACAAAAAACCCACGGGAGAATTTTAAAATGAATCACGTATTTTCATGTACACGGTAATTCGTTACATCACTGGCCCACTCACATTTTAACATTCTTCTCATTTGTTTCTTTTATGGTATGTGCCGTGGCCTTCTGGGAAATGCACTGTTTCAAAGAACACGGCACCATGGTCATTATGGCCTAAACCTGGCATGAGCAACTGTTTTTTTTTTCTGTCAAAGGCAACATTTCCATTTTTCCTCAAGTACTCCAAGGACCATACTGAATTCATGATTATAGATTTAGATCATATGAAAATATAATTGATGTGGTTTCATATTGCCTTGATGAGTTAGAATGTATTACTGCATACATGCATTTTTAGGAGTAACGTTTTAATTTTTCTTTTAAATGGAGCCTTTAAAACCCACAAAGAATTACCAAATAAAACCTCCAAAATGAAGCTGTTTTTAACATTCAAGTTGCTTTTTTAACAAGATGCAAATACTACTTCACATGTGATTATTTTCACTTCCACTTATTTTGACCCTTTATTGTGTTTTTATATGAACGGTTGCTGTTTGCATCCAAACTCCATTTTGTGTGTCTCAAGCTGTTGTGGCACTCAAGATTGACATTCTTCATTCCTTCCTAAATCTCCCCACAAACTCTGTTCCTCCACATTACAATTGCTTTCACTTTTAAATTGATAAGCCTTACACTGGTTTTGTCATAAGAATGACTCTTGCCGCTGTGCAGTATTTTGCCCATTTTCCTATATTACCCCCCGCCCCAAAAAAGAAAAAGAAATTATATATACCGGTGTATATATATATATATATATATATATATATAGTTGATGGTGATAGTCCCATCATTTCAAAACCTTATTCATGCTGTACGATTATTTTTGTTATCTTCTTCATTTTCAGGTTGGGATAATTGCCAGGTTTGTTTTTCATCCTCATTTGTAACTAGAGCAGCACTAACCCAAATTTTCTTTTTACAGATCGGGTACTGGAACGAGTTCACACGCTTTGTAAATATAATGGACCCGCAGGTCACCAACGACTCCTCAGTGGAAAACCGAACGATTGTGGTCACTACTATTATGGTACACTTTCCAAATTGTTTGAAATGTTTCACGTATTCTGCCACTCAAGGTCATGGTGTTGATTGCCAATGAGTGATACATTCTGTCCTGGGCGGGTAGAACCACATCTTTTTTGTGTTGCTTTCCATCCACTCACTACATGTTGAAACAGTCGGCCCGCGACAGGGGAGTGTTTCAACTGTATCCGTGTGGGTGTCAAAGCATTTTGATTGTTCATACTTCAGTGGCCTGTCGTAGCAGTGACATCACAATAATGGTATCAATAGTATTGGTTGACTCCATCAGTTACATACGTAAGTAGACCTGTCTGTCCTCATCAAGTAAATGTTTTTTGACACTTGGGATCAACTGGCCGAAGGATTGACGTCAGGATGATAATGACATGTTGGGTTTTTTTCCAAGAGGGGAAAAGCTAAATAGGAAGTTGTGGTATTTTTCGTTGCTCCTTCCATTTGTTCTGTGTTGAACTTCCATTGGGTAATTCTATACTAATATCGTAACCAATTACTATCGTTCAAAACTGTGAGAGATAAATGCATGGAAATGAAAAGCACATATTTGGAATCAAGTATAGCACTCAGGAGGAGGAAATCTCAAGTTGAGAAAGACAGTTGGAAGATAAGATGAGTTAACCGGGGGGAAGGCTTGACGGATTCTGAGGTGAGGGGATGTGTTCAGCACTGAACAAACAAACCATTTCTTACCAACTTGCACTCTAATTGCGTGCGGCTATAATGACGATGCCCGCTCTCCTGAGCAGCCCTATTGTTTGTTAATGATGATGTGCTGGGGAAGAGAAAAGATAAGCTACACCAGCATTTTGAAAAGGAGATGAAAACCTAGCACACTCCTCTAATTCCTTCATACTGGGAGTGATTTTGCATTCCCCCCTCTCCCAGAAAGCTAGAGCTTATTTGATTTTGGTTTTGTTTACTTTTGTATTGATTTTTTTTCCTTATTTCTTGGAATGGAACAGCCTGTAAGTGTGCGCGAGTGCAATGAGCTTGAATATGTTGAAATAAGATTGGGCACTCTGATCTCTCTCCTGTCATTAGCATTTACTTGTGAAGCCCATCCCCATTCCCATCCTCACCCACCACTTTGCTGACCTTGCCTATCCAATGACTCCCCAGCCCATTATGCCTCTCTGTACTCCTCCCTTTGTTCATAGTAAGGGCCATTTACACAACACTGGTCTTAACGCAAAACAGTTAAACGTTGTTCCGTCTTGGCTTTTTGTTCAAACAATGCAAATGGTGAGAAAAGAGATTCGAAAAACACAGAGGGCCAAGATCAGAAATGATTTCTTTACATGGACGTTTCCAGCTTTACTTTCAGTTGGGCATCTTTTTGACACCCAATGCAAGAAGACTGAAAGTCAAACCATTTCCACTGTTGTGTAAACGCACCCAAAAGACAGTTTTCCTCCAAGTGACACCGCTCGGGTTGTTCTGCAGTGATACGTTTCATTTCTGTAATTCCTTATCAGACTTAAATTGCAACTGAGGGGTGCATAAAACCAAAGTGTTAGCTGCATCAGTGACAGTACGTTAATAGCATAAAATCATCGAACAACACCATAACATACCATCCTTCCACAACACAATACACTCCATCGCAAACAAGAAACATACAGAAGAACGTGGACAAGTATCTGTCTACCGATACCCAGATTGCAGTGTACACCCCCATAACAGCACGCCACTACAACCAATAATGTGTGACTGAAAGCAGTATAGTTCAGGTCAAACATTTTGGATCCTTCGGTGCGATAAAATGCAGTATCAGTTGGTGGAAACGGTTTAAGTACGGTATGTTTTCCCTTCCTTCACTCCTCCTTAAGGGTCCACAGTGTCGCACCCTTGGGCTCAAATTGGGTTGGGCGCATTGGGCTCGGTGGCTTCCATGTTCTTGATAAAAGCTGCGTGTCCATGCCATCACGCTGCTGTTATCAGAACGTATATGTGCATCATCTCTTTCTGCATGACCGCACTGGCGCGTATCTAGCAACTAGTCGAGTATGTAGTATGTTAAATCTGTGCGCTAGTGTGAGTGCACGGGTTCAGATGAGCGCATGCTTGCATCATGCTGTGTATTTAACTGAATGTGTGCCAAGCGGCAAGTAAACCAGCGTGTGTTTGAACCAACAGGAAGCTCCGTACGTGATGTACAAGAAAAATTATATGCATCTGGAGGGGAATGACAGATATGAAGGCTACTGCGTCGATTTAGCATCTGAGATTGCCAAACATGTTGGAATTAAGTACAAACTGTCTATAGTAATGGATGGGAAGTATGGAGCCCGAGACCCCGAGACCAAGGCTTGGAACGGGATGGTGGGTGAACTGGTCTATGGGGTGAGTACTGGGAGCCTCGTTTTTCACTGATTACATGGCAGTTTGCAAGGAACTTCAACATGAGAGGAGATCTCATTTTTCTGTCTTAAGCTGATCACCAACAACTCATCGGCTATTGCCCACCCCAAAGTCTTAATGCAGCCTGCAGGGAATTTGTCCAGTGCAGCCTCAAGCAGGCGAGGGTTGGTGATCATCTTGAGATGGAGAAAATGAAATCATTTCTCAGTGCTGTTCACTGCAATTATTCAGTCTTGTTTAGCCCACAAATCTCCCTTTCTTTCAGGCGAAAGCGAGGTAAGTACATGAAAACAATGAGTCCATATGGCAAACACTGTGTAATCACTTCAATGGAAGATGGATTGTGTCCCTTTGAAGTGACTGTGTAATTGTGTTCAGTGTTTGATGTGTATGATGAATATGCCACATTGTAAAATCACAGCTGACAAAATCAACAGTTAATTGGTGGCTCGTGGTTAGAGACAACAAGATCCATATGTGTTGTACTCTATAAAGGTTGAGGCTCGCACATTAGCAAATGGTCACACCAAGTTTCAAGTCTGACAGAGCTCAGGCTCTCGCAACACCAAAAGTACCTTGAACGCCACGTCATTGTGCAAGTTGAATTGGAGCCGAACAGAAAATGCATCAGGGTTTTGCTTCCTCATCTGTTCAATTTTCCAACTATTGGCCTTCTAGATTGCTTGTTTTGATGTGCTGCGCTCTCCAAATTATCTCTCAAATGGGAAAACTCCAACTCCTGTGAATAGAGAGTGAAAAATAGATCTTTCACAACACCGTCAAGTCTTTACCAGCCCATAATTTTACAGCAGGTGGGCCGAGACTAATAGTCGTGTACATTCTGACCTTTTGACTGTTAAATTAATTAGATTCCAGTTGTCTTTCAAAGGTTAGGCCTGAGGCCGCTATTGCTTTGTTTTCCCGTCCATTGATTGAGTGCTGTTTACGCCTGCACAAGGATTAAATGGTTTTAGCCCTTCACAAAAGTGCGTTGACAGGGGAAAGAAAACAATGGTATTTATTGGGTCTATTTGTGCTCCTCCACAGTTGACCGTGTAAACATTTCAGCCTGCCACACGCTAATAGTTTGACAATTTCCAAACCCAATTTCCAAACTCAGTTCTGTGCAGTACTAGGATTAAACAGACTGTAAAGCGGTGCTTTTTTTCCCTCTCTTAAAGAATGGTTAAAAGCTACTTTATTTTGATAGTTTACGTTCTTTTCTTAAATCATTTTGCACTGTTTAGATATGGCTTGAGTTGTCGGTGAAATCAAGTAATTAAAACTGCCATTGTTAAAATTATTATTCGCATGAATTAACGAACTAGCATTTCAACGAATTGCTTAAATACTGCCATATTTCAATTTTGATAACTCCTAACCTCAAATTTCTATTGTTAATTACTGTATTTTGGTCGCCATGTCGGCCATTTTTGGTTTCAGCATGAGCGATGTTAGGTGTTTGTGTTGAATTTCCAATATTGAGCTGCGGTTAGCTGTGCCTTGTCACGCAAGTTAACAATTAATATTAACTACAGGTGGCAAGCCCAAATGATAAGATAGCTTCTTTATACAACAATCAAATTTGCCAAGGGACATTAGCAACATTAGGTACAGTATGAGTGATGAACTCTTCGAATGACAAGTCAGTGTGATGTCAGCGTCACAAGACTAAAACACTTTTTAAATTTACAATCAACATTAAAAGTCACTGATCTCTTCTAATTTAGGGAAACTAAACATTCCTTAGCATGGGTATTGATAAAGCAGTATGGGTTAATGAAATCCAAAGACCAAACTCTTAAATAATATAAATATAATCATAAAATGAAAGCTGAGTCAAGTTGCACTGGGACATGTGCCCTGAGCTTACAGTTGGGTAACTCGAACATCTGTTCGGTCCTGTAGATTCTGTTGTTAGTTGTTGCTACAGTCCAATGTCTGTTTTCTTCTTACCAAATGAACTTGACTTTGATTGTTTGTTTGTTTATTTAGCTTTCAAATATATAGGCCGTGGAAAAGTATTACTTTCCTGTGTGTGTTTTGCAGCCTGCCTTAAGATGTCTGTTCTTCTCTTTTGTATTTGATAAATGATCTCTCCTCTACTTACAAGTTTTTGGCTGCAGCAATTCACATGTGCATACGTGACATTTCATGCAGGTCTTGACTAATGATCACTGTGCGTGTTCCTGTTTCCAGAGAGCAGATATAGCCGTTGCACCTCTCACCATTACTCTGGTTCGAGAGGAAGTGATAGACTTTTCCAAGCCATTTATGAGTTTGGGCATCTCCATTATGATAAAGAAGCCGCAAAAGTCCAAGCCCGGCGTTTTCTCCTTCCTGGACCCACTGGCCTATGAGATCTGGATGTGTATAGTGTTTGCCTATATTGGGGTGAGCGTGGTTCTGTTCCTGGTCAGTCGGTTCAGTCCTTACGAATGGAACCTTGAGGAACAGGATGAGACCAAAGATCCTCAGATGCCCCCTGATCCTCCCAATGACTTTGGAATCTTCAATTCTCTCTGGTTTTCGCTGGGCGCCTTCATGCAGCAGGGCTGTGACATCTCCCCAAGGTGGGTCAGTGGCGCAACATTTTAAATTGAAGTCGGTTAGGATTAGTCATGATGGAATATACAGTATACAGATTGCCAGGCATCGTCTTTTCCCAAAACCTAAACCCAAATCAACTGAAGAATTGAAAGGTATGTAACTGATTAACCAACCTTTAACCGGGGTACAATACGGACAAACGTATTGATCGCCCTACAGAAAAACAATTAAAATAGGAGCAAAATATATACAGAATTAGCCTGCTGACTTTCTGGTGAAGAAGTTCCTCTTGGAATTTGATTACATTCATCCTGAAAATAAAACGTGTGACTCACAATGTCTGCTCATCTAAATTGGTTTTGGATAGGGGTACTGCTACACTCTCTTTTTCATACCACAGTCCATGCAAACGTATCTCTCTGTGCACTGCAGCAGAGTCACGCAGAGGCAGAACAGGGCCACAAAGTTGAAAGCACAGTTGTTCGACATAATGTCTATGATATAAGATAAAATTTCAAGGGGAATTAAGGTATACAGCCTAACCCCTCATCCATTAATTCATCAAGAGATACTGTATATGAAATGGTAAAGCTTTTTTGGGTCATGGCAAGAATTCTCACCTTGACTGTTTCATAATTTCTTTCTCTTTTCCATGCCACGGACAACCTGCAATTAGGTCTCTCTCGGGCCGTATAGTCGGTGGTGTGTGGTGGTTCTTCACCCTCATCATCATCTCATCCTACACAGCCAACCTGGCTGCCTTCTTGACGGTGGAGAGGATGGTCTCTCCTATAGAGAGCGCTGAGGATCTGGCAAAGCAGACAGAGATAGCATATGGCACTCTGGACTCAGGTTCCACAAAAGAGTTTTTTAGGGTGAGTACTTTTTTGGGCTGCCTCTCACACAAAGCACATCATTTTGTTACATATCAGGCTTGTTGAAACATAAAGCGCTGGTGTGTGGAATGCGATTTATGAAGTCCTTTTTTCAGCTTTTCCAAGTGCAGAAATCTTGACCTGCACATGAGAAGTGCTTCTCGAACTCTTTTGACACCAATGTGAAATTTATGCGGCGGTACTGCAGTGTGCAACCTTGAAGTACCGCAGCTGTCAGCAGAAAGTGTGATAACAACATTGAAGACTCTGAGGTGATAAAAGCAGGAGGCTAATCAAGCGCCCACATCAGACTCAAACTCAGACAGGTCAGCTCATGAAATATAATTAGTTAGCTGGCCATGGCTGGCAAATTGGACATGATGAAGAAGACTTCTGTGGGTCAATCTCAGCTGTCTGAAGAAGACTTCAGGTGGGATGGGCAATATGTCCATTGGCTAAATGGACCACAAAGGCAATGAAATTGGAAATGAACAGAAATCTGAATCTACATTAGCCTCCAAAAGCTGAGCAAATGATCACCAGGCAATGGCTCTTGCAACGGGTCTTATGTATTTATTTTTTTTGAAGTGGCATTCATTTGTGTCTTTGCTGTTGACAGCAACATCACTTCTATAATCTTTTGAATTAGAAGCAATGAAAGGAAGAGGCAATAATGAAACAGCCTTCTGACTGCTCAAAACAACATTCGTTTTTCTCACATAAAGGAAAACTTACCTTTGTGTAAAACTCTAAAAGGACATTGGGAAAAGGATATGTCTCACAAAGACATGCTTGGCAAAAACATGCACACAATGTGAATGTGGCAACTCGCAAAAAACACTTCCCAATGACTGCTGCTTTCATCCAAGATACTGCAGCTACATATAAGGTGATTTTTTTTTATCTACAAGATGACGGATGCCAATTATAGATTAGGTGCCCAACCTGACAATGGCGATGCAACGGGCTCTTGGAATCCCTGAGAAGTAGTCGTCAAGTGACGGTTTTTCCCAGGTTCTGCGGAATGGGTGTCCTACTTACAACCCGGCGCTCAAACAGAAAATGACATGTGTGAACTGCTATTCTGAGTGACTTTTAATTAAAGCTGTAGAGGACTGACATGGAAAAAAAAATACCCGCTGCATTAATGAGATCCATACGGCATCCGCCAGCTGGAAATGTCTGTGTCCCAAACTTAACATATGATGCCTAGTCTATGACATCCTGTGCTTGAATTTTTGATGATTTCACCTGTCTTATCCAGAAACATTTTTTTGGACAATTTGAGGTAGCTCAGTAATACTGTTTATAAGATGAAGGAACAAAAAGATGAAGGGGAGCTGTTTAGAAATTCGTCACATTAATAGTGATCAAGTTTTAAAATCATTTGCCTGGCCCTTTTTTTCTACGTGTGTGTGTGTGTGTGTGTGTATATATATATATATATATATATATATATATATATATATATATATAAATAAAAAATGTGGCATTTTATAATCACTGTGTACACATTCTGTGTTTTAATGCTGGTGTCAACTTGGCAGAAATTGAATTCAAATATGATTTTGAACCAGGTTTGGGTCCGCTCTGGGGGCATGCGATTCCATTGGTGTTTGTATTATTATTCAGTCTGATATGAACCATTCCAAAATATGCCACATTGGAGCAAGAAATCAGACTTGAGTCATCCAAAACATGCAATGTAACTCCAGCTATGATTAGCCTATCACACAGCTTGGATGGCTGTGTTTTGAAATGCACATCCAAATCGAAGATGGGCCATAACGGCTTCAATGATATATTGAAGCCAGTGCTTAATTATGTGAAAAAAATAGGAAGAGCCCATCAGAGACCCTTGATGCACCTCATTTAACAGTGTGACCATGAAAAGAGGATAATGACTGACTGAATAAGCCTGGAGCCTCGCTGGCCCCTCAAAGAATTTTACATTCAAGTCTCAACGGCAAGAGCCATGTGTCTTTCTGATGTGCAGGTGTGATGAAGATGGAAGAGCAGCTTGTGTGCAATCACCAATGCATTTTCGCCAAGCATAAAAATCTATTTCACGTCTCAGGTGTTGTGAAGCAGACATTCGAGCTTCTGCGTGGTCCAACACAAGGTTTAATGAGTAGATTTTCTCAGCGGAGCGGACCAGCTTCTGGCCAGAGTTGCATGAAGAGGAGACAATTTATTCCAAGGAATCCTGAGGCTGCTCTGCAATCACGTCGGCACTTTGCAACGCAACTCTCTGGGTCCTTGTCAACTTGTGTTTCTAGAGAGTATTGACTGATGGAGCTTGTTTGCATAGAAGAAGGCTCTATCAAAAGCAATGATAGATGACCGTGAGAAAGGCATAGCCTCTGGCAAAGCCCTGTCCTCAGGGACAAACTTCAAAGATGTGTCAGTCTGAGTTCGGAACACAGCGTGATACAAGTACATTCCTCAGAGCCTGCACGTGTATTCTTTCGGACAAAGGTAATCCAGGAAGAATATTGAATGAAAGCAGTGGTATGACCGCTATGCAGTGAAAGAGTAGAAATTTTGAGGGCAAGATCGTGAACGCGTTTTGCCAATACAAACCTCTCATTTAAAAAGCTAATAAATTAATAAACAAGCAAACACAGCCTGTAATCCAGTCATGGGGAAGAAGACTTGGAACCAATACTGACGAAACTGTTGTTTCGACTCAACATGGCAGGTGCTTTTTTTGACTGTGCACTTAAATAACTGTTCCACTCTTATATTCAGGCTTCTCGGTCATCTTGGGCTGGCAAAACATACAAAATATACAACTACGAGTTGGACTCCTCCCTTTGTGGATTGATTTCAAAATGTGAACACGGGATGGGGAACTCAAACTATACATAGGAGGTACCCTTTGTTCAGATAAAGAACCTCAGCCACATGTTTTGGCCATCATGTACACTAATGCCTGAAGTTGAACGCCTCCAAGGTTGAATGATTGTGCATGTGACCAAAGCCGCCTTCAGGAGGGGAAATATAAATTAAATAATACAAAACTCTCATTGTTGGAATTGTGCGTTTTTGTCAGCATTTTGCACAAGACCTCCACGAATCTCACCTTGTGTTTGAAACTGCTTCACTCCTTCACATATGTTCACAATTAGGACGTGCATATGTCATGTAAAACGCCTTTAATTACCGTTTTTTTCCACACTATAAGGCGTATCTAAAAGCAATTTTCTCAAAAGGTGACAATGTGCCTTATAAGCTGATTCACCTTATGTATGGATCAACATTCAGATTTCTTGATCGTAGTATTTTAAATTTTCTGTAAAGCGCCTAGTTACAGCTGCAGCGGTTGTAAAACTCCATATAAATAAAGCTCTTATTTTGTATTGCATTCCCTTTAGCGTAGTTCCATCTAGTGGATGCATAACGCAACCGTAGCCACTATTGTGGCTTCTATTCTATGTGCCTCATAATGCGGTGTGCCCTGTCTATGAAAAGTTTTTTAAAAAGGCCATTAATTGAAGGTGCACCACTCCGGGACGCCTTAAAGTGTTATGGTGCGGAGGTGGTGGACGATCCCAAAAAGCAGGCAAGAGGGAGGAGCAGGGTGAACTTGATAAAATGTACTAATTAAACACTGAAAAAAACAAATCCAAAACAATCAAAGTCATGAAAACAACAAGAATTCAAACAACAAAACCCATGGCATAACCAAAAAATATGACGTGGAAAACACAAACCAACAAAAGCAGCGACAGCAACAGAAACAACAATGAGTCCTACTTAAAAACCTACTAATGACCAACAGGTGTGCCACTGTAGGAGGAGCCCTACAGCGCCACCTGTGGGTCCCAAACAAATCAGCCATGACACATAGTGCAGAAAATACAGTACATATGTACAGTCAAACCTCGGTTTTCGAACGTCTCTGTTCTGGACCAAATCGTTTTTTGACTAAAAATGTCGAGTTTTTTATGCCTCGGATTACGACCGAAAATCGGTTCTCAAACTGAGCGCACTTGAATGCGCCACTCTACTCCCCTCGGCTTCCGGTTATCGACCAAACTGAGCGCACTTGAATGCGCCACTCGACTCCTCTCGACTTCCTTACACGAGGAAGTGACGCTTCCCCGGGTAGACGAAGAAGTGACGCCTCCATTGTGAGCAGACGTGTTCAATAAAGATTAAAAAAAAAAATAGCAGATGTGTTTATTGAGATCCACGCAAATTGGACTGTTATTTCTGCATGGCACCAAAGAAAGCAAGTGGAAGTAGTAAAGCTGGTGGAAAAACAGTGGATAATAGTGCGCAAAACTATTAAATTTAAGAAAGATTTGATAGTGAAATATGAATCAGGTGTGCATGTGTCTGTGTTGGCTAAGGAGTTCGGCATGCCAAAATCAGCAGCATCCGAAAAAAGAAAGACCATCATAAAGTCAGTGATGTGGCTAAAGGATCTCCTGTGTTTAGCGAACAAAGGCCACACATATTAGAGGAAGTGGAGAAACGTTTGCTTATTTTCATAAATGAGAAACAGCTAGCAGGGGACAGTCTTAGCTGAAATTGAGTTTGAAAATCTCATCAAGGCCGACGAGTATCTTCCCCAGCAAACTTTTAATATGGAAGAGACTGGACTTGTGTGGATAAAGCGGTTTAGAAAATGGATGGAGGGATGTTACCTCCTACCATAGTGTAGAGTTGCAGACAGAGCGTCCCTAGTTACAGCCATTACTTTCGGGTTTATAAATTCAAGGTGTAAAAGAATGCAATTTACAACTGTCACGATGAGAGAGAGAGAAACAGAGAGAGAGAGAGAGCTCAATGCTTTGTTGTTTTTAAGGCCTGGTGAGTAGATATAAATGTAGACACTATTGATAGAGAAAGTCTTCCCCGCTCCTATCGGACCGCAACACTTTCGTGAGTCACTGTTTATTCTTAAATGACTCCCACTGCTCAGAGAGAGGCACTTTTGGCAGCAATTAGTTGAGCACACCATCCTAAAACTGAATAATGTTTTGCGGCTTGTTACTGGTGTCCCCAAGTTGGCAAAACAATGCATTCATGAATAGGATAAATAAGAAAACAATTGTGAAGACATACTCTGAACGCATCTGCTTTGGGTCAAAACTTATTTTCAGGCTGTGGCACTGAGAAAATCGAAACAAACTTGGGTCATTTGCGACACTTTGAAAAAAAGTCCCGTGGGACACGCTCGTCAGAGTCCTTTGTCTATCAAGGTAATAATTTATATGACGCATACTAGAGGCATGTAATAGGAGGAGGACATTCAGCCAGCGCACGTTTCTTTGCAGTTTCAATGTACTTTTTCCGACTGGTTTGTCGCCAATGTTGAATTACATGCTTCAACATGGCAATTATGGAATATAATGGTGAATTATACATGATTACATTGTAAAGAGGATGTGAGGATATCAAGGTATCACAGGAACAGTACATGGGTGGAACTTGACCCATTGTTGAGTTCAAAATCCTTAATCAAACACCCTCGGGTATTCTCCTTGTACTCTTCACTCGCTTTGATTTCCCCTTTGAAACGGCCCTGTTGAGACTTCAGTTGCCGTGCAATCAGCCTATTTAGATTTTGGCCGCGGCCCTTCCCTACTCTGATATTGATGGATTGACTTCATAAAGCACTGAGACAGCACACTCTGTCGTCAGTAATCAATGCCCAGATCCATTCTTTTCTCTTCATTTGAGGAGGCGTTGGAGCTCCTCTGCAGCCGAGCAGATGAGCCTGCAGTCTTTGGGGAAATTGTCCTCTAAACTAGTGTCCTTTCAAGTGCTGTTTGACACATGTAAATTGTCAGCTCATGTAACGGGATTGGCAGGAAAAACATCCCATCCAACTCCAAGGCCTCCCCCCATCCATCATCTTTGCATTAAAGCACACTGTCCCGACCGACTTGAAGCCTTTCCATTTTTGCCGGCGGAACATTCATCATGCATGCTTTTTTAATTTGGGTTATGCCGCCGTCTCATCTCATCCTTACCCGTGGCCTGGTGCTCTATGACAAATGCCGACATATTACATCGAGACAGTAAAGCACTCTCCTCAGGCCAAGGTTAATGCATTTGTTTCTTCATAGAGATGCATTAGAGATGAATATGTTGTTGTTCAGGGGGCTTGTTGGGACACTTGATGAGTCTGGTCTGGATGGCGCATGGTGACAAAGCTGTGTGATCGCTAAATCATCCTAGTTTTTATTCTGTTCAACTTCATTACCTGAGATTTACAGGACCAGTTCTTTCCACGCTGGGCTAATGACTTTTTAACTCAAGTCAGAATAACGATTATCATCAAGATTGTTTTTTTTTTTTGGAGGGGGGGCGGGGGGGGGTAGTGGGCAAGTCCTTGCCTTTCACCGGAGTATGTTTTCAACAGTGCATAAAGCTAAATATTTGCAAATTGAGTCAGTAAGCGGCAAAGAGCACCTTGCGAGCCCATTAAAGTACATGATGAAGCTGTAGGAGAAACCTGTAACAGGATCTTGCAAATATCTAATGCCCCTTTTTGCATGTTTCTTTTTTGTTTGTGGGTAATTTGTTTTTGACGACTAATCACTTGAAAAACAATTTGGCATAATATGTACTGCATTTCAAATTTTCAAAGAGGCATTCCTGCTGCAATATCTTCTATACCATCCATCATCCATCCAAAGGACTACACCTTTGTCAGTAAACCACGGGAGGACTGTGACTCTGGATTATAATCGTTTGGGGGTTTTCGTTTGAGTTTTTGTTTTTTTAAATTCATGTGGTATTATTTTTTTGGGAGAATGTTTATTTGTATTTTTTCGTTTTTATTTCATTTTTTGAAAATGATTCCCTTTAGTTTGGTATTAGTTTTAGTTTAGTTATATATATATAGCGTATTTGTCGTTTGCACGATGAAAAAAAGGCCACTAAGTATTGTGTAATAAAGTGAACTACAATTCTCAAACAATTGACCTTCCTTTTGTCACTAAGAATGTACAGCAATAGCGAAATGAAGCACATTTATGATATTGACAAAGACGCAAACGAAGGATCCCTGATACACACTGCTGAGTTTCATGCAGCTAGTGTGGAATCTATTTGGTGATTGCATATGAGTGTGAATGGTTCTCTGTCTCATTCGGACATGCAACGAGAAATGTTAGAGTGAAAGCGGCACACAGCCACTGCTCACCACTTGAGCTCTGGGGTTGGGGATGATGCTTTGCTCAAGTGCCGTGCCTTTTGGACATTTTTGGTCTGCCGCAGTAATTTACCGCCGCCCTCTGTTTCCAAAGACCAAATAGATGAGGCTAAAATTTGTTGTGGTTGTTACTCTTTTTCTGGAGACGCCATGGTTTCAACTTTAAAAGCCATTCTAATTAATGGTAGATGTGATGACATACATAGGATCGAATACAATTTGATACGTATTCTGTTGTGCATAAATGAATCAAAAAGAATGCCACTTTTCAGACAAAAGCACCTTTTCCATAATTATAACCAATCAATACTTAAAAGGTCAGGGAAAGTTTGGCACGTTCTCGTTGTGTAGTTTGAAATTTTGTCCAAAATAGTATAATTACCCAACTCGGGCTAGTTTTAAATCTACAATCGCATCACCAGCTATATCAGGGGTATTGAGCGTACAGCCCGCGGTCTGCAAATAGGTTTAATCTGCCCCACGCCATGGTTTTGTAAAGTGTCAAAACATAATAGGACATGAACGACTAATTAGTCTGCTATTATCGGTGGACGTCTAAATAAATAGTCAAATTATATGCAAATCTTTTTGTTTCATGTGACACTATACCAAAGGTTTGAAGTCTGTAATACTAAACTTGTATTAAGGTATTAAGGTCCGGTTTCCGGTCTGTCTGTCAAGTGGTTGAACTAACTTCCTACAGTCAGTGTTCAAATGAGCGTGGGGAGTTGTTCTAGGAATTTCACAATAGTTCAATGTATTCAAACAAATAAAACAATCAAAAAGTTGTTGTTTTTAGGTCATATACCATAATTTTAGTGGTGCGGCTCACTTGGGAATAGATGTGTGGCCCCTGAGCTAAAAAAAGTTTGACATCCCTCCGTTAGGTAATCATTAAAATACTCTGATCAAAGCACCATTGACTTCCTATAAAGCCATTATTTGAGTTTCTTCCGGATTTTCCACAGTACAGCTTCTCAACGACTGAAGTGCTGTACTCCCCAGAGGATGCATCCTATTGATTTTGCTCTTCCATTGATTAGCCTCGTTATCTGCAGATTAAAGCTCTTATAGTTGGTAGCGGTTGTTTTTTGTTTTTTTTCCCGATTGATGGAGCGTTAGAGTGACACTGGAGCTTTTGAACGCATCGGATGAATGTGTCTAGATTTGGTGTAACCAGCATGTTTTTTTTAGCTTTGTTATGAGGAAACATGGAGTATTTTGTGAGACTAACGGTCAGCGTACTAATCAGTTCACAGTATTCCAGACAGATGTCCTTTCCTCAACAGCTTGTCCACACTGCGCTCCTGAAGCATTTGGTTGCTTTGATTGTGTCACGTTACGCACAAAGCGGGGAAGGAACTGCTTCGTACGTAACAGAAAAACGAGAATAAGTGGATCCCCGAAATAGCAGACACTGACAAGGACTCTGTCACAAAAATAATATTTATTATAAACAAAAAACTCCGTCTAATAGAAAACAGAAAACGCTGGTAAATAACGAGAACCAGGAAATAAAATAATGCGACAACAAAAAGCGCTTGCAAAAAACGGCAAGGAAAATGAGTTGACAAATACAAGGAGACGACGAAAATGTAACAATCAGCAATAGTTTTCGATTAACGTTTTAAATGCATGGGCAACAGCGATGGCGCGGCGTGGAATACTCCGGCAATGAGTGGACAGCCGGAGTGCCTAGATATAGCAGGTGCAATCACAGACAAATAGGCAGCAGGTGTGCAGGCAGCAGAATGAACGCCTGCCACCTGCTGCCAAAGACGGAACATGACAGATTGATTGATTGCCAGTTATTGAAAATGATCCGATGTTGTCAATTATTTCCGTCCTGAAAGTACCGTACATATATTTTTAAATTGGATTTAGTATGGAGTACAACCAATAAAGTATTGGCTTGCTCGTGGCCAGCCACGTACCAGCATCTGTTCAATGTGTGAAACACCTTTTGCCAAAATAAATCCAGCTCCATTGAATAATTTAATGGATGCTTATTATAGATAGTGCTCGACTCCCCCGGTATTTGCCGGCTGACTAATCCTGACCCAAGGCACTTGGAAGATGCTCATCTGAGTAAGTCTGTGACGGGCTGCCTGGTGAATGAGTAACCAGCCTTCTCCTATGCTCGCATTACTCCTTCCACAGTCGGGATGTTACAGAGATTCACAAACCCAATTCCTGCATTCAGAACACTCAAAATGTCGGTTTGCATGATCAGTAATGTTGCACATACGAGGGCGATAGACAGTCGAGCAAACTAAAATAGCAACAATCCAGGGAGGTCTTTCATCGGGTGAAATGGATTTTGTCGATTCTTGTGCTTTGTGATCATGCTAACATCGAACAAGAGATTTTCCGGAAGTATTTCAAGATATCGCGGTGGTTTTGTTCAAGGGTGTCTTTTAATACTTCTTCATGCCATTTTCAATCGAGTGATCACAAAGCTCAAAATGCCCACAAAATCCATCATGGCTCACTCATGATTGTTGTGTTCCTGAACCTCGTTCTTCTCTTGTGTTCTTTTCCGCACAGCGATCCAAAATAGCCGTCTATGAGAAGATGTGGTCATACATGAAATCAGCCGAACCCTCGGTGTTTGTTAAGACCACACCAGATGGCGTGGCCCGGGTACGAAAGTCAAAGGGCAAGTTCGCCTTTCTCCTCGAGTCCACCATGAACGAGTACATAGAGCAGCGGAAGCCCTGCGACACCATGAAAGTGGGCGGGAACCTCGACTCCAAAGGCTACGGAGTGGCGACGCCCAAAGGCTCAGCATTAAGGTGGGTGGAATAATATAACAATATCCTCCATGTTGTTATAGTATTCCACCTACCCTGATGTCCCCTGTTTTCATTCTCTTCTCATCCTCTCCTTGTTGTTTTTTTTGTTGTTTTTTTGATGGACACAGAGGTAACGGTAGTATGCTTATCAATGCACTTGGATACAAAAGGTTTTTTTTCTGCCTTCATTGTCTTTTCAAGGATTGTTCTACATGTGCTAGCGTTGTTCTTCCAGATCAAATCCAGACGATAGAGTTAAGGCTAAGAATCACTCCATGTCTCTTTATGTCTTCCTCTCACCCCCCTGAACCCCACCCATCTCTCCTTCCATCCTACCTGACTGTTGTGTTGTCATTTTTAATTTAACGGTTCAATAGTTTTTCAATTTAGCCTTTTAAAAGCTGTGCTGTCACTTGTGACAAATGTTAATTGCATGATGTGTGTTGCTGTTACTTCTCTTCTCAATGACAAGTGTCCCCATCCCGCACACTTCAGTTCTAAACTACGTAACCCTTTTTGCCACCTTTCCAAGATTTAACACTGTCTTCACCTTAAGTGAGCCTCTCTTATCTCTCCGTATTCCCGAAATTCCGAAACCGCAATTTGTCCGTTCCCAGAACATTCTGCTTAACAGATTCTTTGCGTAAGCCCCTGCTACAGCGGTAGCCTCTCTACCCTGACCTATCACAGTGCTTGGTACACCCATTACTTTGCATTAGATTTCTCACGGACCTGTGCATTTTCTTACAAGTTATGTTTTATCGTTTCAAGAAATGCTGTTAACCTGGCAGTTTTAAAACTGAATGAGCAAGGCCTCTTGGACAAATTGAAAAACAAATGGTGGTACGACAAGGGAGAGTGCGGCAGCGGGGGAGGTGACTCCAAGGTCAGCCTCGATGTCACCACAATCGGGTACTGCAGTGCAGAGTAATCGGCAAGGCTGTTACAGCAACCCAACCAGAACCGAACCAAATGCCCGCCACGAACAACCTGCTGCTGCCCTTCGGCACATCACCAAATTGACGGATGCTCTGACCAGACGGTTTAACGCCCCAGCTCAAACAAAGGAGCCCTGCTTAGCAAACAAGAGATTAGTGACTACCAGTGAATATGAATCAAACTACGACGTGAATAATCTGCCCTGCAGTTATGAAAGTTTGGCGGTCTTTATTCATGCTTACAGATCTGCATGGCAGCTCATCTCATCTGGGGCATTTGGCCCATCTAGCCTTCTGGAAATGCAATGAGTCACCTAAATTTGATTTATCATCAACCTGCTACACCTCAAGTCTTATTCCTAGAAGTTGTAAACATTTCTAGTATATGTTTTCAAATCCGGGGAAAGCTCGCTCTTCTTTAATTGCACCCGCAGATGAATGCATGTCTTCTGTAGCCATTGGGATCACTCGTTCCCAGTGGCAAAATGGTTTCATGGAGGCCATCGGCAGAGCAAGGGGAACAGCGGCGTCTTGAGGGGACTAAGCATTGCACATTGCAACGTGAGAATTCTAATTAACATTTCAAAACTTGTGATTGGTTTTGAATATGTCATCTGATAAACGGAGAAAAAAAAAAAAAAAAAAACATTCACACACACCTCCGGTCCGATCCCACTATTGAGCTCATTAATAACCCAACATTGACCCTTTTGTTCACACCCTCCCCTCTTCTTCTATGGCTAAATGATGAACGATTTTCCCATAATGGAAGCTAATGGTGCAATTATTAAGCCCCGCTCAACCATGAAAACTAAGTATAACATTACTCAGATGATGTGCAATCGTATAGTGCTATTTTCGCTGCATTACATATGGGACAGCTGTATTACAGTCCTAACATTGCAGGTCACTGTAAAGACTAATGTTGCTGTCACCTCTAATGGGATGATATAGGTCAGGGAATTGGTTAGATTATGTGCAATCCGAAATCCTCTGTGAAACACAGCTGTACTATTACACGGTTAATGTTATTTGTCATGAACTGGCCTTGACCACAATTAGCAGTTAAGCAGGAGTCGATCTGTCTTGAAGGCATTGGTGATGCTTTTTACTGAGTGCCAGCCTGGACCATAGATATTATGTCAATGGAAAGTCAATTGAGATTTGTTGTCATGGAGATCACACACAGCCCCGATTGCCCCGCGATGTGCTGCAGCTTTTTTTAACTCTTAAAACATGATGGACGGATAAAGTATAACACCCCATAACACTCATATGAACACCCCTAATAAAGGTGGGATACACCCTGAACGGGTTGCCGTCCAATCGCAGGGCACACATAGACAAACAACCATAGGGACAATTTAGGGTGTTCCATGAACCTGCCATCCATGTTTTTGGAATGTGGGAGGAAACCGGAGTACCTGGAGAAAACCTACGCAGGCACAGAGAGAACATACAAACGCCACATGGAGATTAGTTTTGAGTTGTTGACATTTTTTTTTCTCCCAAATAACCACTGTAAGGTCTTTATTTTCATTTCCTAGCTGTCCAAAGGTTAAAAATGTAGTTGAGGTTCATGAAAATAAGTGATTACTGTAATAGAAATGTTTCTATTACAGAAAATTGGTAATGAAGTAAACTAGTGCTTTTTTACAGTATGCTCGCGTGTCTCGGTCACGTGCCTCGAACATCAGTTCACAAATGATTTATACCAATTGTCGAAATACAGTACCACATAATGTGACCCCAATATGAAATCAAAACAGAAGACAGATTGACAGTCAGTAGGTTACCCTTACCTCAGAGCATAGCAGAAGCAAATCCCGTCATGATCCGGACACGGGCAAATGTTTGAAATCCAATTATGGTTAATTGTCATTTGCAGGACCTCCCTCATTAACGAGTCTATTTCTACATTTAATTTAATTCTTTAAGGCACCACAACAAGTAATGTCACAATCACAATGCCACTAAATGCTCCTCTGTTTACATGCCACCAGTTGGGAGTGAGGAGTCAGTTTTTCCTTTCATGTTTTTTTTTTTTATGCTATAATGTCATGTAAATAATGTAATGTTTTGTCATGATGTTGTCATTTCATGCAAATTATGATGACATATCACTTTGTCAATGATGAGCAGATTGCTACGTGGGAGGGATCTTACGCCACAAATTAACACTTTATGCTGTTTTTAAGTGGGAGGAATATAATATCAAATATGAACACTGTTCACCCAGCACGCAGCACATATTTGGAGTAATGTGTAAATATTGGACAGTATGTATAAAGTGTTCCTTAAGTATTACGTTGAAAAAAAAATGGGTTGAACCATCAAATCATTATTTTCTTTCTGTGGCCAAATGCATTTGAAATATTATATCCATGATAAAATATCAGTGAATCAGTGTCACAGTGCACACCAAAAGGCAAATAGTCTTGTGACGCCAAATTGAAAAAGATGACGCCTCAGGAAATGAATTGTGATCTTAATGGGATCATCAAAGCTGTTTTGAGGTTGAGGCCAAATCACCATTTTTGCCCTATTTTATCTGATGATCGGTCAAACTTTCTCAGTTTTTCAAATCTCAGATGTCCTTACTTACAATTGCAATCGACTTCCCAGTGGTCTTTCAGTACTCCCTGAAAGTTTGTCTTGCATATTTTTTTCCTAATTTACTGGTTGTTATCGACCTTTAAAAGATGCATGTGCCAGCATAATAACTTTGTTATTCTCTAAAATTCAACCTGTCAACATTGAAATTGTTTATATTATACCTCATTTTACAGGGACTTAATTGTAGAATTAGAAAGATCTCAATTTCCATTTTTGGAGATATCCATTTATCTATCTATCTATCTATACAGATAGATAGATAGATAAATGGATATGCTTTTGACTGGTTTGACTGTATATATCTATCTATCCAGATAGATAGATATATACAGCCAAACCTCGGTTTTCGTACTTAATCCGTTCCAGAAGACTGTTCGGAAACCGAATTGTTCGGAAACCGAAACCATGTTTCCCATTGAAATCAATGTAAAATGTTTTAATCCATTCCAAGTCAAGAAAACAACTTTTTTAAACCACTTTTTTTTACAATTTCACACCATAAACTGTACAAATGTAATGGGAGATTACCAATTTTAACATTAACATAGTAACATAAAAATTGAAGGAACATCTCTCTCTCTGTCTGTCGTGGGGCGTGCGCCTCTCCCAGCTGTCAGCAGGCAGTAGGCGGGGCATTTCGGCATCCCGAACTCCTTCGCCCTCACAGACACATGCACACCTGACTCATATTTTGCGATTAAATCTTTTTTTAATTCTATAGTTTTGCGCCCTATTTTCCTCTTTTCTTCACTAGGGTCACCACTCCCACTTGCTTTCTTTGGTGCCATGATTAGGGGCTGATACACGATGCAAAAATAACAGTCCAATATTACGTAGTTCTCACCAAACACGTCTGCTTTTTAAAAAAAAAAATCTTAATCGAACAATACAAACTCGTCTGCTCACAAGCTGTTTCTGTACGATTATTGCACAATAATGAGACACCGCACACCAGAGTGTTCATTATGTGCCGCTGCATTGAAAAATGCCCCCCCCCTCCCCCGTGCTGCCAGGGCAAACCATTATGAAAAGAGGGGGATTTCACTCGCACTAACAGAAGCGTCTCACCAAGCACGTCTGCTTTTTTTATTGAACAATACAAAAACGTCTGCTCACAATGGTCGCTTCCTGTGTAGCGACGCGACACGAGGGAGCGCCGCGACAGGAGGGAGCGTCACTTCACTCCTCTCGGCATTTCTACCTCCTCTCGGCTTCGCTACCTCGCGAAGCTACACGAGGTAGCGTTGCTACACGAGGTAGCGAAGCCGAGAGGAGTGAAGTGACGCATTCAAGTGCGCTCAGTTAGTTCAAGAACCGAAATTTGTTCGGCATCCAAAGCTTAAAAAACTCGAAATTTTAGTTCGAAAACCGAATTGTACGAGAACCGAGACGTCCGAAAACCGAGGTTTCACTGTATATAGAGAGAGAGAGAGATATGGCGGCCCAGTGGCCGACTGGTTAGCGTGTCAACCTCACAGTGCAGAGGTACCGGGTTCAATTCCAGCTCCGGCCTGCCTGGGCCTGCGTGGATTTTCTCTGGGTACTCTGGTTTCCTCCCACATTCTAAAAACATGCATGGTAGGCTGATTGAACACTTGAAATTGTCCCTAGGTGTGAGTGTGAGCACGGATGGTTCGTCTCTGTGTGCCCTGCGATTGCCGAGCAACCGGTTCAGTGTGTCCCCCACCCACTGCGTGAAGACGGCGGGGATTGGCTGCAGAGCCCCCCATGACTCTTGTGAGGATAAAGCGGATCGGAAAATGGATGGATGGATGCAATACAAAACACAAGTCAGCGTTCAATGTGGATGCTATCACTGTTTTCAAACTGAAGCAATGTGCGTGAACCAAAGTCAGATTTGTGCACAAATCTTGTTCGTCAACTGATTTGTTTGTGACCAGGGTCATTTGTGAACTGAAGTTGGACTGTGATGACAAAACAAGAATCGCCACACTTTGCTTTGCAGTCTATTTTGGAACCACATTTAACGGTTCACATTAATGTACCGTGACGAATTGTTTTGTCCACCATGAAATTAGTACTGACTTTCCCATTGACATTGGTATTGCGCAGGGAATGTACCAGTTATGACTCCACTAAATAATATTGTGTTAAGAGGTTGTTGCATTCAGATAATGCTGCTCAAACAAAAGATGTGGAAAAGGTCACGAGAAGAGAAATTGAGTTTCTTGCACAGTGAATCATGCGAAGCAACTTCAGTAGGGCCGGAAATTCGCATAACGGTACACCAAGCAGCACCATTAGTCAAAGCCAAGGTATAGACTAAATTTTCTCCTCCTAAGGTTCCCTCTTGAGTCACATTTTTGCACTATTTGCAGTGCTAATGCTGCTATGTAGTCTGTACGTCATTAAGTCTTTTTTGGGGGGGGTGCATACTGAGAGCATCCTCAGGAGCCATCATGTCATCATCGATTTTTTATTTTTTTTCTGATTACTCTAACATGCATTCTGTGTTCGTTCACCGGGTTGTTTAGCTTTTTCAGGAGTCATTTGAGAGGTCCGATTAAGTGTGACTCGGAGCACTCACCTCCACATAGTGTGTTACTTGCATCATGCTTATGGCTTGCGGTTTCAACAGACGCCCACCCCACTCCCTTCTCTCTCTCTCTAACACACACACACACACACACGAACACACTTCTTGGCCTTCAGCACAACACGTGGTGGGACCGAGATTGAGTTTCAGACATGGAGCATGTTATAGGGTAATTGCATTGTTAATCAATGTCTCCACAAGCCAAAATGATGCTCGGGTCATCACAAACTGTCTCCGAGGCATACCGTGGCGTAATCTTCTCTCTGTGCATTATGCATTGCCTGGATCCCCTCAAGGGCCATTTTTCCTGCTGGGAGTAGTTATGTCACTCATTTATCGACGCATCTTTTTTTTTTCCCTTTGAATTTGCTTCTCACATGTTCACCGATGTGATGGAACAGAACCCCGAATGACCCATGCTTGTATGGAGTCAAACAAATGTGGTCATGTTGACCAGAAAAAACATAGCAGATGTTGAACTGTTTTGTATAAGTGACAATTTGAGATGACAATTGTTAACAGCAATACAAGCGATAACGTACGTTATGCGGCAAATACGCAGATGCCATGGGAGGTCGCATATTGTGTATGTTGAATGTTTAACTCATTTAGTGCCAAAACATAAAATTACATTTCTTTTTTTTAATAATAATAATAATAATAATAATAGTAATTCATGCAGCTCCTCAGTAAGTATCTAGGCTTTGGGAATGATTTCAGTATGATCAATGCAATTTGGTTGCGAAAGATTGAATAGTTTATCTGTGATAAGGGGATTTCGTTCTTATCTTCAATATACTGTTTAGGCCAGGTGGCTTCAATCGACTATGACCCTGACAATTTCCATGACACAAGCATTCCAAATCACAGGATTAAAGTGATCCTGCGCACAGTGTCTGTTGAAAGCAAACGGCGCAACCGTTACGATGTTTGTTAAGACAAAGCTCCTTTTTGAACTGATGTTGTTGAATTCTGGTCAGAGACTCTCAAAAGTGGCGCCCCCCAAATCACCCCAAGTAGAGATGGGCAGATCGTACAATAAGTACCTGCTCATCGCCATGGTAACAGCGTCTGCCGATTACTCAAAGCGATATGGGTAGGTCCTGGCTCTGTAGGTAAGGGTTTATTCTGAAGGTGCTAGGTAGAATGCCTGCTCTCTGTCATGTTGCCGTGGCCAGGAACCCTGCTTTATCGCTTTGTAAAATATGTAAGTAGTAAACAAGTTGAATAACATAAAATAACATGATATAATGTTATTTATGTTATTTCCCACGTGAAGAACTCCTGTAAACCTTGCAGTATTGAAACTCAGTGAACAAGGCATCTTAGACAAGCTGAAAAACAAATGGTGGTACGATAAGGGTGAATGTGGAACCAAGGACTCTGGAAGTAAGGTCAGTCGCTGCAGGTCTTTTGCACTGATTCCAAATTGCATTTTGACGTACTGTTCATACGCAAGACAAACTTTCTCAACATGAGTCGTTCACATTATGTTAATGTGCTGCACATAATTTCTTCTTCTTTGGACCCGCCGCTAACTGTAATGCGGTCTGTGGCTTGACCAGGCACTCCTTCCCTACATTTTTTGCCACAGAACTTTTTTTTTTTTGAACACCACATGAATTGTGAACCTGTTTTAAAAATCTGTAATGATAATCTAATGGGGAAATGAGCATGGAGTGCCTTACAATTTCAACCGAATCACAGCAGTTGTTGACAAATGCCACTTACACCCATCCTCACTTCATGACACTTGGACCGTTATGCTGCTGTTTCTATTTACCCAACTGCTAATGAAAATGTGATTGATTTGTGTTATTACTACTTTGCAAACCAGCTGTGTCTATTAGATTTGTTGGCCTCCTGTGGTGTGATGAATGGGCAAAGCCTCCTCAAATTTGATAACAAATGCAACTTACGCCCGCGGTTGAACTGAGGCTCGGTTGGCATGCCGCAAGAAGTCAGGGAATGTAATATACTCAACATTTAACCCTCTGAGATTCGGCTTCGAGATCGTTAGGGAGCTGCCCGATCCCTCCACGCTCAAGGGGTTAAACTGCAAATAGTAAAACTCGAACAAACAGATTTTTCAACGACAAAGTTCGGTAGGTAAGCAGCAGCAAAATGGTTTGATTTGATCATCTTCTCTGACTGTACTGTATGACAATGTTGCCAGAAGAGTTATACGTACATGTCGCTAAGGAGATAGTGATGGTTAGAGCCGTCGACCTAAGCGATGCTGACCGGCTTCCCAACGTGGTCAAGAATAGATCTAGAATAAGGAAAAAAAAAAAAAACTCCAATCGTCAGCTTCTTTCTTTTTAAGGGAATGTTAATCAGTTATATGAAACTGTAAACCCAAACAGACTTTCCAGGGTTGTGGCTGGTAGCTGTTAGTATGACTAATCCACGAACAGTTGCACAAGTTTGACCAGATCAGATTGACTAGTCAGGCTGAATTTTTTGTTCTGTTGCACTCGCACCACTTGGAAATGCTTAACTGTGTTCTTGACTTTCCCGCAGGACAAGACAAGCGCTCTCAGCCTAAGCAATGTGGCTGGAGTCTTCTATATTCTGGTTGGAGGGCTGGGGCTGGCCATGATGGTGGCCCTGATTGAGTTCTGTTATAAGTCACGGCAAGAAACCAAACGGCTTAAATTGGCCAAGAGTGCTCACAATTTTAAGCCAACTCCCCCAACCAACACCCAGAACTTTGCCACATACAGAGAAGGCTACAATGTATACGGAACGGAGAGTGTTAAGATTTAGAGGTATGGCGCCTCTCTTTTCCGTCCACGACGCACTGAGGGTGTTGCATCATTTAGCTTCCCGTTGTATCTGTTCGACTAAATTATTCAAACGCATACGGTTCGGTGTTGTTGCTGGTTCAGATGTCATGTCGGAAGAATTCAAACACAGAAGCCCACTTAGATATAAAAACCATCGCGCTTGTTTTTTCCTAAGATGGGGTCTTGTGGCGATGGTGCCTCTGGCAAATTTGGAGGCGAAACGATTTATAGTTCTAAAATTCTAACCTTGCGCCACAGAAAGTCACACAAAATCCACTTGCAACTGATAGATGGACGATTTTTGTTTGGATGTTCCAAAAAAATAACACCAATCAATGATTGTTGACAAAACAATTTTCATCAGAGTTGACAGTAAACTTTTTTTCTCGATGTTTTTTTTCTTTTTTTCTATTTTTTTTTTTGGTGCTGATTCCTTAGTTTTCTCTCGCTTTAAATCGACAGTGGGGAATGAAATGCTATAACAATAAACACACCTATTTCTTAACTGATTCAAACCATTCCAATTTCGGTTCTGCTCCTTTCGGATTTCTCTAAAGCTGGTACCATTGCAAATTTTGTAAATACCATTCCTAAGTGAAGAGACATTTTACACATTTCCATTTTCCAACCATTCCAAATTCAAAATATTCAGCTCGTTCAGAACCATTTGTCAACTATCACATTCCCAAATCAGGAATTACATCACATATTCATCTCGAGCCATTCCAACTTAGTCTCACGTTCTATTTTCTTTCTGATTATCATTCTTATTATCAATTCCACAACAACATTCCCAACCTCAGCTCTTCAGCATTCACCCAGACTCTCGTTGCACATTAGAAAGCACATTGACAACAGTGCATGTGGGATACAGATGGAGCAAACACCATTCTCACATATGACTTTTAGGGTTTCTATTTGTGGCTAGTCATCCTTCTGTGTGCGCTTGGCCGTCGAGTGACATGTTAATTATTAATTAGACAGATTGACTGCAGCAGGTTTCACAATAAACAGCTCCCGTTGTATCCCAACAGCTTGAGATAGCACAGTCCCATCCTCCCATGAAACCACTACTAGACGTACAGCAGTTAGTCTATTGCACAAACACTGCTAAATACACAGTTTCAATTGTGAGTTTTGCTTTTCGTTGGGTTGTTTGCACACTTTGTCCAGTCATACACAGATGTGCACCAGAGCCCAGCAAAAATATTTTGGATCCCACCTCCTTCCAACGATTGCTCACAGTGAACCCTCAAGAGGCTACTTGAGCTTTTACTGTGATTGCTGCTTTTGAAATTGTTGTTGATATTATCAAGAATTAAGCGCCGGCAGCTAAAGTATAATGAAACCCATTGAGATGAGACTGATAATTGGATAAGAGGCAGCCCTTGACTGATTTAGTTTTTTTTTTTTCATGGAAATTGCAAACAGTGCCAAATTCACTTAAAATTCTGCATATTAATTATAATTTGTTCATGCAAGATACGTATCTCTCTAAAATAAAAGAGTGGGTGCTCACAAGACATGTGAGTCGTTTTGTTTGGACAAGTGAATATCTCAGGCACGTATCTCTGTGTGTTTACTCGCTCTGATTCCGATGCAAGATCATCTGACAATAATACAAAGTAATTCCCTTCCATATTTGCTTCCGCTTTGTATCCTGACACAGGTTTAGCAAATGTTTCCATCGTCCCGTACAAATGTGATTAAATATCTCTGAAAAGGACAAGGATGACGAGAATGGAGCCAAATCCTTTTGGGCCGGATACTGGTATGATAATCTGCAATGACGACACGACTGGACTGGTCATGGGAAGAGCCGATTCCCCTCCTCTCAGTGCCTTATGGAGAGTCCAATCAATGCAACACATTCACAACGATATCGCTTTTTGCTTGAAACTCACACAAAAGAGAAGAATTGAGAGCCAGAGGGATAGTATCATATATACAGTTGAGTACATATAGAATACATGTAATGTGAGTGAATTAAAGCCATCATTTTGCAACCCTAAGCGCATTTTGAAGTGCCAAAAGATGAATCTTAGATGGCGGGGGAATAATTGGTTTCTTGTAAAAGCAGATTACTCCTCATTCTCCTGCTGCCGGGTTCTCAATAGTTATATATCTCTATATATATTCAAATGTGTTCTTTCTATTGTGTCAGTGCACCGCCGGACACTGATTATGACACAATTTGATTTTTTTTACTAATCCCCCTCCACCCCCTTCCTCCATAAATGGATTCATCTTCCTGAAATGCCATTTGAAACAGTTCAGAGTGTGTTGTTTGTACTCTTGGTGCCGCAGACACACACCACACAACCGGGTCAAGACGTGCACTTTCAATACTGCCAACTGTGTGTGTGTGTGCGCGCGTGTGTACGTATACGTGTCATAAGGTTGCTCACCATCCCTAAAGTCCTCCACATTCTCTGTGACGGAAGTAGAACCAATACAATAAAAGGGAAATCAACCGTAGGTGAATTGATGAATCTAACAAAAGGATACTCCTCAAGGCTTTCGAACTGTACTATGTGGACTATCTTCCCATTTGATTTTTTTGCACATAAGTACATTTGAAAATGAACTGTGATTTTCACTTTGCTTTCCTTTCAAGAGCATTGCATTGTTTGGTGATTTCACGTTGTAAAATAAAAAAATAAAATAAAAATAAAAGGAGATTACAAAAGGTATGCACCAGGGCGGTTCTGCAAGCTTAGCACATGTCCGTATTGCTGTAACAATTACTTTCCCAAAAAGGCTGTGATTCCATAGAATTTTTAGGATGATACTTAAATCACCAGAATCTGTGGGCAAATACTTTTTTCATGTAAAAAAAGAAAATTATAATGTGAAGAAAACAGCTGAAATGTGTTTGGATGAACATGAACTGTTAATATTACATGACGAAAGATTGGTCTTTATTTTTCTTTGGGGGGGGGGGGTTCCCCAGCAAGAAAAAAAATGCATGTGATGCTTGATGAGCCCTAAAAATCAAAAACTGATGTTAGACTAGAAATTCAGCCCTGGTTTTTTTTGTTTTTTTTTGGTAAAGCAGTTTTCACCTTTTTCTTTTTTGCAAGGCTCACCTTTCTGGGAGATCACCAGGCATTGTAGTGGGTAGAAAAGAGCAAGAAATGCATGCATAATTTACTGAACCTCATTAGCGAGGCAATGTACAGAGAATTTTAATACATTTTGTAAATAAAATGTACAGAAAGGTTTTGGGGTGTGTGTGTGTCAGTGTCATTCAGCAGGACGTCTACATCAAAGTGGAGTCAGCCAATCTAATTCTTTACATGTGTTTGCAAACTTAAGCTCGCTTTTTTGGTTTAGGTCATGACCCTGGAAAAAAAAATACATGCATAAATAAACAAATCCCCTAACGTTAGATGAAAAATGTACGAGATTCATGAAGATTTGGTAAATTACCGGTAATTCAGAAAACAATTTCCTCAATGCAATCCAAGTTTGTGTAAAATCATTCCTAGCTCATTAGTACACAATTAATTGGTGGAGATGACACAAAAAAGTGCAACTGAGAGCAGGGGTCTGCCATCAATGGGCTGTCGCACACTTTCGTTATCGGGCTGAGGAAGAGGAAACATTTATTCGCGATGCCATTTATAATAAAAGTCCCTCCTGCACTTGTCTCTGTCGCTTTTTTTTTATATGCCATTAATGACACAAAATAATAGAGCTGAAATAAACTAATTTCGTGGAATAGAATGCAAAGTACACGGTGTGATGTGACTGGGCTTCGTTGTCGATGTAATAATGGCTCCGTGATGAATCATGTTTGTGTAACTCTCACATTGTAAAATCATCACGTTGACATTTCACAATTAAATCTACATGTTTCACATTCCAACAGCCAATGTGGCAATCTTAAGAGATAGTTCGTAACTTTTGAATAAAGGAATTAGCAGTGTCAGTTTTCAAAACTGTCCGTATGATCTGACACGAGTAAAACCGTGAAATGATCTGTGGAATATAATAAAAAGAAGCTCTCCCGGTCCCCATCACAACAACCGATAGTGCCAACCTTCAAGATATTTGTTGAGACAATGGTGGAATAACCATCCCCTCCCTGAAAAAAATGCCTTAACCTCGTTTGACCAAAACTGTACATAAGACTAGCAAAAACAGGAAGAGCAAAGCGACCTCAGGCAGCTGCAAAATTAGCAACATATCCACTTGACAGATAAGTCCATCACCTCTTTTTGATTTTTAATTGATTGCGCAGTCTAAAAAAACAAAAGAAACTTCAAACCAATATTTTTTTTACACAGTACTGTATCACTCCTTTCCAAATAAGTTATGCTACCATGTCTAACGTCTGCTTGTTTCCAGTGCACGCTATGTGCAGTGCACCTCTCATCCATGCTAGTGAAGGATGCGACTTTGGTCAGAGACTGGGGGGTCTGAGGTGGGAGAAGAGTAAAGTGAGACAACATTCAAATCATGCGAGCACTTATTGAATTACTGATGGGCCATGCGTCAGACAAAAAAAAACAAAATCTGTATTGTCATAGCAACCAAATGTCTTCTCTCAATGGATAGATCAATTAGGTTTGTTATTTTTTTCTGTGGGGACGCTTAAGGAGCATTTTTTATTTGAAGCTCAAATTCCAACTAGAATCTTATCTTGGTTGTGAGACAGTAGCAATGACTCAAACAGTCACAAATAACTCTGCTGTGGTGTGGATCTGGTGTCAGTTAACTAGGCAGTTGTCAGACAAATACACACTTACAGGGTTTTAACTTGTAATGGTCCAGCATTGAGCTGTTAGACCGGGAAAATGCGTGGCCGTGATTTAGATCAATTGTGAGCAGAATCTGCCTTTGTCTCACTTGCCTTGCATCCTTGCATTGAAGCCTGCATTCAAAGGTTCATCTGGCTTTGTGATCTCCCACCTCGGGGTGTTCCAGAGTCGACATAGTTTTTAGAATGCAAGGAGCCTTTCTGCTTATGAACAGAACATCATTTCAAAAAAAGGAAAGTGTATATCCAAATGTTAATAGATTTGTGTTTTGATTTCAGAGACCTCAGAGGAATTTTTTTTTAAAAAGTGTCGTGTCCTTATTGCTCTTATGGTAATTAAGCGTCTCACCTTCTAAACCTGAAGTCTTGTGAAACCCGACGTTTTGACTCACCCATGACAGGCAGCAATGATTTAAAGGGCACTTGGACTGACAAAAAATAAAACTCCAGAGTAGAGATTATGCATTGTAAGCCCAAGGAAAGCAGTTTTCAAGGAACCCCGCCTAAAACGTCACAAACTCAGATGTTCTCAGTTTTAACAACAAACAGAAAGGATACTTAAACATTTAAGATGTACGATTGTCTACCACAATTATTTCCAAGGAGATCAGTGACAGCAAAATCACTCATGACATAACACAAATCACAGGATTATCTGCTAGGTTCAAGTGTATAGACACCAATGGACAACAAATGTTCGTTTTTGGTTTTTTTAATCAGAAATACAAGTAAACTTTTCTAGATGATTTTTTTTTTTGGACACCCTGAACTGGTTGCCGGCCAATCGCAGGGCACAGGTAGACGGACAACCTTTCGCGCTCACAATCATACCTAGGGACAATTTGGAGTGCTCCATTAACCTCCCATGTGTCTTTTTTAAATGTGGGAGGCATCCGGGGTACCCGGAGAAAACCCGCACAGAAACGGGGAGAACATGCAAACTCCACACAGGAAGGCTGGAGCCGGACTCGAACCCCGCAGCTCTGCACTATGGCGGTTGTGCTAACCAGTCGATGACCAGGTTTAAGAACACGTAAAGTCATCTCTGATTCTGTTGACCAGTGTAATCTGCCTTATAGTTAAACTTAGCACTGAATGCCTGGGCAAATTGTAACTTCAAGTCTCTGGTCATTTTGTTGCAATGAATTCCTTCATCCATGGCTCCATTTCGTCACAACACACGCACTCATCACACAAACCTGGCAACCCTGCTTTCATTGAGAGATAATGATACTGACTAGTTTTCATAATCATTGCACTGGTCCTGCGAAACAGGCTGAGGCTCAGCGCCACTGCACAATCACAATACTGTAAGCCCGATTGGACAAAGCATGCATTTTTTTGCTCATTTGCTTCAGGGCCTCGTGTCTTTTCTTTTATTTTGTGATAATACCTGAACAACAGACACTGCAAGGTCAGGAGAACAATACAGAGCATGACGTCCATGTACACCTTTCTCTGCAAAGAGTTGACTCGCCAATTAAAGCGGGCAGTTCGTTGACAATCAGAGCGAAAGAAGTGGACAAAACAGAAGCCAAACAGCAATTTCAAGAAGAAAGTGACCCGCAAGAAAGGAGAATAATCACATGAATAGAAAAGCTCATTTCCTCCCAACAGAAGACGGCAGTAATCATTCCCCACTCAGTGTGTGTGTGTTTTTATTTTTCTTGTCTGTGTTCAATTGTGCGACTTTGCTGGGTCTTTTACCTTGCTGCCCAAAACGACCTGGAGTTGTGAAAAGCAATCTGATCTAACATGGGCTCTGCCACTGTGTTCAGGAACAATGTGTGAGACAGAGGAAAGTCAACAGACTGAATGGATGTGTCATACTTTGATTAGCATCGCAAGAAAACAGCTTTTTGGTCTGTTAGCTTCTTCAGTTATCAACAAGATGCAGTGATTTTTTTTTCCAAGAAACACAATGAATAAATAAGATTCCAAGGCACTTGTTCAATTTCACAATTTTTCCACTTCATTCATTCATTTTCTCATCCGCTTATCCTCAGTGGGTGGGGGACACCGTGAATCGGTTGCCAGCCAATTGCGGCACACACAGAAATTAAAAACCATCCGCACTCACACCAGGGGACAATTTAGAGTGTTCAATCAGCCTGCCATGCATGTTTTTGGAATGTGGGAGGAAACCGGAGTAACCGGAGAAAACCCACACAGGCCCGGGGAGAATTCTACACAGGGAGGCCGTAGCTGGAATTGAACCCAGTACCTCTGCACTGTGAGGTCGACGTGCTAACCACTGGACCACTGGGCCGCCTTTTTCTGCTTCAATTCATTTCAAATACACCCAGTATGTATATGAATGGACCGGCAATTGGCCTCGCATGGAGGAAGCCAGGGGACAGCCATCTGATGTTGCCATTTTTACTGACAACTTTTTTTTGGTTTGTTTTTTTAAACGTTGAAAACAGTATCAGTAATGTACATGTTACCCGCTAGGTTCCCTGAATGGCATAATGAGGGCCTCTCAAGGAACAATATCCACCATTTGTATTCACCATTCAGTGTACCGTATTGGCCCGAATATAACACGGTGTTTTTTGCATTGAAATAAGACTAAAAAAGTGGGGGTCGTATTATATTCGGGGTCTAGACATTATACCCATTCACGATGCTAGATGGCGCCAGATATCATTGAAGCGAATGCTGAACTTGACTCCCCAGGCCAAAGTGAACCAAGCGGTAGCACGAAGAAGAAAAATAAAATATAGTGGTAAGAAAGAAAAGAGAACAAAATAATAGAAGAAATAACTGAAAATGGAGAAACGTCGCCACAATCTGGAGAAAAGTGGGTCAAAGATAGGCCAGGTTAACCGGCAGCTGGGAGAAGTTATGATGTAATTTACATTTCAAAAACCAAAAGCCATTCATTTACGAATGTGATTGCACTTTAGTTTACATATTTAAATGTTCAGATATTAAGATTTGAATGAGGGAAAATAACATGCTTTTTCTCTCATATATATTGTTATAATCATTTGTTTCAGATGTACTGTAATTATTTTCTGTATAAAAATTAATTTGGTGAGTAATGCATGTGTGACTCGGATCCCATGCAGTTTGTCGGAAGATCATTCTTATTGCACCAGAAAGGCCAAGGTTATGATCAGACATCTCTGGTCATCAGTATGACCCATTCAAGGTCAGATGGGATCCATTCGTGATTCCCAACATGGCTGTTGATTATCTGACCTCATTCATAATGAGGCACGGGATTCAAATAAACTCAACAAGAAATCCTAATGATGAACTGTTGTTTTTTGTTTTTGTTTTTTTGTATAGAGAAAATAATTAACTGAACCAAAAATATTTGGGTATCATAATGCCAAATGACACATACAGTATTAATGAGTATTTGTTTGTGGATTTTAGATGGGGGGGAAAACGTGCACACTTCTCTCCATCCAAAGGTGTTGCTTTGGGATGTCATTGTGTGCATGATGTCATTGTGTGCTTGATGCATTCAGTAGAATAGTAATTGTTTCAGGGAAGGTAATTGCAACCACCTGGGAGTGGCCAATAGCAGCTCTGACCTGATTGTCTTGCAGCTCAGGTGAACTCCTTTTAAAAAAAGGATTGAGGAAGTCAGCACGGCCCGGTGGTGCCATAGTTAGTGTGTCAACCTCACAGTGCAGAGGTATCGGGTTCAATTCCGGCTCCGGCCTTCCTGTAGGGGTTTTGCATGTTCTCCCTGGGCCTGTGTGGGTTTTCTCCCACATTCCAAAAACATGCATGGCAGGCTGATTGACACTCTAAATTGTCCCCCGTGTGAGTGTGAGTGCGGGTGGTTGGTCACTTCTAATGATGGGTCCATGAGGCCTCCTGAAGCGTGTTGACACAATGACACACTGTGTTGATACTGTGTCGCTTACCACTGACACCTGCTGAACTTTCAAAATCCCTGCAGGCAACCCACTTGACAGACTGGACTGACTGACTTGATGATGAAGTGTGTACAATATCATTCACATCTATGCATTCATATTGTATTATTCAATAGGTTTGAATAATGTGAAAATTATGTAAATGAGGATGCCTGTGGGCTTTGTCTTCACAAATTTTTATTCAGGAAAATAAGTTGCTCTAGTGTTTTGAATTTCAGTCTGTTGCGTTTCTTGCATGCTATTTCCCCTGCTGTGGAGAACACACGCTCGCATGGCACTGGTGATGCCGGCGTACAGAGAAACTGCTTTGCGAGGTTGGAGAGGTTTGGAAAAGTAGTGTGTTGGTCCTTCGATTATAACAGTGGGTCTTGACTGCGTGCAATTTTCCCCTCTGCCAAGTATCGCTGGACCTCAGGTATAGCATTTGCTGTTGCATTTCTTCCCAGCTCCATACCTCATCATCCAAATGTCATCTAAAAAAACAAACCTAACAAATTTGGCATTTAGAACAGTTTCCGGGAAACAAACTAATAATAATGAGTAATATGCCAGATGCAGTTGTAGAGGTGCTTTTGTTGGGATATGATATTTCTGTATGGCAAATTCGACATTTCACCTGCAATAAAATATGTGAAAGGTAAACTAAGAGTTACCTTGAAATTAATTTGAATTAGAATGGAATAAGATATGTCAAAAATCCAAGAGGCACTTGGTGAGACAAGGGGATTTGAATAAATACCTTATCTGATAAACTGTGTGTTTTCCTTTTTGCCCAAATATATATTTTTATTCAAGCGAGGGTGAGGTCTGGCTTATTTCGGCAGGCGCCATCGCGTCGCTCGACGCACTTCCTTATAAACACAGTTTGGCGGGCTTTTGCGGCGTCGATGCAGCCTGGACTGAGTCAACGCAGTTCATGTATTGGTCACGTGATCGTCTTCAAGCAGTACACGATCCGACACAGGGGTTGCTCTGTGAGCTCGACGCGTGCGTCGACGTATCGGTGTTGCTGGACCCATCACTAGCCATTTCTGTGTGCGCCACGCTAGGCTGGCAACCGGTTCAGGGTGTCCCCGACCTACTGCCCAAAAACAGCTGGGATAGGCTCCAGCGCCCCCCCCGCAAACCTTGTGAGGATAAGCGTATCGGAAAATGGATGGATTGAGGAAGTCACAGAGCTGGACAGCTTGGAGAGCATTGGTACATGTGTTACGCTAAACCTGCTTAGCTGTTTCCACTTGAAATACAGTAAACATTCCCACCCCCGGAATTCTATGAAAAGGAATATCCTTCACCCGTAATAAAAACCTATGCATTAACATTTTGACTACGATATTACATGTTACCGGAACTACGTAAGCGGAAATTCCACTAGCCGTAACCCGGATGGAGACGTCATGCAGCGGGAGCTTAAATACACGCAACGCTCCACCCGATACGCGGAAAGACACCAACGGAGACACCTTTTCACTTCGCATTTTTTGATAATCAGATTCGAAACGACGACGTGTAAGTGAGTTTTTATTGGCATGCGTTTTACTGTAATTGCGAACGATTTCTAACTTTATTCACTTACGTCCTGTTGATCGCGGCACGAGCTTAAAAAGCAACGCCCACTCAACACAACTGGAGAAGATGGAAGAAACGTGTTTGCTTCGCCGTTTATGTCATCGAATTCGAAACGACTATGTGTCAGTGACTTTTTATTGGCGTGCGTTTTACTGTAATTGCGAACGATTTTAACTTTATTTACTTTCGTCCTGTAGATCATGGCATAGAAAACGAGGAAGAACCCAACAAAACAAAACAACCCAAAATAGACTCATTTTTTCCCAAGACTGAAAAAAATCAACATTAAAATACTGTACATACTATACTGTGTTGTGGTTTTTTAAATCTACACCTGTACTGTATACTGTACTGCTGTTTTTGTTATATAAACAGTTTTTGGACAGTATATTTTTGCATTTTATTGCTTGTGTTGTTACACATGCAGTTTTCAACATACTTGCAGGTTCATAAAGGACATGTACCATCCTCATTTCCCAAAAGAGGAATTTCTGTTATAAGGACAGATTGGACAGCGCAAACATGAGTCCGTACTAGAGAATATTTACTGTAAACAAAACGGGAAAATCTCCTTCCTGGATCCTGGCTGAACACACGGCCTGCTTTTTCACCACATAACATCGGGCTATAAAGTAATGAGAATATACTTGGAAAAATACCTCTAGCTTGGCATTTGTTTACTTTGTCTCCTTTGGGAATTAGGAGGAAACACAGGTCAGTTATCATGTGCATCGATCGCTGAGGTCTGAAACATTCGGAGATTCGAGAAAATGGTATGAGAAGTTATACTTTTGGTCATAAGAGGCCCTTCCAGGTCCTTGCTGAGTGACTGCCAATGTATCGATTTCACCCATTCCCGCTTTTATGGCTTTCAAAAACAGATGTGAAGGATGGTCGCTGATACTGATTGTTGGATCAGGATGAAAAAGAGCCAAATGTAGTCATGCAGAGCTTTATTAAATATCCCCCTACAGAAATGACGAGTAACTCTGTCTGAATTCACATCTGGAGTGGACATTGGAATTCTTAGTTCATGGCAGCAAGCATTTATAAAGTATTAGATGTGGCTTCGAGCTGACTTCCAAAATATAAAATTGGCACAACTTAGATGGCAACAGATGCAAAGAGAAATGATCATAAGTGACAAATTCAAAATTTCAGCGAGAAATGCTCGGTTGGCTTGCAGTGAGTGTTTGGATTGTCTCAGTTACCAGGCTTCAGCTAATGATTAATTCCAATATCCTACTTCATCTATGATGTTAAAACCATTCACTTCAACCGCAAAGATGGAAGGAAGATCAGTAACCGTGTCATTTTCATTTAAAACAACTGACCCATTCATTATAAAATTCCCACATTATTTGTTGACTCAGCTGTGTCATCATTTCAGAAGCATAAACGGACCACGTTCAGACCGCCCACAAATATGATATAGTCATTTTAAATGTTTTCGTTTTGTTTTAGTAACATCATTTTCTCCCGCATCCACCTGCACATAAGACACTGTCACGCAACCACATCAATGAAACCATACCGCTGCATGTCAACATGATCATCTTTTTCTGTACTGTACTTTTATTGAGCCATGAACCTCATTTTAAATTAGGCAAATGAACTACAAATTATTATGAGAGCCACCTTTTATCTACAAAACACTTTGACATTCGGTCTTTGAAGCATTCACTGTGACAACAAAATTCTACCAGAAAGTGTGGTGAAAACAAACCAGTGGATTTTTCATATAAACATGTCATGTTTCACGAAACAATGATCTGTAAACGCCATTTAAGAATGAAATTCCAATTCCAGCTCCAGCCTTCCTGTGTGGAGTTTGCATGTTCTCCCCAGGCCTGCATGGGTTTTCTCCGGGTCCTCCAGTTTCCACCCACATTACAAAAACATGCATGGCAGGCTGATTGAACACTCTAAATTCTCCCGAGCGCGGATGGTTGTTCGTTTCTGTGTGCCCTACGATTGGCTGGCAACGGGTTCAGGGTTGCACCCCTCGCAACCCTCGTGAGGATAAAGCGGTTCGGGAAATGAATGAATGAATGTTATTGTATTCTTTTTCTTTTTTTTTTTTATTAACAGTCATAAAAGTTATTATAACCAGTCACACCATACAGGAAAGTGATAAAAGCTAATTTAATGCTTCTCGCTGCATGATGGCTACTTTCTTTTAAAACGGCATTCCCTTCATACTGCAGCCTATCCCAAGTGTCATCGGGCAGCAGAGATATTTGTTGCAGTAAACGCTATGTGCTAAACTGCTAAAGTGTTAGAGAATTCATATAATGTCTTTGACGGTGAGTTCAATATATCTAATCATTATCTGGTTTATCCGCTTTATCCTCATGAGGGTCACAGGTGTGCTGGGGCCTACTCCAACTGTCTTCGGGCAGCAGGCGGGCTACACCCTGAACTGTTTACCAGCCAATCACAGGGCACACGTGGACAAACAACCATTCACACACACAATGTATCAAAATCAATTTGAATACCTTCGAGGAACGAACGACCCGAATATCACTGTATCTTTATCTGTTGAAATCAATGAGATGTGGGACTCAAAAAGAAAAGAAAAGAAAAGAAAATAGAATGAAGAGATTTTTGGGGGGGTCAGTTTTTGACAGATTATATGAGGTGATGCTGCATAATTAATGCAAAAATCATAATTTGTGCTGCATTAAAAATGTAGAAAATGGTGCGTTTTACCTTAATTCAACTCAAGAAAAAAAAGAATAAGAAATGAGTTTTACTTTACTTACCTCACTTTACATTTATTGTTGGGGCGTCGAAATCGACAGCATCACATTGTGTGCTAACATTTTGGCTACTTTATTTAGCAACATGAGAGAGGCAACATCAAAACAAGCATTACTATCCAAAGAGCTTAAGGGCAGGGTTATGAACATTTAACAACTGGTTTGCACTTCACTGTGGAGGTTCTTGGGGCACCTCCAGCAAAACTCCAGTTATCCAAGATAAAAGGATCACAAATATAAGCGTCGATCTTTTCCCCTTCTTCCTCAACATAGAACTGTGACATGCATTCTTTCGAAATTTTTCAATGAGAAATTTAGGGAAAATGTTTCACACTGTCGAAATGATGGGCTTTTTCAATCGTTTGCACGGAAAAGTGTCAAAAGCTCTGAAGTAGCCCTGTTTGATCCAACAGTCACAGGATACTAGCCTAGAACACAGTTCAAATTGATTACACACTTCATGATGACTGCAGACTTTGATAAAGGATTGATTCATTTTGCAGAGGGTTTGAAATATTAATCCTCTGCTAAAGCTTCATGGCCTTTAGGCTGAAACATTTAATAATGTTATCAGAGATACGAGGCTGGTGTATGACTCCAGGACGACGGCAGCTTTACTTCACCATCCTGCAGAATAGTTTTGTTGTTACTGCTTTATGATGCCTTGCTTGTTGTTGTTGTTTGTGGGATTGTCTTGGAAGCCATTCTGGAATGTGCCCTTGGGTTTATCATAAAAGTCATCAGCACATTCAGACAGCCAGTAACATGAATGTCCGTAGTGGGTCTAAGGTCCATAACTGTAAGAATTAAGGAGTGATTCAGGTAGTCAAGAGGTTCGACCAGAACAAAACAGGAGGAGATAGCAGTTACATGCTTCACAGGGTGCAACCAAATGCTAGTTTATGAAATACGAGGTTGAGTGCACATAAAAGAGATTGTGATATGAACAAAATAAAATGGTTTGAAAGTGCCTATGGGGCTCATAAAAACTAAATGGAATTTGTGCTATGTGTGAATTATTTAAAAACTGGAGGACAACGGCCTTATAAATTGTCCAATCTTGTCCGAAAAATGAAGCAATGTGAGAAACCTACAGAGTTGGTAAAATGGTCTATCTACGAAATGGTAAATGGGCTGTCACTTATATAGCGCTTTTCTACTTAGGACACTCAAAGCACTTTACACTGTGACCTCATTAAACTACTGATCATCAGGAGTAACTGGGGATTCAGTATCTTGCTCAAGGACACTTTGACATGGTCACAATGGCCGGGGATCAATCTATCAACCCCTAGGTTGGGAAACGACCACTCTAGCGCCGAGCCATGCCGCCCCACTGAAACTCTTCTAACATGATCCATCCAATAGCTGATCTGTGTAACCTGGCAGGTCACGGGTGTGCTGGAGCCTATGCCAGCTGTCATCGAGCAGCAGGCGGGGGACAGCCTGAACTGATTGCCAGCCAATCGCAGGGCAGACATAGTCGAACAACCATCCGCACTGACACTCAGACCTAAGAACAATTTAGTGTTCCATTAACCTGCAGCGCATGTTTTGGGAATGTGGGAGGAAACCAGAGTACCCAGAGAAAACCCACGCAGGCCCGGGGAGAATATGCAAACTCAACACAGGGAGGCCAGAATCTAACCCTGCACCTCTGCACTGTGAGGCCGATGTGCTAACCAGTCGCACACCGTGCCGCCTTTTAATATTGTTTGAGGGGGAAAAAAACAAAAAACAGATGTCGGTGTGTAATTGCATTGGATTTCCACTGCTTCAAAAGGCTGTTCTGCTTCTGGATCAAGGGTGCCTAAATCGTGCTGATTTTGATTGAAACCCTTTGTGATTTTACGCTATGTACAGAACTTGACATCTGCTTAAGTGCACGGTACCAGAACGGTGCTTGTTTGGCAGCTGAACAAAGAAAGGCGCACGTAATAAAAATAAATAAATAATTAAACCAAAATCTATATCTAAATCAGGAAAAAGAAAATATGTGACACTTTGAGCTAGTGGAAGCCAGCTGGATAAAAAACAATCCCAGCGTTTTGATATGGTCATTTATGGTCATTTATGGTCTGAACTTGATGCTCGATTGCATGAACAGTTATAATGCTACTTCTTTGAAGCTGTAGTTGTGACACAGCGGCTGGCTTTGCAAATGTCGCCCCATTTCATGTTGTTCTTTGTTAGACCGCAAACGACTTGCAACTGGTCTAACGGGGGCTCTGCTCGTTGCATCCGAGCGGTGCAACTGCAATTTGCCTGGGTTGCTTCAAGAAACAATTTATCAACAATCAAATTCCACAGAATCAAGGCAATGCTTAATGACATTTAATCACTTGATTCATGATCATTCTGATCCCAAATCTAAGAAATGCCATCGTATTTAAATCTTTTTTTCCCCCTACAAGTTAAAAAAAAAAAAAAAAAAAAAATGTCTTGCTGACCCATAAATGCCATCATTTAATTTGGTCGGGATTAGATAGGTGTCAGGTTTTACATGCCCATCAGACCAAGATGTTAATATTTCATTCACAGCCACAAAAGCTCATTACAATTGCTACCTGATAGTGTCACTTAATCACGACAGGACAAAGCCTTTGACCGTCCCTACCAGCGCTCCAATTGAATTACTGTAATGGCATTCACTTAGCCCCGTTGTGGGCCTTTACCCTTATCCTGCCCATTCATCTTCTTGAGGATTGACTGACATAAGGCAGGAGCGAATTAGAGAAAAAGCAAAAAAATGAGAGAAGTCCCCATAGGAAGGCAAAAGAGAGGACCCAAAGCGGAAAACAATTTTAAAACAGCTTGATCGAAACATTCCCACATTGTGGGCTGTGGTGCCAAACAAAGATTATCCTGCAGCAAATCACCATCCACGTTGCATCAACTTTCGCACCCCTTTGGCACGCTAATGACACCTTTCATCCAAACCCAACTGGAACATGTGTGAACACCACAACAGAGAGGGCCCAATCTTTTAGTCCTCATTAATAGAACGACCCGGAGGCTTAATGCGTGTTCAGGGACCTCAGACTGAGAGCTCGAGGACATCATTCAGCTTTAAAAGCCTCACTTGCTTGCTTCAGATTATGCCTACTCAATATTATTCTTAAACAGTGGCAGGCAATGCATTTTGTACCTTGGTCTTCAGTGGGGATTTAGTCTTAACCTCCCTCTTGATAGCACCATTATCAGGCCGCAATTATAAAAACAATCATTACAATCTAAAAACCCAATACAGCCCAATAACAGCACACAAGTGTGCCGTGTATAGTATAGCATCTGGAGCAGTTCATAATCTATATGTATTTAATAACAACACAAAAATATTAAATAAAGTATCGTGGAAAAGGAGTCTTTCATTCGAGCCGATTGGCCATTAAATTGAAGTACTTTTTTTTGGTGGCCAAAAATACCTATTGCAGTATGAAATTGCTGTGAATAAATATAAAAGAACTTGAAACAGTTTTAAAGTTAGATCAAAACTGTTTTAAATTTAAATTTAAAAAATCATACGATATAACAGCAAGCAGCTAGTGGTTCCAGTTGCAAGCTTCCTTTTTCCACCTCGGTTCTGATTGGATTCCACAGAGTTTGACCCCCCCAAAATAATAACTGTATACTGTAACAAAAATAGCATGTTCGAGAGACTGTACACAAGCTTACTCCATTACACAACAGCCATATATATGAATAAATAAATACAACATGCTCCTTTTGAGCTGCAAGCCTACATTAATGCTAAGTTAATGTCAATACGCTCCATTGTTTGCCTTTGATGGGAACATCACCACTCCCAACATGGCCGCCATTTCTGTTCGCCTGCTCTAGTACTCGTCACTAGCTGGGTCAGTACACATGGACTTCCCCAAGTCTTCACTGACTGATTCCTGTTTTGCTAACGACTGATGGAAACAAGTGTTGCATGGCTTGCCTGTGTTTGGGTTTTTTTCGGTCGTCCAGGCCAATAAAGCCCATATCTCACTGAGTGGCGAAGGTTAGTGAGTATTGGAGGCCTAAATGGGGTTTTTTGTTTTTGTCAGGGTTTGTTCAATGTTGCAAAAGGTTGCCAAGATGTTGGCCAGAAATTCCCCCAAACCCAAATTCCATTTTTATTGGCAGTGTGTCCCATGTGCAGTGTCTCCTGTGCAGCGCCTATGTGTGACGTAGTAAGTTTCTTGATGCCAATTGGCTGACGCCAACATTGCGATGCCGCCGAAGAAGATGACAAAGAAAAAAAGAGAAATGATGACAGACTGAGGATGACGGATGGGTGGCCCGGCCAATGATGAATGATTAATGAGGGACCAGCAACATTTACTCATGTGCCCACCTGTGCTTTTCTTTAAATGTATAAAGGTGTACAGATCATTCCAGACGCGTTTTAATCGTTGAAGCTGGCTGCAACAAATTTTACTCCCGACAGGATGACAGAAAAATGATGACGCCATTGATGGCCAGTCTTCTGGGCAAAGCAATAATCTGAAAAGATTAGTTATAGAAACAGTCCTATTGCCAACATGACTGACTCTGAAGGCCTTGGATTCACATGGCAGCACACAGAAGCTGAAATTTGATAGGACAAAAAACACACACACACAGACAAACACACACACACACACACACACACAAAACCCCGTCCTAATATACTATGAAAAAATAGTGCAACCAAAAAAAAAACACTTTGAAACGAAGAGAATAGACTTTGAAAATAATCACAATTTAGGTGAAATGTCACATTGTCATTGCCATCCACGCACCCATTTTCTTTCCAATTGTCATCTGGGTTTCACGCCACTGAGCAAAGGAAATATAGCAGAATCTCTTTGTAGACGTGAGGGTTGATCGTCTGGCTCACGTTAACTTAACCATCAACCTATAAAAACTCTCATTTGCAGTTTTGATTCAAGAATACATCTTTTTGGACAGCATTCCTGAAACTTTTCCGGCGCACATTGTATGCTGCCAATAGACATTTGTTTAATTTAGTCACAGGAGTCAAACTAATCCAATTTTCGTAAAGGTTGATTAGGTCGTCTGCAAAGAGACAGAGGGAAATGAAGAGCTCCGACTCGGGGTATTACATTTTTATGCAGCAGCAGGGGATACACGAGACAAATTTGAAATGTGTGCAAGTGTGAAGCATCTAAAAATATAACTCTGAGTTCGGAAACGCCATCGTAACCCCGGTTCAGCTTACACAAAGCCAAACCACATAAGCAGAATACCCACTTAGTCTTTTTCCATTGGCCTTCATCGTCATTTAGGGTGACTTGTTATGCAAGTTCATCCAATCTTTTCGCTGCTTCCCTACACATCCAATTAGAACTGCTCCACTTTGTGTGATCTGTCACTGTTGCTTTAAACACTTGTAATTTTCCTCTTGCGGTCGATCACAACTATTAAGGGAGAGCATCTCTTTCATTTGACGTCAAGCGCAACTCCGGTCTGCGCTTCCCATTACAAACCTTATTTCCTGTATTATGCAAACACTCATAACATGGGAAGATGAGAGAGCATCCAGCTATTAAAAGTCAGAATTACAGCCGTCACATCATGGACTGTGACAAGCTTACAAAAATGTTAGCAGTGTAACGTTTTGAGGAAAGTACACTCCAAATGTTGCCCAAAAACTGAGGTGCGAGGTGTTTTTTGCAAGTTGTTGGCATACCGCCCAAACTCCAGCAGAATTCCATGAATTAACATTCTAACAGTTATTAAAATCTGTATGTGTTTATGTTATAATTTTACTTAAAAAAAACACCTGTACCGTAAATAAAGCTTTTATCATGGCCACAGATTGATCCTGGAAGAGATTATTGTTTTGAGATCTGAACAAAGAAACAGTCGACCAGCATCCTGGAGAAGGTTATGTTTAACCTTTGAGGTTTCACTCTGTATGTGTTTTTTTAATTGACAATATTCATCCTGAATACACAAATTAACCCAAGCAAGACACCATCAATGAGATGAAAAGAAAACTGGCAAGGTATTTTCATGCCTATTCATAAATGGGAATTAATGTGGTTTTAAGTAGGCTATGAGGCTAAACAATTGTGATTATTGAGTCATTTTTCAAAATGCAGACAATAAAACAGAGAGTCAACTGTTTAATGTGGGCCTTAAGTACTCGCTTTAAGGAAGTGTGTCTTCCTTCTTTTTTTTTTCATGAAGTGCCATTTAGACACGGGCTGATAACACCGCCGACAAGCCCCCCCCCCAAAAAAACAGAAACAGACAATGGAGGACAAAGGGAGGAGGTGGGATGGACGGACGATAGAGTTACAGGCAGGACCGCCTTTGCATTGTCCTTTTAAACAACATATACATGTGCATGTGCCAGCACGTCCCCCAAGGACAAAATATTTCTAAAAATGAATTCTAAAAATAGGTCACCACTGATGGAACACTGACTTGGGTAAGAAGAATTGAAAGAAAAGAAGGAGGTTAGCGTCTCTTTATTTTAATTTTTTCAACTTTAACATTGTACTCCGCTCTTCTTGTACCAAATATTCTATACAGTATTTTGTTTAAAAATAAAATTGTGTTCGATGTAAAAACATGCTGTTTTGTATTTACTCAAATATTTCCAAAAAGGACTATTTGGAGCAATAATTTGAAAACTCTGATTGTGCAATATTTTTGCTCACAGTTATCATGCCGTCAGAAACGAAAGCTGTATTCAGACTACTGGTGTGATGCTTCGATTTGGATTTTTGGGTGAAATTCAATTTTTTGAGTTGTCATTCACCTTACATATATATTGCATAAGGTAAGTCTGTCTGCTGTGTGAGCCAAATCCATCCCCAAAGTGACCTATACGCCTAGAAGAGACAACACCACTCACAACATAGTGTTTACAGAAGTAAATACGGCCCAGGGTGTAAGAGCTCATCTTTTTATCATATCATATCTATAGAGCAGCGATGCAGGAGGAGGTAGAAATATTTTGGACAAATGATTCAGAGCTTTCTAATCACATTTCATGGAGACATCTACTAAAGATGACATCACATCATTGCCGCACACGATGAATGAACGATCTAAGTAGCTGAATTGCTACTTTCACCAAAAATGTCTGATTTGTGCTTCATGTTTTAAGTGGGATTCAACTAAAGTCAAACATAAAGTCAATACTGTTACTCAGAATCTCCTTTTCAAACTCCCATACAGTCTCCGTCGGCTGCGCAGAGGTTTTTGATGACGTTTAGGTCGGATATATGCGACCTGTCCATTCAGACTGCGGTCATATGGCAAAAAATCCGATACGTATCCGATCTTGGACCACATATGAAAGTGACCCGTGCCAAATTGAGTCGTTCGGATTATCATTGAAAAAAAAAATCTGACACAGGTCACATACGGGCAAAACAAATCTGATTTGGGTCACATTTGCCTGCGGTCTGAATTTAGCCTAATAGTATCCCATGTCTACTGCCATTGTCATCCCACAGCAATGAATCATCTATGATCCAATTAATTTGTCCAATCATTGGCAAACAGATATGTGTTACCACTGTTGCCCAACATTCTTCCAGAGCTGATTTGAAACCATGCACACTGTCAGTGCCAGGGAGAGGAGTAATTTAGCTGCACTTGGACAACCCACAGCCACTAAGCAGCACTAAGTGCTACCACCGGTGTGAGAAAGAAGGAGAGGTCAAAGTAAATGTAAGGCTTGTATGGCAAAATAAGCCATGATAGCAAAATGATGGCTACTTAGGCTCAAAGCGGTCTGAAGCTGCAACAGGAGAGAAGACGGCAGGGAAGAGATCAGAAACTGAAAAGTGAAGTCCAAGATGTTAAACAGAGAGACATGAAGAGACATGAAAATGTGAAAGGGAGCCATAACGATTCTGTCTGAGATCTGTGTCGCTATATTAAATACACATGTCATTGTATGTGGCTGTTGGTGCTCTTACATTCAGTAAATACCGTATTTAATTTAGACCTGTCTTCCTGAGAGACTGGGAACAGTGACTCTGATCTTACACCTTCTATGCCCCCCTAAAAATGGAGATTTCAGGAAAAAAAACTTTTGGGGGGGGGGGGGGGTGGTGGAGTGGGTTTGCACCTAGCTTGATTAAACCCATCTATCACTCAAGTCTCCTGAATCGATGGGATGTATTAACAGTGTCAGTGCAGAAGAATGGAAGTATAATACGGTAACATCCACCGTGCAAGTTCAAGGAAAAGCATCAAACCAAGAATGCATCAACCATCCATCACACGAAGTGCGTGCCTGACGACAACAGTGACTCCACATCGTTGAAACTACTGAAGAAAAAAAGAGTGAAAAGAGTCTGCTGCAGTGTGTAAATATATGCAGTCAGGTAATTAAACTGTATGTGCAATTAGCATTCAAATATGATCGGTCATGCCGTATGGGGCTCATCTAGCAGATCCCAGATTGACATGCTTCAAACCAAGCCCATCTGGAGACTCCCTTCCCTGGGATTAGCCTCCCATGCTTGAGAAGGAGGGAACATATTCCGCAGTTCCACAGCTGCCACATCCTCAGCCCAGCCGTCCAGGTGCTTGTTAAATAAGCCTCAGCCTGGGGAGTCAAAAGGATATGGAAGCATTCTGGTGCTGCAGAGGGAGACGAGAGCGAACGCGGGGAGAGAACAAAGTTGGAGAGCAAAGTGAGAGTGGGAGGGGATAATTGGGCATCTGGTAAACTACATGTCTGTGGTGAGAGGTGAAAGTGTTGCTGTACAAACAAACATCAAAGGCAGATTTAATTGAGTTGATCCCTTTTGTAAGCGTTGGCACCTGCTGCCTCTTAAGGGGAATGGAAAACTACAAAAAAATCGAGGTAAACCTTTCAATGTAAGGAAAGTACCATTTGCCCCATTCTTCAAATGTATCTGGGCATTGCCTTTGACTCGACAATCTGTTGTGTCTCAATCATTCCCCTCCATACAATTGGCAAAAACAATGACGAACTAAGATTCTGGTAAATTCTGATCAGACTTGCATTTCTTCTTGTGTAGACGGTATCGCGATAGCTGCTTCGTAGCTGCCGGTGTCGTACCTAAACAAGAGAATGTAGACGAGAGTGAAAGTTGGAGCTAGCTACGACAGTAGTGTTTACTGAATGGGTGGCAACAATGAAAAAAATGGCACTATTATGAGTGTGAGAGCTTGCAGCACCATATTGAAAAAAAACAAAAAACAAATTATGACCGACATGTACTTCATTTTTGGAACGGTGACCATGGTTCAAACTTTTGAATGATCAATTATGAACTGAACGTTTGAACCCATTCTTGTAAAAAATAAAGACTGATACGTGGTTATTTTCATGTGTAACTGGTACAAAAGCCCCTTTAGCTTTATTTCTGAGAAATCCACCTATAATTTGTATCCAGCAATATATGATTATTTCAATTGTTTCTCAAATTATCTTACTGTTAGCAGCAGTAAAATCTTGCCAAGGTTTTCTCACCACACATTACATCTCAGATGGAACTGCTTCATCTTAAATGTATTGTATGACTGGCAGTGTATCAAAAATGCCTCAGAGGTGATGACGCACATTTTAGTCGACAGGTGACTGAGCTGACCCTACGTACTTACCGATCTGAATTTTGAACATCAGTGAAGATTGGCTCGCAAGCTTTGAGCAGTCAAGTGTATTGATTAAACTTGAGACTTCAGCTATTTCTGCTGTCTTGTCTCCAATACTATTCGAATAAAGTTTATTTTTCTTCATTTAAACAATGTTGAGGATGAGGAGCTTTGTTCCACGACTTCAGCTCCCTCAAACACTGTGTTGAAGAAACCAAGATACAAATGTGTCAAATTGCTTTCAAGGGAGCGTCACTCAAAAAAGTGTCACTCAATATTTTTACTACAACTAACCAAACCAAGTTAAATCAGATATGCGTAAAAAAGTAGTAGTGGAGCAAACACGGTCAAATAAGTCAGACAGACTGTTGCGACTGCATCATGCATTAGGCCTAACAAGACAGCTTGAGGGTGTCACACGTCCCAATCGAAGAACACGAAGACTGTCTAGGGAGGCTTGACGGTGTTTACTGAAGGGTCAACACCCACAGGAAGGTCAACCGCACACATTAATCTTGTTTCTCTCATATAACCATCAATCACCATTGCTCATTCAAATCTGATGCTTGCAAGTCAGGCAATTACACAAGTTTAATTACAAGTAATGTCAGCGAAAGTTTAAAGTCATGTCACAAAATGAATCCTGAACCAATTCAGGCAGAAACACGACAGCTTACAACATGTTTCACCCTGGCTTTGTATAACGGCTTGGTAGGTATTGAAACAAACAAGCCACAGTTTCCCATTCAAGATGCAGTGGTGGTAAAAACATGCTCAAGAAAGGTCCACTGAGCCACCAAGTCCCACGGATAAACAAACATTTTGAGAAGTCTGACAAAAGCTCTAATTTCGGAATTTTAAAGACTTATTTTGCCCGGGAAAGTCATGGGGTGGCATAACCCTCATGCATAAATCATGCAATCATCATCAATGCATATTCAGAGAAGTGCTATCACTCCGCTTCTCTCTGGGGGATAAGGAGCATGTGACCAAAAAAAACAAAAAACAGATGATTACATCTTTTTCGGGGGGGAGTTTTACAGCACTGACAAAACAACTGAAAACAAATCTCTGATATCGGAGCCCTCCAACTGCAGCAAGGAAGTCTAAAGTTTCCATTTGCATCCTGGTATGGGAAATATTCTGATGCAATGTGAAGGAATTCAAAGGTAATGGCTGAAGCGTGTTTTCAATAATTGGCTTCCCACTATTAAATATGACTCAGCCTGTTTAATACACCAAAGTGTTAGATAAGTGAGAGGAAGGAGGGAATAAATGCTGCAACAGAAATTATCCATCAAGCTAAAAGCGAAAAGCATGTGCCTACGCTAGAATGAGTGGGCAGGGATTAGTAATTCTTAGATTTTGCGCACAAATTGATTAGGCTGTATTGACTGCCCGTGTCCTCATGACAACATGAGAGCAATGCATTACTGTAACTCGGTACAGATGCTAGATTTTCACATGACAGGTTGCCAGTTGAACCAAGCAAACATCATTCACTGGTGAGACGTATCATCTGTTTCCGGGTGTCACTTTGAATGGCTGCTCGGCTCACGGTTCTTTGAGCCACTTTCAATACGCTCCCCATCCATTTCTCGGGAGCTGTGAACTTGTCATCGAGCTATCACATACATTTGCTAACTGATGTGTCTTTGGGACTGCTGTTACAGGAGGTGGAACAGGAGGTTGCCTTAAGATGCGTATTTGGAAACTTTTTTTTTTCAGTAGTAATCTGTCGGCACAATAAATAAAATGAAGGCTAGTTGCTCTCTTGAAGTAAGAGTCACAAAGAGCTAAAGGACAAGCAAACCCCTCATGCCAAGTGTGACACGATGTCTGGCGTGACGTCACTCATGAACTGTTATTCAAACACAAAAGTTTTGCACAATTTTTGGACGGACAAATTACAACTTGCAGAGCCTTTAACCTTCCGCAATATATTTGAAATACAAAACCCTAATGCTACTGATCACTGGCAGGCAGTTTATAACCCTTTATGAGGCAAATTTATTATTATTGATTTTTTTTTAAAGAGTTGAAAGAGTGTGACCGTGCCCCCCAACAGGGGACCCCATCTTCAGTCAAAGAATAGAATAGATACGTTTGCTGGAGGTCTTTCCATCTGGACACATGACTGATGGCTTCACAGCTGTCAGTCACACAAGTGCCAGTGCAGGTAGCAAAGGCAAAGAGTATTTAGTAACCTGAGTCTTGATAGGAACCGACATAAATCTCCTGGGTTGGAAATTTGGAAACTGACCGCAACAAGAGTGAGGCCTGTTGGCACGGTAGCAAAATTATGCACATGACTGACGCAATGCCACAGTCTGTCACAGGCTGTTAGTTCAGTTCATTAACCTTTTGATTTTAGCACAGATCTGACCAGATGTGCAACAGCAGACTCTCTGCAAATTAGCACCATATGCTCAAATGCAAACCTAAACTGTTAATGTAGCATTTTTTTTCTTTATCCATCCATCCAATTGCTAATCCGCTTTTCCTCACAATCACAATGTGAGTGAACTGACATTGGTCTTGTGTCTAGCTACGCATGATCAGGCGAGAAGTGAACTTTATTTGCAGAGTGTATTCCCTATCGTAATTGAAAGAGAATTCGTATGAGACACAGCTCTACAACTCTGGTTGATGCCACTGTAACGTTCATTAAACAGTCAACCAGAGAGCAACAAGACTACAGCAAAAATGAAAAGCGCGCAATGCTGCTCGCTATGTTGAAAATACAAACTGTGAAAGTTCAGTAGCTTGTTTGACCACCTGAGAAGTCCTGACCAAGTTTGACGACACTTTGGCTTATGAGATGACCAGGAAGCTCAACCACTTAGAACCAGAATCACTTCCTACTGTGTCGCCAACTTGCCGTGGACTGCCAGAGAGGAAAAGCAATGTCCACATGAATTGAAGTTGGGATGAGATGAGGTTAGCTGTTGCGAGGTTGAGGAGATCATATACATAAATTCCTTCCTCCATGGCAAAAAGATGCAAGGATTGGGCAGATCTCATTCCAGCCATATACCTCAAAGACATGCTGGGGTTTCATATTTTAAGGCTGATCCAGTTTTTTTTTTTTTTGCACATTTAACATTCTGTGACAATAGAAACTGGGTCAAACTAGCACTCACATATTCCAGTCATTTCCATGAGTGAACTTTTGAACATTTTCATTGTAGTCTCGAGTGCTGGAAAGAGGAGAGGACTTGAATTCAGTAAGTGGAATTTGGAGACTGTCCTGCCCACCACCACCAGCAAGAAGTGGAAGTAGTTATACCACTTAAAAAACTGTGATATGCTAATAGAGGAGGGTGGAAGAACAATAAGCATTAATTTTGGCCCAAGACTCACCTAAAAGGCGGATTATCAAAACTAGAATCTAAAAATTACAACAAAGTAAAATACAAGAAATAATCAAGAAGAACCCTGAGAATGCAATATGCATCAGGAGTGCCCCAAAGTAATTTACTTATAATGACCCAACATGTGAATAATGTATCAGGGACATGAAATGGTGAATAAAGTATTTAAATGATTTTACTGCAGCTTCGACAAACTATCCCAAGAGATGTGACATTACAAAAGAGCCATATGGACCATGCGGCTCGCAGAGTAATAAAAGCCATAATAAACTATAATAAACTACTGACAGCAGTAAATATTACATGTAGTTTAGTTGCTGGCTTTCCCACTGAAGACACGGTGACTTTGTCAAAGAACCACTTTTATCTTTTAAAACCTTAACGAGATTTCTCTGACTTGGTGAATGGGTTAAGGGTAGGGACATCAAATGAAAAGAACGAACACGACTAAAAAACTGAAAAACAAAGAATATTGACTACAGGAAGTTATTTGGATGCCACATGGACACACCTGGATCAGGTTGCAGTGAACTGACTTCAGAATGGATGATTACCAATCACTGGTATTTTACTGCGCATTCATGGACAATGGTCGCATTTTATAGTATGTCAGTCTGACAAGGGCATGGTCCTATCCAACCTGTGCCACATCTGCAAAAGTTTGCCAAACAGTAAAGACTACATGCTGTATAACCAACCCTAAGGTGCTCTGGGGGCAGAACAATGATCATTACAAATCTTAATAGGGATAAAATGTCATCTCTGTATCAAGGGTAGACACACAGGGTACACCTGTTGTCTTTTTGAACAAATAAATTAAAATTATTTTCTCCCAAAAAAAATGCATTTTTAAGAAACTAATAACTCATTGGTTGACCTCTGGGTTGTTATTTTTTTTCAATTCAATAACATTCAGACCTTAATAGTTTTGAATACTCTCTATCTCTCTCTCTCTCTCTCTCTCTCTCTCTCTCTTTATATATATCATCCATCCATTTTCCGATCTGCTTTATCCTCACAAAGGTCGCGCGGCGTGTTGGAGCCTATCCAAGCTGTCTCTTCGGGGGACACCCTGAACCGGTTGCCAGTCAATCGCACGGCACACGAAGATGAACCATCCGTGCTCACACCTAGGGACAATTTAGAGTGTTCAGTCAGCCTGCCATGCATGTTTTTGGAATGTGGGAGGAAACCGGAGTACCGGGAGAAAACCCACACAGGCAGGGGGAGAACATGCAAACTCCACACAGAGAGGCCAGAGCTGGAATCGAGCCTTTGCACTGTGACAAACACACACACACACACACACACACACACACACACACACACACACACACACACACATATTTAACCACATTGGTGTCTCTGTGGTCTCTACAAGTGCCAACATAAGTGTACCTTCATTAACTTCACACTACTTCATCTCAGTAAAGTCAGCTTGCAACAATGTTCCCCCACTCGCTTATATATTTGGTTGACGGTTTAGTGGAGAGATGGAAGCAAAAGTTTTTCTTCCATTAATTCCTTGATTGTGTCACTCAGTGATGAGTTTGTCTAACGGATGACTCGGTGAAAACGCCAACATCATATGTATCTCCTTAATGCAAGTTCTTTGTTTCGACCCTCGGTCAACCCTGGAGGACGTCAAGTTAAGAGTTTGGTTATTGCTTACATATTCAGAGTGGAATCAACCATCTTGCATCATCCCAACTAGGTAGACATAGCCATACAGTTTTAAGAGGCAATCCTTGTGATGGTTTTCCAAGCAATGAAATGTCTCGGTGCTCTCTGATTTTTTTTTTTTTTAAGAAAAACCGCAGACACCTTTTTCCACCTTTTATGAAAACCTACTTTTCAGTCCACCCGACTCTCCAGGGTGTTCAGCAGAATATCAGAGAGCTTTCCCGGTCTCAACACATAGCGCCAAGGGGTTTGCTAACAATGCATGTATCAAATGTGGGTACAGCGTACAAATGTGATGCCTCTGCTGCAGCATTTTCTTATCCGATCTGAGAATCCCTAAATATTTGCTCTTCACATTACTATTAAAACGCAGCTCGTCCTCTTGCGGAGATCTGCGCTTTGGTTGGCTGAATCTTTTCCTGGCATCAGCTCAAATAAGCAGCAAGTTAATCGAGAGCACAGGCCAACACGGATTCCCCTGGGGAGAAGCAAAGGCGTGCGGCTGACTGTGGTGCTGACAGCCGCAGAGCAATAAGCACACTGCGGCCCAGTGCAAGGACTCAGTGAACCATGACGGTGTCATTTCTTTTAATAGGGCTTCTTTCTCTCAAGCAGTCCGTTTCTTCATTCCACGCTCTTCTTTCGATGGGACTTCTTTCCAATCTATTGCAGGGACAACGAACAGCCTCATTTCCAGGTTTCACTTGCTTCCTTCCTTAAATCCCAGAACTCATCAGGCTATTTTAAATGCTATACACAGGGATGCAGTTGTTGCCGAGGACCTCAGTGGAGTGCGTGGAACTTTAATTGGTTTGGTTAACCTTCAAAATACAATGAGGAGGCCTTAATGAAGGCTCATGATTCAAGGCCATGTAATAAGATGAAGACGGCACTTCACACAACGGTGCAGACACCCACATTCGTAGAGATGCTCTGGGGAAAACAACTGCATCGGATACTTAACACAACACTGGGAGCCTGTTGTCAGATAGCTGTACGGTCCCTCTTTTAACTTTAGGCTATTCTACTCCGGGGAAGTGATTTTCAACAAAAAAACATTTCAGCAGCACAGTGGCATGGAGCTGATCATTTAAATACTGCATGCCAGAAGGGAAATGCATTTTGGCATGTGACATTTCACAACATAGAGATGTGTAGTCAGCAGCTTCTTAGCAAAATCTGATTTTTTTTTTTTTGGGGGGGGGTTACATTCACTTGTGGCCCGAAGCCAAGCTACATTCCATGTTTTGACAAAAGGCTTTCAGACAGACAACATATCTGGCACCCTGATAAGACACAGCATAGGACCAAAGGAAACTTATCAGCAACGGGGGCCACTTTTTCCCAGAAAGCTGAATTAGCTTGTGTGAGTATGAAGGGGAGTGTGTGTATGTTTGGGTTGTGCATCTTTGATGACTATTTTTAATGAACTAGCACACTTCTCGGATATCGCTGTGTCAGAGCATTATCTGCCTTTCAAGGGCCTCTGAATAAGTTATGATATTTGGAGAGATAATGAGATGGAGGAAAGAGGTAGAGGACGAGAAAGGAGCTGAGATTGTCAGCAGGAAAGTCTCATCACAAAGTGACAGATGGAAGTTTGAGGCATTTTTCAAGGTCAAACTGATGAAATAATGGATTTCATTTTTTCAATATTTTCCCAAAGTGCTATACCCCAGTGGCACATGGGTTCCCTTTTAGCTATCTGTAAAAGAAAAAACACAAAAAACAGTTTGCTCGTATTTCACTTTAGAATTCAATACAATTGTGTTTATTTGCTTAAAAAAATCATTTCACATTTTTTATTAAATCCTTACTCGTGATGCATTTTAAATCATTATTGAAGTACATTGTTTGCGTTTAAACTATACATATGGTGACAGTGGCTTACAATAATAAAATCTTGGCCTACTATGCCACAATATTTTAATGATGGTCATCATAGCAGTCCTTCAAGCACAAAGTATTTTTGTGAGGTGGTATCTGGGGTAACAAGTTTGAGAACCACACATCTTGGCAGTACTTTCAAGTTGTCGGTTGCCCAAGTGCAGCATGTGGCGCACCAAAAATGAATTTCAAATGTCATTCTTTGACTAATTGTTATGCTCTTAAAAAAATGCGTCCGTAGATGACAATGAACCAAAGACAGAATGTTTAGGAACAAAGTTGGTAGCCAATATTTAGAATTCATTGCATTCCTGCTGCCAAAACCATGCGCGATGCTCTGAGGGCCAAAAAGTGACAATAGGTCCAAGTTGTTTATCTTCACAAGAGTCATGGGCATACTCGAGCCTACCACAGCTGTTTTCACACTGTAGGTGGGGTACATCCTGAAATGGTTGCCAGCCAATCGCAGGGCTCACAAAGACAAACAATCATTCACATACACAATTACACTTGGAGACAAATTAACTTACAATGCCTGCTTTTGGAATGAGGGAGGAAATCGGAGTACCCGGAGAAAATCCACCCAGGCACAAGGAGAAAGTGCAAACTCCTCACAGGAAAGCCGGAGCCTAGAATCCAACTGTGGGCCTCTGCACGATGAGGTGGAGGGGCTAACCAGTCATCCACCCTAATTGAGCATCATTTAATCATCAAGAATCATACAGTATTTCATGTGGTGGTTTTGCGTTGGGAAATACCTGCCTCCCTTGTTGGCAGCAGCAAGGGGACCACTCAGGATTTGGGGCTCCAAGAAAAAAAAATTGAGTTTGCGCCACACCACTTCGATGCTTCGAAGATATGGACGGAGAATATATGCCAATAAAGTGATGAAAAATAAAGACTGTATACCGTATTTTCCACTTCGGAGTATAAGGCGCACCTTCAACGAATGGCCTATTTTAAAACTGTTTTCATATGTAGGGCGCTCCGCAATATAAGGCGCATAGAAGAGAAGCCACAATATTGGCTGCGGTTGCATTATGCATCCACGAGATGGAGCTACGTTAAAGGGAATACAATACAACTTTATGTACGGTATATGGTGCTTTGACAACCGCTGCAGCTGTAACAAGAAATCAGAATAGTGATCCATATACTGTATAAGGCGCATCGGCTATAAGGCGCATTGTCGGCTTTTGAGAAAATTGAATCCTTTTAGGTGTGCCTTACAGTGCGAAAAATACAGTTCTCGAACCGAAAAGTGCATTGGCTATTCATTATGTTTAAGCTCTAGCGCTCTGTTGACAACAAAAACTCTGGTTAATTGTTCTTCACAAGCAGGTAATGGGAACTATCACAATGGAGAAACCTTGTCTCATATTAATGATAATGACTTCTCCTCTGACCAGTCAACAGAAGGCTGTTTAGATATTTCTCTGCGACAGCGATAAAAATGTTATTTTCTATACTGTATTTCAGCTTCAAAACAGGTGACGTTTGCTATCCACGCTAGAGGGTGGAATAACGCTAAATACAGTAGGATCAGAAGAGGGTTATTTCCTTTTCAACAAGTTTATTTCCACTGCCGTGTCTACAAAAGCATGACAGTGCCACATTTCAAGTGGTGGAATGACATAGTGGCATCTGCATTGTTATTTTAAGATGGAATACCATATGCTTGCCTGGTGTTGAGCCTTTGAACTGTGCAATCACTTCAGCATGAAATGTGGTAGGGGGGGCGAAAAATGAGTAAGAGCAAATCAGATGAGTTTTCTTTTCCACTGTGTCACTTTTGGCTGTGCCCAGTTGCAAGGATTTACATTTTGAGCGAGTTTAAATAGGGCGCCAAATCGCACTTGATATGACCCTTTTCCATTGTGGGCCTCAAGCAGGCTGGCTTCAACAATGTCTCTCAGACAGAAAACCAAGCATGACGACAATGTCTCTTGGCATTCGGCCGCAATCTAAATAACATCATTCATTGCGAAGGGAGTTTCTCTTGAGTGTTTTTATTTGGTACTTTATGACCTCTGCCAAGCACATGTACATCATGGTTTCATGAGTGTGGATTTTGGTGCTCTTTCTACAGAACGAAAGAGGAGTGCGCTCTGGGGTCCACGTTGAGATGATTAATTGATGAAACAATAGTCAAATGACTTGCTCTTTCTTTTCATAAAACCATAAATCACTCGGAATCAAAGCATGCAGAACATCAAATGAATTATCCTGAACTTCTTGGAAGTTTTTGATATGTTGACAACTTATGCATTTTAGTCACTTCCAAGGCAGGTGGGGATCTGCCTGCTGCTTTCTGAAAATATCATGTTACACCTTGAAAGATGTCACGTGAAGCAAGACTACGGAATAGCACGACTGATCATAAGTCACCATGGTGCATGCATTCCTGTGATGAAGATTTGTTTTTTAACCTCTGCTGAATATTAATGGGCAATGGACCGCTGTGCACCGTAAAGCCACAACAATGAGACTGCCAAAATTAGAAAACAGAGGTGAAGCATTGTCCCTCCCTCGCAAAGCAGTCTCGTCAGGAAAAGATGGATTAACCACTGTTTGTTCGCTTACCTTCCATAGCTTTTGGTAGAAAGTGTCACTGGTGCCCAGAGAGTGTTGTGTGTAGTTCCCGACACACAATGGTGAGAGAGGCAGTCCAAGTGCGCGCTTTATAACGAATTAGTTCAATTCCACTGATTGATGCCGTGCCCTGCTGCCCGCACGGCCAATTAAATATGTTGCTCTTTTGCTACAAACAACAAATTTGAGATTATTTCTTTTCTCTGGTGAACACAGCAGCAATTATTTCCTTTGGCTGGCCTTTTCGCACTACCATTCACATTTTTTTGTGCCCGTCCGTTCAGCTGTGTCGAGGAAGCCTGATTGTTACATTTAACACATTGCGGCCATCTCCCAGCCTGAAAGCTGAAGTCATTCATCTTGTAGAGGGCAGGTGAACACTCACAAAATATAAAGTGGAACAACAGACTTTTTTTTTTCTCCAACAATGACTATTGGAATGTGCAGGTATCTGAATTGAGAAGATGAGAGTGAGTGATGGAGAAAGAACAAGGTGTGTGAAAAAGTGTGCAGTTACTGGCTTCGGAAATTGATAAAAACAAGTTGCTTGGTCTTGGAGAGAACATGTGAAACCTGACCTTTGCGTGTGAGACCTCTCATGAAATGATTATACTGAGGATCCAGAAGTTAGATGAAGAGGGTGACATTGCAATTGCAATTTATTCCTGGTGAAAATTTAACCAAATAGAACACTGGAAAGATGATGGAAACAGATAGGCTGAAGGCTAGATTACCTCTGGGTTCACCTGAGGTGCTTCTCTTGATTTGGCCGTGACTTAAGAAGCTTTGATTTGGGTGGTGATGGTTTTATTGGAGCTGGCAGAGAGGACGTGACAGCCCAATACCAGCCCGAATGGCAAACATCCTGGAAACAAAGAGACCATAACTATCATTCCGGCAGATTATTTCCAAATAACTACAATGTGTCATGTTTTGCCATTTCAAAACCAGAGACAAACAAGTGAGATAACCTGCAGTGAACCAACGCGTGAGATTGTAATGAGTAAATAATCAAGCCGTAGAATTGGATTCACAAACCATAATAAGGATATGGGAAAGTTGTGTGCTGCCAGTGATCAGTATAATGAGCTAGATCGGAAGATGACGTAAAGGTGATAGCTGGAAAAACAGGTGGGTGGAAGCAATGGAGAATTACCCTGCTTTCATCTACAACTCCTGAGAAAATGACTGATTTGGTTCACTTTCGCGGGAATGATGGGGGGCGGGGGGTGAGAGAAAGTTACATCTACACAACATTTGGAAGCATTAAATCAAAAGTCACCTCGCCAATCCAGTGTGCGGAACAAAGGCTACTGAGCAGTTACTTCATTGCCATGAATCACTTCACTTATACCTGTCCTTATAATGGCAATTCGACGTTCATTCTAGGTTTTTAGACAATTTTCACCAAGGAAGACGATGATGTATAGCACCTCATTGCTGGGACCAAGGCAAGCATCATCTTCCATTAGTGAGCTTCGGCCCATCCCAAAACCCTTCATGCCAGAATGTAACATATCTATTCTGCAAACCTCATCTGGCAGGGAAAGCCTCTAAATCTTGTTATAAGCTCAGAGAGGATCGTGGCACACCATTTATACACGCTGCATAGAAGCCCTGCGGATGGAAAAGGAATTACCCATACTCCTATTTGCTCTTGCCTCAGAGGGGAAAAAAAAGACATCCAGCTGTCACATTCTTGCTGATATTTTGTGTTCCTTGTTTCTGACCGACGAAACAGAAAAATACAGTCGGTTGATTAATAATGTGTCACTATGTTTGACGTAGACTTGCCGGAATATGTTCATATAAAAACAGAGGAATACATGCGCTGTCTATTGTGAGTGTACGACTTCCCGCTGCCACTTTGCGTGCCGCTCAGACGAAGAGCGTAACAAACGCGCTTGGGTTGAGCCCTCACTCACTCAACGGCGCCTGTGAGGGTTACTTTTCTCTGCCTTTGATTCCACTTTTTCTTCCTCAATTGTAAAAAGGAAGGAAAAGTGGGGGGAAGCTCGAAGAGTATTCCAAAAAGAAGCTGCATGCAACTATATTATATATCTGTACGCAAAACAACATGCTGTTTTCATATCATCACTCTTGCATCAATTAAGCTAAATTGTAAATTCTGTTAAACATGAAACTGGTATGCAGTGTAATTGATTTACGGCTTGGCAATGCTGCCCTTCAGTGGCAGCTGGCTAGAAACACTTTTTTTTTTTTAAGGAGACATCACAAAGATGAGAAACAGACAGTGACATAATGACAGTCTGAACAAAATGAACCGCAATATATTGCTTCAGAGACTGCAGCATTCTTAAAGTAATCAACTCCATGCTGAGAATATCCCCCAGACATGGAGCAGCTTTTCATCTCATATCATCATATTCCTATTTTTCTTCAAAACGCACAATTACTCAGTGTGTCATGCCATGTAAGTCGATATAACATATTGTTTCATGGTTCATTCCAAATGACATGAATATTTTCCAACAGTTTCCAGATAAGTAACCCACACCGGTAATCAATCAAGGCCCAAAACTTTGTTGTTCTTCACACAATGCTATGTAAAGTCATGGATAGACTGGAGCACGGTACCTCTTGTGTCTAAAATCAAATCCGCTACATTTTACAAAAACAAAGCTGCTTTAGTTTCTAAAAACAACATATTGAAGTGAAAGCAGTGATTTCCAACAAGGATGCTGTGAGACTTTGTCAGGAGTTCCGCAAGAAATTATCCTGTAATGTTAGCCAAGTAGAACATTTAAATGATCTTCCATTAACTAGCACCAAAAACCTGGGGCCATTCATACAACAGAATGGATTCCTGTGTGTGCCAGATTTATCTTCAATTCAGCACACCAATAATTCATAATAAATAAAAGCAATTAAATTTGTGTAATTGAGATAAGCTCAACAAGATTTCAGTTTTTAGCCTTTTTTTGAATGGCACGGTGGTCTACTGGTTAGCACGTCGGCCTCACAGTGTCGAGGCGCAGGGTTCGACCTATTTGTGATGTGTGGAGTTTGCATGTTCTCCCCGTGGCTGTGTGGGTTTTCGCCGGGCACTCCGGTTTCCTCCCACATTCCAAAAACATGCATGGCAAGTTGATTGGGCACTCCAAATTGTCCCAAGTGTGATTGTGAGTGTAAATGGTTGTCTGTCTGTGTGTGCTCTGCAATTGGCTGGCAACCAGTTCAGGGTGTACCCCGCCTACTGCCTGAAGATGGCTGGGATAGGCTCCAGCACACCCACGACCCTTCTTCTTTTTTTTCCTTTTTTTTGTGTTAATCATTTGTATTTTTGGTGGGGTACGGTGATATTTTTAGAGTGTCAAATGAGTACAGTGGCTCAATAAAAGTTGGGAAACATTGTACTTGTATATGGGGTACTATGTAGGACTACCTACTTCCTAACCAGTGATACCTACCATGGAGACATGAGTGGTGATACAATTTACAACGATAGAATGTTCCCCTGTTATTTATGGGTGATAGGCCAGCCCACCACCACAAATTTGATATCCATTTGCCAGCCACTGAAATGAATTGGGGGCGGCCCGGTAGTCCAGTGGCTTCACAGTGCAGAGGTACCGGGTTCAATTCCAGCTCCGGCCTCCCTGTGTGGAGTTTGCATGTTCTCCCCGGGCTTGCGTGGGTTTTCTCCGGGTACTCCGGTTTCCTCCCACATTCCAAAAACATGCATGGCAGGCTGGTTGAACACTCTAAATTGTCCCTAGGTGTGAGTGTGAGCGCGCATGGTTGTTTGTCTCTGTGTGCCCTGCGATTGGCTGACAACCAGTTCGGGGTGTCCCCCGCCTCCTGCCCAAAGACAGCTGGGATAGGCTCCAGCACCCCCGCAACCCTAGTGAGGATCAAGCGGTTCAGAAGATGAATGAATGAATGAAATGAATTGGAATATGTGTGTGTGTGTGTGTGTGTGTGTGTGTGTGTGTGTGTACGTGCGTGCGTCGGTGTATGTGTGTTTATTTATTTATGTATTTGTTTGTTTACTTATTGTTTACCCAATGTTTTCTAAAACCGTTGATAAACATTCACTAATTTCTAATTTCTCCCCCCCACCCCCCTCCTTTTTCAGGGTTTGTTCAAGTTTGCAAAGATGTTCCTTCCAAAGACATTCGCAAACAATTTTTCTTGACCTTGAATGAACCCTGGCGGGAAAAAAACCCGACCGTGCAAGGCTTCACTGCTCAGTGAGATACCACATCGACCACAAGTAGGCGGAGTCCATCATAGTAGAGGAAACAACAAAACAAGTTACCCCACGTCACCACCACCATCAACACCAACAAACTAATACAGTAACAATAGAGTATATTGTTTTCAGTCACACTTGTCCAAAGGTTTGGATTTGAACCACCCACATAAAGGAACACAAAAACAAGGTGCCTAAACTGGTCAACAAGTTGAAGCTTGCACAAACAACATGCATGGCATTAGTTACCACTCTGGCGTGTCCACACTCATGTAATAGACCACAAATTAAAACTTGTAGCCGCTAATATTTTTTTCCATGTCACTATGAATAACAAACCGGGGGGGGGGGGGGTTATTCTCACATCATGGAATTAGTTCCACGCGGTGCAGTAACCCAATAAATCCGTTTGATGTCGCCCCATCACTTGTTCTGCTGCTGCCGGCTTTCCAGACGCTCGGTTGATCCATCGACCTATCAGTTGTGAGGGGGCGGGGCCCCCAGTGTCACTACAGATACTGGTCCAAGTTCGCACCGACCTGCAGCCGCCGCCGCTGCCGTACGGATGAGTCTACACGTAAATATATAGCCGCGGCTGACTATGCCGAGTTAAAGAGCATCTGACTTGCGCTCTGTCCAATGATGGCACGCGATGTACTGCCCGTGGATGGTTTCACGGCAAAAGCGATGCCCAGAGGTGAGCCCTGCACATGCAGCGCCAACTGCCGGAGTCGGAGCACCGGTGTCGTCTTCCTCGGATTATTTCTGCTGTCACTCTCCTTGCACGCGGTCACGCTTGTCTGCTATATGGACCTGCGCTCCGAGGTCAAAAGGGAAATAATTCACCACAAGCGAGACTCCATGCTGACACTTGCGGGCAGCGACCTGGGCAACACCGCGTCTGGGGTATTCCCGCCCGACCCCCCGCGGTTCGAACCCCGCAGCAGCCGCTCCGCAGATGACCCCGAGGTAAATTCTTCAAGAGGGCAGGAGCAATTTCTTTAAGCACATAGAGAGTTTAGCAGCTTTTGAGTGCGAGCTGTCAATGGCATTTTTTTTTCTTTCTGTCACTGTTTTGGGGGAAAAGTACATAATTGTACTTTCAGTTTGGAAACAAACATTATTACCTGTACTAATTTGGACAGGAGTGGAACATCTCCACTCGAAGTCCATGGAGTACTGTACATATTTTATCTTGAGAGACACAAACTGACTCCTCCTGTGCGCATGACAGACACCCATTGACATGAATCGTGCAGTGGGACCTTCCAAATAAAACACCAGCCGTTCTGTGAAAACCAGGTTGTCCACATGGGAAATCATGTCAATACCAATTATCAGGTCCAGTTTCACACTGTCTCAATGCAAAACCACCAAGGCAATTTTGAAGTAAAAGTTGAACAAACTCCAACTGTCATTCCAGCAGGATATGGTCACCATTGAACAAAAAAAAAAAAAAATCGTTTATTTACTCGCCCTTTGAAGTCACCAGACTGGCAAATTAGTGAATATTGTCTCAAGGCAAATTAAGAACACCGTTACACTTGTTTCTTTTTCAGTATCTACTGTATAATTAATTGATATTGAACATTGTGACATCATAATCAGCACCGTAAATGTTTGCCTTGGGACAAATGTGTTTTCTGTTCATTATGCAGGATAACGGTTGCAATTTGGCTGAAGTCGAAATTGTTACTTCAAGACTTCACACAGATCGGATCAGCGGAGAGTTTGCATTTGATGTAAAATTGGTGAAGGTTTGTAAGTTGCCGATTGATCAGTGACGTCATTGATTGACATTACGGCACACACAAAATCACTGCGGAGACATTCGACGCTGCCATGGTGAATAATCCACTCAACTCAACTGTACTTGTAGAGCACTTTCAATTAGTCGTCGCTGCATACAAAGTGCTGTACATGGAGCGACTATCATATATACAACAATAGATCAATAAATCAGTAACACAAGATGGTAGAAAGCACCAAACAGTAAAACTAAGATCAAGTCTGAGTCATGCTGAGTCAAATGCCAAAGAATACAAGTGAGTTTTGAGGCGGGTTTTAAAGATGGGCAGCGAGGAGGCTTGCCGAATGTTCAGTGGGAGGTCATTCCAGAGAGAGGTACCAGCAACGGAAAAGGCTCGATTCCCTCTGAGCCTCCGTTTAGTTCTTGGCACTTCTAATAATCTCATCATTATGCAGTTGGATTTTTTAAAAATAATTTGGGGGGTTTAGGAGGTGGCGGGTGTGGGGGTTTGACCGCCTCCCTATTTTCCATGTACCTAATGTTTACCAGTGTTTTGGGGAGGATTTTTTTGTGATTAATTGTTTTTGTCTACCAATGCATTCCAATGGGCGTCAATTTGGGCTTTTCCAGTGCTAGGACAGTCCCCGGGAATAGCGAGGGTCGACTGTACAGTAAATCAACAAGTTGTTTAAATTGACTGGATAGATTGGTCCATCTACAGATAAAATCAGTGAGTGGTGATCGTTTGTTTTAAGATGCAAAATCGTTATCACGGAAAGCCTCGTAACTTTGGGGGTCTTTGGAGGTTGCACTGCACTCTTGCTTTATTCTAGCTAAACTAGTATTCAAGGTCGAGTGCCTTGCTGTCAGAGATCCTCCTGACTGAAAAGATTGATGGACAATCTTAAGGTTGGCTTGGCAATGAAGGTTCAGTCGAAGTGCTGGAGCAGGCGCTCAGCCAAATAACCGCATCACCTACGAGCAGGTGCAGAGTCCGGGGCTTGATGTGCATTCATTGGCACGTCAACGAGCCACTTGGGACTGGCGCCAGCTTCACCTTACATTTTCTGGACAGGCAACAGTCAATGTAATGTTCATTATGTTGTCATTGGCTTCAGACACAACCCACCCTTTTACTCTCCTCGGTTCAGCACAAAAGGAGCAAGGTGTGAAGTTTTCCTGCACTCTCAAATACCTCCATTGTTGGTGGTTATACAACCTTTTTACACTGACCGCAAGTATCATTTTAAGGTGCAGAATAATAGTCGTTCTTGGGTGTTTTCTACCTTTGATACTTTCAGGTTGGGAAAGTACCTGCATCATTTTATCTCTGGAAATGGTAGGACATTACCTTGGAGTATAATAGCAACATAAGGGACAACAAACAACTGAAAGGCCTTTTTATCCGACAGTGCAGACACAGACCCTGCTGGTTGCAGTCCAAGACAACAATGGAGGCGGTTGTTTTGGAACATTTTGCTTAAAGAAAAACTAATGAACCGCAAAGCTGAGACGACTGAACGACTCTCCTGTGTTCTTCGCTAAGTCCATTCTAGATAGTAGAGCTTTCGCCGGCTGAATCCGAGGAGATGGGCTTGGTATTCAGTCCAGATGGTGATGCTTCATGATGCTTTATAAAAGACTGTAGCCCAGCTGTAAATATTTAACCGCGCTGTGATGCCGTCCTATCCAGATGTCTGCATTAAACAACTCTGATTACACATCCCACAGTTTACATAGTTGGAGAAACAGGAGCATGTGGCGTTCGGACGCAGCTGCCGCACTTGTTAGCTTTTGAGTCTTTGCCTTTGAAGAGTCCTTTTTGGATGCCGAAACATTATTCAATGGATTTTTCACTTCAGTCTTCATCAAAGGCATCGCAACGATTTAAAGTGTAGATACGCAACAATGTGAAACAAGGGATGACGCGCCTCCTATAAAACAGAAATACAAGTAAATATTTGGGAAACTAGAGCATTGTATCGTAGCAGCTCAGCAAAAGGATTGGGGTTTGGGTAAAAATACCTTCATAGACCACATTTCAAGTATGTCTAAGATCACTTTGTGGATTTGAAATAGATTATTGAGGCTTGAGTGTAAACCAATCCCAAAGGACAGTTTTTGGTGGGGGGGGGGGGGGGGGGGTTTGGGGGGGAGCATGCATGTTAGGTTAATTGAAGACTCAAAATTTATTGTAGGCATTAATGTGAACATTCTTTGTTGCTTGTCTACAGGCACCCTGCAGTTGTCTGGCAACCATTCCAAAGTGTATTCCACCTCATGCTCCAATTCTGCTAAGAAAGACTGTCAGGTAGCCGCAACCGCAATGAGGACAAGCAGTATGGGAAATGTTTGGAAGGATTTGGTAGTGGTTTGCCACTATGCGGCCAGTAGCACTGATTGCAACTGAGCATTTCTGACTGCCGTTTACCTCTGCACTGTGAAGCCGACGTGCTAAACTGGACTAACTGTATACCGTATATTGTGAAATGTATTGTAAGCTGGAACAGCCTCTATATCACACATACTGGTCATCTGTCCATCTATTCATTTTCTCTCCGGCTTGTCCTCATGAGGCTCAGGTGTGAGTTGTAGCCTAGCCCAGCTGAATTTGGGCAGGACTTGGGGAACACCCTTTATGTCACTTATAAGATATCTCTTATTTTATTTGATCATTCCACTAGATCCAAGATTGGATTTTGACAGGAAAGGTGTTTGATTTTCAGATTTTCAGTAGATCCCTTTTTCATCTGCCCTGGTCATGAGGTTGAATTCTTTCCCAACGAGAGCAGATGGTTTTGGTCATGTGATCTCACAACGAACGCAAATACCAGCCTGCCTTCAACAGACCCAGGTGGTATGCCCTCCGATATCAGTCACTCCCAGCTGTACAGCAGACCTGCATGATTCAGAACAGTAAAATGTTTCTCCTGGCTGCATCTTCCTCTCAAGTTTGGGGACACGTGTGATGTCATTTGAATCTGAAGAAGAATTCAAATACCTGTGTTCCACATTATGCCCAACTCACTCTTGTCTCCACGTGAGTTTTTTTAAGGCGCTGAGTAGTCTGTATCTTACAACAATTGTATTTTATTTCATTTTTTTTTCATCCTGCTCAGATGTTTGCCTTCAAAGTCCTGCACACAACAGATGTTAAAACATCTGGAGTCCCGTTAACAGCTATCAAAAATTCAGCTTGATGGGGCACCGAGTCCTGCCTACATGCAGTGGCGGCACCCGGGTGGGCTGTCACCAGTGACGAGTTGCATCTAAGCTTTTTGATATGAATCTGCAACCTTGCGGGAAAGTTGTTGGCAGTAGTGCCAATTTTGGTCATTTTAGGATCGCTTCCGTTGTTTGTACTTTTTGTGGGCACAGTGTGGTAGAGGTTCTTCAAACTGAAAACTGTTGTCTTAACTCAGCTGCAACCGTGCAAGACAATCATTCCGTCAGAAAACATTTCAGACACCTTACACATTAATGTGGAGGCGAAAACGCTAATTGCTCCGTTTCCAAAAGACTCGCAATGCCGGGCGAGACTACAAATTGGACAAACTCCAACTGCTTAATCTGCAGATCGCATAACCAGCTCGAAGCTTCCCTTGCCACGTTGGTTGTCTTCAGAATGTGCAAATGGTGACACACGTTTTGCCGTGTTCGCCCGGCTGTTCAAATTTCCTGAGGTTTGACCGTTCCTTTTGAATCGGAAACCATTTTTAGGGATGCATAAAGTGTGTACTGCCAATACTACAGCGATGAGTCCCCACCAGCTGTACATCTGGTGTCCTTAACTGTGTCCTTCAGTTTTACCTTGACTTTTCAACTGAAATTTTGTGGTTGGGTTTCTCCACCCTTCTGCAGTTTTGGATAATTACCCCTGGAATTCAACATGAGGGCATCGTGAGTGAGACCACATTCCGGGCATCATAGCTTCATAGTTGTGTTTCCCTCTGACAATCGTCTGAAAACGTTGATGAAGTCCAGTAGTTTGGGTGAAGAAATGAAGTGGAAAAACAAACAGTTGTTTTACTCCGTGTTTATAAACATCTTGTGATCACAAGATTGCACATCCCCAGGGTGATTGAAATGTAGTCATATCCTGACGGAACAACGGGGAATCGTGTCTTTGACCCCCACCAGCAGCAACCCTCACTTTGAAGATGTGAAAGCCCTCTAATCGTTCGCATTTTCTCCCCCGTGTTGAAAAAGAATGGTTTACTCAATAGTTGGCACTTGGCATACATACCGACACATTGTCTTCCTGATTTACTGTAAGGATCCATTTCTTTGAAGAGTACAAAGGCTATAAATGTTCTAATGAAGCCGTTCTCATGAAATCATTTCATGTTACATCATCTCCAACGCCAGTTTTACCTTCGTAGCAGTCTGGCAGATCCTGTAGCTTGTTTGTTTTTGGCATTCGGTTGCAGTTTCATCTCGGGCCAAAACCTGCATGTGGAATGATGTTTGGCTGTCAGAACAGACGAAGGTTTAATGCCATATGCCTGGACATACACCCACAGTCCTTTGAGAGGTAACAGGCTCTTGTGCCAACAGCTGTAGCGGAGATGTCGAGACACCTGCGCACCAAATGAAAAGCAAACATCTGGAGATCTGTGTGCCGATAAACCACAGTAACCACGAGGACTGGGCAACTCCTCGAAATTTAATCGCAATTTGTATTTTGGATTCTCCTGATCTTAAAAACATTCATATTAAATAGAAAGGATCATCGTGCCGAACGATGTGTATGCGTGCAAGTTTCCGGCATTGTGAAAGTTACCCTGAATGCACCTGTTACTTGCACAGCGAGCGTGTGAGGAGTGTGTGTGTGCGTGTGTGCGTGCGTGTGAGATTCTGCCTTGCCTGAGTGTGCTTTAAAGCGACTTAAAGTTTATTGTAAAACTAAAAACGCACCAAAAATAATTACTCACGTTGTATATTTGAATACGAGACACGCTTCGTTTTAAAACAATTTGCAGTGCTCATTGTAAAAGTCAATGTAAAATCCCACTGGCATGCTAGCAGGTTATTAGCATCGACGTCGACAAGTGTGTACACGGCGCCACACGGCCCTCAAAGAGGCCAACTGGTGTGGCAAACAGACATTATTCATTGTTATTTCATTATTCATTGATATTATTGTGTTATTGTTTTACTTTGTTGTTAATTCATTTTCCGGTTGTTTTTCCAAGGAATTTTTGCATATTGTGCATGCAAATTGAGGATAGATAGACAATGAAAATAATAATAAATGATCAGACGTGTATATCAGCTGGTCAAAGCATAGATTCCTTGTGAGGAGGAGGGCCCCTGCCAAAAGGAACAGGGGAAGAATCCTTCTTCGGTTTCACAGGTTCGAAAAGTCCTCTTTTCAGTTCGGTGCCATGATTTCAGAAAATGTCCTTGAATTATCGGATAAATAATGTCAGGTTGTATTAATGCAAGCCTTGGAATTTTCTTCTGGACAAAAATGTTGATTGTGAGATGTCAAGCGTCTTCCTGTGGACATAATCACACTGATTTGTACGAAACATATTGACTAGCTGTTGCACAGAATTATGATAGCATCGTAGCGTTGTTTAGGATGTGATTGCTAATCTTCATGCCACCAGAACAAGTCAAAGAAAACTAATCAAAATTGTCCAACATACAACACTAATTGTTTTTCTTTCACTTGTACAATGCTGAAGCTCTTTGTGGAGTTAAATAATGGGAGGAGGCCAAGAACAAAGGGTTGTGTCTTTCAAAAGCGGACCACGTTGCTGGTAAAATTTGAAGGATCCGGAAATTCCTTTGGCAGGATTCAATTAAATATCGCATAATTCTTGAAATCAATATGTATGGGGATCCTTCCCTGACAGTGACATGCATCATTTAACTACTGTTTTCACATTGTGGCGTTGCTCGCCATAAAACTACCAATGCCCCCCCCCCCCCACCACCACCACCACCACCACCATCACCACTAAATGATAGAGAGATCTGTATAGCTTTTTGAACTTCAAGTTGAGATGCTGCACGTGTCCTAGCTATGAGGATGCCCATTGCATACCTTCCAAGCAGATGTTCAGCCTCTAGGTCTTGGACCACCATTAATGCATATATGAATGTTGGACTGAAATGTTGGCTGATGAATGGGTGGTCTTGTGTTTCCATTGTTAAAACACTATGACTTCTTTGAACTCTTTCCTTTTCCACTGAGTCACTTAGGCCGCAGCAGCACAATCTGTAAAGACTCAACTCCGGCTTTGGGGAGTGAAGGGAAGTCCAACTTTACTTGTCGCTCAGTGAGCTCCTCTAATGTTGCCACTCTGTATTCTGTTTACTGTTACTCGTGGCCACTCAAAACTCCCCCCACTAGGCATTTTCTTCCTGCAGCCTAGGAGAGTCTTTACTGCATATGGCCCATTCCCATCACTGTTTATGACTTTCCATGGCTCAAGTGCTTTTGGTACGTTTGTTCCTATTAACAAACCTATTTCTCCAACAATTCTTTTTAGTTGAACATCTCTTAAGTATGGCCATTGATCCACATCACTTGTAGGATGTTCTCTTTTCTAACTGGGATTTTAGACTGTGTAAAAACCTTTGGAAGCTTGATAAAGTTATCTTCATCCACAGCACTGACTTCAAGTCCCATGACGACATTGGTACTGACGATTCCTTCTTTTTCCATGGTCCGAAGCAAGATATGTCTTTTTTCCTGTTGTCATAAGGTTTCTCATTAGCTCCTCTGTACAGAAGGTTCCAGTGCTTCCTGGGTCGAGAAACGCATATGCTTCAACTGTTTTGTTGCTCCTCAAACACCTAACTTTCACTGGAACGATTGACAGGGCACAGGCTGCTTCTCCGGCCCCAGTACAACCACAAGTTTCATTGTCGGTGGGAACTGAACTTTGGACAGTTTGTTGGGTTATCTGGCTCTCATCCGCAGAGAGTGCAGATTAAGACTCACTACTGACCTTGAAAAACAGTTGGAAGGTGCAAAAGACTCGTTACTGATCAAAAAAATGGGAAATTGATATTCCTGCTCTGTGATGATGCAATGAAAGTACTTTGCGCAGACAGGTTGCTCTGCGCCTGTAACAGAGCTCCGAAGCCAAACTTGAAACATTCCGCTGCCAGAGTTTGATTTTTATCTGAACGTTTCAACACTCAGGTCAGCCCGTCATCTCAAGTTCACATGACTGAAGCTCGAGTAGACCCAGTCAAAGAGCAACACAGGGCATGTTGACTCCTGAGAACACACTCCCCACTAGCATTCTTCTTGTAAAGGGTGATTTCATGCCAGCTACGTCAGTCCTTTCATCGACTCACATGAGTCCATTCACGCTGTAGCTGTGCAGGGATGGGACCAGCTGGCATATGAATGGGGCAATGATCTCAGACGAAACACAATGCTTGTCCTCCTTTTGTATATGAGCATGTTCCACAGCGTTCGGGAGGAAGCGGCTGCGCAGGGCGGCTAAATGAGAGACAAAGGGGGCTTAAGTTACACGATAGGTTACAGAGCCAGTCAACAAATACGGCTGGACCGGAACCGTCAGAATCAAAAAGTAATCTTGAGAAGGCAGAACATAAGGCAGCCGCATTATCTTACCATGAAATGTCGACTGTATGAATGAAAGAACGGGAAATAATCGGTGTCTGTTTTTCCTTTCCTAGGGGCAATTACTGCACAGAAATAGAGACATCCTTGCCACTGAAGACAATAGAGGCATAACTCAAAGGGAGAAAAGAAGTTCCGGCAAGCAGCCAGAAGCAGGTATTTGCTATTCCATAGTTGGCATTATTTTTCTTCAGTGATAGTTTCCAAAACCCTTCCCTTTATTATAGGGGGGGCAGCAAATGCCCCTGCAGGCTTCTTGAGCTCGTTGTCAGATAAATATTTGCTCGAACTGTTGTTTCTTTGGAGATTATTCACTTGTGTAAATAAGAGGCTGATGTCCAGGTTTAAGTCTTTTAAATATTACAGATTGTTAGTGGGTTGTCACATTTGGTCAACTTTTTTTTTTTTTAATTTACCGTCATCATAAAGCTGGAAAAATGCAGCATGCATAATTAAATTCCAAAACAGAATGGGACTGATTATTACTTGGAGGCAAGCAGGTCATGGGCATTTTTCAAGGCATAGAAAAACCGGTGTCGATTTCCTCCTTCTTAAAATATGACATCCCTGAGACATCTTTTTGAGATTTCCATTGCGCGGATAGGTTCCATGTTATAGATCAATATCCGCTTTCAGTAAATAGGATCATGTCAAAAGCACGGTTTCAAAGAATATTCTCTTTTTCAATCAACCGTGCAATCATTTAAAAAGGCGGTCATCATCTGAGACGCGAGTGGCTTTCAAAAATCCGGCGGCACTGATTCATCATCATTGATGGCTCGACAGCAAACCACATGGGCTGATACGTTTGAATTAGCGTTCGTAGCTTTTTTGTTTAGAATGTTAGCTATGCAAAAAAAATATATCTGGCGAACGCTTTGAAGTTTCATGAGAGAAAGCAACAAGTGCTACATGATCACAAGGCATTCCGATGTCTGCGGCGTGACATTAAATACTTGGGTGGGGGTGAGGGAGGGTGGTGGTGATTGAGTTTAATTTAGAAGAAAAAACTCACCTTTCAGACTTTATACATAAATCAGTAAAGTCCCGAGCCTCTAAACACTAATCATTCCCAGTTCTCTCCGCTGCTCATACTATGCAGACAAAGGCATTTCTAATCCCAGCCTTAGATGTGTGTGTGTGTGTGTGTGTGTGTGTGTGTGTGTGTGTGTGTGTGTGTGCGCGGCAATGTGTGTTCTCTGCCCTCCTTAACGGGCACCAGATTTCAGATAGGGCTGCTCGTTAAGAAAAATCTATGCGGATGCATCCAGTCATGTAGCCAGAGGAGAAACTCTGGCCATATGTTCACAGGGGACTCAAACTGTGAGGTTTTAAGGTTAAATGGCCTTTGTAGTCGTAATGACATGGTAAACACAAGAGCAGCGAAACGGCCTTTTGAAAAGAATTCCTAATCTAGGTGCGCGCTCGCACACGCAAATAAAGGCATGCTCGGGGTATTTTCACGCACTGACATGGATGCCCCACCATCGTCTGCAGGCACACATATGCACATGGCCTGTAAAATAAAGACACATAAACGCACATGCACATTCGCACACTTTCATCTGCATTCTCCATCTGGGCTTAATTCAACAAAAAGGATTTTGGCAGGATAAAGTATCTCTCTAATGATCTTCTCCAGTTCCACTGCCTGTGAATGCTTAAGGCACTTGTTCATACAGATGAGGTGAAACCACACTTACAAATTGCTACACTCGACAAACCCACAGGATTAACTTGAGTGCTCAGTGCCCAATGTGTCAGCATAGAGTGGATACCTACACAGAATGAACTGAAATGTAAGATATCAGATATTGGTCTAAAGAGAACTTCAAGCTTAATCATTTAGTTTTTTTCCCCCTTGTCTTCCAGAATCGACAGGAAAAGAGAAAAGGAAAGAAAAGAAAAAAGGTAATCAAATAGACATGCTCAGACCTCTTTATGATCGGAAGAGGGTTGCGCTAGGGGAGGCTAGAATACAGATCCAGTTTTTGGCGATTCTTAGTCATCAAGGTCACCAGCAAAACTTCAAAGGCAAAATTGTTAGTCACCGAGAAGTCTGCTGGAGTTGCTTTTGAGTCAACTTCTGTAGCCGCAACTGCAGTTACCATTGTTTTCCAATACCAGCCACGTTCCTAAAACTCGGCTATCCGCACGCCATTCATGAGTCCCGCATCAATGTCTACCTTTTTGTGTTGACTGTTGGGAAGATGTACAAAAGCCTTTCTGATCATCACTGTCAAATAACTGACTTGCACCATTTGCCGACCACTTTGCATTCTATCTTCTTAGGCAAGAAAAGAGCCATACCGGGCCCCCCTGGTCCTCCCGGCCCCCCGGGTCCCCAGGGCCCACCGGGGATCCCCGGAATCCCAGGGATCCCAGGAAGCAATGCCGTGGGTCCTGCAGGACCTCCCGGGCCCCCTGGGCCACAAGGGCCTCCAGGCGCTCAAGGCCCAGCAGGTACCAAGTTCAAAAAAGGAAAATGAGTGGTTACGATACTACAATAGCCCAAACTCGAGTTCTTGGATTACACAGCATGTAGCCATGTTCCCACGCTTGGAGGAGACTCGGGTTGTCAAAATGGATAAACGGCTGAACAGTGAGATTTTCTCACGCGAAATGTCAAACATTGTGAAGAATTGCAGGGATCTCTCCACAGTCACCCCACCCCACACTGCAGGGGTCTCAAACTCAGGTCCTGGAGGGCCGCTGTCCTGCATGTTTCCCAAGTCTCCCTGTTGCAACACACCTTATTCAAATGACCAGGTTCAATGTCAGGCTTCTGCAGACCTTGCTGATGATCTGATCATCTGAATCAGGTGTGTTGCAACAGGGAGACTTGGAAAACATGCAGAACAGCGGCCCTCCAGGACCGGAGTTTGAGACCTTTGGTCTACGGCTTTGCTTGTTTTGATTCAGCCACAATGGTGTCATCTTTTCTTAAACCGCCGCGGTATTGGCCAGAATCCCATCATGTCTTGTTTCTTGTTGTAGGAGTTCCTGATCAGACAAAAATAAAAGAATTCCAGGTAGAGTGTGTTACCTCCAAAAATACTTATGTCCCACACAACAACACTGATGTCAATGACGTGACATCTTTACTTTTCAGCCTGCAGTGGTCCATTTGCAAGGGCAGGAAACGACCATCCAAGTGAGAGAAGGTGGGTTATAGGTTGTTGTAGTGGATGATAATTGGGGCTATCGTGGAGAACAACCCACTCTGAATTATGTTCAAGATTTTCTCTGTCGACCCTCTCACGGAGTTACGTAATTTTCTGTATTCTATGCTACTGCAAACAACTGAACTCCACTCATTACTACACTTAACCTTTGTTTGTTTGTTTGTTTTTTTTGGCTTGACATGTTTAGATCTTTCGGAAGGCATCCTCAAAAACTGGAAAATGGTGTCCATCCATCACCGTGTGTTTAAAATGCACTCTCGCTCCGGAGAGCTAGAGGTGCTATTGGACGGTGTCTACTTCATCTATAGTCAGGTAGAAGTGAGTACGGTCCTTGACGTAACTCTTATAATTCAGTGGTCATTTCAATATCCAAGTTGCTTACCTTTTTTTAGCCGTATAGTTCAAAATGTTGTAACTTATTTTTGTTCTTCCATCCATGTCTAAACGTACGATTTGTAATGGGATCTCATGTCAGCTACTCAACTACCCAACTGTTTCAACTGGACAAAACATGTCTTGTTTGGGCGAGCCGCCGCAGTCTTTCATAAATTTTACCTCTCCACCAGGTGTACTACCTCAACTTCACAGACATTGCCAGCTATGAGGTGATGGTGGACGCCAACCCGTTCCTCCGCTGCACTTGTAGCATTGAGACAGGCCAGCGCAAGTTCAACACCTGCTACACAGCTGGAGTGAGCCTGCTGCGTGCTGGCCAGAGAATATCCATTCGCATAGTATATGAGGACACGCTCATCAGCATGACCAACCACACCACTTTCTTGGGGAGTGTCAGACTTGGAGAAGTGCCATCTGCTGGACAGAAATGATAACTGCAAACGTCAGCCTTTGTGTGTGCGTGTGGATGTGTGCGTGTGTGTGTGTGTGTGTGTGTGTGTGTGTGTGTGTGTATTTCAAGACATGGTTAGACTTGTGTCTGAAAGCTTCCCGTCTTGCCCAGTGAGAGCCTGCTCAGATGACACTGAAACCCTGTGAGGTGATTAAGGTTGAGGATCACTCGAGCTCACAGTCACAGCCCAGTAGAAAAGAGGACATTATGTGACTGTTCAGCTTGTGCTTCCACTGATTCAGTGCTATTGGTCTTGATGAGCTGAATGTCTGTTTGCTCATCAAACAAATGTCACTATTTATAGCGACCCGCCTCTCTTCTTTCTCTCTCTCTTTCTCTCTCTCTCTTAATAACTAGGAAGGATACTGCTCAAACAGGTATTTTAGATTCACAATGAAATGCTGTTAAATCGTATTTTTGTATCTCCAAAAAGCACGTGGTCATATTTTGATATATTTGTACACTACTTAATTTAAGTATATCAATACCTAGACGTGATTTACCATAAAGAGCAAAAACTTCAAGTGCGAAATTTTATTTTAAAAAAAAGTTGAGAAAATCCATGCAACTGGAGTCAAAAGGTATTTGCAGAGCAACATCATTATATATTTTGCACACATTTTGCACAACATCAATATCCCTGCAGAATATCAGTGATATGTTTTGTGACAGTGCTATTGTTGACTTACCGTATGAATGCATACATGTGGGAAATTGTTTTTTTTATACATCTGTGTACATATTGTATATAAAAATGGGATATACTTTTGTAAATTTAGTTGATTGAAATATTAAAATTGTTCTATCTAAAGGCATGTGTGTCATTTCTGATCAAGTAGCCTATGGTTACTGATTTAGCAATTTCTTGTGAAACTCATCTGGCATGGGCACTAAAGTGGAATGCTGTCAGGGCCCATTGTCTTTATTTATCCCTTAAATTAATAAAGAAATAAATAAGTAATTACGAGGAGAAATACTGCAGCCCACTAGGCTGTAAATAGTATAATGCAAATTACATAAATGGGAAAAGATATATGAAATTATTTCTATAGTCGGCCGCTTAAAAATGATCATCGGTGGCAGCTTTAGACCCGACGCTGCGCAGCTCAAAACAGGTAAAATGTGTTCTCTCGTGGCCGCTTGTTTTCAGTATGACGGAGGAGTCCCTTTTTTATTTGCAGTCCGAGTGAGAGGCAAATCAAATGTCAGAGGGACTTTGTCCATATTTATTATTTCATCTGGGCTGATGGAATTCCCCGCTATCTTTGTTTGTGTGAATGTGCGGAACGAAGCAAGTTTGTCCTCGTAATTGGGAGGGAGCTGCTGACACAACGTTGTGCCTGCCCTAATAGACAGGCTTTTCAGTTTCATGAATCTATAACACCACGACGGCCCACCTTTAAAACCTTCAATGTTCATCTCGGTAGCGATAGCTTTAGCCTTCAGTCTGATTTGTTCACTGGCTCAGTTCTTCTTGCCGGAGCCTCCACCTTCGCACCATCGACTCGTCTATGCCAAGATTACGGGCAGCAGCTCGATTTCCTTCTTTAACTGCCAGAGTGATCGCTTTTAGTTTAAAAGCTGCAACATATGCTTTTCGTCTGGTATTCTCCATGTTGATCAGGGTTAGAAGAAAGACTGAAATAAGGAAGTTGTGATTACCGGTAATGATACAATTTGATTGGACCCCTGTGTACTACTCATTCATTTTATTGGTCGACTGTTGCCGGGTAACACATTATTCCCCCCTGCGGCGAAAAGAGCGGAAGTTGTGATTAGTCATACAATCTCATTGGACCTCAGTGAACTACTCATTTTATTGGTCCATGTTTTTCCCGCAATCGAAAAAAAAATTAAAAAGCCGCTTCATATTACACGCCGCAGTGTTGAAAGTGTGGGAAAAAAGTAGCGGCTTGTAATCCGGAATTTACGTACTTGCAACAGACGAGCAAAGCACATCAAGAGATCACACATCTTTGATAAATTAGATGCAGAATCAAAATTAAGAATTTGCATTGGATAGCCGTTCCTGAGAACGCTCAATGTGTAGTCCAGAGTTGTTAATGCAAGTGAAAAGTCTCATTTAGCTGTGAAACAGACCCAAAATGAGCAGAAATCTGAGAAGGCAGAGTCTATAATGGGCAAGGAATTCGCGGGCCAGCATTTCAACACTAAAGGATCTGGAAAACCACTGATGACAACTTCAATGTAAAATGGAAGATCACAGAACTCTTTCCTTCGAGGGAAATAGTTCACAATATCGAAACAAGTCAGCCTATCCCAGCTGACTTGGAACGAGAGGATGGGGTACACCCAAATCACAGGGCACATATAGAAAAACAATCACTCACACTCACACAGGGCTCTTTCGAGTCTTCAATTAAGCAAAGATGCATGTTTTTGGAAATAAAAAGATCCGTGAGGTGAATGTGTTAACCGCTCGTTATGGCGCCTCACATTAAAAGAGATTACATTTTATTGTGCATGATGCAGATAACAACTCTTTTGAGGCAAAGAAAGGGAATTTTCTTTCAAGCAGGCAGCTGCAAGTGACTTAGTGAGGGAGAAAACATCACGGCTGTGAGACTCGAAATAGAGAGAATAAAAATAGCCATTTAGTATGCAGTTGTGGTTGGGACAAAATAACCAAAAATTGTCATTGCCCGGATACAAATTGGTGGCTTTTGCCCCGGGCCATTTTGCCACAATTAAATTCCGGACTGGAGAGAACCCGAAAGAAAAGTCAGTTGTGGAAACAATACATGGTACCGAGATATTTGTATCCTCTGCTACAGTTAAGTGGATCTGTTCGTGACAAATGAGAAAGTAAAACACACACACGCACACACACACAAAAGCCTTGCTCGGGGTGGTAAGTGACAAGTGGTAAGCTTTCATTTCCATACAGCAAATCGATGAAGATAAGGTTGAAGCCTGTTTCAAGGATGTGAGAAGTGGCGCTGTGTGAGATGATAACAAATGGATGAAAGGAGCAGCGAAACTGTTGCCTCGGAGATCCAAATTCAAATAAATGCCCACATGGGTTTTAGTAGTTATATGAATCATACTTATTCGAACAAAATACTTGAGTTTGAAAGAAGTATGGTTTCTAGCTCCTTTGGTACATGTGACCCTCATCTCTGCACCTCAGCCTCTTTGTACCTTGTCAGTGGCTATCACTCCCCTCCATACTGTGATTGTTTGTTCTTTGCCAGCTTATTTTAACATCTTTTTCAATTTTTCCATTTCAACAATAAAGAAGCGTATACATTCATAATGCTCTCCACATAAAACTAACTCACACATAAAGTGGGCTAATACAAAATATTGTACAAGTTATACATTGCTGCAGAAAGGTTAAAGTATTGCTTTTGCGTGGCTCCAATACAATGGGTCCAACATGTCACAAAACATTTTTTGTTGTTGTAGTGTAAAAGGCCTTTATTTCCTCTCCATGCATATTTCTAAAAATAGCATCCCGAAGCCTATCTGCTGTCCACAGCTGTTTATTCTCTCTTCCATTTTTTTTTTTTTTTATGAAGCGTGACAGTAAAAAGGGTGTGCAAGAGGACGACAGTAGCATTGGAAGTGCAGAGGAAACATGGTCAAACACATGTTTGCAAATCTCCTGCTTCTATGGTCACTCGGCCTTTACACAACCGGGAAAAGGGATGACGGTCCAAAGGTAGGCTGAAGGAAAGGAAATTATAAAGCTCCTCACTATGTCTATTCATGTACAGTTTGTATACACTTTTTTCTTTGATCTTAAAAGAATGCACTGATGATGATTAATGTTTGGTTTCAAGGAGCAATCTTGGAGAAACCAGAACCTTGATTCCATCCCTCCGGATTTGGATGTACGATTGAGAAGCCTTGACCTGTCCAATAACTTCATCAGACGGCTGCACAAAGTTGATTTGCCGTACTTGGAGCAGCTGGACTTCAGCAGCAACCAGCTGGAGCTCATCTCTGAGGGAGCGCTAAAAGACCTGGCTGTGCTTGGGAAGTTGAATCTGTCCATGAATGCACTGAACACCAACCTTGACAGAAACAGCAAAGGCCTACAATCCATCGGTGGACTGAAGAGTTTGGACATATCTTGGAATAACTTGGGGAACGAAGCAGTCAAACTGTATCTCCGAAACAAATCCTCTCTCGAGCAACTGAAGCTGAGTGGGAATTCTTTAACATGGCTTACACACCACTTGTTCAAAGAGAGTGAAAACCTCAGGAGCATTACTATCGATGACAATCTGATATCAGGGATTGACAAAGGAACATTTGAAGCGCTCGCAAAACTAGAAAAGCTGAACCTGGCTAAAAATAACCTTGCTCACATATGTGATTTTAAATTACAGCGAGTTCAATATTTGAATCTAAGTAGAAATTCCATCGAGTTCTTTGTTACCGCTGAGGATAACCACATGTACTCTCTTGAAATACTTGACCTGAGTCATAACAAACTGCTTTATTTCCCCATTCTCCCAAAACGTAACCAATTGAAATTCCTTTATTTGCAACATAATGTTGTGGGCACTTTAACTACAGAGGCATCGATGGTATCAGAGACGAATGCCCTTTATAACGAACTGGTCAGAACGAATGATGTGAGAATGGGAAAAAATCATCTCCACTCAACCTGGAGACTGATGTCACTGCTCCATATTGACCTCAGCCATAACCACTTCACCTCTTTTCCACTGGAAACATTGAGCCTTCTCTCAACTTTGGAAGGGCTTGATTTCAGTTTTAACTGCGTGCAAAAGCTCACATGGAACGTCCGACAGGAGAGTGGATCTAAATACGACAGGCAGCTTTATTTTCCCTCCTTAAGGTACCTGAACATGCAAAGCAATGGACTCGTATCCATTTCACCACTCTTTCTCAAAGCGCTCACACAAGTCGAGACAATAAATCTCCGAGACAACGCGGTGCAGCCTTGCGCCTCCGTGGGCCAAATGCCCAGCTCCTTATCATCACAGCAACTCAACTTGAACTCGTCCTGTATAGCCTTTGGAAAATTAAAAACTCTCAAACATCTGAGCCTTGAAAACAACGACATCAAGATTCTTCCGGCAAATGCATTCCGGGAAAGTTCTTTGGTGTCTCTCAACCTAGCTCGAAATTCTCATATGGTCATGCGAGCTGACTCATTGGAGGACATAAAAGAAACTCTTCAGTCGTTGACAATCAGTGAACTGAACGTGACCAATTCCGAACTGTTTTTGCCCTGCATGCCACAGCTAATGCATCTGAACATATCCGACAATCGTCTAAATGCCTTACCGCATAATTTAAATTGCTCTCCTCTGAGAGAACTCAGCATAAGGAATAATGCCTTTGTGTCTTTAAACTACTCGTTGATTCTGGCGTTATCAGCACACCTCCATGTTATGTATTTCAGTGGAAATGACTTAACCTGCTGTTACAGTAATTGGCTGAGCGCCCTGAATAATTCCAGGATTAAAATGCCGGATATCGCTCTCACCAAATGCGTCACCGATGACGGCAGTATCCCTATCGAAGAGTATTTGAAAAGTTCTTCACTGTATTGTTCGCGCCACATAAAAGGGATTCACTTGGGACAAACCTTTATCGTTATTTTGTTTGTAACTGTCTTCATAACAGTTTTCATGATGTTAGCTCGAAAAATATGTTGCCTAAAAAAGTCGTTCGTAGTGTGACAAAACCGCACCGTTGTAATACACAGCATGGTATTCACTTACTGCTTTGTCAGATTCAAGACAAACCCAGATCAAAAAATATTCTCAGTTTGAATTGACACTGTAAATTAAATTACCTAACAAGATATTTATTCTTGCATACTGTTAAAGCAACACAAGTAAACTGGGAGTCTACTGGATGAACGGCGGTGGTGCTGCGCTGTCCAGCCCCACTTATTCGGGCTGTGAACCTGTGCCATGACCGATCAGAAAGGAAATATGAATTTTGCTCAACCTTGTCCTATTCATGACAAGTTTGACTGACCAAATGCAGGACCTTCAAAAGAGTACAGAAGACCCAGAACTCCTGACTTTTTTTTTTTTTTTAACACACAGTGCCCCTCAACCTGAAATTTTAGGGGTGCAAGTAGTTGGGGCGCACACTGTAAATCGACTTGCAAAATAAATACCAGTAATAATTCCACTCATTTTCACTAAATTAGTAATAAATGGACTGAGTTCATCAGCAACGCCAAATATTCAAGAATAGTAAAAAGAAAGATTGTTCTAAATGTTTCCGGTGAAAGCACTCACCATGTTTCAGCACTCCATCCAGGCCCAGCTCTTTTGAGGTTGGAACTGACAAACCTGTTGAGAAGCAGAAGAAGGGCTTTCACTTGGATCGTGCTTTTCTACCTTTGGTAATCAAAATGCTTGAACACCGTTTCCTCATTCGCCTACTGACGCAGCATCAGAGGCAACTGGGGGCTCAGTATCTTGCTCAAGGACATTTGGACATGGTCACAAAGCAATGCCTCCCCAATAATACCAAATATACAGTTGATAAAGTATATCCACTGTGCAGAAGAAATGAATCACCCATAGCAGTCAGAAGACGTCAGAGTTGCACAAGCAAGTAGAATTGTACAGGTGAACTAGCAGGAGCCGAAGCAATGGATTTGACCGCTAGCACTATGCACAGCTTGTCTGGCTAGTCATCACAGTTTGTTTTAATATTTTACAGTGGTGTGACAGTCAAGAATTGCCCCGACTCACCCGAGCATTATGACGTCGTCATTTGGCATTCATGTTGTTGTTGTTTTTTTTTCAATTAGTTTACCTTTTCATTTACTATCACGAGCAGGTAAACTCGACTGGTAAAAATGTTCAAATGTTTGTTTTAACATGTGCAGTCAATAAACATTTTATGGGCAACAGTTTAACCCCAGAACGGATCGCTTCCATTTCTTTCCATTTTTATAAGTTTTATAAGTTGGAACGCATTCCAGTTGTCTTTGGGTGGGAGGAGGTCTACAGCCTCGACTGGTTGCCAGCTAATCACATTATTTCAAATTTTATTATTTCCCATAGGAAAATTGGTCACTAAATCGAAACAAATTGGAGGTCAACCAAGAGAGAACATCGTGTTTAACCTGTGGCTCGCCTTTAAGAACTAGTGTGCCTTCGATATGCACGCCAACCAATGAGACGACATTTATGTCTGCCTCATTTAACTTTTTTTCGAAGCAGGAAAACAGTTTCACTTTGATACACAGCATGGTATTCACTTACTGCTTTGTCAGTATGGCTCAATCACGATAAAACAAGATGAATTTGCAGGGACTCTAAAAGAACTTTCCACCAAAGGCCTTTAAAAACAGTAAGCCTGTTTAGTTCTCGCCACAGTACGTCACCTAAAATGGGGTTTTGCCACGTTCAACCCTCCCCACTAAAGGCACAAATAGGTTGAATGTGTAAAAATATCAAGATCACGTAACCTGTAATTTGAACTATAATTTGCACCATCAAAACAACACACTGAATTGGAAAAGTGTTCTGTTTTTTTATTGACAACGATCATTCACCCGAATAAACTAGCAGAGAAGGTTCATCTCAGAATTCTTCTGCATCTACTGTACACAAGTTGCCCCCTGCAGGCCGTAAGTAAGATTGTTAAGCACTTAGACTTAAATCAAAAGTGATAGGGTCTGTTCCTACAACAAAATCCCCCAGAAAAGACAGCCTCTAGGACAAATGTCGACCAAATTAGCAGTGTTCTAGTTTCAAATCGATGTGAAATGGTTCTTTGTGACCTTAAATGCCTTGCACATGACAAGAATAACATTTGTCCCAGAGCACATTGAGGCCATTGGGAAAAAAATGTTATCAAATGATGTTAAAACAATAAATAAATGTAATTTTGTCTCAATCAAACCACAAATGCATGCATGATCCATTTAGTGAGGGAAGGGCAGGGTGCAAATCAAAAGCAAACAATGTTAAGATGATTTGAGACTGGCTTACCATCTCAGTCAAAAAACACACTACAACAGTGGTGAGCAATGCTGCTCTTGTGCTTGCAGACGCATACGTCTCATTTTCAATGATATCAATTCCAGTATGAATGACCAAAAAGTGCCAATATGCTCTTGAGCAATAGAACACACCCACCCAAATTTTAGGTACTTAATCAGATAGCTGCCTGACAGGCCCAAGCAAAGACAGCAGGAAAGAGATCGTATTGAATGTTGGTGTAAAATAATGGGAATGGAAGGATCAAATTGTTTTCATTATTCTGTTGTCATGATTAATGGGAGTCTGGAATTCACATGTAATCACCTGTTTGCTTGCACTGATAAACGTGCAAAGACTTGCCATGCATGCCCGATTAAACGTAGCTAAACACTGAATAGAATTCTGAACACAAACAGCAGAGGGAAACAAAATCATAATTCCACTAGTTTAAATTCGTTTTTGTTTGGTGGCCTGCCACAATTTTTTTTAATAGTGAAAAATATGACCTCTTTTGTATACGTTGTTTTTAACTAAGTTCTCGCAGGAAAGAATGCACGTTATAAAATAATACATTACAGCTGACCACTTTCTAAGAAAAAATGCTTTCCGTGTATTTCAACCAAGCAAATGCTACATGTCACCGACGTAATATCTCAAAGCAATGTTAGTGAACATGCAGGACAAATCTGTACTGCTTCTTTGATTGTCTACAGGTGTCGTTTTAGACAACATTTTACATCTATCAAACGTTCAGTAAGAGAGTATAGAAGGGCAAAAATATGTCCTTAAAACGAATCATAATTTCATTGTGTTGCTGATGACGGGTGGCAACGTATATGGATGGTTTAGTCTATTCACCATTACCTTTGGGTGACCCAACTCGTTAGTAGCCCTCTGCCGTAGTACAGAAGAGTATGAAATCCTCATCAACAATGACGCCTCAGCTACTGCAGCTTCATTCTCACTCTGCCAACAAACTTCAGATTATTTTTAAAGTTTTGCTGCTCGAAGCTGCTCGGAGCAAGTTGGAAAAAGAGCTTCGAATCATCACGAACAAGGTAAAGTAATGGCAGTCCAGCCCAGTCGCTCGTACATATTTAGCTAGCAAACAGGTGGTCGGCAGATCGCTCCCGTGAAAATTATCACGTTATGAAATGCAAATCTGATTTTACTTCCATGTTGCTTTATCGTGAATGATTATTTTATAGCATTTTTTCTAGTGGCCTCTTAATGTTGTTTCTCAATTCCTAGAGCCAAATTAGGCGTATGCTGTCGTCGGTTCATGTAGTACTGTATACTCTATACAGTATGTCGCCATTGTACGTTAAAATAATGTTGTTTTTCGCGTGTCTCTGCACACAAATCATCACTTGAAACATTCCCCCACACAAAAGCACCAGAGGTGGCTTATTTGTTCCGTCAAAGATTGAAATGCCAGTCGAAACCACTACGGTCATTATTTGTGATGGTACTTAATTTACAGATGGTGAAATATCTTGTATTTTTGTAAATGTAACAATAGCTTCAACAAATTATTACCAACACATTTTAAGAAGGCAGTGCAATCACGTACAAATGCTGCTACTCGTTAAAAAAATAATCATAATGTCCATCACAGTTTTCAATCAGTGCCCTCCTCCCCCACGTAGGACCATGCACTTCCTAACTAGATACTATTTGAAATACGGGAAAAAATGTGCTCTTAATATATTTCATTTTTGTTAATACATGGTTCAGTGCATGAATTAAGATCTCTCTTCTCTAAAGGTATATGAAGATGTCAACGTTTTCCTGATGTCGTCTTTTTCAACAAGTGTCTACAGCGATATCTGCAAGGCTTTAAATGAGAAATGTCAATTAATAGACAGACTCTCAGTTCTACTGAAAGACATAACATTTGGTAAGTCAGTGAGGAAAACCTTCAGGAGTAGCCCACATTTGTAAAGGCAGTATTTCCTGCTCAGATTGGTTCATCTGATTACTGTCTTTCCCTATTTTTTGATAGAGTCAACAATCTGTCTGCAGCCTTTACGCACTAATGGGGTAACAACAAACCTTTGCCAACCATCGGGAGTGAGAGGGATCCTGTATGATAATGCACTTGCATTTGGACCTATGTTGCGGAACTCCATGATGGCCACTTCCATAATCGAAACAGTCCAGATGCTGAGAGCTAGACAGGGTTTTCAATGGCTGACAAGATTCCCCACCCTCCAGCTCGGAGCAGTAAAGGTGGATACAATGCCTGTTGAAAAATGCTCTATTGACATTGTCTACACATCATTGAGCCAGGACGCCGAAGGACAAGAAATGAAGACACAGATGGAGGAGAAATGCCAACCGGAGGCTACGATTATTCCTTCTGCCCTCATTAAGAGCCCAAAGGTCAACACCGAGTCAACTCCAAAGTTTATTTGGGGACTTCAAGATGTCTATACGCAATGCAAAAAACAAACTACCACCCAACTGCTACACTTCCTAAAAGCACAAGCCAAAAGTGTGGAGTCACTGGAGGCCTTTGTCATCACACAGCCATCTGTGGCAACACAAAGTGAAGGTTCTTCGATCAGACATGTGTCCCATGAGCAGAATGATGCAAAAGCCCCAAAGACACTGCTGACAGATACGGTACACCACAAGCCTGTTTTCAGGCTCAAACAGGTCAATTCAGATGGCTTGCTTACATATGCTTGTCTGATCGCGACCAACACTGAATTGTGGGATTTCAGAGATGTTGAAACAATTGTCACAGCAAGCGAGGCCCAGAGAAAATCCACGAACTGGTGCTCAGACAATAAAGCCCGCCCAAGTGAAATAATTGAGGGAGACAAGGCGTGCATGATTAAAAACCTAGCACCCTCATATGAACATTCTGAAAATTATTCTCCAAAAAAGCCCCAAACTGAGTCGGCAAACATTCCAGAGTTCCAGGTGCGAAAGTTTGGGGAACCCGAGGTTGTTGTGTCTCATGTTGTAAGTCCCAGTAACTTCTACATCCAGCACGTTGACTCCATCACCAAGCTGCAGGCACTTTTTAATGGGTAAGTTATTTCATCCCATCTGCTTTTTCTCAACTTTTTACAGCCCTCGCTGATTCTGTGATCACATTTTCAGAACTTAACAGGGCACTTATCCTTATTGTTCATTACTGTTCTTTGTAGACCCTCCTCCTCCACCACCTTTTTTGTTTTTTTTGTTTTGTTGAATATTCCACATGTTTCTGATTACAATTATGTTTTTTTCTCTCCTCATGTTGAAGCAGCTGGGAATCCAGTAGTTCATATGCTGAGCAGAACTGCATTCCAGACATTGGAGCCCATGTAATCGCCTGGTTCCCGAAGGAAGAACAATGGTGCAGGGCTCAGGTGACAAAGATATGTGGTGTAAACAAAGGTGAGTCTGTGTATTTGTTTTGAGGGTTGGAGCGGAAGCTACGAGGTCAGGCAAGGCCAACCACCATTGTCATTCAAGGCAGGGCAGCTTTACTGATGTAGTCTATTTCATAGACAAGGTAACTCAATATGCTTCACATAATTCACAGTACAACATTTAAAACCATTTACAAACAAAACCATTTGAGACATTTACCTTGAAATGCAAAGTAAAGAAACAAAAAATAGCCTACTAAAATCATGAAGTGAAAGAACAATATTGTGCAAAACATAATTTTAAAAATGCTTTGAAAAGACTTGAATCATAGGTAGGGGGGTTATTGTTTTTAAGACAGGATTTAAATCAAGTCAATGAAAAGAATCATATACTCGTATAAGAAATGCATATACAGTAAATGCTGAGGTGATACTGTGCAGTCAATGGAAAACTAATTATTAATTCAGATGTTTGTTTTAGTTTTTCTCAATTTTAAAAAGAGAAGTATAGGTTAGTAGATTGCATTAGGGCGTTGAAGATACAGTCTGGCCCTGGTCAAAGTTGACAATCCCTGCATTTGGCTTGTCTGTTGTCTGTTTGTTACCAGATGAAGCCACTGATGGAGCCGAGAATGAGGCTTCCATCAAGGTGGAGGTGAGAAGGCTGGATCATGGCGACACCGCCTGTATCTCACTGTGTCACGTCAAGGAGCTGAGCCCACGAATGTGCAAATTACCTCTCCAGTCAATGCAAGTCTCCATGGCAAATGTGAGTAACTCCTTTTTAATTATTTCAACAGCAGTTTCGCCTTCTTGATGTTCCACATGCATGGAAGATCATCAAAAGCGCCGAGACTGTTTTGAGGCCACACGTGTGAGCTGATACGATCAACGTTATTTCAGCATGTGCTTCGATCAACAGCGCGGAGGCTTAAAATAAGGCTGCAATCACTTTTTGCGACTTACAGCATTTCAGATGAAAGTAAATACGTTGATGCTCAATCTGCTCTGCTTTCTGTCCCACATGCTGGGGGCGGAGGTCCAGCAGGCAGAACAGCTCACAAAATGACAGCTTCAACATCGACTAGTCATTATGACCAAGTCTTCTGCATGCACCAGATTGTTGGGTCTGTGCCTTTTTTTAACTTATGCAAGACCAAGAAAAACAGGAGTTGCTGCCTTATCCGGGAGACTTCTGAGGAGGCAGCGTCAGTTATATTTATGCGCGAGAGTCATGATCATTTTTGGCAGAAGAGAAACAGGTCAATAAGTTAGGAACAGACCAATTGGGGTTTCGCAAGAGATCCCCACTGGTCTGTTGACCGTACATATTATTTGCATTTTCTCAACATGATTTTTGAAAAGTATTTCTCAGTGTTTTTTATGTTTACCCCCCCCCCCCCCCCCAAATCCCCCCTCCTCCATTTCCGCCCCTCAGGTGATTCCTAAAAATGGGACAGACTGGACTGAGGAAGCAATTGATTGGTTTAGAGAGATGGTGCACAACCGGACGTTCTATGCCAGAATTTACACAGACGGGCCCGGCGTGTCAGTAGAGCTTTTCTTGGAAAAAGGGAAGCTTGGAGCTATGAGGTACTTGCCTGTGAAAAGAGGCCAGCTAATCAATTAAAAGCATATGATTATCAGATTTCTAAAATGAATGGGAAACCTCATAAAGCTTTTCCTGATGATGTGTCTATAGTACTCAGCAAAGTCTTTGTTTTGGCAGTACCGCATATCTAAGTAATATAACCCACGAGGTGTTTATTCACTGAATTATAGAGAGATGTTGGAATTTATTTTGAAGTAGGACTTTCTACGTCCATATGCTTATGTAAGTATGGAGCAAGATATGCTACTGATGATTGAATACATAATAGAGAGGAAGCCACTATTTACAGATCTACTTAATGCGCGATGTTGAAATTGCTGCTGTGAAAAAGGCTCATAAAACAATGAGCTAGGGCTTGCCTGCTTTTTCACAGTACTGTACAGTATGTATGTATCGAGTGCAGTGGTTCTTAACCTGGGTTTGATCGAACTCAAGGGTTTCGGTGAATCGGTCTCAGGGGTTCGACGGAGCCTCTGCCATGGAGGTTAAGACACACCCAACTCAACCTGTCAATTAGTTATGACACGCCCGCTTGGTCATCGCTGGCTGCAGATGATCACATGACATTGCTTGTCCAATCAGTGCTGTGGGAAATTTAGTTCGCTCAGTAGTCACTGTGTGACTGTCGTGGTAGTACGTTATACAATTTTTTTTTAAACTATACTCATGCCATGTAATTTTATTTACTTTTTTCTGTTTTTAATAAATGTGTTTTTTTTTTAATGTCTTGAATTTTTAAAAAAGCAAAGTTTTATTTTTCACTAATGAAGTGTTCGGTGAACGTGCACATGAACTGGTTGGGTTCGGTACCTCTAACAAGGTTAAGAACCACTGATCTAGTGTAACATTGATTATGTAAATGATATACAGATACTGGACTCAAGTATGTAACGGGTCTGAGTCATTTGTGCATTGCAGGAGGGGGCCGCCATTGTCTTTGCGACTAGCCCAGAACGGACATGCAAAACACAGCAAACTGAAGAATATGAGTTTGCCAAAAGACGGTAAGGAATTCAACTCAGAATGCGATTCTACTTCTACGGGCCATATGCATGCAACTGCGATCAGTCGGGTCGACGTCGACTAATAGCTGATGACGACTGATATTTTTTCAATGCAGTACAGTGATCCCTCGCTACTTCGCGGTTCACTTATCGCCGTTTCAGTGCATCGTGGATTTTTCAAAAGTGGTCATCAAAAAAATAATAAAATTGCGAAAATGCCTCAAAAGGTCCGCGAGAGGCCGCGAAAGTCAGCAAAACAGTAAGACACATAGAGCAACACATACAGTACTCTCTCTCTATATATATATATATATATTAGTAAATAGCAAGTAATGTTAATTACTGCAAACATGTACTTCTACATGCATGTATACCATTAAATTTGGCCGTAGAAATATTATATATACTCAGACACATGTACATATACCTGTACGGGGGGGTACCTACTTTGCAGATTTTCATCTTTCACAGCGGGGTTCTGGTCCCCATTAACCACGATAAGCGAGGGATCACTGTACTCAAATAAATATAAAAAATGTTAAAAATCAATGGAGGAGGTAATGTTTGCCAGTAGCCTATATTTCCCCAACTGTGAACAGCTGATACATCAAATTTGTACATAACTTGCACGAGAATCAACATGGTGGCTTGGGTGACTGTTGACCCGTTGTTGCTGTCAACGGCTCTACCTCCTCCTCAAGCCAAAAACACGTGATTAGCGACCAGTCGCCGTCTCGTTCTAAACGTGATTGTGGAGCCGTACAGTCGGCCAGTCTGTACAACCACTACCACTCTTCTGTCAAATGGCCACTCCTAACTTTCTCATTTACTTTCAGACCGTGCTCAAGCCCAATGGAGAAAACAGGACTTAGACTGGGAGAAGTACCTCATCTCATGCTACACTCAGCGGAAAAACTGGCTGACAGTAAAAGAGGGAACGTCTCCAGTTTTGTATTCAGAAATGTTTTAATATAGGTGATAATGATGCTGTGCAGGGGATTATGTTAAATTGGGATTTTTCTTCAGTAACTCAAGAACGGTTGAACTTTGTCATCTATCAGCGTGTCTAGTTTCATGTATTAAAATGTTAAAAAGAAAAAGTGCGCCGAAAATCGCTGTTTCCCCCTATTGTGTTCATTGAATCTATGTTCTGCTCTTGTATTTGCAATGCAACCCTTTTATTGTATTCTCATGTTAACTGAGGCCGAGCCAAGAATAATAAAAAAAAATAATGTTATTTCAGGTTGAAGTTGAAAACTGAATCTCAAACCCCATCAAAATAGAGTGCATTGTGTTTTCCATCAACTCGGGAAACCATTCTTCCAGCAGTTCGTCAGTGTCATATTCAAAAGATGAACTTCTTGGTTGCATAAATTGTCTTCCTTTGGTTAGTATTGAGTACCCCCATAATAGTATATTGTATTTTCAAAGTCAAAATTCAGTATGTACCACTGGTTGTTTAAAAAAAAAAGTCTGTGGAGAGTATAAAGCACTAAATTCAAAACGACAGCGGCTACCACAACCCTCCCACTAGTTTATAATGTTGTAATAAGTGAAGCACTAGCTCATTGCACTCTGAACAATCCACATTTTTTGAAAGGTTTTGTTTGTTCAGATGTTCTGCGCTTGTCAGAGAAGGTACAAATTTCTCATAAATTTTCGATGATGTTTGATAGTAGTGCATGTGGGCAATCATCATTTTTATGGTTGCTTTAACTTTGCTCCACTAAGCATATATGATTTGTAGTATAAGAACTGTGGTTTTGTATTGTGAAAATGTACTGGGGTCAGATTATGACGAAAAACTATTAAAAAAAATAAACATGTTATGAGAATAAAGTTATTATTTTGAGTGAGTATATGTTAAAATTATCACTCAAATGTGTTATACAGTCTCAAAACATTTATGGTAGATTAAATTTCAAACAACCACAATATTCCAAATATATTAAAATTTCTCGCCAAAATGAGGACTAACTGTACAATACAACTATTTTGGTAATCTGACTTTTTTTTTCTTTCATAATTATGTCTGGAGATATTTTTGCAAGTTGCATTGCTGCAACTTTATTCTCATAATTCTAATATTAAATAGAATGTATTTTCCGCGTGACCCCAAAACTCCTTTGTCGTCTCGTTTGGCTGAAGTCCAGGTACACTAATTTTAACTAATGTGAGATTTTACAGTGGCTACTGACTGTTTTAAAAGTTTATGACACTCTCATCAGGATTTCCATAAAGTGTCATCCAGAGTTGAAGAGGTCATGCATCGTTGACACGTGCAACCTGTCAATGACAGCAGCTCAGGTCAAAGGCCGCCTTCATCTTCCTGCCCTCCCGAGCACAATAAATAATGAGGCATGATTGTGTCCACACAGATTCCTTCTTAATCCCGGGGGTAGGCGGAAATCGAGGCGTTTGATGTGAAAGAGTCTTGTTGCAGCGCAATAAAGAATGCCATTGTATGCTAATGCTTTCGACAAGACCATATGACCACGACGGTGCAGGGCACTGGCTTGTGGTGGAGGAACGATTAGCATTTTCCCAACGCGTGGTGTTCCCAACACAGCATTTTGCTTTGCTTCAAAAGAAAAACATTTTAATTCACTTCTTCTTGATTTGTACACTTTGTGTGTACCATCACAGCTGAAGGTAAAATCCATACTTTTATCATTTGCTTGTGTTACTCTGAGAGGTCAGAACTGGTGTGGCTAAAAGCCATCATCCCTCCGGTGACCATCTCACTCGAACTCGATTGCAACTTTATCGCAATATAGGTCATCTTTTCAAAAGCCTTTTGCAAAAACAATAGAACTTATTCAGTCATCGGCTTCCTCTGAGGAATTTGTTGACTGTCTTATCGAGAACTGGGCTGTAGGTCTGTTTGGGAGTTCGGTATTAATACAGGGTGAGCGCATCACGTGGCTCAGCGGATGTTTCACAATTGGCTTAGACTTTTTGTGTTTCGTGACGATGCTAGGCCATCGCCCCTGCTTTTATAGACCAATGCACAACTTTGCATTTCCGGACGTTGTCCTAGAACCTCACACGGACATAGCCATCGGTTAGGATGACCACCTTTGGGTTACGCCGCGTGTACAGCCGGCTGAGTCTGGTAAAGATCTAATGCTATACCTTTCGAAGACAGTCATAGGTTGTTGCATGATTTTTCACAAAACGTTACCTTACTCATAAATGTCAATCTTGACTGTCCTTTTTTGTTTACAGCTCTGGAGTCGAAAATGAACTGGGGGTCCTTTTACGCCGTGGTCAGCGGCGTAAACAGGCACTCGACGGGCATTGGTCGCATTTGGCTCTCCGTCATCTTCATCTTCCGTATCCTGGTCCTGGTGGTTGCGGCAGAGACCGTCTGGGGAGATGAGAAATCCGGCTTCATCTGCAACACCCAACAGCCCGGCTGCAACAGCGTCTGCTACGATCAGTTCTTTCCCATCTCGCACATCCGCCTATGGGCGCTCCAGATCATCCTGGTTTCCACCCCGGCACTCCTTGTGGCCATGCATGTGGCCCATCGCCGCCACATTGAAAAGAAGATCCTAAAGCGGGCGGGACGTAACAGTCCCAAGGAGCTGGAGCACATCAAGAACCAGAAGTTTCTCGTCACTGGAGCTCTTTGGTGGACCTACATGACCAGCATTGTCTTCCGAATTCTCTTTGAGGTTGCTTTTCTCTACATTTTCTACATGATCTACCCTGGCTTCAGGATGGTGCGCTTGGTGAAGTGCGATTCGTACCCGTGCCCCAACACAGTGGACTGTTTTGTTTCCAGGCCTACAGAGAAGACCATCTTCACTATCTTCATGCTGGCCGTGTCTGGAGTGTGCGTACTGCTCAACCTGGCCGAGGTGGTTTACCTCTTAGGCAGGGCCTGCAAACGATTCTTCCGCCGCTCTGAGGAAGAGTCCAAAGTGGACTGGATGAGTCAAAAATTGTCTTCCTATAAACTGAGGACAATCAGTTGATAGCTGGTCATTTTTTATAGAGAGATAAATGAAGGGCGAGAAGTGTTTTACTTTCTCACACACAGCTCTTGATTCTCATGTTAAACTACTAAATAACCACAAAGTATGTTGCTCATTATCCATTGCACAGCATTATTTCTTGGCAGTGTAAAATAGTGAACGTATTTATTATAAGAACAGTTTTTCTTTTTCAGTTTTTACTAAGTCGTGTTCATGTCTTATCTTGTAGAAAGGTCAAGGTTCATGGACCCTATCAGCCCTAGTCCATGTTTGAATTAAAACCATCTCATTCACAATTTGAATTGCTGTTTTCCATTTTCTTCAATAGATACCGGTAGTGTATAGAAAAAGTCTACACACCCCTGGTTCAAATGCCCGGTTTTTCTACCCAAAAAAAAATGGACCAAGATTAAACAATTTCCAGTATTGATGTGGCCTTTAACCAACCAATTTAAATGTCTCTTTCAAATCTTAAAATACAGCAGAGATACAACACGATCTCCCAAATGTGGGAAAAGGTGTTATGGTTTGGTACAACGGTTGATGGTTGATTTTTTTTTGTTGTTTTTTTATTTTACTGATCCTTGATGTACAGGGTGTCCATAAAGTCTCTTTACCATTTCAAAAATGTATTTAAAAAGTCAATTGATTAGATATTTTATTCAGATTTGTTCTATTGTATTCAGTGTTTATTCAAGTTTAGCCCAAAGGTGAATGTGTGGTGTGGGATCATGTGCAATCGAATAATTGGTCCATTTTTCTTCAACGAGACATCCATTACTGCAAATGTTTACCTTGACCTTTGAACTAAATATGTGGCACTACAACTGAATGACCTTCAACCAACCATCATTTTTCAGCAAGATGGCGCACCACCGCATTGGGGGCTGCATGTTCGTGGGTTCCTCAAGCAAACATTTTCAGACGGGTGGATTGGAAGGGATGGGCCAATTCCTTGGCCGCCACATTCACCGGATATCACTCCTCTGGACTTCTTTCTATGGGGCTATGTTAAAGATATTGTGTATTGAACAAAGATAAGGGACATTACTGACCGAAAGCAAAGGATTTCTGATGCCATTACCACAATTGATGAGGCTATGCTACAGCAAACAACGGTACAAGAAATTGAATACCGTCTTGATGTGCTTCGTGCAACTAATGGTGCCCATGTAGAAGTATTAAAAGAGGTTAATAAAATACTAATAAATGCTGAATACAATAGAACAAATCAGAATAAAATATATAATCAATTGCATTTTTAATAATGTTTTTGAAATGGTAAGGCGACTTTATGGCTACCCTGTATAATACATTTTAAGTGAATCACCTAAGTACACTTTTTATGTTCCTACATTTAAGCACAGAGTTAATGTTCAAATGGTGCATAAAGTTCCAGTTGCTCACAATGATAGAAAAACATACATTTCACAAATAAAACCTCTGCAGTGATTTTTTTTTATGATCACTTGGGCCTACTATGCTACTGTATTTTGTTGTTAGACCTTATGGGGGTATTTGGAGGGTCAAGTATTTTTTTTCAGACGGTACATAATGTAAAAAGTTTGAGAACATCAGCAGGGTAGAGTAATTACTTCATACAAAATATAGAACAGCACTTGTCTTTCTGCAATTATGTAATTATGCTGCCGCAAACATTGCACGCATGTGCTTGTGATTGTAATAGTTTAAGCGCTGCCAGAAAACGTCATACGGCACTTTTCCAATGCTATTTTTCATGAGCGTCTGCTGGTGAAACCGCTTCTTGTGATCAGCTGCTTAGTTGAGTAAGCACTCTGTGATAAGTGACCTTTGTTAGTTGATGCAACAAAGTGAGCGTTAGAGAGAGTAGAAAAATAGAACGGCACATTGTCCATTGAGTAATATGAAAAATATTGTGCTTCTATTTAAGTACGGACCAACATCTTGCGTAACTTTACACGTTGATTTGATGGTGTTTGTTTTATTTTTGAGGACACAACATTGAGATTGAGCTCTCTAAATTGCACCGTTTTGGGGGGTATTTAATGTCATGGTTTCACTACAGTACATGCTTCATCTTAAATGTCAACATTAATGAATTATTGGCTTGCATATTTAAAATAGAACGTAATTTTATAGGCTGCACCACGGCAATATTGGTGATTAAACAAAAATAAAAAGCTGTTTCTTACAAGTGAAGAGTGTTTGCAGATTAGAGCTGTCATTTGTAAATTTTTGACTGAAATGAATTCAACTCAATTTACATCACAATAGCAGCAGTTTGATAAATAGTCAACAATTAAAAAAAGAGCCTTCAAGCTGTTTGCTGTCAAACTAAACATAAAACAAAAGAAATGTGTATTAATCATTTCTCAGCCTTTCAGTCCACTTCTTGTGCTTACATTAAATAGCATCTACAGTATGGCGTGATGTTTGAACCCTTTCAGCAGCTGAGTGAAAACAAACGGTGCAGCAAACATGTACACGATGAAATAACAGTACTGTACTCACAATGTGAGTCTCACATTTATATATCCTTCATCCCTTGAGTAGAACAAGTAATAGTGCCGCACTGATAAGCTGAGAGAGGATTTGAGGGGTAATTATCAATCCTACTTGAGCTCTGAGCAAGACAAGCCCAGCTGTGATATGATTGGCTGCTCCATCCGGGCAGGACTGTCTGTCTAATACTGCCCCCATGTGTCCGAAACAGTAGGAGCAGCATTCAATATCATGTCATTACTTTTTGTATTTGTACAATATGATGGAGTGCTATTTTTATTTTTGCTTATTAAAATGCATTAGAAATTGTTTTGGGTTTTTTTGAGGGGGGTGTAGTGGAGGGGTCTGGAATTGATCAAATACATTTCCATTCATTTCCAAAATTAGTATTTTGTGTTACAAACCGTGGCCACTGAAAATCTGAAACTCTTATCTCAAGGCACCTCCGTATTGAAATCTCAGAATTACTAACCATGGACTAGGTTTGTTGTAGGTCTTGTTCCTTTCATTCCACTGTGAGGATGCAAAGGCAGACTCATCTCCAAATCATGCCCCCACATGATAGGAGAGACCCCTGCACTATATTTAGCCACCAGGACCACTTGTGGCCGGAACAAAAGGCAGTCAGGCCCCCCATTGGCCAGCTGCCCTGTCAGTCACTCAAACAACCAAGTGGACAGGCTGTAATAGTTTACATTCGACTACACTGAGACGAATTTAACCTCAGGGGGAGGGGCAGACCGGACATGGTTGAGAGTTTGTCCATTAGTGTGTTGTGGTCAGTGGAAGAACCTCGGTTGGGGGCGTCCTGGAACCTGCCCGCCTGAGCCGGTCGGTGTGGAACTGACGCTGTGGCTGGTAGGAGTCCACTTTTCCTACCCATTCAAGGGCACAGCCAAGAGGCCCCGAAGATCACACTTGTTCTGGGACCGGTAACCCTCATGGACACCCAAAGACACAAAGGAGTTGTATACAAGGGATGTAGAAGGTGACAAGGTGGGTGAATTGCTAAATAGGACCTTAAAGTCTAGATATGAAAGGATTTTCGACACTACCCTGAATGAAGCACCCGTTCTCGTCCCTATACCTGACTGACATTATTTCGGTGGTCCCATTATGAACTTCACCCTTGTCTCGCTGGTGTTCCCTTTCACTCAGAGCAGCGATCACGTTGCCGCTGCTGGGGCCACGAGGGCCACGACTTGCAGGATCATGCCTGGAAGCTGCCTTTCCCTGTCCGCACATGCCAAATATATACCCTCTGAAAGTAAATATAATCCTGTTGTGGTCGACGTGGAATAGACCGGTAGTTGCCAACTTGTCCACTTGTTTGAACAACCTGACTCTTGAGACTCATTTGCTGTTAGCGCGGCTGAACATGGGAAGGCATTTTAGAAGAGGAGGGGAAGGAGGATACTTGCTGTTAGGTTGTGTTATTTTTGTCACGCAATATACACTACGTGAACTAAAGGATTTGGACACCTTGCCATTAAAAACAACAGGACCTTGAAATGGAAGAAAAATATAAGTTGATCCCTCTCTTGCAGCGCTAACAGTTTCCAGTCTTCTGGGAACAATTTCTACAAGATGTTGGAGAGTGTCTGTGGGATTTTCTTTTCTTTTTTTTTTCCATCCACATGAGCAGGGTTGAGGTCAGGGCTTTGGGCAAGTGATTGCAGACCACATTCATTCATTCAGCTACGCCTTAAAGCGCTGTTTCAATACACTGAAACCTGATGACTTAGTTCAAAACAAATGGGTTGATTACAATGATGTATTTAAGTCTAATACAGTAACTCAAACAAGTTTTAAAGAATATTTTCTTTGAGTGTGTTGCTTTTTTGCTGAAGTACCCAAAGTAACAGCAGTAGCAGTAATCATACTGAAATAAGTATTGTTAATAAAAGCACTATTGTTTTTTTGTTGTTGTTTTTTTTTTTATGTTGATGGTGGTTGTAGAAGTATTGGAAGTTAGAAATGTCAAACTCGAACAAAGACGAGTATGGAATGGAGTACAGTGTTTATTTATGTGAACTATAATAATTGTAACATAGTCTTATTGTGCTTGGCAGTAGGTCTAGGAGTTGTCGTGATACAAGTAGTAGTAGTCGACTGAAAAAAAATGTTTTGAATTGAATTAAAGTGGTTGCATGAAATAAAATCATCCATCCCTCCATTTTCCGATCCGCTTATCCTCACAAGGGTCGCGGGGGGTACCGGAGCCTATCCCAGCCGTCTTCGGGGGACACCCTGAACCAGTTGCTAGCCAACCGCAGGGCACACACAGGCGAACAACCCTCTGTACTCACACTCACACCCAGGGACAATTGAGAGTGTTCAATCAGCCTGCCATGCATGTTTTTGGAATGTGGGAGGAAACAGGAGTACCTGGAGAAAACCCACGCAGGCCCGGGGAGAACATACGGAGCTGGTATTGAACCCGGAACCTACGCACTAACCACTGGCCCAGCGGGCCACCCAAAATAAAATCATCTGGATCCAAATCTATTTTTATATAGCTGTATAGTCTCCTAAAAAGTGATCTGGATTCACACGATCTTATTTTTTTGCAACCATTTGAGAAATTAAAATGGAAGAAATTCAACAAAACACTTTTTTTCCAGTGTACCAGCTGTGGTGTTGATGGAAAAATATTACTGTGACTAAAAAATGGGGTTGTCGTAGTATTGCTGCATTTAATTATAATAATACATGACTGACTAAAGAAAATTGTATTGTATCATCATTATATGACCAACTCTTATTACTATTACTAGGATTAGTCTGGGGGAAAAAATAGCATGGAACCTCCCAAGTAAAAATGTATGTTTTGCCTTTTCCCAATCCCTCCAGTCCCAGCTGTGAGCTCACTTTGACGATGGGGGACTGGAACCTGCTGGGAAAGCTCCTGGAAAATGCCCAGGAGCACTCCACCGTGGTGGGCAAGGTGTGGCTCACGGTCCTCTTCATCTTCCGCATCCTGATCCTGAGCGCCGCCACAGAGAAGGTGTGGGGCGACGAGCAGTCAGGCTTCACCTGTGACACCAAGCAGCCCGGTTGCGAGAACGTGTGCTACGACATCACTTTCCCCATCTCCCACGTTCGCTTCTGGGTGCTGCAGATCATCTTTGTGTCCACGCCTACGCTGATCTACCTGGGCCACATCCTGCATCTGGTGCGCATGGAGGAGAAGCAAAAGGAGAAAGAGAAGACTCATCCTCCGAACAAGCCGGCCCTCGTCGCGAACGCCCACAAGCACAAAAAGGCCTTGATGAGAGATGAAAAAGGACATGTGCGCCTGCAGGGGGAACTCTTGCGCACATATGTTTTTAATGTCATTTTTAAGACTCTCTTTGAGGTGGGCTTCATTGTGGCCCAATACATGTTGTACGGCTTTGAGCTGAAGCCCATGTACACATGCGACAGGCCGCCATGTCCCAACGCGGTCAACTGCTACATCTCCCGACCCACAGAGAAAACCATTTTCATCATCTTCATGCTGGGCGTGGCCAGCGTTTCCCTCTTCCTCAACCTCATTGAGATCTACCACCTGGGCTTCACCAAGTGCCGCCAGGGCATCACCTTTAGAAGAAGAAACCAATCACCTGAGACCATGTCCAAGGGGCACAGCGACACCGAAGCGCCGTTCGGCCCGACGTATGACGACTATTTCCACGAGCATCGCCCTCCCAGCTACAACCTCTCCCCGCTGTCCGAAGGCGCCGAATCGTCCTTTCAGCCCTGTAATAGCAAAGCGGCCTACAAACAGAACAAGGACAACTTGGCGGTGGAAAGGAGTGGCACCAAGCTGGAGGAATGTGACCCGAAAGGAAAGAAGCGAGGATCTGCCCCCGGGTCACCCACGCAGAGCAGGCAAGGCCGCAGTGCCAAGTACAGCAACAACAAGACTCGAATAGATGATCTCAAAATATGAGATGCGGCTTTCAGGGGGCGGAACGCTGAATGGAAAAAAACTGTATTCATGTGCAGGTTTGACTCATTCCAAATCAGACATTCATGGTCCACAAAGTTGATTTTGTGAAACATTTACAGTATTGCACAAAGGACGCAGAAAATGGCAAAGGGCCCAACTTTTGAAACAACACAATACCGTGGGACCTTTGAAGTTGGACACAATCTGTCCTCAATGCTGTTCTAATTTAAAAAAAAAAAAATTCTCTAATGGAATTCATTTCTTCAGCGGGGGAAAAATTATTTATGAACGGATTCCTGACAAGTGTGACACCTTAACCACTCTATAATAAGACTATCAAACTTGAAAGTAAATCAAAACTAAAGAAAGTCATTGTGCACAATAGTCTCACGTTGTGGCAGGTGTTGCTGGAAGCGTTGCACAATCAAAAATAATTGTAAAGTACACCCCCTTCCATCGCAGGGGTTATGTTCCGGGACACGCCCACAATAAGTGAAATCCATAACAAAGAAATAACACACTGAAACACTCCTAAGGCAACATTTACAGTACTTTTTTAAAAAAGTATATAAACTCACTCTAAAATAATATCAAAACATTTAATATACCAAGAGAGTGCAAGATCACTGGATAAGACAAAAATATAGCAGTGTACAAATCCCTCCATGTGCTGGCGGTGGTTGTCTGGTTAGCATTCCGCCTCACAGTACAGAGGTGCAGGGTTTGATTCCGGCTCCAGCATTCCTGTGTGGAGTTTGCATGTTGTCCCTGTGCTTGCGTGGGTTTTCTTCGGGGTACTCCGGTTTCCTCCCACATTCCAAAAACATGCACGGCAGGTGAATGGAACACGATAAATTGTCCCTTGGTGTGAGTGTGAGCGTGAATGGTCGTTTGTCTCTGTATGCCCTGCGATTGGCTGGCAACCGGACCAGGTTGTCCCCCGCCTACTCTGCAAAGACAGCTGGGATGGGCTTCAGCATGCCCGCGACCCTCGTGAGGATAAGCAGATAATAAAATGGATGGATGGATGTGATTGACATTTGATGAATCGCATTGCTCACATTGTAGTAGTAAGCACGCAGATCCTTTCCAATGTCAATGTGGCTATTTTCCGTTTTTACCATGACTGGTCGCCATCTTTTACAAAACACACAAAATAATCAAACAAATACTTGCGGAGTTGATCCGTCAGATACTCACTGAGTTGCAACCTCGTCGATGAGCTGCGCATTCTGTATGATGATGCAGGTTGAAATTTCCACCTTTGGAAGGGTCACCGTACTTTGAATCAGTTTACTTCACTTTTACCGTTGTGTTACTGTTTATAGTCCCGAGAAAGCAAAAATAAACCAATCTAAATTTGATACTCCACAGAGAAGAGTGTTGTTAACAACCCTGCCAAATTTCAATGATTGGAAACATTGTCGAGTACATAAAAACACATTTTTTAACACATCAATCTTCTGCCTTCTCACAATGATGTGCGTGCACACACGCTGACAATGGGGCAGCCAGTCGAAGCCCCGCCAGTCAAATCGCACGTTCACACACTGTCAAGTTTGATTTTTTCAAAAGTATTTACAACTTGTGTAAAGTGACCACGCTAGCTGGCTGTCTGAGAGAAAGATGCTTTTTCCAGGTGTAGACAGAGCTACTCAGCTCATCGTCCTAATCGTACTTGGCCGGATAATGGTGAAAAACAGGTCAACTATTGTTGCACAATTCCCTGCTAGATCGTTCTCAATCTTTGCCAAGGTTTACGGCAATTATTTTCAAACATGTATCACATGATTAGAAACAGATCACCGGATTAATTTTACAGGGTCTTTAATTGATTGGGATTACTTTGACTGCAAAAAAATACAGCAAAGTCGAGGTCCGCTCAGGTTTTTAAATAGAATTGATTGTTAAACTTCATGTCAAAAATTCCCATTAGTGAATGTTTATTTGTGATCTGCAAACGTTTAATGAAATAAGACAGAGTCAGCCTCCAGCACAGTTGACAAGTGTAATGTTGGAAAAGAAATAACTGCTACTCGTGAAAACACTGTATCCAATTCCAGGGTGTGCCTCAGTAGAGATTGCGTTCATCTCAGTTTCAATATTCGTTATGTGTGATTATTTGATCACCCAGAAAAAAAAAAAACATAATTCAAAGCAGAATTGTTTGTATCTTAGTTTGTTATTTGATTGCTGTAAAGTGTTTGGTGACGCTCTGTCAAAAAGGAACATGTAAATAAAGCTGTCTTAAACTTGCCACTTAGCATTGAGTCTCATTAGATTCAATAGATCATCAACTACTTAAAGCGGGGTACCATCGGGTAATAACCCAGTATGGGTTTGTGTTTTTTCCCCACCCCCTCCCTTATGTTTCTTTTCATCTGCAAAAACTTGGCGCCGTAGAAGGCGACTCAGCAGACACCCGTTCCGTATCCCCCTGTTGTTCGTTGTTTTTCAGCGTGTTTTGAACTGTTTGTGTCTGTTCCATGTCGTTGCGCCCTGTGGTACAATGAGAAAGCAATTCTGATTTTGAGTTGAGAACCACGCTAGAGTTACCAGATAAGCTAACAGTTACAATTTCTTCGATTACTCTTTCTATTTCTTTGTATTTCCGCCATTCTTATGTCCCGTGGCACTACCCTGCCTCTCACGGGTCAGTCTGAGTACTACAGCAGACTTGGATAAATAGTTTGGCCATCTTGGCACATTAAAAAATAAAGTATGTTAAGATGTTCATGGTTGGTGTGTATGCTTAATTGCGGCTGAAATTACAGGCCCCGTTCACGAATGGTCAAAAACAAATTGATTCTCCACTAATCATAGCGGTGTGGTAACATTTGTGTTCTCACACCCACTAACTGCAAAGAAACACCCTGAACATGTGCACGCATTGAGCTCATCCAGGAAATCGTGTTGGTGCCTCTGGTATTTAAAAAAAAAACTTGTAAATGAGCTAACAGCATACTGTGTTCATGACGACAAAGCCCCTGCCTGGTGTGATCATAATTTTCGCGTTAAGACTTGATGTCAAGGGAAGAGAAATGTGCATTTGCTCTAATATAAAATATCCATACTACAAATGCAAACAAACAACAGATCATGAGATTTCAAATGTCTTGATGAATGCATGTTTCTTTTTCTTGCTCCACAAAGTGCTTGTTCAATAAGAAACATATTTTGGGCTCATATGGCATTTGTGAAAATAAGCAAAGTCAAGCCAGGAGGAAAACATGATGTGGGAGCATTGTTTGTAACTTATGGCTTCATACAGTTGCTGTTGGAACGAGTAAAATCTCTTGTTAATTTTCCGAATATCACTTTGTAAATGGAAACACCGATGGGTTATTAGAGGTCAGAAAAAGTGGACGACATACAGACTCTTAAAATGTAATCAAGTGGACCTCCTGAACCCAGTGGCCTTAACATTAGGTACACCTGTGCAAAATGCAGTATTAGAAACCTTTCCTAGTATGGTCCACCAACTACATTATTGCTGCTGTGTAAAGTATTACTCGAGGCCGAATATTTGATGCAACTCATCTATGGAATATTATGGTGTAAACTTATGCTGGACCTAATTATGTGGACAGTTATTTGATAACTGAGGTGTGTACAATTGCAACTTTGGTCTCTCTCTCTCTCTCTCTCTCTCTCTCTCTCTCTCGCTTCACTTTGTTCTGCTTGTGGTACATATGCTTGAATCTGACTTTTGTTTGCTCCCAAAAAACACCTTTTATTTTACAGTACCATTCTGTGCTGATGATGCCCTAAGTGAGATTTTTTGTTGTTGTTTTTTTAATGTCAATTCATCATTAGTGTAGCGGTTATTAAAACTGTGCCCCGGAGGGGACAACCCATTGATTGTATGCCAGTGCCTCGTGCTAACACCTGGAGAGAATTTCATGGGAAATAACATATATTGTTGGTATTTAACACCCCATTGATTGTCTTCGTAACGCCAGCTCTCGAGCTAACACCTGGAGAGAATTTCATGGGAAATAACATTGATTTTTGGTATTTAATTGAGAACATAAAATGAGGCATCCACATGAGTCACTTTACTGCAGTTGTGGGAAGTGAGCTAATGAAGTACAAATACTTTACTTTGAGTATTTGCACATTTGAAAAGTTTTTGCTTTTAATCTGTATGTCCATACTTTTTATTCATCTTTTTTTTTCAACCTCAGAAGACGATAACAAAACGTAAATTTTTTTTTAAAAAAAGACAAGAAAAGTAAAGGCAAGTAAAGTCATATGAAACTAAGCCTGACAATTACTAACACTCTACTGTATGGAGGTGCTTTACTTCTGGTGTCCTGTGTGTTCTTCAATGTTACCTGTCTACACACACACACACACACACACACACACACACACACACACACACACACACACACACACACAAACACCTGCATCCACATATTATAACAATGATATTAAGTTATGCCCTGCGATTGGCTGGCAACCGATTCAGGGTGTCACCCGCCTACTGCCCGAAGACAGCTGGGATAGGCTCCAGCACCCCGCCCCCCCCCCCCTCCCCCCTGTAACCCTAGTGAGAACAAAGCGGTTCGGAAGATGAAGATATTAAGTTATCACCACAGGGGACAAGTTTAGGACACCTAGTAAACTAAACAAGATTCAGCATGAACACAATTGGAAAGATTAGGTTGGTAATGTACAGTATACAGGAACCGAGGTTGGGGAACGAGCTGAGGACAAGAGTCTGGGCACCATGACCCACCAGGTGTCAGCAGGAACGAGGAAGGGGGCCAGAAGAGAGAGAGGACGAGATGGAGAGATCGACCGACATCCTGTTTTCGAAGACATTTTCGCCTTTCCTATCTCGAAATTTCTTTCGTAACAAGAGGCAATATTTTCCCGTTGAGACGTTTCGTAACTTGAAAATTTCATATAAAGAGACGTTCGTGAGTAGAGGTTCCACTGTACAAGTACAAACCTGTACTTGTAACAGCAGGAGGAACTGCGGAGGGGGCAGCAGTGGTCTCTGGTTCTGGCTTAGTTGACAGGTCGATCAGGGAGCTGCTGTTGTTGCTGCTTGGAGCTTGTGTCTGCACATTTGCTGGTTGCTCTGACGTGTCTTCCTCTGTGCTAGACTTGCAGATTGTCTGATCTTCAACAGGGCCACTGGACACCTTTTCAGCCGTCTTTAACTGGGCGTCCTACAGTATGCATGAATGGAAGGCATGTCATACAGTTATCACAAGACCACAAGAAAGGTGCGATAAAAATCAATAATTAAAAAAAACCCACTTAATACATTATCACAGATGTTTGACATCGTCGGAAAAACTTTGTATGCAATAAATGTGAAACAAAGTAGTAAATTCAGTAGTTATTGATTATGCCTTCGATGAACTCTTATGCGGGCGGCTATGTGAACTAGTTCATTACGTGCAGTTTGTAACCTCCAAACCTTGGATGTCAGTGCTGTTCTCAACAAACAACCTTTGTAAATTAACTAAACTTGATTTGTATTGTATTATATTGTCACATTAAAATTATTTTTCAAGGTGGTTCAATCCAGTTTAAGTTCTGCATCTTCAGTTTTCTTTTCACACATTCAACTGTTTTTTCCTTCTATCTTCAGCTATCTGCTACAAAACTCATCTATTCCAGAATCTGCATATTTCAGGCTTTATTTCTGAAACGTAGCTTCAAAGCCATGACTAATAGTAATTGGTCATGAGGAAGTGACATCCACTGTTTTTAACAATTTGTCAAGAAGTAACCGAGTTTAGCTTTTCTTGTTAGCAGCAAGGTGCAGACATTCTTCGCCACAAGAATGTTTTTAATCTGCTGAGTTCCATCTATTTTTATGGGTAATGCAAGATGAGTTTGAAATAATATTTCAATGTTTTGGGCTATGCATGTTCATTAATATGGGCAGTTTTGAAGCATTTAGGCCGGGGTGAGTCAATTTGGTGTTTGTGGCAGGTTTTGGTCACCACACCCTCTGAATAGCAGACGTTGGCTGTATATCAATAACTACTTATTTAGCCTATGTATCATAAATTAGACCACACACTAATGCCTTCTTTCAACACGTTCAGCCTTTTCCTACCAGTGCCTCTTGGGCCTTTTGGACTTCAGTCTCAAAGTCCTCTGTCTTGTCGGGATCCAGGTCGCTGTCAGTGGTGCTTAGGCCACAAAAGAAGGTGGATGGAAGCTGAAGGCTCTTGGCTTTCTCCTCCTCCTTGGGCGTTGGCTTTTTCTCCCAAACAACCTGGCAGTCAGGTTCTGAATGGATCGAAGGCAAAACGTCAGGGAATTGATGAGTAATAAAATGAGTGACTCTGAATTCCCATACCTTGCCTAGATGCAGTGTCTTCTTCTCTTTCAGGAGGATCAGGGTAACGTTTTCCATTAAGGGATTTCACGGCCGACTCGTAGTCCTCATCTACACAAAAAATGCAAATGTAAAAAGTGAAGAGTCTATATCTCCTCATTTGTTCCAAAATGGCAAAGTTTGAACAGCTCAGCTTCATTATTTTACTTTCAGAAGAAAAAAAATGCACTCTCTTTACTACTATTATTTTAAATGTTGTCATTCTAATATTCAAATGCTGTTAAATTGAATACACACTACCCACAAAAAGTTAGGGATACAGTATTTGGCTTTGAGGGGGAATTTATAGAAATTGTAAAAAGTTCAGATGTGTATTTTGATACTGAACTGAAAGAAAATATATTTTCAATTTATACACACAGTATTTTTAAAAAAAATCAGACATTTTAAAATGTATTCAAATTTCTTTCCCCTTGATTTTAAGAGCTTTTTTCAATTACAGCACTGTTGTTCTCAATCATGCCAAACAAAAATGAGACACACGGACCCTGTGTTCAACTCATGCATGCCGACTACCAATTCAGGCATCATTGTTCAAATCGTGCTGTCCAAACTGAAAGTGCAGCCTCACCATAAGGTTGATCGTCACTGGCGTAGCCTGGTTCATTCTGATAGCAGAAAAGGGTGAGCTAGAGCAGCTAGAGCAGCTTGTTCAGCGGTGGGCTCCCTGACATACACAATCTCCACCTCTGAGTCCTCATTTGACACAGCACTGCTGATTCCTGTAACAAATAAACAAACATCTACATTAGTGACTGATATTTAAAGGAAACAAATCAGTGTCGATTACCCACAAGGCGTTAGTTTGAAACAGAAAAATATTATGCACAGCAAAAATTAACATGCATCCAGATTGCTGAGACGGGTTATACAATTACGGCGACAACGGTTACATACTGTATGCATGCCTAGGGGGTTCTAATCACATGACAGGCAAGACTCAAATGTGTGAAAGACGACACTGCTACAGTGGGCAATAGCTGGGACTATAATAAAATTATATTAAATCATTTGCAGGCATGTTCATTGCGGAGGCCACACTAGAATGGGAGCTGCATTTCACGCTGTTGCCACCTGCACGAAATGTGGAGTGTGAGATGTTTGCAGAGCATGCTTTCCTCTGAGGAAAGCGGCACTCCGCTCACCATTTTGGCGGCAATGGCTTTCAGTGGAAATTTTTCTTTTGGTGCGATTGCTTATTGATAAATATTTGAGACTGGCCTCAAATGCTGGCACTGTTTCAGCTTCGGGTCACTGTTCTGGTGGGGGAAAAAAAACAAGCCCGGAGCCCTGAAATTCTTGACCCCACCATCTCGGAATTGGATGAAACTTGGTATATTCGTTCGTTATGATCTTTGACGCACCAAACTTGAGATACATAAGCGTTTGTCAAAAATGTCTTCCCAATATTATGTTCTATTCGGCCCCACTTTTCTAAACATGGTATTCCGAGCAGTCTCATCTTAGTTTATTTAAATTAAGCAAAAAAAGTGTGTCCGCAATATCAACCAGATACAGTATTTTACACAATTGGGGCGTACAGAACATAATTCAAAGAAAATATTTGACTTGACCTCCGCTTTAAAGGACTGGAAGTATAACACTTTGAAATAGACATGCAGACATATTATTCATGTTTTAGGTGGGTTAAATTTGCTCCGGAGTAAGCTGTTTTCAGGGGCTACACCGGTGTAACTTTGCACGTGTGAACGCTCTCCTGGGGTAGCCCCTGCGCAGCACCGGAGCAAATTGTGAACACCCCTAACGTTAGAGTCACTCTAAAGCACGTCTATGACAGTAACAATAAAAATGGTGTCCTTCTCAGGGGTGTAGTGGGCGTGGTAGGCGGGGGTACGCCGTCCACCCACTTCTCCCGACGCCACATTCCATTTTTATTTCGGTTTTAGCCTTGCACTGTCTGCGGGTTATTGAAATGTTTGTTGATCATTGTTCTAATGCGAGTTATGCTTAATAACGTTGGCCTGTGATTATTTTGTACACCCACTTAAAAAAATCCCCGAATCGCGTACACCCACTTAAAAAATCCCCACTACACCACTGGTCCTTCTGTATTTAGTTATATTCAGAATCGGTACTTTTTCCACTTTCAGTAAAGTAAAATACCTGAATTAGCACTTTTTTACAGAATTATCTGTCGTGTGAGTACTTTGCCACTTGCGTCTGCCTTCATCGACATCTGAGATGCTGCTGCTCTACCATCTTGTGGCCACTAAAGAAACTTCAATTTCCCAGGTTTGCATAACACAGATTATTCAGAATAAAATCCACAGTGGCTTCCTCATCTGTCCAGGTACAACAAATGCATAAAAAGGGCAGTATTAAAACCATAAGGAACTGAAGCGTTCCTGTTTTTCTTTTTCTTTTAATCGTTGTCTTGAGAAAGCGTGTTGTTTCAATTTTGGGCCTGTGTTTCATTACACAGACAGTACACATCCAACCTGCTGATGTGTAATAAATGATAAACAGCCAGAAGCGCAGCTCACGACGGCAGTGGCTTTGCTTGATGCTTTTGAAGCAGCAGCCAAACGGACAAATGGACCTCATGATGTGCGCTGAGTAAATAGTTTGTGATTGCCTGCAGGCCTGTCGCCTCATCACCAATTTCGATGCCGTGCGCCCTCCGTAACTTCACGACAGTGCGGCCCAAAAACTAAATTTACAGAAAGAAAGAAGCAGCTGCAGACATGCTTTAACAAGCAGAAAATGTTCATTACTGCATGGCTTTTTGTCCATGTTGCTTTCACACTGTTTGCATAGCGGTGAAAGTGTTGTTTGCTGCCACCATGTGAGAGCCGGAACTCGCTGCAAAAAAATCAATCGGCCTTTTTAAACTGGAACACACTTGAAAGCACTTCGGCGTGGGGCAGTCAAATTGATTTTCTTTTTTACCACATTTCCTGGCAGGATACAGATATAATCGCCACCATGAAGATACTATGACAGCTGCAGAAATTTTTGTGAGCCTTCATTTACAAGTAACTTGTAAGTCGTCTGAAAAATAATGTCCACTCATTTGGTAATAACAAAACAAAACAAAAAAGCCTACATGTAAAAATTGTATATACATGTATGTGATATGATTTATTTTACAGATGACCTGGAGCCATTGATTGTGCAGTTGCCTCCATCACAACAGAGCAATGTCTGATCAACTTTTGATGAAAGTTCTTCAGGTGTGAGCTCACCTGCTGACTCTTCATCCAAAGTTATAACTGGCTCAGGAAGACAGTCCTCGCACTCCGAAGCAGTGTTTCTGTCTGTGGAGTCTTCATGTGAATAAATGCTTGTGAGAGCTGCAGCTTTTGGTGTAATTGATCTCAGCAAGTTTGCGTTTGTCGGTGATCCCTAAATATTAAATCAAATATATAAGTACGAATAAAAGCATTTGAAACATGTTACATTGAACATGCTGAGTACCAGTGCCTGTGTCATATGTGTGTGGCATTACAGGTATTCACATTTGGTTGAATTAGGATATTGCGATTGCAATCCATTTTCAGCAAATTATCGAGACATCTTTGCCTCATTATCAGTTCCCACAATGCTGTCTTTGGATATCCTGCTTAATGACGTTGCACGTGTTCTCTTAACTTTCTTCAAGTTGATATCACACACGTACTGGTTCCACTTTCTTTCTGGACATGTCCTTCCATGCACAGGATTGTGACGTGCAGGCTGAAGCGGAAAGGACCAGTCTCACTGCCATGTCCACCTTAAACATGACTGCTGCTGCAACATGAATCAACGCTGAAACAAAAAGACTAATCATTCAAACCGAATAGAAAACTGCTGAACATTATTTGTGATTTTATTGAGACAAAGGTTTAAATATGTGGAATCTATATGAGAGTTGTGCTTAATCTTATATCTCTTTCAACTTCCTCTCTACAGGTTACATCAAACTGTCCAGCAATTTAACTCATTATCATTCGTCACATACAAATGTTAGGTACAGTGAACAACTACTGCATGGTTATTTGCTAAATTATCCTCTCGGCATTTATTAGTTTGATAACTGAATTAGATTGTCCACAATTGAAATTTGAAGACACCTACTTACCCTGCCATGCATGTGCAGTGATCGGTCACTATGGAGCCAGTCTTCTTATTCACACATACCCATGCATGATAACACTGAGACTTTTGTCCCTGTCTTTGACGAGGCAAGACATCGTCTTTCAGGAAACAAAAGTCACAGTTTTCAGCAGCTTGATGAAAAAGAACCGACTAAACATGGCCACATACCACGTAATTATAAGCATCAAGACTCTTGTAGGCTTTGAGAGTCTCATGTGTGAAAAGGCTACGGGTATTTATCAAATACAGGCAAGCAGTGCGTGAGCGGACGAGTGCTTTTGCCTCCGAGTTGCGCGCGCATCTTCATGATGTCACTGTTGTTTGCAAAAATTGAAACTGGTCCATTGAGCTCGTGGTTTTTTTTATTATTGTGTGTATTGATACCCCGGTCTCCAATTAGTTTTGGGTCAATTTTGTCAATTTGTGGCGGTGTCAAACATAATTACAGCCATCTGGCCGTAGAATTCAATTTGAGTGGTGACAATTATTTATGAAAACAAAAAACTATGTCACGAGGCCCCTACTTCGAATTATTTCATCCTTTTGAAATATATGGGAACCCTCAAAATATAGTGACTGCATTATGAGACTAACAGTGCGTGTTTTTATCCTTTATAATAATAGATACATTGAGGAATGTCAACAACAAAAACAAAATAATAAAACCGAGAGGACTACATTTGACTTCACAAATTTATTCAACTAGATCGCCGATCTATTTCACACTGACACTACAAAATAACAGCCGCACGGTAGTGCTGGACAATTCGACGATCGGAGCATCACGACACTTTTCTAAATGGAACAAAAATGCAAAGCTAAAAGATCGTGACAAAATAAGACAACTGAAATCCTCACTTGTGTATTACTTATTTGAACTCAACAGAGTATTGAGCAAGTATGCGTCACGAATTGGGGATTGAAATCGTTTGCGATGGTTCAACAGTTTGGGAATCAAACGGCTCAGTGACGTACACAACAAAGCAGAATGGAAGATGTTTTACCACATGTCGGACTTGCGATTGTTTAGACAAACGAGAAAAAAACCCAAAATCATATTTTAAAAGCTGCCCTCTTTTAACAGAAGAAGTCAAAAGGGGTCATCATAAGAACCGCACAGTCAACAGGCTCCATTTAGTAAGTTCAAGGCCGACACACACCAGAACTGTCTCGTGAGATGATAAATGTAGAGCCAGGGTAGTGCTAGTGGTGCTGGAGGGGACGCTCTGAAGAGCCCTTCGAAAGGTTTGTGCGCCTCCTTCGATCGTGCTTAATCGTATTTGCCCTTCCCTTTGGGCGTGCCTTCGTTCCAGGCCACGTAAACAAACAAGGCCAGGACCACGTGCACAGCCAGCACGGCGACGATGGCGGCGTAGAAGTAGCTGTCCGAGCTTGACATCTTCATTGAGCCTGAGAAGAAAACACAGAAGAGATCGATGCATGCGGAATGTGGAAGACAATTATTATTCAGTCAGTTGCGACATGTACAAGAATTCTACACAGATTGAGAATGATTTTCTCCAATTGGTTTGGATTGGGGGCAGCCCGGGGGAGGAGTGGTTAGCGCGTCGACCTCACAGTGCAGAGGTCGTGTTTTCAACCCCAGCTCCGGCCTTCCTGTGTGGAGTTTGCGTGTTCTCCCCGTGCCTGCGTGGGTTTTCTCCGGGTACTCCGTTTTCCTCCCGCATTCCAAAAACCTGCACGGCAGGCTGACTTGAACACTCCAAATTGTCCCTAAGTGTGAGTATGAGCGTGGATGGTTGTTCGACTGTGTGTGCCCAGCGATTGGCTGGCGACCAGCTCAGGGTGTCCCCGCCTACTGCCTGAAGAAAGCTGGGATAGGCTCCAGCATTCCCCACGACCCTCGTGAGGATAAAGCGGATCGGAAAATGAATGAATGAATGTTGCTATGTATGGTTCAAACATGAACCCCAAAACTTTGGATTGCAACTTTATCTCTTCTTCCATTCTGAAGCGTGTACATCTGAATTATTTTCAGGTATTGTTATTGTCAGGAAAATTTGTTATCTATTCCTCTGTACTTCCAAAATTCTATCATACACTTCTCACAAAAAGGATATTTGGCTTTCAGGTGGAATTTCAGGAAACTAAATGTGACCTTCTCTAAGCTTTTGAACGTACATGTCCAACTGTTGAAAGTTTCAGTACTTTCTGCACAAGTTGCTGTTATCCAATGAGGAGCTGAGCGGCAAAATTCACAACAGATGTTTGATACTTGAACCGACCAATAAATGTCTCGCGTGGGTCAATTAGAGCCGGTTTTTAAACAGTCGTCCTCATCATGCTGTTTACATTTTGAGACCAAGACGACACCTAGTAATAGATCAACAGTATCTTGGCATTGTGATGCTTAAAACGGGACATTCTCAGACGGAAGTGGCCGCTGAGCTTAGAGTGTCACAGCGTGTCATCAGCCAACGATGTGGGAGACGTCAAGGAGAGCGCCATGCATCAGCCACTGTTGTCACCAGACGAGCTTTTGGTGGTGGCGGCTTTACAGAATAGGCAGGTGTTTCCATTTGGTACAGACTTGCCCTTTACTTTACATACTACCCGAATAACATTATCAATTTCAGGATTGTGCCCCTATATGAACAACACAGGCCTAATTCCATCTTAATGGACGATGGTGCTCCAGCTCATTGAGGTCGCATGATCAGGAAACGGCTGTTGGAGACTGATGCGCCTCCAATGGACTGGCCTGCACTTTCGCCTATTGAAAACCTGGGGGGGTCAGCTGAGTTGCCGTGTAGAGGCTCAAAACACTGCACCCCAGAACCTCAGTGACCTGAGGGCTGGCCTTCAAGAAGAGTGGGGTGACTTGTCGACTTGTGAACAGCATGAGACGTTGTCGGCTGGGTGCAATTGATGCTCAAGTGTCATTGCAGATATGAAAGTGGAATGAATATATATACAGTATATATATATATATATATATATATATATATATATATATATATATATATATGATTTTAACTGACTTACCAGGTTTGTCAACCTTTCTAATGTAGTCGGACAAAAAAGTCTCCGTTCAAGTCCTTTTTCTCAAGCCATGACCACTTGAACGTGTTCCTAACACTCGCGTCTATTGCACGTATGTCATAAAATTACATGGCATAAGTATAGTTTTTTTTTTTAAATTGTATGACGTACAATCATGACAGTCACACTGTGACTACTAAATGAACTACATTTTCCACAACACTGATTGGACAAGGAATGTCATGTGATCATCTGCAGCCAGCGATGGCCAAGCGGGCATGTCATAACTAATTGACATGTTGAGTCGGGTGTGTCTTAATCTCCATGGCAGAGGCTCCGCCGAACCCCTCAGACCGATTCACCGAACCCCTAGGGTACGATCGAACCCAGGTTAAGAACCACTGATCTAGTGTGTACAACTATATAAACTATTTATAAACAATTTTTCTAAAGAAGTGATTTTCAACTACAGTATCGAATAAATGATTCAATTTGTAAATAATGTAACAGTGGCTGGACTTATTCTTCGTATTTTTTGTCCCTAGGTGTGATCGTGAGCGCGGATGGTTGTTGGTCTATGTGTGCCCTGTTATTGGCTGTCAACCGGTTTAGGGTGTCCCTTGCCTTCTGCTTGATGACAGCTGGGATAGGCTACAGCACACCTGTGACCCTTGTGATGATCAGTGGATTAAAAACATTTATGTATGTATGTTTTGAACCACTTACTTAGGTACGATTTCTATTTAACTTAAAATAGCTTTTGGTTACAACATTGCTGAAGTGTATTTTTTTTGTTGCCATTTTGAAGCGCAGTGCTAATGTTCAAATTGTGCATAGTATTAAAGAGTCATATAACAGTACTACAGTATTGAGTAATTCCTTAATTGTCTATGCTGCACACTTAACTGTTATGTAATGGATGTAATGTTTCCACTTTGGAAATACATCATGAAAAGTAGTCAGGCAGGCACCAAGCAAGGAACCTTAAAGGCTGGCTGTTAGGACGGTGTTTTGTTTTCAATAGTGGCAAAACAAACCCAAGACATCAACACAGCATAGAACAGAAGTGAATTTCACCTTCGAAGATGTAAGCCTTTGAAGCGAAGTACAAACCAATCGGTAAGGTGACCATAAGGATGGTGAAGAACAGCAATGTCTTGAGGGCTGAAACTAAGGAGCCTTCATTCCTGCAATGAAGCCACACAAACACGCACGCACACGAGTCAGCTTTAATCCCTTCTGTCGGGGCATCCCCTGCGTTGAAACATTTTCTGTCACGCTATAACAGACCGCAGCCGCACAAAGCTAGCTACAGAATGGACACACAGGGGGTGACTTTTCTTACGTTCTTAAATGAGGCGGGGGTCCGCCCGTGTTCCCAGACGACGCGCTGATGGATCCGTCCATTGTTGTGTGGATGGCTGACGCTAAGGACCGTTCCTTGTTTTGCATTACTTCCGTATCAAGTCACGGGACTGTCATATGACCACTTGAGATCTCAGTTCGTATCGCGAGAAATGGGAGGCGGCGTTCATCGGGACTTTTATGACCGTCCTTTTTTAAAATTATAAAATAGCCCAAGATTGCAACGTAGAGACATCATAATTATTTGTTTTCTTTTAACGAGTAACAACAAAATAGCAATACGAAGAATAATAATGTATTTTATTTGCAGCCATCTTTCAGGCCACTCGAATGAAAACAAGAAATCCCATTAAAACAAACCATCCAAAAGAATAAAAGCTGTACAAGAGTGATTCTGTATGCAGAACATCAAATTGTGGAGCGTGACTGTCTCAGAGTGATTTTGGGAATGAGTGCCATTGATGTGCCAATGCAGGACGCTAAAGAGGATAAACTGACTAGAGATACAATGAGGAGTTTGTAGGAAGGAAGGGCAGAAAAAGGAATGAAGGACCGGTGTTTGGCCAGTTACAGCCAAAATGTAACCTAGCCTATTGCATATTACTCGTTGCATGCATTTGAAAGTAACACGTATCTTAACAATATCACCATCTGTGTACTGTGTAGAGTAATAATGTGATGTGTGGTCACAGACCCTTTTCCTTCTGTGCTTTTATTTTGGAGAGTTTTTGTACTTTTGTGCATACTCAATTGTTCCTGTTTGTCTTTTTCCAGTGCCTGCCTCTCTGCCCAGCCTGGCTACACGTTTTCCTCCACGGACCACTTGACCCTGCACCTATCCTTCCCTCCTCTCCTTCGCTTTTGGATCCTCTGCCGCCATTACCTTTGCTATCCATAACAATTAAGTTACTTTTAAGTACCTTTTTAGTTCTCAGTTCATTGTAATTCCTCTTATAGTGGAAGGGTTGTGTGCACAAAACTAAAATCTAATGAGGTCTATATTGCCTCTGCAAATAGTGGCTTCCATGAATAGCTGAATTACAATCACGTATTGATTCAGTGACATTCCATTTTTATGCTTAATGGTCAGTTCCAGGAGTTTCTATGGGACTACATTGTAAAAGACTTGTTTTTCAGTAAATAACTGTCAACTTCTGAAGAAGTTGAACATTTTATTTATCCATGCGGAATATCACTATGATACAATGCAATACATCTTTATTTATATAGTGCTTTCACAACAGCTGGAGCTGTAAAAAAAAAAAAGGCTTTTCACACAAGTTAACATAAAATAACAAAATAATCGATAATAATAAAATAAAATAGTAAAATAAATAAGAACTAAAATGTTGCATTACATATTCCTGTTACTTCAGAAAACCTGTTGCAAAAATTTGGTTGACCATACTGAAAGAAAATTCATTTTGCTTAAGTGATAATTCAAAGGATTTTCATTCTTTAAATGTGTGGAATAATTCAGGGGCATAACTCGATGTTATTTGGAAGGCTTTTGGCAAGAAAGTGCTGGATTAAAAGAACAAAAAAATACTCAAGAGCATGCAAATGACTGGGAAGTCTGTTAAACCCTGTAGCGCATGTTTGCTTTACCACAGACTACCGTAATCTAAAACGAGAAATGTACAGTCGTCTCAGTTATGAATGATGCCATTTAGTAAAAAATTAAAGCAAGTCAGCCTGCTCTTAGGGTACTTTGAAGGTTGCTGACAAATCATTCCTGCTGCGTGATAATGTTCATATATGCTCTGCAAAAAGTATCATTTTTTAAAATTCAAATATTGGTGAAGCCCAGGATGTACTGCAGGCTCAGCGTTCTCTACATACACAAAACAACACCATCAAATCCAAGACCAATTCAGAAACACAATGACCAGAAATGACTGATTTTTACAGGACGATAACACGGGCCCACTTTACTGAGTGTCATCAGTACATGAAGTGTCTGACTCTTGTTCGTAAATTTCTTTGGACCTTGTTCCCCTGTATTTTACTGAATCAAATTTTTGGAAGGAATGAACCACTGGAGTTTTTTTTTTCTTTTTTAATTCAGTGATGGAATAACTGTAGTGTGTCACCTCACGACCCCCAAGTGAATGAAAGAAGATAGAGGAGACAGGCGTTTTAGTCTCAAATGAATACTGATTACAAAAAGAAAGAAAGAAATACATATGGACCTCAAAACTGTGGCTTATCAGAAGTGTGAGGCTTGGACCAAGCATAGAGGGAGGAGGCTTGTAATGTGCAGTTTTCCTTGGCTACCACGAAAAGAAAAATGGCCATGAAACAATGTCATGGCGACACCTGAAAGCAAAAAGACCCCGCCTCACTCAAAGTCAACACTGTCCAATTGCAGTTCACACATCTGGAATGCATGCATGGTGACAAGAAAACCTGTGTGCAACCATTAAAACTGTTGAGGAATGTCAAGCAAAGGTCGTTGTGACATTTTGCGGAGGATTTTATCTTTGTTTTTATTTTATTGTTGATGGTTCTGACAACACGATGCAAACGAATCTTTGAGTAGCACTCGCAGATATCCCTTTTTCAGAGCAAATGTAACTTTTTTTACTGATGAAATGTGCATGTAGCACTTCTCCCAGACTTAATGCTACAACTGTATGGCTGCACACAGTGGCATTTTTGACATACAGGGCGATAATCAATGTAAAAACTGCCCATATATTCAATGTATTCAAGTTAGGCGGGGTTAACGAGTGGCAACCTAAGATGGCCGCCAATGTCTTCACCACACATGATGGCAAGCAAGCAACATATACGTCCGTAAAGCAAACACGGAAGGAAGCAGGCACTTCAAACAAAGAGAATTAATCAATATACAACATATTGAAGCCTCAAAACGTTCAAACAAACCAAATCATTTAGTTGGACGAAATGCTAATGGTAATCGGCATGGGTGCGATGGTAATGTGAAACTTCTAAACAACTATTACCCAAACACAAATGAAGAAGCCCCCAGCTAAGGAGCTACATTAAGACGAATGGCTGTATAGTATACAATATCATAGCAGAGCATGAATATGACAAATGATAAATATATAATTTCATTTTAAATCCTCCACTGCCAAATATTTTGACGGGATGAAAATAGGGACGGAGCTGAAAGTCAAACAACCAAAACAAATTTTTTTGTCATCTATGATTCCAGTGCTTAAAGCAGTTTGATGGTCCTTGTTTTGTTTGTTAGTTTTGCCATAGTCTTGTTTCATCATTGGTATCAAGGTACTTTTGCAGGTATAGAATCTAAGTTGGATTATTTTGTATTGCGACCACAGCACTTCATATAGATAGACAGATAGATAGATAGAGATGGAGCACTGACTGTTTTTCTGGCCGTGTTGATCTCCCTGCTGGAGCAGCACTTTCTGCTCCAGTTGGCTTCTTCATCACTAGTCAGCCCCTCAGCCGGTTCCTCAAAACACATTTCGGATGAAAAGGGCACACACAAAACACAAGGTTTCCAACACTGAGAGCAGGCTACTGATGAATCACCAGTTCAACATGATGGGAAAGAACAACACATATGGCAAAAACTGCAGAGTAGAGCAACAGGAATTAGCTTTGAGTTGTATTCTGAGCCTTCTACTTCTTCTTCTACTTCTTCTTCTTCTTCTTATTATTATTATTATTATTAATAATAATAATAGTAGTAGTAGCAGCAGCTTCGAAGGAGAAGTAGTAGTCAGAGATGGGCATGTTACCTTATTTTGCAGGTCAGTCCTCTGTCCCCAACCTGGGTACCCTTCCGTCATCCGCCCTCCGTCCTTATTCATATAATAGTCATCCTCCGTCGCTTGTCCTTTTAAAGTGCTTCCGTTCCATTCCACACCTCCGTGCATGACACCGTGCAAGAGAGGCAACCACTGAAAATATTAGAATGCTCACCCAAGTATTAGGGACTTTAGGGTGTTTTCCTCTTCATTGAGGCACTCACTACCAAGTTTATGTCATTTCATGAGAGAAACGCCTAACCCATGAAATACAAAACACATCACATGTCTTGCCGCATTACACAATGCCACACTTTGAAAATTGTGCAGGGCTGTCACATGCAAACATTGATGTATTTATTGTGTAAAAGCCTGCCTCCCAAGCCTTATTTTCAATAATGACGTGATTGGCTGTGGCCGATAATCAATCAAATGGCATATGCGTCTTTGTTGGCCAGTACCGAGAGACATACAACACAGCCAGCTTTCTTAACCGACTGGATTGATCGTGAGAAATGGTTGTTTGTCGGTACTTTCTTATGTTCTCTGACTGTACAGTAGGTGACAGTGTTGCTAGAAAAATACTGTTCAGAAAATACAGTGATTGACCTTGTTATTTTGCCTCCCGACACCACAAACTTAACCCAGTTCGGTCGGGACGATCAAAGCGACAGATGAAAAAAACACTTCTGTCCTTGCTTAGTCCACCCTTTTTTAAAACTTTTCGTCCTGCGTCTCAAAAATGCCCCAGATATTTATTTATTTATTTATTTTAAAGCATTTTTGTTTGTATTTTATTTTGCTCATGGAAATGTTTTTTTCTATTTCAGTTTTTGTTATTTAGTTAACTATAATAACCTTGTATTGTCTCATTTTGGCACTTCACCATCTTTAGTAGCTTTAGGTGGTGACATCACCAAAGCAACTCTCCGGGTTGGACCACTTTTGGGTCATCTGAATCTGGAATTTCCACTGTACAAGCTTTATCAGAAAGTCACTTTGGGATAAACAGTAATGTGAACTTATCAAATCCTCTCATCTAACAAAAAGCTTTTCCGACTGAGATCTTCCACAAGTATGAAAACAAACAGATTTTCAGAGACATGTCAACTATAGTTTTTACTGCAGAGGAAATTAACTAAAACTATTGGCCTTGTATTTTCTTTGTAAACACTTGAAAAAGTGAAATGCACTCGCACTCGATGGTATGTTGCGTTAAGTTTTGAGAAAAGCAGCTGCAACTGTCTCCGGCCAGATGATCACCCCCTTTATGGAAATGCAATAATGGGTTGGCTTCCCTCTTGGCTTGGCATCTTTGACCTTGAGCGTAGGATTTCTCATGGTTCCTTCTGCGTGGAAACCTCAGCTGTGCCCTTTTGCATTCTTCATTACTTCTGTGCTTGCAGTCAAATGAGGTTATGCATGCTACACCTGTTGTTTGGCTCAAACGTGTCCTGAGCGTGTTAGGATAAAATCATAATATAAATAGAAAGGCAGCTGCGCACACACCACCAAATTTAAACTTTGTTTGTGAAGGACTGTGAGACGGGAAGTTGTACCACAATGACGTTTGCCATCTTATTTAGGATGTCAGTCAGAAGCAAAAGGGTTGTCGATATCAATAACTCCAGAGGAGTGGAACATTACAAACAAGCAAAGGTGGCAAATCCAGGTCCAGAAGGTAAAAGCCCCGTCACGGTTTGGCATTAGGCACAGGTGCGTCTCCCCCTGCCGGTTGATTGAAAGCACTTGTGTCTAAAGCACAGTTTGACTTAAGCTCCTATAAAGCCAAACCATGCTTCTAATCTTGCCGGTTGAGTAGAACAAAAGTTTCACAATTGTGAATGGTTGTTTGTCCGAGTATGTGGGCTGCAATTGACCGGTGATTAGGCCTGGATGTACCTAGCCCAGGGGGTGTCCTTGTTTTAGATGTCTCCCATCTTCAACACACCCGATTCAAAAGATCGGAATCGTTATTGGGCTTCTCAGAGTTTGCTGATGAGCTGATCATTTGAATCAGGTGTGTTGGAGAAGGGAGACATCGAAAACACGGACCCTGGGCTAGTGCTTTTGAAAATGTTTTCCAGGTGATATTATTGCCAAATGCTTCAGCAAGATGACTATGTTCAATTCCAGCTCCCGCCTCCGTGTGTGGAGTTTGCGTGTTCTCCCCAGTCCTGCGTGGGTTTTCTCCGGGTACTCCTTTTTCCTCCCACATTCCAAAAACATGCATGGCAGGCTGATTGAAGACTCTCAATTGTCCCTATGTGTGAGTGTCAGCGCGGATGGTTGTTTGTCTCTGTGTGCCCTGCGATTGGCTGACAACCAGTTCAGGGTGTCCCACGCCTACTGCCCGAAGACAGCTGGGACAGGCTCCAGCACCCCCGCGACCCTTGTGAGGATAAGCGGATCGGAAAATGGATGGATGGATGGATGGACTGCATTTGTGTTCTATTAATCTTGGTTTTCCACCATTTTTTTCTTCATTTTCTGATATTTGTCAAATAATTGAAGTAGCTGAGATCACATTTATGTAGTTGTATTGGTAACCTGGCAACACTTACCATTTTTTTTAGCTTTCTGAAACATTATAACATCTGCTGTTTTCAAGAAACAAGGACCATGGGAAGACTTCATTAAGTTATTTTGATCAGTGCCACCGGAAATCACCACAACTCTCTATGAACTCATCTCATTATAAGTCAAAACAAATGATGAAATAAAGTTCATCAGCCATATTTCCTGCTTTGATTCGTCTTCTTGAACCAATAACACCTAAAACCTCCCGTTACGTTTGCGACCCAAAGCCCATCGGGACATGAAGGAACGCATTATATGCATGAGAACACATAGAGGACTAACTCCAATGCACAAATCCATTAGGAGACTGCAGTTGCACAGACTTGCGCTGCTGTAAAATGCAATGGTGTGAGAGAGCTGTAGAAATGCTTGCGTGCTATGATGAGCTGCATCGTTGCAAGGCCATCAAGATTATTGAATGTTTCATTACTCTTTTTTTTGCCGTAATTGTGTTGGAGGCGTCAGTTTTCGCTTGTGGTAGAACTTCTCCTTATCGCTCACTAATTACCCGATTTTTTTATTTTGTATTTCCAATGTTATCCCTTGCCATCATTTTTGGCAACACCTTTTACATGACTGGCTTTGTGATAAACGTTCAACAATGGATGGAGGTGCACAACTGAGAGCATCTACTGTACTGAATGAAATGTTGTAGCCAGAAACGGCAAATGCAGCAGCCAAATATCCATCCATTTTCTAATCCGCCTTATCCTCACAAGGGTCATGGATGTGCCGGAGCCCATCCCAGCTGTCTTGGGGCAGTAGAAGGGCATTGCAGGGCACACATCGAGGAACAACCATTCGCGAGGAACAACCATTTGCGCTCACAATTACACCAAGGGACAATTTAGAATGTTCTATTGACCTGCTGTTCCGGAGTACTCAGAGAAAACCCACCCAGGCACAGGGAGGACATGCAGACTACACACAGGAAGGCCGGTGCAGAATTGAACCTCTGCAATGTGTGTGCATTACGAGATTATATCTCATCCTCCCTCGTGTCTAGACTGATCAAGGCCTTCAAGTCTCCATGAGGAGTTGGCTTCTTCATCAAATCCTGATGACCTTGTGTCAATTATAGTGGTCTAAATGACAAAACAATCAAGAACAAGTATCCTCTTCTGCTACTCGAGTCCACATTTGCTCCTTTACAGTCCGCGACCATATTTTCGAAACTCGATTCACACAGCGCTTACCAATTCGTAAGAATCAGAGAGGGGGATGAGTGGAAAACTGCTTTCAAGATCCCACTGGGCTACTTTGAATATCTGGTTACGCCCTTTGGTCTCATTAACGCACCCGCAATATCCCAAAGCCTGATAAACAATGTGTTGAGGGATTTAATTGACAATTTTTGTTTTGTTTATCTGGACGACATTCTTATATTTTCACGTTCTTTAGAGGAACATCAGCAACACGTTACAGCTGCTTGAGAACAAGTTATTTGTCAAGGCAGAGAAATGTGGAGTCTATTCAATTTCTTGGGTTCATCGTAGAAAAGGGGCAGCTGAAAGCCGACCCATCCAAGATTCAGGCGGTGGTGGAGTGGCCTACACCCAAACTCATTTTTGTTGCGGGCCACATTGTCATTGACATGCTTGATTTGCTTTTGCGGGCCACATAAAATGATGTGGCGGGCCAGATCTGGCCCCCTGTGCCATGACTTTGACACCTGTGGCCTACAGAGACCACCAGCTGGCAGCTTCAGCTTTTCTTAGGGTTTACCAATTCCTTTCTCGAACGAAAGTTTTATTTTTTGGAATGTACAGTCAATTAAAAATCGAAGAGATGATAAGCATACCTGCCTAGCAGAAATGTTGTTAATATTGTGTCACTGTCTCAACCTCTGAAAGGCAGCTCGCATATTCCTTCTTATTTTGTTCTGGAACATTTATTTGTGCATGCAATACTTTGTTTTTCTTTTTACCCCACCCCCCTTCTCCCTCCAATTCTGCTGCTGAAGATTGCAAATTTCCCCAGTGCGGTACAAATAAAGGTTTTCTTATTCTTATTCTTATTCTTATTAACTTTTGTTTCTTCTTCAACTCTGCTGTTTGCTAGCCTTCTGGCCATTTGTTGACAAATGATGGATGGGAATTTTTTGGTTTTACTTTCCGGATAGGGATGTTCCTTCATAGTTTAAGCAAAGCTCCTGAAGTCCAAGGTAAAAGGTCAGCACAAGGTCATGGACTTGTACCTATTTTGAGTGTGCTTGCGAGTACATGAGAAATGACACCTTGTCAGTCATGTGTTCTGTCTTTGGTTGTGAATAATTACGTTTATTAAATTTGTATGTATTAGCATGCATTCTTTATTGAGCATCTGCTCTTTCTTTTGGTGAGTCTGAAGTAAAAACCTGAGAAATTTCGTTTGCAACAATAACATAAATGCCATACAACAATCAAATTCGAACATGAAATTACACTTTTTAGTGGATTGGACCCACAGCAATCCAACGGTGTTATTATTAATGACGTCCACATTCTCTGTGAAAAAAAAAGGTTTGTTTTTACAGTATATTTGCTTAGGTGGCGAAATATTTCAGCAGTATTACATTCAGTCATTCCACATCCCACTTTTAATATTCTCGCCCACTACATTCCAAGTAAGTGTGCAATCCTTGGCATTTGAGCGAAGTGTTGAATGAATCCCACATTGGAAGGATAAAGGATTGCACTTAAGAGAATCATTTATCACTAATGCTGCATCTCAAGACCAAAACAAACACTCATTTTCTTTTTTTTCCTTTTTTTTTTTTTTTTTTAATTTGCTGTTCATAATGGATCTGACCAAGAGATGCAGTGAGTCAGTAGCACACGTGATGAGGAGATGCGGGGATGGGCTTAAAACAAAAAACAAAAACTGACATTGTTTTCCAGACTTTGGGCAATCTGCCAGCATAGCTTATATATTTTTTTGGGTGCGGTGAAGGCTTGCAAAAGGAATTGGACTCTGCAAATTGTGATATAAATGCATCACTGCTTATGTAATGGTGCACATGCTGTAGAGTTTAGGATTTATTTTCCGACAAACACCATGTTTGTGACTGACTAACAGTCCAGGGATGAGTCTGTCTTTGGTTCGCCTGATGTGACCGTGAACAGGACAAGTGCCATAGAAAATGGATGGAGGGACTACTTAGAAAGGATACATGCCGTGTCAAAAGGCACTGGCGGAACACAACATTCCGGATTTTCCTCAGGACGACATTTCAGCTATACATTTATCTCCGCTACATTATTGTTTGTTGCAGCAACCGAGGGTTTGCTCTTGAGGCCCTCTGTGGCACATCGGGAGGTTTCCACCAGGAGCAAACGTGGGACACACACAGCAAGGAGAATTGTCTTGTATTCTTTTCGAAAGTTTTGGTTGAGTAGTCCGTATATGATGGCGTTGAGGCAGCTGTTGAAGTACGCCATGAAGTAGCTGGTAACAAAGAGCCACTGGGGTATGCTGGGTGCGACTTTCGCCGGGTTTATTGCCACCGCCAAGCCTATGAAGTTCAATGGCGCCCAGCAAACTGCAAACAGCACAAACACCATAAACATAGTCAGAAAGTTCCTCACGTCGCTTGGTTTTAGTTTGGCCCTTTGCTCTGGTTTCACCCGGTGCTTCACTTGGATCACTCGGACCCATATCCTCAAGTAACAGTAGGACACCACGAGTAGCGGGATCAGGAAGTGGATGACCACCACTGAGACGGTATACCATGAGCTAACAGTCTGTGCGAAAGTGCAGGAGTAGATGCGAGGATCGTACTGCAGCGAGCCCACAAAGAAATTGGGCACCGTGGCGATGGCGGTGAAAGCCCAGGTCAGCCCCAGGTAGCAGCAGGTGTTCCTCAGGCTGAACACGCGGTCGTATTGCAGGCTGTGGCAGATGTAGCAGTAGCGGTTGATGGCAATAGCCGTGATGTTGAAGATGGAGCCGATGACGCTGATGCCCATGATGAAGCCACTTGCCTGACAGTGCAGATCACCCATGGTCCAGTCATCATGGAAGATGGCTGTCAGGACTAGAGGGTAGGGGTACAGTGCCACCACCAGATCCGCAACAGACAGACTCACCACAAAGATGTTGCCTGGAAAAAAAACAGAAGATTAATAACCCACAGCAGACAGTGACTGATTCTGAGTCTGGAAGCCAAACTGTGACTTCCCCTCATGCAAGTGAATCTATTATGCCCTCTGAAACTTCTTTCAAAGAATTGGGTCCAAAAGATCATAGCCTGGACTGATATCCATTCATCCACTCTCTAATCCGCTTTATCCTCACAAGGGTCGCGGGCGCGCTAGAGCCTATCCCAGTTATCTTCGGGCAGTAAGCGGGGTACACCCTGAACTGGTTACCAGCCAATCGCAGGGCACACAGAGACGAACAACCATCCACGCCCACACTCACACTAGGGACAATTTAGAGTGTTCAATCAGCCTGCCATGCATGTTTTTGGAACGTGGGAGAAAACCGGAGTACCCGGAGAAAACCCACGCAGGCCCGGGGAGAACATGCAAACTCCACAGAGGGAGGCCGGAGCTGGAATTGAACCCAGTAGCTCCGCACTGTGAAGTCGACTACCGGGCCACCCCGGACTGATAGCACACAATCTTAATTCAGTCAAGTGTCTTTAACGCAACATCCATAAATCACCTGAAATGCGTAAGAACAGACTTGACCCTAAAGCCTGTAAACAAGTGCTACCTTGACTTTAGCGTTCCTGTAAGAGCAACAGCTAAGACTTTGACAAATCATTGGTCGTTGTGCTTCTTCAATACTGTTTGTGTCTTCACTTCTTACTAAAGAGCCTTTCTTGACTTCTCAAATCATAATCTTCCTCAAAATGTCACAGTCATGGTCGCCTGGGGATGAATCCTATGGAAAGTGGGGAGGCTCTCTCAGGCTTGTTTTTAACCAAGCATTGACTCCAGACTAAGAAAAAAACTGTCTTGGATTCAATTAACATAAAACATTGTGAACGTTCAAGGACATTCAAAAACATTTTTGCATACACAAGGCTTGATGCATTGTTTTAATAAAGCATTGTCTTAAAAATGGGATTTCTAGTGCCTCAAAACATTTCCACAAAAAGAAGTTGTGAAGATCACATGTTGTAACAAGAAACTAATTGGGTATTTTGGAGTAATAAAATCCACATAGTCAGAAGGCATTTTATTCATATTGAGTAAAATTAATTGAGGGGCAAAATAGCAGTTTGAAGACCAAGTCAGGAGTTTGATTAAGATCGCAAATTGCTTGTCCTGATGAAAGTGTTTCCTTCTCTGCTTTGATATGACCTGAAAATTAATATGAGAAGAAAATATTGTGTCGAGAATTTAAAGAGGAAAGAGAGACAAGGATTCACTTCACATAATGTGACCTGCCTATATGTGGCAAAGTGTGGATCGCACTTCTGCCTCACAGTTCGAATCTCGACTTTCAGCTTCCTATGTGAAGTATATGTGTTCTCTGTGTGTCATCTGCCACGCACAGCAAGCTTTATTCACGGCACAAACATGGAGAGTGATTTCAGTGTTGTCGTGCGTGTTATTATTCTGTCTTCCTCAGGTCAAAGCTGGAGTCTGCGTGACACTGGATCATCTCAGAGGGCATGAATGATAGAAAATGACATCTGATGTTGTTACAGTGCAGCTGTTAGTGGGCCGGGAAGATAAAATATAAATCAATCTATTACTTTGTGTCAGATTACATATCAGATAAGGGAGTTCATACACTGGACTGCCAATTCAATCTACAGTACTTTTAAAAAAGCATGATAAGGAACATTTGCCTCCTCTGATAATACCAGTCCTCATTTCTCCCTACTAAAAATGTAATGGAACCATTTTTGATACTTTTTGCTTTTACCACTACTATTTTCTCATGGGTGGGGCTTTTTCATTTATTAGCCAAGCGTCAGGAAAACAGCCGAGGTCTTGGCTCAGCCTTGTTAAAATAAAAATACATGGATTTGTTCTTCCTTTTGGAGTCAGCTCACAGGGCAAACCTGTCAGTTTGTGTTTGTGACACTCAACTTGCTGTGTGCGTTTGTCATTGTGCACGGGTTTGAATTCTGGATGACATGCTGCAGCACAGTGTTACGGTCTGCACTATCTGGGCGTCCTGGGCGACAGCCTGAACAGTGGCCAGCTCAAGCATCTTTCCTCCTTATTGTCAAGAGGATGGAGTAATTATTAAAACATAGCTGAGAGGAAAGCAGCAAATTATTTCTACATAGTTTACATCACTTTTCTTGAAAAGACTGCATACAGGTATCTTGTAATTCACCTTGCACACAACAGTTTCAGCATCATCATCATCATTTGACAACGACCAAAAGAAATAGTGTCATTGTCAAAGGACTGTACCTCTCGTTACTTGCGCCAGTGCTAATATACAATACAGCAGTGGCAATTAAGATATAAAAATGCATATCGTCCAGAAAATCTGAAATATGGGGGCGATCGTTGTAATATATTCAGAGCTTGATATGCGCATACTCCTCAGTAGGAACGTCAAAATAAAACTCAGTGACTATTGATCGCAGTTCATTTGTTCTTCATTTCATTTCTGCTGCAAATACTACTTTGAGTTGGGTGTCTCACTCTGAGTGATACGTCAGTGCCCTCGCCATATTGGATGTGGCCATCGTATTAGCCATAAAATAAATAATATTCATAAATTGGAGTTACAATGGCATAATACAATCAAAAACAATGGTTCCTTGTTAATACATTGAGCTATATCTTGATACAGCTCCCAAAAGCAAGTACAAAATCGCTTGACTTTGCCACTCCCAACACAGTTGGGCTGTCGACATTCGCAAGGTGGCGTCTATGTATGGCAAATTTCTATCATAATACAGTACTTGCCAATGGTTGTTGCAAAGACTGCTCAAATACAGTACATTACCATCAAAGATACAAGCACTGTCTGTGGTATATTAATAATAATCGGATCCCCCCCACTCATGCATTTCATGTATCCCCCTTAAGGCAAAGGTCTAGGGAAGTGTCTATCCAGCCCTATTGCATATCAACAGGTGAAGGAAATGTTCACATGCGCTTATCTTGTCATTTCCAACCATCCATCCATCCATTTTCCGAACCGCTTGATCCTCACTAGGGTCGCGGGGGGTGCTGGAGCCTATCCCAGCCGTCTTCGGGCAGTAGGCAGGGGACACCCCGAATCAGTTGCCAGCCAATCGCAGGGCACACAGAGACGACAACCATCCACGCACACACTCACACCTAGGGACAATTTAGAGTGTCCAATCAGCCTGCCATGCATGTTTTTGGAACGTGGGAGGAAACCGGAGCACCCGGAGAAAACCCACACAGACCCGGGGAGAACATGCAAACTCCACACAGGGAGGCCGGAGCTGGAATCGAACCCGGTACCTCTGTACTGTGAAGCCGACGTGCTAACCATTGGACTACCGGGCCGCCCATTTCCAACCATGAATCCTCAAATGATACTGTGTTCCAGTGATGATGAATGTGCTCCATCAGTGAGAGTCACCCCTCACTTTGAAATCGAGCTTCACTATAGGTCCCAAAAATAATAGCACCTCATACTCTTTGAATGAAACCAAAACAAGTCATATATCCATCCATTTTCTGAGCTGCTTTATTCTCACAAGGGTCGCTGGGGGTGCTGGAGCCTATCCCAGCCGTCTTCCGGCAGTAGGCGGGGGAGACCCTGAACCGGTTGCCAGCCAATCACAGGGCAGGGAGGAATGTGGGAGGAAACCGGACCACCCGGAAAAAACCCACGCAGGCCCAGGGAGAACATGCAAACTCCATACAGGGAGGCCAGAGCTGGAATTGAACCCGGTACCTCTGCACAGTAAGGTCGACGTGCTAACCACCACTGAACCACCCCAACTCATATACAATATATCCATCCATCCATTTTCCGAACCGCTTCATCCTCACTATGCTGCCTATCCCAGCTGCCTTCGGGGTAGGCGGGGGACACCTGAATTGGTTGCCAATGAACAACCATCCACACTCACACTCACACTCATACCTAGGGACAATTTAGAGTGCACAATCAGCCTGCCATGCATGTTTTTGGAACGTGGGAGGAAACCGGAGCACCCGGAGAAACCCACACAGGCCCGGGGAGAACATGCAAACTCCACACAGGGAGGCCGGAGCTGGATTTGAACCCGGTACCTCAGCACTGTGAAGCCGACGTGCTAACCACTGGACATATACAATATATATATATATATATATATATATATATATATATATATATATATATATATCTGGAATCAGCAGCTCAGAGCAATGACCTCAGACAGGTCTTTAGAATGCTGCGCCAGGCCCGTAGCGGACCACGCATCAAGACCGCCCTCATGAAGGACGCCAGTGGAAATCGCATCACCACGGAAATAGACTGCCTCGAACGCTGGAAAGAGCACTTCAGCAACCTCCTTCATCATCTTCCAGTTCCTACCGACCCCCGTCTTGTTACTGCTGCCAACTCTGCCATCCCCAACCCCAACTGCAAAACGGACCCAGTCACAATCAACGAGGTCAGAGCAGCAATAAAATCACTGAAAAATCACAAGGCCCCTGGAATTTGTTCCATCACTGCAGAGCTGCTCAAAGAGGGTGGTGACTCCATGGCCCTGTGGCTCACCCACATCGTTAACCACGTGTGGGTGACAGAACAGCCCCCCACAGACTGGACCCGTGGCATCATCCTGCCATTCTGGAAGTGGAAAGGCGACAAGCTACTCTGCAGCAATTACAGAGGCATCTCACTGCTCTCCATACCTGCAAAACTGTTCACCCGTATCCTTCTCACCCGTGCACTTCCTGTCATTCGAAGCCATCGCTGCCCTCAACAAGCTGGCTTCATGCCCAACCGGTCCACTATAGATCACATCTCCGCAATAAGACTCATTGTTGAGAAGGTCGGAGAATTTCGGAAGGACCAACACCTCTTTATAAGAATAAGAAGAATAAGAATAAGAAAACCTTTATTTGTCCCGCACTGGGGAAATTTGCAATCTTCAGCAGCAGAATTGGAGAGGGAAGGGGGTGGGGTAAAAAGAAAAAGAAAAACAAAGTATTGCAGCCTTCTTAGATCTGAAAGCTGCCTTTGACACAGTTGACCACCTCTCCCTCTGGAACATTCTGAAACACCTTGGAGTACCACCCAAAATAACCACATTGTTCCAGCGACTCTACAACAACTCAGAGAGCTGTGTCCGTGTGAATGGGAAGGACTCACAGTGGTTCCCCATCAACAGCGGGGTCAGACAGGGCTGCGTGGCCGCCCATGACCTTTTTAACTGTGTCATTGACCACCTTATGATCCGAAGTCCGGGAGCAAGTCCCAGGCGCGTCATTTGGCAACCTCCACCTGACCGACCTTGAATACGCTGATGACACCACCCTGTTCAGCAACTCCCTCCAACACCTGCATATACCAAACAGAAGCAGCTAAGCTGGGCCTCCAAGTAAGCTGGCAGAAAACAAAACTTATGTACATCGGTGACGGACCCCACCCTTCCCCCCTGTTTATTGGCACAGACGAAGTGCAATTTGTCAATTCCATCATCTACCTGGGCTCCACCATTACAAGCAGCGGCGATCTCAAGCCAGAGATTGACCGCAGACGCGCGCAAAATGCGCATCTACAACTCAGCAGTTCTTCCCATCCTCTTGTATGGTGCAGAATCCTGGCCTTTAAACAAGACCCTGGCCAAGAGGATCGATGGCTTTGACAGCAGGTCACTCAGAACCATCATGAACATCAGCTGGCACCTCCATGTTACCAACTCAGACCTCCGAAAACATACTCTTCAGCCCCCTGCATCACGACTGGCTACTCAGAGGCGCATTCGTTGGCTCGGACATCTCCTCCGATTACCTCTGGAACACCCAACCCGCGCCATCTTTTCATTTGATCCAGCGCCAGCCGGTTGGAAAAGGCCACGGGGTAGACCCCACACCAGATGGCTTGATGTCATCAAGGAGGATCTCAAGCACCAGGGCCTTACCCTGGAGGATGCAGCGAACCTAGCCCACAACCGCGGACATTGGCGGGCCCTGGTGAAGCTGATCGGCTCTACGCACAGTGACGACCCAGACGAATGAGACTAGGCGTTCACATCGCAAGAGCATTTATTATATATATATATATATATATATATATATATATTGCGGTATTTGCAGCACTTTCAGAAATATAATGTGACTCATTCCCTCCCTTCCAGCCAACAAGCTTGCATTCCGGCATAAAAATAGATTGCATATGTTGCCATATTTACGGCACATAAAAACTCACTGAAAGGCAGACACACCAAAAACAAAGAGGGAAGGATACACTTAATACGAGGCAACTTGCATGGCTGCACATGATTCTTCAATTTCTCCGGTTTTGTTTGTCTCTCAGTCTCACCTCACACCTAAGAGAATTAATGTCTTCCTTTTAAATGACTGAATGACAGAAACACCTGACTGTTGTCTCCATCCAGACCGCATTGAGTATGAATGTATCACACCGATGCTGCACAAAAGTCACTTCATCGTAAATGACCTTTAGTTTATTTTTGTGGCAAATTCCATGTAATCATTTGGGGCCTGATCAAAACTGCTGTATTTCTAGGTACTGTAGCCAATAGCCCAATAGAAGCAAAAGTGATGATAGAGAGATGGGAGGGTGGGGTGTGTGTCTGGGGGGATAAAGGGGACTTCAGTGTTAAAGTCCCGACATAGACAATGATCCAGTTTGTGCAGCATTGTAAGAAAACGTCACGTGGAACAAAAAGTGATCCTTTTATCTTTACAGTTATTTTTTTCCTCTTTTTTTTGGTTTTTGTTTAGGTTACATTTGGTTTTGTGCCCTTTTTGACTGGTCTCGTCATCCGTGCCTCTTGTGTTTAACCAATCAGCTCCCTCAACCTTTTGTGTCTTGTCCAGGTGTTTCTCGTTGTCTCGTCACTTGGCTTGTATTTAGTTCCCTGGGTTCTGTCAGTCTTTGTTGGGTCATTGTGAGTGTGCGTGTCTGTGTACTCATGTCATGTTTTTTTCTGTTATAATATATATTATTTTTTTTAACAACTGCCTCCCTCCCTGCTTTTTTGGGGTCCTCCAACTACTATCTTGCAGTGCAAGTCTAGTGGTTCTAACTGTACGCATATCGGTCGAGTTTTCCTTCTTTTGGTCATTTCACAGACACACACACACACACAGTTAGAAATGAGCATTTGCACATTTGTGGTTTTGAACACAGTCATCCTGCTTCTCAACCAATGGAAGTGGGTCCTCTCATTCCCTTCAAATTCGATGCAGAGGACGCGCATAGTCTACATGGCTGGAATCGATTTTTTTTTTCATCCAATTTTTTTTTATGTCCATGAGGATGATGAAGTCCAAGATGGCGCCCGAGTAGGCAGCCGTCGGCAAGTGCTCTCATGAGCCTTGCGTTTTAGTTTGGTTTTTTGTGTTTTGTTTTGTCACTTTGTGTTTGTTGTTGCATCGTGTGGACCGGATGTGGATTGTTTTTCAGCATTTTTTTGGCCACGACATTCATCAAGGAGGAGACTCTGTGATTGGTGGTTGCGCCTTTTCGGCAGCATGGGTATACCAGCACTGTTTTTGATTGGGAGGAATGTCGGTGCCATTTGACTGTCATTGCTGGACAGCTCCGGGGCGCTTGTGTTTTTTTTTTTGCACCTGTAATGTCCAGCATTTTTCATAACCCCGCTTTGTTCAGCGGAGAGGTCGGTGCTGTTGGACGGTCTGCGGCTGAATGGATGCATGGCTTGAGGAGCCGACAATGAGAAGAAAGGAGTGTTGACGCGTGTGTGGAACTGGGAGTCGCGGCTTGGAATTGAAGCGGATTACGTGAGACAGGAGATGTGAGCCAATCTCTTTTTGTCAATAAACGGTACAACTTCGTGTTTGCTTTCAAAACTTAGCTTAGAGCACATGTGTGCACATTTTCTGCATGATGTCCCTGATCTACTGGTGAAAGGACACTTTGATCCTCTCCTCTTTCATCTATAACTGCTTCATACAACTAAGAAGATGCACAAAAGTGGTTAAGATTGCACGACTGTCTGTGTCTTATGTGTTGTGTTGAATTTTATTTTGAATTCAAGATGGTGCCGCGAGAGTGGCTGCCTTTACAGCAGCTCCTATATTTTGTTCTTCTACTTCTTCCTTTCATAACTTTGCTGCTGTGAACTGGGAATTTCTCCATTGCGAGACGAATAAAGGATTTCTTATCTTATCCATCTAAGAGATTGAAATTCATTTGTAAGGTAACTACAAGCAGACCTCCATGGGTGGATGTTGTCAAGTTGCCCAGGATGATTACAGATGAGCTCTGTAAAGTGGGCACTTGATGACAGCCTTTCACTTCCATCGTTCACGTCCAAAACTATGATAACCCTGCTCGGTGCATGTCCTCGGTCTACCAGAACTCCAATCATGGCACAGCACAGTCTGACAAATTACCAAGCACAAAAAAGAAATCAAGATGGGGGGGTTTTACGCCCAAGTGTACATGCGCTATCTCTGATAATAGAGCCCAGAGTCAGACACTCAATCTCACATTCACAATGTTAATGAGTGGGAACTGGACCCATTAATTTTTCAGGGAAATAAATGTACCATTACACTATCAGTGTGTAGTGTTACACTTATACAAATAGTTACTATGACTTTACTGGGCTAGGATAGGTTAATGTTTGGTTTATGTTGCAACCGTACAAGCCAAGTACAAATTTGTTGTCAAATGCGCTGTATGTGCAACATACAGCACAGATGAAATGTCTTCCCTCTCAACCAGACAACACTGATGGAACCCAACCATAAGCCCTGTTAACTGTAATAAGGTTATGTTAAACTATACTTCTTAAGTTGCACAAAACTACAGCATTGCCGTACAGCAAAAATGTGGTTGAACTTGAAGATTTCACTTTAAAAAGATTTCCAATCCACTGTTGCTCCAAATGAGACATTCCATTTTGCAGAAAATGTATTGGAGTGACAGAATGTAGCCATGGATCTAATTTATACTGCAATGGGAAAGTTATTAATAGTACGTTCACTCAGTTCATGCACAGTGCATGTTATCCATCCTACCACTTATAGTGTGTGGATTGAAACACAATTAGATTAGGTTAGATTAGAAAACCTTTATTAGTCTCGCAATGGAGAAATTCCCAAATCACAGCAGCAAAGGTATGGAAGGAAGTAATAGAAGAGGGAAATATAAGAACAATACAGCATAGTGTGATTGTTATGTTTCCCCGGTGTGATGTAATCTTCTAACTTCCTCCATGCTCATCTCATTAGAAATAAATAAAATGTCATCTTTTATTTAGCTGCGTGGAAATTATAATACATGTAATGTTGTGTCCTAAGTGACATTACCCCAGGACCCGTCTTGTCAATTTAAGATATCAGGCCTGGACTCAGTCAGTCCAATAATTCAATTAACCCACTACCCCCCCGCCTCCCAGCCCCACTCCACAAACCCTCAGGGACACCCCAGTTTTCAGGTTTTGCTCATGACAACAGCATGAGCTGCATTGTATGACTGAAAAAAAAAAGTACCTCCCCAAATTTACATGAAGCACAGGGTCTGACGTGGGGGTTCAAACACAAGTCATTCTTTCCACCATCTGTTCGCTCTGCTCCTCTCTGAGCACTTTTTTGTGAGGGTATTTTTAGTTTGTTTAACCCCACTGGGACATTGTAATGTTAACACCGTTGGCAGTGCCACAGTGTCATGTACGCCTTATCAACAGCCATTTTGGAGTGATCATCTTATATTTAGGCACTTCAGAACACCCGATAATACAAATGATACAACTTAATACAATTAATCGAATACAAATAAATATCTTATTGTAGTCATATGAAATTTTGAAATTGGAAAGGCTGCAATTTGGGAAATTTTATTTTGATCAGCTCTTAGGCTTTGTTTTTAATAGACTGTGTGTACGTTCCTTTATTTTGTTGAATGTTCAGTTCTAATACAAATGCATAATAGGAAACCTATTTGGAAGCAGATTTAATCAGAGGTGCCAGCGTATCACGCAAGTAAAAAAAAAAATGGCTGGACTCGCTTTCAAGAAACATGTCAGAAAGCGTTGTAACAAATCATTGTGGGCTTTAAAGAGTTTTAATCAACATGCTACCAGTAATTGCTGTTTGGATGGCGAATACAGATGAGCTTGTAGTTTCAAGTGTGTTTATATGTGCATGAAAAACGACCCGTGTCAAACTCTTGGCCTGCGGGCTGAACTGTTTTGATAAATGGGATGGATCTAGCCTGCATAACAAACATAAAAGATTGTCAACCGATAGATCCGTGCTATTTGAAAAGAAGATTACATTGTGTTAGACTTTGACTCAAGTAGGCAGTGCGTCCCAAAGGTTGCAAGAGACCGGAGTGTCATCAATAGAACTGTCAAAGCTCCAGCTCCCCACAATCTTATCAAGGATAAGCAGTATAGAAAATGGATGGTTGAACGTTTAAAATATCAGGCAATGAAACTGAGCAGAGTGAAAGCAGCATTCATCTTCAAACCCGGTGTTTAAAAAAAGAGAGAGAGAGAGAGAGGGCTGCCTTTAGCAGTCACGCAACATTGACATGAAATGAAGGACAGATTGGAAAAAGGTGGACAAGGAGCTTGCAGAAAGATTTTTGGAGTACATGTATTCCACTAACAGACCCAAATAGTGACCAAAAAAATAAGGTGAAAAAATGGGAAAAACCCAACACTGTGATTTGTGATTCATAATAATACTTTGCAACTAAAATACATCATGGAAAGAAAGAAAGATAGCTCCTCCTACTGCAGCGAATGAGGATGAAAATATGCATCACTTGCTCTTAGAGGTGCCTGTTGACTTTCAGTGCATGACCAAGGTGCCTTTGAACAAGACACCAACGCTCCGCAACAACTCAGCCTGACCCGCGGCAAACTATTCCGTCCAGTTTCGCTCGACCCTCCTTTGTCCCACGCTCAACTGTGGCCAAACACGTTTATGTATGTCATAACTTTGTAATACTGCGATACCACATTACTGCAACAACCATCACACGCGCATCGACGGCTAATTTAGTGTCTTCATTTAACCTTATACAAGTTCATGGAAATGTTCAAACATGATTCCAAACTTGTTGCTATGAGGTGACAGTGCTAAAAAAATCTTCATTGCACGATGACTGCTGGATAACAACAACAACAACAACAAAAAACAGCCACCTCTTAAGAGGAGATGAACTAAACATCAAAGAGACCTGTACAGCCTTGTTCCAGGACTTTGCTTGCCTTTAAGAAAATCTGTACAATTAAACATTCATATGATAAAACCGACGCTATAAATAAATTCTTCAACAACGGTGCGGAGCTTGTTGAGACACTGACAGGGCTACAAATGGCGTTTACTTTAAGGAAAGAAAAGAGTGGAAAGCCGCAGAGAGACACCAGGACTGAATTCCCTTTTGCAGATGAATTTCATTAGCCATCCGTTGCTCCATTTCCCGATCTACCTGTTTATTTTTGGAGACTCTCACACATGGCAACAAAATGAGAAGACTGTAAACTCCCACCCGACTGCTCCCATCAGTCACTCCTGCTTGTTTTGGTGTTCAGTGGCCATGGCCAACGGATGCCATACCCACCCGCATGCACGCAAGACCTCTCAACTGGGCTTTTTACACGCGGCGCTCTTGTCTGAGACCATCCAACTGTGTGCTTTTGCAAAATCAATCATCAAAATGTTCCCCCCCTTGGTGCCATGCTTCTTGCCAACTAGCTTTTGGCACATGAATACAGGACCATTTCTTGTTATGTAATGTATTCGAACTTGGAATCGCTCATTATTCCAAACACTCTATGACCCAACACACTGATGCCTAGTTTTCATGTCCTCATTAGCATCTCTGTGCAAGCACCGACTCTTGGTCATTGGCTTTCTCACAAGACTTCACCTTCACTGTGAGGGCATGGTACAAACGGCCATGTCTTTTAAGTATAGAAAGTTTGACATGAAAAGCAGCATAATACCAAATCTGTCCAAGAACATAAATATAAAACACTAACCATGGATGGGAATTGCTTGTTCTCCCTCTGCTTTGTAGAAATTTCATCCAAGTACAGTACTGTAGCTTAGTTAGGTGAAGGCTCTAAATAAGGGGTGTCAAACTCATTTTAGTCGAGGGCCAATTTGGAGTTACGGCTTCCCTCGGAGGGCCGTTATAACAGCGAAACCACAAAATGATCATTTGTACACAACAAATTAATAGACTACTAGTTTTGAGATCAGTCAATTATAAGAGTTGGTTCAATTTTTGTTCAAGTGAGTGTAAACAGGGTAACAAAATTATTGCAAAAGCTCAACGTTATTTATTACACATGACAATTTGACATTTCGGTACAGATTTGAGCAAGTTGACACATATGATTTGCCTTTGCGGGCCACATAAAATGACTTGGCGGGCCGGATCTGGCCCCCGGGCCTTGAGTTTGACACCTGTGCTCTAAATTGTTCAACAGATTAAACGTGACTATTTGTTTATGTGCCCTGCGATTGACACGGGCCCATTCAAGGTTTCATATCAGTCCAGCAAAAGATGGAGATTGCAACCTTTGGTAATCTCATCTCTCCACAGTGAGGGGCCTAACCCCACCCTTCAAGAGGACAAGGTTAGCCCCCGTGGAGTCATGGTTTTGGTTAAGGAATTTTCGAGCACAAAGAATGGTGCAGTCTCCCAACTGTGTGTCAACACTCAGGAATGCTTTTTGTGTTGGAGGCACAAGCCAATCACGTTAGCTGACTTGGAACAATTCATGGTTGAGGAGTTGAGTGCCATCCCACCGTGGTGCGTGACCAGACCAGGCTCACGTGCACATGATTTTTCTAATTTTTTTTTTTATCAGAGGAGTCAATTGAACTTGATTATTCAGAAAACAATCGACAAACGTCAGTTGCAACAGCACCATTTTTAAAAAATGGTGAAGGGTTAGCAAATCTTACATTGGTGCAGCGCAATGGTACATAATTATAATTTGTGGAACTCATGCCACAGATGCAGTTTTTTACAAACGGGGTTTTATTTAAAGAAGAAATAAACAGACTTTCCAATTTTATAAAAACTTAATACAGTCAAACCTCGGTTTTCGTCCATAATCCGTTCCAGAAGGCTGTTCGAAAACCGAATTGTTCGAAAACCGAAACCACGCTCTTTTTAAAATAAAAATGTTTATTGAACACGTCTGCTCACAATGGAAAGCAACACGAGGAAGCGTAACTTCCTCGTCTACCTGAGGAAGCGTCACTTCCTCGTGTAAGGAAGGCGAGAGGAGTCAAATGGTGCATTCAAGTGCGCTCGGTTTGTTCGAGAACCGAAATTTGTTCGTCAACCGAGGCATAAAAAAATCGAAATATTTGGTCGAAAACCGAATTGGTCGAGAAGCGAGATGTTCGAAAACCGAGGTTTGACTGTAATTCAATTATTTATTTGCGTAAGCCTTGTTTTTTTTGTTTTTTGTTTGTTGTTGTTTTTTTTGGCAAGATATGTGCAAAAAAATCAAGAGACGTGTGCACTTTAGGCTGGCCGTTTACTTCACAATATCCAGCCACCATCAAGTCACACTGGTTTCTTTGCATCCAAAGCATAATATCAGTTACGCAGCCGAAACACCGCTGCCCTTTCATTGATCTATTGATTGATTTCCAAACTCCTTTCCCTGTTTTCAAGGTCAACTGTGAGCTGCAACATATCCCATCTGACTTTTGGTGAAAAGCGGACTACACCTTGGACTGGCAAGTCGATCACCAGGCAAATTTGAGTGGTCAAAAGCGAATACGCCCTTGCATTTTCAATTGAGAATTAAGTGCAATACCACCAAACTTCTCCTGTGCCAATCATCGAGATAACAGGACTTAGGTGGTCAAAACAAGGAGCATTGGTCAAAACAAAACTAACTGCACACCCAGTCAGTGCCAAGTATTGTACTGGGGGTTATACTTGGTCTCCTTTTTGTTACATTTACTATTTATGAAGCAGATGCAGCAATTGCTAGCAAAAAGTACAACAAATCTGGGTTAACTGGCACCATAAACGTAAAATAATAAAAATAAGACCTCAACTGACCTGTACTACTCTGTGTAAAGTAGGATACTTTGTTTTCATATCTGTCAATGGAAACTTTTTTTTTCCCCTCCACATCGTCATTGTACTTTGACCATCAAGGTCAGGATGAATATTTCCTGTCACTACTCTAAAGTCATAATTCTGAAATCGACAGTCTCATTTGGATGACTGCATTTTCTCAAAAGTATGAAAAATAGCTTTCAAGTGGCTCGAATGAACATCTTGCTCACCTTCACTCTGTTCCTGGGACCCCTCGAGTGTATGACAATATGATACGACGTTGTGAGAAGTGAAGCAACCGTCTCTCACCTTGGCGCTACAGGTCCTCATACAAGGAAAGATGTGATTTATTAGGCATGGTGGACCAAGGATAAAGCCAAATGGAGGGAAGGGGGTGTTATTATTTATGGAGAAATGTGACAGAAGACAGGCAAGGCTGCGGAAACTCCATCACACCTCGAGGGGCTCACTTTTGATAACAGGCTGTCAAGCACAGGATTAGCGGTGACTGCTAAGTCATATTATGAGCATTTTAAAAGAGGATTTAGGTGCAACCGAGCTGTATACAGCGAGCATTTAGAGTAGGCGAAAAACTGTAACATGACAAGTTGACAGTTTTAACTTCTGATATCAACTCGTGACGTAACTGCGAAACTGCAAGTAGCCAATCAGGATAAAAGATTTTGTGGGTAAATATTGAAAATCAAAGCTTATTTTTTTAACATGTTCAAATTTGATGTGTTTACAGTATCACGATATGCACCTCAAACAGTCCGAATATTTGATCTCTTTCTCCAATGTAATATTTTGCTTTCATCCACATGCGTATCAGAAGGCCTCGAGACTAGCATCCCGCCAATAAGAAGTCCATGTTATAGTGCCCATTGTATTTGACTTTAATAGGAAAAGATTATGGAATCCTCGTTGTAGATAACTATAATTCATCCTACCAGACTTTGATATTTTCCTCATATATTTATTTCAATCCATTCATTCATAGTGCTTTTCCGATCAGGTGAGCTGGAGCCTATCCCAGCTGAGTTTGTGCGAGAGGCGAGTCGCCAGCCAATCACACAACACAAATACACGAGCATTCAAAATCATGTTTATGAATAATTCAAAGTCTTCATTGGACTCAACATGCTTACTTGAGCCAGAGCACCTGGAGAAAACACAAGCAAGCACCGGGAGATCATGCAGACTCATGTGAGATTCAAACACAGAACCTCAAAACCCTGAGGCAGACGTCCTAACCACAAGGCGACATTGCATCTGGTCACAAACCATTCCTGCAAATAGCTATCATAATAACCGGGAATCTATGCTCATGCATCCCACTTGATATACTCTCGATTTGGTTCTACAAATCATAATTTTGAAGTTCAGGGCCTGAAAAAAAAAATCAAGGAGATTCTGGCCAGAAAATGCTTATACATATGTAAATTGTGTATGAATGATGTAATGCATGTGTAACGGCGAAGGAGCTGGCTGGCGGCATCCTTTACACGTGTACAAATAAAACAATGTCGTGAAAAGAGGATGCTTTTGTTCTGGAATTCAGACAGATACTGTAAATAGAACCTTTTCGTGTTTCTGTTTGTTCGTTTCTTGCATGAACTCACCACTTACGGGTTGTTTCAAGTCCCTCACCTGCATTCCGAAGCTTTTTATTCCTGTACACGGACAGGATGACGAGAACGTTGCCCAGGATGTCGCCCACGATCGTAAAGATCAGCACGCTGGCCAGCGCAGTGGACAGTCCGGACGAGGCGCTCAGTCCGGTGCCGCTCTCGTTCCCGGACAAACAAGTTGAGCCGTTCAGCTCCCTTCCCTCGAAACCCATCTCCCTTCAGGGCCCGGCAACCATTGTGGAAGTGTTGCTCCCGCGTTTCAGTGGGTTCTTGAAAACAAACTAACGAAAGAAAAAAAACAAATAAACAAATCTTAGCCGGAGGGCGTCTGGAACTTTCTGCTCGTCGGAACCCAAAAGCACCGTCCGACGTGTGTAGTGTTGGAACAGCAGCAATAGCGACAATTTGACGCCATTAAGGGAAATAAGTTGGCAGTCCAAGTGGTAAATATTCCAGAAGGGTCCGCGTGGTCGTCGTATGTCACCGAAGGTCCTCCCAGTCCACCACGGTTCCAAAGAACGCTGCTTAGAGGGGCCATATGAGACCTCCGGTGCGTAATGGAAGGATGCGATCGAGCCTCATCACTCAGCCCGAGTCCCGTGTTTGGCTTTTTCTACCATCAATATAAAGACAGCATTTGTGTTCACACTCTTGGAGGCAGATGACTCGTGAGCGCAGTTCATTACAAGCGTGCGCGTGTGTGGCGCGCTATGAGTCCCGACAGATCCACGGAGGAACGGAGCCCCCCCACCCCCCACCCCACCGCCACCCCTCGCCCGCCCCAATGCCCTCCTCCCAACCGGTGAGATATCGCAGATCAAGAGACGATTTCATTAAGTGGTTTGAAAACATGAAGAGATCATTGATCTCCACCGCACGTAACAAGCAAATGGCGCCTTCGTGCGTCCGCTGGAAACTCTTACAGCTGCCAAAATGGGTGCAGGTGTGAGGGATTGCCTTAAAACTAAGTGGTTTCACGGAAGTAAATACACTAAATTTATGACCACTAGCACAAGCTAAAGAGATTCATAGAGTTGTATCACTAATTCTAACGTTACCAGAGTTGGAAAAATATTCACTTACTAGTTGTCAAATTGAAGTACCGGTACATATGATGTAGCCTACTTTACGTTTACTTTGAAGAGACAACAACATATTTCTAACACATTTGTAAACTGTTGCCATTTAGATACCCTTTAGATACCCTTTCAACTGATACCTTGGCCAAATTTGAGTTCAACTGATGTTGAAGTGACATGTCTTGGTGTTATATATGTACCACCATATATATACTGTATATATATGTCACGTTGCGAGGTGGTGGTGGACCCCAAAAAGCAGGCAGGAAGGAGGAGCAGGATGAACTTGACGAATTGTATTAAAACACAGAAACTAAATCCAGAACAAACAAAGTCACAAAAACAAAAAGAATCCAAAGTAGCAAACAAAACCGTAACTGAAGCTAAACCGTAGCAGTTACCAAAACATGACCGGAACAAACATGACAGCAGCAAAAAGCCACAATGACCCGACACCGAGTGGTCGGGCATCAAGTCTTTTAAAGTGGCACTAATTACACAATGACCAACAGGTGTGCAGCTGCAGGCGGCGCCTCACAGTGCCACCTGTTGGTCGCAAACAGATCCATGACAATATATATATATAGATAGTACATATATATATAATATAGTCCAACGTGTATATATACATATATATATATATATATATATATATATATATATAGTCCAACGTCATGCACGGTCTGAACATTAACGTAACATGAAAATAAAAAAGCAACTTAATTTGTGATATAGCCAAACTGTATTGCTCATAAAAGCTAAAAAAGAAAAAACTTTGTAATTGAGCAAATGGTTACAGAGAAAAAGTTCATAAAATGCAAATAGTAAAAAAATAAAAAGAAATTGACAGGCTGTTTGCAGAGCAAACTTCATTCTATTATGTCAAACTGTTCTTCATGTTTTAAATGTTTTTTTATTTAATTCAATGATTATTTCGCACACCACAAGTGTACTTTGACAATAACAATTTGACAATACGTACAGCACATTTGACAATAAAGTTGTATTCAATTCAATTCAATAACTTTTCAAGGCAATGCTGGAAGTTACCAGAATTTTTTGATTGTGGCTCCTTGAATGGAGCTGAAAACATAACATAAACACCACATGAATTCCAAGAAATAGCATTCGGTATGTTTATTCATGGTTCCACTCCAAATAGCAATGAAGGTAGGCCTAAATGACATTATGTCAAAATAATTTGTGGCCAAAACATTCCATTTCCTTTCAGTCTTCAAACAGAAACACAAAGAGAAGAACGATACCAATGTTCAATCCATTTAGAAAGTTCCATTGGTGTTGTGTTTCGGAAGCACAAAATATATCTGTTGCATTTCGCTTCTGGAGGAGCAACAGCACTGAGCTGTTATGTTAAAAGCCTTTCAATCATGTACTGTAGATTGCATCTTCCAAGCACTTCCAAAGGCACAAGATTTCTTCCAGCCATGAGCATTTAGCCTTCCAAGAAGCCATACAGCATATCCATCATCCAAGCAAGCTGTTTATCCAGTATTCTTACACACTTGCTCCAGCAATATGTGAATGAGCTCTTACATTTTCATTTCCTGACAATGCGCTGGATGAATGAGACGCAAGACAGATTACAGAACGAACGATTGAATGCCCCCCTCAAATGGATGCTTCGCCTTTTCCATCAGAACAAAAATGTTTACATGCAGAGGTTGTAGTCCACACATCTATATCAAAGAGCTTACTGCTGAGCCAAGGTACACACTATTGCTAACCAAAACTGCAGCACCTACCACGCCAGGATCTCAGATATAAATCAAAGTGTAGAGGCTTATCTCATGCCATCCAATTTCCCTGCCCATTTTTATAATAAGGCTCATTCCATACATTCATTTTAGTACTATATTAATCTCAGTTTCACTTTCCACAATTTCTCTTCATATGGCTGTTCACCCCAATGTTGGACCCGTATAGGTATTGAGCACAATGTAAAGTCAACTGCTTCTCCCAACTTTGTGGAATCCTTCACAATTATGGCAGTCGTCTATGAGTGCCTTTTGCCTACATTCTAGATGTGGGAACATGGGTCACCCACATGGTGTAGACCAGGAGTGCCCAACCTATCGATCGTGGTTGACCAGGAGTCTGCGGACTGGTTCCAAGTCGAGAGGCATTCATTGGCAAACAATGCAGTAGCTCTCGGTTCCAAAAAGCTTGGTGAAACCTGATTTAGAAGGTCTATCGAGGCAGCAGTGCAATGCTTTTTCTGTTTTGTTTTGAATTTGAATTGAATGAATTTGAATACAACTTTATTGTCAAATGTGCTGTACGTATGTGTAACATACAGCACAGATGACATTTCTTCCCCCTCAACATGAAACAAGAGGAGCCGCTGCGGGTGTCCGCGCCGCCATCAAAAGAAAAGTTGACCAAAAAATGACAAAATAATACAAGACAACACATGAAACACAGACAATTGTGCAATCTTAACCACTTTGCTGCATACACTTTGTTGTTTGAAGCCGTAATAGATGAAAGAGGAGCGAATTAAAGTGTCCTTTTCACCAGTGGATCAAAGACGTCATGTTTTTCGCTGTCCTGTGCAGCTGCATGGTCATGCAGAATGGTGCATAACAGAGTGCATGTAAAAGGGTAAGACTGCTAGGAAGAGTCAAAATGCGGAGCGATCTGATAGTAATCCATTGAATTTCTTCATGGGAACATAGTGACTATTTTTCACATTGTGTCCCAGGAGAGAGGATACAGGCTACAGTGCATGCTTGCTCCAATAAAGACGTCTTTATTTTTGAAAAGCCTGACGACAAAGAAAGTGGCATAGACACCATCCCACACCCATCGACTCATAAGGCACCACTGTTGAGAAGCACACTCGGATTTCAGGGATAATGAATGATCACACATGAATCAAGCCTCACAATGGCGTGATTGAGGACAAAGTACTTTGTTTTGAAACTTTCTTGATTTGCAAAACATGCATTCACGGGCAAACAAAAACCATAATGTTTCTGCGTAAATGAATTCACATGAATCACATGAGACGACTGCACATGCCTGGAAGGGTAGATGCACCCTGTTAAAGGCCTGTATTTGAATTTGATTTTGAATTTGAATTGATTTGATTTGAGTACAACTTTATTGTCAAATGTGCTGTACGTATGTATAACATACAGCACAGATGAGTATGCCAATGAGTACAATAAATAATTAAGGTTGCACAACTGACAGAGCATTTTTAATGCTAAGAATAATGTATGATTTCTGATTATTATTGTCATACTGTGCACTCGTAAATCTTCTGAGTCAAAAAGAACCCAAAACAGGTGAAATAGCTAACTCACTGCTGGAGCCAAAAACGAGAGAACCAATGCTGGGTATTTAACCCCACACGTTGCATGAACATTTTAATGCAACAAGGGGTAAAAACTACTCTTACTGATGAGTCTGAGCTGCCAAGAAATTGGGTACCAATTTATCAGTGGAGCTGTGATTAAAAAAAAAAATATTTATTTTATAATCGACATTTTCTAAAAAGAAGAACGCAACCCTGTCAGGTTGTTGCCACAGCAAGTCACTTACATGATGTTTGGCAAAGTTTTTACTGCACCAGATGCTCTAACTGATACAATGCACCTCTTCCCGCCGCCTTTCTCTCTCTCTATATACACAGTATATATATGTATATATATATATACATGGGCGGCCCGGTAGTCCAGTGGTTAGCACGTCGGCTTCACAGTGCAGAGGTACCGGGTTCGATTCCAGCTCCGGCCTCCCTGTGTGGAGTTTGCATGTTCTCCCCGGGCCTGCGTGGGTTTTCTCCGGGTGCTCCGGTTTCCTCCCACATTCCAAAACATGCATGGCAGGCTGATTGGGCACTCTAAATTGTCCCTAGGTATGAGTGTGAGCGTGGATGGTTGTTCGTCTCTGTGTGCCCTGCGATTGGCTGGCAACCAATTCAGGGTGTCCCCCGCCTACTGCCCGGAGACAGCTAGGATAGGCTCCAGCACCCCCCGCCACCCTAGTGAGGATGAAGCGGTTCGGAAAATGGATGGATGGATGGATATATATACATATATACACTTCGATCGATAGATAGATAGATAGATAGATAGATAGATAGATAGATAGATAGATAGATAGATAGATAGGCAGTCATTGAATCAAGGGTGCAGAGCAGGTGATTGTAAAAAGCATTTTTTTAGCTTAGTTTATGACATCCAGGTGCAGTGACAGTTGATATTTTCTATGTGTTCTAAAGGTGTAAAAATAAGAACATGAATGCACAGGTTGAGCAGAAGAAAAACGATGATTGCAGCACTGTTAAACATGCCCGTGAGAGCAAAACAAAACACTCCAGTTTATCTGCTTGCAGCTGAAATGCTCGGAAATGGAGTGACGCAAACGTGTACTCTTCATCCAACTCTTGCTTCATCTTTAATTCACAGTTAGAGTCATCCCTGACAATTATGAATCATTCTCTGCGAGCTGCTGTTTTCCCTACTCAGCATGCATCGCCGCGCAGTGCTTTTTTGCACACAAAAAAGAAAAACACTTCTGATTCAGCAACACACACACATACACCACTAACTTATTTATATTGCGTCTCTCGAAAATCCCAGCAAACTTGAAAAGTAAAAGAATAACATATAAAACCAATTATTTCATCACACAAGAAAAGGTTTGACTGGTGGTGCGTTATGAATGTGATGAACACGTCAATAAGGTGTTTGTTGTCAGTGTTCAAGTCTACTCAGCCTACTTACCAGACAGAGAGCTGTGTTCATTTTCATTGATATCCGATTTACACAGTCTGGGTCAAAATAACTGCATTTCTTTTTTAATGTTTTAGTTTGCAAAAAAATGTAGATCCGCTCAAATATAATGATTTATTTGGTTAATTCCGATGAACAGTGGTCAGGATATCTGCCTCACAATTCTCAGGTTAAGGGTTTGGATTTTGCGCTGGTCTTTCTGTGCGACAATTCTCTCCGTTCTCCCAGCTGCCCAAAAATCATGCATGTTCACATCAATGGCAAATCTAAATTGCCTATAGGTGGTCAGACAGAGACAGCACCGCCATCCTCTGTTTGAATGAATTGAGAGAAGCTTTCAAGTTATGTGTGTCCTGTGCAAGTGTTGATATTAAAGCCCATGACCCTTAACTCCTATTAGAACACAGAGAGAGAAGGAAGAGCAAAGAGATTTTCTCTATTGGTGTTAAATTATTCACACAAAGTAAGGTGTTTTGCATGTTGTGCATTGCATCTCATATTCAAGTCAACAAAGAAGTCAAAAGTCTATTTTTTGTATTTTAGTTGTAAGGGGCTGGTTTGGGAAAAAAATCTAAATGTTGCCTTCGCCTTGAGTCAAATTACAATATGGCTGCATTCGGGCCAAAACCTCTTGTCACAATTTAGTAAATTGCACCTTTACGATTGGTCCGTCCACACGTGTGTGTGTGTGTGTGTGTGTGTGTTGTTTGTGTGTGTGTGTGTGTGTGTGTGTGTGTGTGTGTGTGTGTGTGTGTGTGTGTGTGTGTGTGTGTGTGTGTGTGTGTGTTACTTTTCCAAATTATCTACCAATCTAAAGTGTTGAAAATGGCTTGATGCAATGTTAATGGTTGAACAAAGGTGACATTTTGTGGTCTCTTGAAAAGTAATTATGAGGAGGTACCAGGTGCCCGACACCAGCAATAATGTTTGGTTTCTAATCCCAATTAATTTCTCTTTTGTTTTGACTCAACATTTAAACAACCTTCGTCAGGTTGTAAATTTTAATCTAAGATGTTCCCAAAAATGTGATGCTTCTTTTCCATAAATGTCGGAATGAAATTGCATTAAAATGTCCGAAAGAGTGACGTTTTTCTTGCCTGACCGGTAGTTCGGCACCGCTAAACCTCTGACCTGAGAGCAATGCGCCCTGGCGTCACTTGATAGCTCATGATCAGTTTGAAAAAGTCTGCAGCTGGAAACTGCCACAAGGGGGGGTTATAGTCTTATCTCGGAATACAGTACTGTGTTATGTTGGGCAAAACATTAAGTCTATTGTGAACCTACAACGCATGTTTTTTGGAATGTGGGAAGAAACCCCCACAAGCACAGGGAGAACATGCTGTGGCCCACAATAAAGGGCCACAGCCTGAATTCAAACCCATGGCCGCAGAACTGTGAGGTGGCTGTGCTCACCGCTCATTACCAAGCCACCCTTCTGTGTTACATGTAATTTAATCATGAATAATGACTGCACTGAATTTAGTGTACGATCAATATGCTGATTGGATTAAAAATATCAACATAAAAAAAAATATTTTTTTTTTATAGTGCTGTCTTGTGTTGGAAAAAACCCACATTGAAATGTATTAACTCAGATTTATTTTTCTCTCAATGTGCAAAAACAGACTCTACATTTCAAACAACCTCTCTATACACACCTTCATTTACCATTCACATACCGCTTACACATTCCGGGGTGCCTTTAATATCTGAAAATCTGTCTTTTTTCATCACAAACCTTATTGTACTGCACATTAAATCATATGGCCTGGATTGTCAGTTCATCACTTGACCATAAATTGTGACAAAATGATCATCTAAGGCAGTGTTTTTCAAACTTTTTTGAGCCAAGGCACACTTCTTCCATTGAAAAAATCTCGCGGCGCACCACTAGCTGAAAATGTGAAAAAAGCCCCATCTTATTTGAACAATTAACGTGTTTTATTGTTACTATAACCATTTTTAACATTGAAGAATGACGTTGTGACAGGTTGAATTGGAATCGAATGAACACAAAGAAAAAATTATTTTATAATCTTTCCTTTGTTTCACTGTCTTCTTGCATTTATACGGCACAAATTCACTTGTCTCTAGTGGTCGAAACACAAGGCAATTGCCTTGCTGTTGCTGCTCCCTAGCGGCATGAGAGGGTACTACACGATTACTTTCTGGGTGATAGACCGCACAGGCATAGAAATGGGATATTTTCCCGCGGCACACCTGAGAATGTCTCGCGGCACACCGGTGTGCCATGGCACAGGGTTTGAAAAACACTGATCTAAGGCACGATAAGTCTTATCCATGTTTTCCAGCTAGAGCATAAAAAGATTTGCAACAAAGACACTTATCATTTTGGAAATACATTTAGCAACATTAGAGAAAGCATACTGGTGATGGGTAAAGAACATTGGCGCATAATGCATCGCATCACTCGTTACCAAAACTATAAGCGCTCATGTATACAGTCTATTTGTTAAGATGATGATTAGACAGTGTAGCTTTGTTTGTTGCCTCCAGAGATGATTAACATACAAAATCCCATAGGCACAATGATGTCAATGTCCTCTTACGGCTAATCTGCAGTTGGCGTCCAACTATGCCTGAGAAAAGGGAGACGAGCACTTCCATGCCAACAGTCATCATGGCCGATATGTTTTGATCACATCTTTGATGGGCCTCCTGCATATCGGGCAGCACGCGTTGATCTGCCTCTTGAGCTTCAGTCCGCAGTCGTTGCACAGGCACATGTGGCCGCACGTGTAGATGACCGTGTCCACTTCTTGATCGAAACAAATGGTGCATTCCCCGTTCTTTTCACAAGAGGGCCAATCGGAGCCAGCCAAGCTGGGAGAGACGGGAGGGCTGAGAAGGGAGCTGGGAGCAGTCACTACGTAGAAGAAGAGAAAATGTTTAGTACGTATTCTGCTCCCAATTCTTCTTTGTACTTTCCAAAATTTGGGGATGCTCTATGGCATCGTGCTGCCTCTCATAGGTCAGTCTTGGTACTACGACAGGCATCTGGTGTGGAGGACTAAATTAATGATCGTCAGTGGGGACATTGTTCTGTGTGTGACGTAAGTGTTGGTCATCTGAAGTACACCACGCAGTGTAAGAGCAATAAACATGCCATTTTTTTTCCTGGTAATACAGTAAGTGGAGTCTCACATTTGAAAATTGGATACGATATTAAAAGTTAAACATCACCATGTGTGCACACCGGTTTAGGTGATACACTTTGCTAGCCAGCAATAGATGATGTACTGTAGGTGTGTTGTTCTCACCCAGAGAAGATTCAGACGCAGAGGAGGATCTATTGACACTGAAGGCCAGATCTGAATCGCTGTCATCTGGACTACTGCTCTGGGAGCTGCCGGGAGATGTGGAGGGAGGACTCGGTTGTATCGTTCCTGGTTGCAAAGATAAAGACACTAATGAAGAGGGATGCGGAGATGCAGAATAGGAAGTGCATGTTTTTCCCCTGATGCAAGCTCAGCCTTTGAACTGGGAGAATTGCTCATATTGTTTATTAAGTCTTAAAGTTAGATTGGGAGGGTTTTGCTTTTTCTTTGACGCTAATGACTTTGGATCTCAAAATATGGTCAGCAGATGATGGGAATTTTAGGGGGGTTTGTGGGACTCACACGGAATAATGAGCGCTTTCAAAACTGTGATTGCTCAGCCATAAATGACTGGATTTGAAGTTAACGTCATATAAGGACTCTGCATTGTTTTGAACAACATGACTGTTGTTTGGACACAGTATTTCATTTTAAGGCTTGCGCAACCCGTGTCCAGACTTCTTAGTAATAGAATACATTTTGGTCACTCGCCGATTGCAGGGCAACATATAAACAAACCAACATTCACCCTTAAAAGCGCACTTTATGGACAAGTTAGAGTATTCAATCAACCTAACATGCATATTTTTAGAATGTGGGACCTTGATAAGTTCCACAGAAGAAAGTCAAGTCACAATTTGACATCAAGTGTGCGCTCTCGCAGTGTTTTTGCCTGTCAGCCACATAAAGCTCTCTTGATCACCGACTCATTGCCAGATTGTTCACTCCACACCAATCCAAGACTTTCCATGGATTGATCTTCCGTGGCCGATCGTCTCTGCCCCTGACTTTCTTGCCTTGTCATTGTCCTGCTACCGTAATCACTTCTGCCCCCGACCATGAGTTCTGCTCTTAGCGTAGCTGTTTGGTGTTTTGCTACAATAATGACCAAGTGTGGGTTTGCCCCATCCTGCTATCGATGGAGCATGGAGCATGACCTGGCCCCAACCCCCTTCCCAGTCTTTAAATCTTTGTCTGGATTTTGAAGTTCACTGCTCTTTATCTGGACTTTGAAGTGAACTGCGTTGCTACTTGTTAGTTATCAACTCATAACTATTCCTGTGGTCCAATGTGCTGCATTTGGGTTCTATACGAGCTCATGTCAGGCTGAGATTCAAACACAGAAACACAATACTGTGAGGCAGATGTCCGGACTGCTTTCCTCTGTGCAAATCCAACTAGATAGGCAGATCGAGATCTAATTTTCGCAGTTTGATTCATAATTAAAGCGTGCCCCGACCCCAGTATCACAATGTCACTCTATCAATACCCATGACTGAATGTAATCAATTTGTTTTTCATTTTGAATATGCTTTTATAACACGTGTTGATTTTGCTGCAGGGATTAACTAGCTGTCAGCAGAAAAGAGTCTTTTGCATTCAGGTTTAACGTCACAGTTAGCCTCGTTCATGTCATTGTGTCCGCTGCTGATTGTCGAAACCTCTGCTCACTACATTGTAGTTGGGCAAACAATTCCATTGGAACCATTCCAGACGGACCCTCCGAAATGGTTTGATCTTTTGACTTAAACCACCCTCTGTGAATATTCCTGTTTTACTATCTGAATCATGCTGATATTGTTTTCCCCAAGACATTTATTTTCTTTATCTGCTGCTTCAGGCAAAATGGAACTGTTTCCCGCACCACAGGATTAAAAATAGATCAGTCCTGTCATTTTAGGTCATTCTCCATGTACTAGGAAGTAGACTTCCCTGAATTTTTTTTTTCCACTTTGCCCATTTGTGCCACAATAGAATCATTGGCCGGCCAGAGAATCATAACTTGTTCTGTCTTGCGTCATCCTGTCCATTTTAGAAACAGAAGGCTCAATTCATTTTTCACTTACTGCGCAGTTCAACCTTGCCAGAGGTTTCGCTCTATTTAGTTCTAATCTAGTGGAATGCTTGTGTTCTACTCCGGTGTTTCTTAACCGCTTTTTGTTTTAGCCATGGTATGCATTTCACCTTCTTTTTTATTTACCTGTTCGGTGTGAAATCTGGGCCTGTAAACTGAAGAGAGCTATTCTGTAAAGTGAATGGCAACAGGTGGATACACTAGTTAAGTGTATCCTATGCCATCTAGTGGAGTGTTCAATTGCTCCGCCCGTCACAGTGCACGTCAATGGCATACTGTAGCTAGGGGGACAAAATACATTATTTGTCAAAAATTGATTTCAGACCGGCGTGGATGGTTGTTCGTCTCTGTGTGCCCTGCGATTGGCTGGCAACTGATTCAGGGTGTCCCCCGCCTACTGCCCGAAGACGGCTGGGATAGGCTCCAGCACCCCCCGCGACCCTAGTGAGGATCAAGCGGTTCGGAAAATGGATGGATGGATGGATGATTTCAGACCAATTGTGCCATGAGGTAAGATACTCGGGAATCACTCTTCTAAGTGTAATAGCCCAAACCAATCCCCTTTTTTGCTTCTAATTTTGCTTGCTTTATATACTCTAAACTTACCAAGTATCCTGAGTCTGTTGACAGCCCCATGCAGGGCGAAGAAAGCCCACAGCACCTGAGTAGAGTCCACGCAAAGCAGCCTGCCACGTCCCACTCCGTTCACCCCATGGTGCACTTCTCCGCTGGGCAGAAGGGTGAAGCTGAGTACGTCCCCGGAGCACGGCATGGGAAAGCCGCGATGCACCACCCAGTACTCCTTACGGTCCAGCAAAACCTCTGGGTCAGCCGGCAGGTCCCCGGCGTGCAGACTCGCCGGGTCACAGGACGTCAAACCAAACAAGAGTGCCCCGAAGTACGGCAGACCCAAATGGCCAACCTCTACATATAAAGTCTCTCCTGTGTGTAGCGGTCGATCACTGAACACAAGAGTCCGACTGCTGTCCAGAAAGTGGATACAGGCGGCCGAGCGGTCTCCGGACAGTATGATGTCGGAGCCGCGAATGGGGTGAAAGTGCAAGTCACTGTCCAGCGGGGAAGGAAGGTTGCGGACCACCCTGGAGAATCCGGTGGAGGCAGATGAGGCTGGGGTGGCGGAGGATGTGTTGGAAGAGTAGCAAGGGATTAGCTGAGTGTAAGTATTGAGCTGGATGTTGGCCATCTTGGCAGCGGCAGCCTGGTTGTTCTCCAGTTGATTGTTGCTGTAATTGGCCGAGTCGTGGCTGCTCTGGGGCAGATAGGCACTCAGGCGGGCCGCGCTCAGGCAGCTCGATCCAACGCTCTCGGCAAACGTGCTCTCTGTATGGGGAGAAAAAGTGCGTGACTTGATTTTATCAGGACATTTTGTGTTCCCTCGCTTGCTCTTAGGCTAAAAATGTGATCTGCGTATGTCACTGAGGCCCCTTTTGGTTCTTGTTCAGTCTACTTTCTTTTTTTACATTGCTAAGTGGACTGCAAGTGTGAAAAGAAGTCAAAACAACAACTATAAGTGACGATACGATATCACGCTTTGGTAATCTGACACATTGTGGCAATTTCCTGGTCGACCGGTCTGCAAATTCCACTGCTTTGGGCCGCTGTTCCCAACGGACTCATTTTAACATCAGCAAATAAAGTGCATTGGCAACATTTAAATCTATAATAAACGTGTTCGACTCTCACTCAAATATAGTTCATTACACCGAATGCACCACTTTTGTTGATAAGAATTCCACTCAATCTCTATAATTTAATACACAGCTAAAAACAACACCACTGCAACTTTATTACACCCTGTCTGTACAAGTAATTATTATTATCTTCATTCAAACATTGTAAACTAATACGGACCGGTCTGAGCCATGAACCTCCACGGCTGAAAATGAGTCTCGCTCTGTCCGTGGGCACACTGGACAAAAGCACTTTTTACGTCAGGCATATTCTTAATCTCATCTCACATTCTTTGTCTCTGAATACATTTGAGTGAAGTTCCAAAGATCCCATGTGTTAAGTTGCCATTTCCAATCAAAAGTGTCCATGCTAACATCAACATTGGTAATTGAGGGTCGGGTGGCAGCCAGCAACAAGCAAATTGGTGACATTGCTCTTCTTTTTGAATATTTGTCCAAAAAAGCCAAAGAAAAAGCTCACTTCATCATTGATGCTCGTTGAGCTGAGGCTTTGCATGGAACTCTGAAGATTTATGTCAGTTTAGATGTGTTATTTTCGCAGACATTTTATCCGTGTACATTTAGAATGTTGACGTAATGCAGGTTGCATAATGAGCAGGGCCTTTTTCTAGTTCAATACAAAAAACAGCACATGACTAATGGGCATTTTGTTAGACCGTTTTCATGACTTTCCTTCAACTCAAGGTTTCATTACACAAGTGCTGTAAACTAATCTGGCACTAGTCATGTCTGATTTGACTTATGGTCCATTCCTTTATGACTATTTCTAGTGATGGCGTATAGCAGATGAGCGCACTGGCCCCTCACCAAAGCTCCTGGGATCTGCCGCCTTGACCAAACATGGCCATAGCTCCTGTCAGACTGAATATAAACACAGTAAGGGAGGGAACTGCAAGGCAGGCGGTGGTGGGAATAAAAGGGAAACACAAAGGGGCCCAAAAAAAGCGTCGTAAAGAAATGGCAAAAGTCTGCTGAAGGAGCCATTAAGGGTGAGAGAGAGATAAGATAAGATAAGAAGATAAGATAAAAGCGCCTTTATTAGTCTCGCAATAGAGAAATTCGCAATTCACAGCAGCAAAGTTATGACAGGAAGAAGTAGGAGAACAAAATTAGGTTCAACAAAATGGAGGCTTGATATCTCCTATATGTTGTTGCTCACTCGATGATGCTCCTACCTAAAGTTGACTTTGGAACTAGACAGCACAGCTGCTCTCGGCCCTCTCTGGAAGCTTCTTAAATTAGCTCTGTAGATATTGACACTATGTAAATACGGTCCTGAGGTTTCGCGGTCATCAAAGCCATTTTCAACCTACAAAAGCTGTCAAGTTGACCTTCTATGTTGTCTAAGTATGTGTTTGAAGTATCATTCCTCATGAAGTGATCATAGAGTGGCAGTAAAAAAATAGCTACAGAGGAACACTATAAGCGTACAACCATGAATGACTTCGAGTGTTTCGAGTTCAATGTATTACTGGTCCAGTGGCACAAAAGCGGTGTAACAGGAAAGTTCCAATATATCTGCCAGAATTCCCCTTGCACATTCCCCAACAAGATAATTCGATGTGTTTCCGAATTCAAAGGATGATACACTTGAGAAGGTTGAAGGAGAGAAGCCTGCTGCCTGTTTGTAAACAACTAGTTTTGTTGTGGAAAGTAAAGACACATAACTCGCCTTGGTTCCCCCATCTCAGGTTTTACTGCATCCGCACTGGCTCTTCCTTTTTTTTGGTTTGTTTGTTTGTTTGATTTTTTGAGGGCACTTTTAAGCACGACGTACGTCATATGAAGTGATATGAAGTCCAAGATGGCGCCCGAGTAGGCAGCCGTCGGCAAGTGCTCTCATGAGCGCTTTTTTTGTGAACATGGCGCATGTTTCTTCTGTATATTTTGTTTGAAAATTAAATTGATTGCAGTCAGTGATATTGTAGCGCTACACTCGCCTGACTTGTTTGCAGGCAACGTGGGTTCAGTTCCCACTCAGTGAAGGTGTGAATGTGAATGTAAATGCTTGGTCATCTCTATATCTTCCCTAAGACTGGCTGGGGATCAGTTCAGGATGTAGTCCGCATTCTGCCCGCCCCAAATCAGCTGGGATTGGCTCAAGCACCCTACAACCCTGAGCAATGTCAGTGGTATTGAAAATGGATGAATGGATATAAGAGACTGTGTTTAATGGGAAAAGATATTTGCTTTTATTTATCCCAATATTTATGAAAAGGTCATTTTAGAGTTAACATACGGTCAGAATCTAATCAACGTCAATGTCTATTAATAATACTGGAATAAGTTGTACTATTTTTTGTGCGATAAAATTACTATGGATAAAAGAATAATAAAAATAGTTTGAGCTTCTAGAAATATGAACTGTTTAAATGTATTTACAATTTTCTTTAATAATAATAAAAATACAAATTGTACTTAAAGAAAAGTAAATATCATCGTAAAAAGCTTTTCTAACATTAATATTTATTTATACATTCATTTGTAATTATTTACTGTATAATGGGAATGCTAATGAACAATCTCAAGAATGATAAATACTCATGAACATCATTACTGTTCAAGTGCATTACATTGAGGTGTCCGCGTTGACAAATTGAAGTGGTTGGAGGAATGCAATTTGATTATCTTAAGGTCTTCATAAGGTAGGATTGATGATACAGCACTCGTATCGTGCATCATTTTAATAGTGTTATGAATGCTGCTAAGTATACTGGCTCTGGACGAAGAAGTTTGTTGAAGCAGGCAAACGTGACATTTACCAAGCAGCGTGACCTCCTGAGTGATGCCGTAGATATCGATGATGGCCCAGAGTGGGCAGCCGATGCTGAGGCCGCAGTGGAAGAGGATTGGCTCGCCATCGTTGATACTGTAAAAGACCCTCCCGTGGCGATCGGCCCAGAACGCCAGCACGCTGTCCTTCAAGGCGAGTCTCTCGGGAAGGGCCTTGGCCCAGTAGCCGGGCCGCGTCACCAAATCTGGACAAGCGTACTTGGGGATGTCAGATATAATCAAGTCGCCGGGGTCCAGACTGGTGAAGCCAAATCGTAGTGCTCCGCTCCAGCCGCTGTGCACGCCCGTGAGACGAAGCCGCACCTGAATCAGATACATTGACTGAGTAAGGGGTGAGTGAACATAAGTGATACACAAGTGTGCAAGGTCACTGAAAATATTAAAAGCACACTAAAGGTTTAATATCTACCCATACATGTTGGTGCTTGAGAGAGGATAATGGCGCGCATCTGGTTGCCTTTATGAGTTATGATTTTAGTGCTTCCTTTTTTTTACCTTTTCACTTACAATTAGATGCCATTGATAAGCTCTTCACAAAAACTGTTGACCGTACCAAAAATTGCATGGTGAAGATACGCGTAAAGTAATGGCTCGAGTAAAAAAAGCAAAAATTGCCAGTTATGAATAGGTCGATGCATCAATGCTTTGCATTACATTTGAAGTGACTCTTGCCTACACATATCACCATACAGAGGTGTCATCCAGGTCCAAAAAGTAAAAATCCTGTCACAGTTTTGTTTTAGCCACAGGTGCAGCTACTGCTCGGTTTTTACTTTCTGTACCTGGATTACCCATCTCTGTCCCACCATTGCTTTTGATGGGAAAGTCACCCATGCCAACATGGCTGCCACCTGGAAACACATAACAAGTCTCTCGTCTGTTAATCACACCCAATAGCGGAAAATTCTGTAATTAACAGAAGAACAGACAAACGGGGTCACGGGGGCAACAGCTTTAGCTTTAGGGAAACCAAAGTCCATATACAGTATTTTACTCATCATAAGGTGTCTTTTGAGCCATGCTTTGTATGGTTCCTCACGTTGGACCTGTATGCCATGGGTGACCCTTGCAGGGTCATAAAAACCCCAGACAACGTAGCTCCGAGGCTCATTGAGACACAGAAACCCCAACACCACAGTAAGGTGATGGCTCACGGAGAACATAAAAACACAATCAAATACTAAAACAATGCCAAGTGTCATGCTGAGTCGAAAACCAAAGAATAAAAATGTGTTTAGGTGAAAAGGACTATTTGAAATATTCAATGATTAACATTTTCCAGGCAAACTGACCTTCTCGTAGAGGTGGACGGGCTTGTGACTGAAGGTGATTCCATTGCAGAAGCTGTTCTTGCGAGTGGCGCGTCGAAGCTGTCCATCCAGCCTGATATTTTTGCCTTTGGCGTGGGGGTGAAAGCGGGGCGACTCCATACTGATGCTAATTGGATATGCTGATCTTCTCTCAAACCCGCTCCCATTGTTGGGCAAAGTGTAGTACTCTCTACTGGCCACTGGACGGGTTTGAACATTCGCATCTGCAAATTTTGAGTAAAAGCAGAAAGACAATGTTCTATAAATAGGATTTAACATCAACATTTTTTTAACACTGCGACAAGGTCAAACCATGATAATTGGTGACAGCAGCTGCTGGATAAAGAAGCAGCCTAAACAGTCCACATTAACTGCACTCTAAAAACAGATGGGTCAAAAATCACCCAATTATTAGACAAAAATGGGCCAACCACCAGTTCATTTGGCCCAATTTTTTTAGTCCAATGAACCAGCACTCCCCCCCCCAAAAAAAAAACCTTGTTAAGAATAATAATGTATTGTTTTGTGGACTATTCTTTTGATCAAACCTTTTGATCCAGAATTTTTTTTTTTTTACCCAAATGTGGACGTAACCCACCACAGTCCCTTTCTCTAACTTCACTAAGCAGAGGCATAGAGTTTACATTAGAAAACGTGACAGCACACCACCAAGCAACAATTTGACAAAAAGTATGAAGACAAAAGCAATGATGGCTTTGTCTCCATTTATTCACGATTGTACTTGGTGTGAAATCAAGGTCTGTTAAATTCAGCTGTCTGAAGGTTGTATCAATGACAACAGGAGGATACAAAAGGGTTGGGTTTTTTTTCTACCATCTCCCATCTAATGAAAGAGCCTTCAATTGTTCTGCCTGTCACTATATGTCCCCGGCATAGAGAGATGAACAAAGAAATATTTGTAATTAAATAAGAATTTTCAGACAAATTAAGTGGAACTGGACAACTTCGCTCAGCACCCCTGACGATCTCTTACAGGCACATTATATGCCACGCCGCCCTGGTTGGGAATCACTGCTTCAGAGGGCAGAGGCCACTTGTGTGAGCCCACACAGTCTTAGACACCTTCCTTTCCCACACTGACACTATGCACCGTTCAACAACCTCATTGAACATGAAACCCACAGCATTCAAAAGAGCTTGTTGTCCAAACACTCATATCATATGTAGTATGTATTTCCATACGTAAGCACAACTACAAATAGCAATATCTTTTTTTTTTTAAATGTTATTGTAGCGGCAATGTTTCAGGATCTGTAATACTGTACGTACTTATTTTACATACAAAGTAATTTGTTAAGCCATAATGAAAACATTCAAACGCGGTCAAATGATTCATAGTAACCTCAGAGAATCATTTTTTTTTTTGGCCTAAATTCTGTTCAAAGTACTGGTAATCATGTCCAAAGCCTATTGTTTACGATAGTAATCATTGATGTTATGTTTACAACCAAACACAGTAAAGTAGTGATCGAAATTGAAGGTCTTACAGAGGAGAAAATAGTGCCAAAGCCAAATAGGACTTTTAGCAAAAGAATATTGAGAAAACCAACACTGGAAAGGTCCCATCGCACGAGACAAAAGATATTCACATCAAGAAAGGTGACGTCTTCACGTGCTGGTGTTGAGTTTATTGATTTGCAAATACCAACAACATCCTTAGCCAGCAGCATAAACAAACTCAATGGCCCTTTTATTGTCTCCTCATAGTCCTGGGAAGATTCCATTCCAACTATTCAAAGGCTGTATCTTTGATTGTGTTGTCATACAATGCATTGCCTGAAGACATCATATTATATGGAATTTAGCAAGGGTCAGAAATCAAACAAGAATTCATTCATTCATTCATTTTCCGAACCGCTTCATCCTCACTAGGGTCGCGGGGGGTGCTGGAGCCTATCCCAGCAGTCTTCGGGCAGTAGGCGGGGGACACCCTGAATTGGTTGCCAGCCAATCGCAGGGCACACAGAGACGAACAACCATCCACGCTCACACTCACACCTAGGGACAATTTAGAGTGCCCAACGAGCCTGCCATGCATGTTTTTGGAATGTGGGAGGAAACCGGAGCACCCGGAGAAAACCCACGCAAGCCCGGGGAGAACATGCAAACTCCACACAGGGAGGCCGGAGCTGGGATCGAACCCGGTACCCCTGCACTGTGAAGCCGACGTGCTAACCACTGGGCTACCGGGCCGCCTTCAAACAAGAATGATTAAGTCAATTTATGTTGTACCAAAAACGGGTCGAGCTGTAAAATATCATATGGGTAATACATTCAGCTGTTTGAAACAATACAGCCTTTATGCATTCATTCATTCATTTTCCCAACCGCTTTATTCTCACAAGGGTCGCGGGGGGTGCCGGAGCCTATCCCAGCTGTCTTCGGGCAGTAGGCAGGGGACACCCTGAATCGGTTGCCAGCCAATCGCAGGGCACACAGAAACAAACAACAATCCACACCCACACTCACACGAGGGACAATTTTTGAGTGTTCAATCAGCCTGCCATGCATGTTATGGAATGGGGGAGGAAACCGGAGTACCCGGAGAAAACCCACGCGGGCCCGGGGAGAACATGCAAACTCCACACAGGGAGGCTGGAGCTGGAATTGAACCCGGTACCTCTGCACTGTGAAGTCGACGTGCGAACCACTGGATCACCGGGCCGCCAGTCTTTATGCAGAAAAAAAACGATGACTGTAAATGCATTAAATTTTAAAAAAATCCACATTATATTCCTAATTTCGGCATTGCTACAAAATATGTATTTTTTGGAATATGCAACTTTTTTTTTTTTTTTTTAACATTCCAACATGACACACTGTGGTGTCTTTATAGCATGGAGCATATTGTTGTTCAAGAAAATGTTTGTGTTGATTTCGACTTTGAACATAATTAAAACTCTATTGCCTTGGATTCAACTTAGATTGCATCAATGCACCTTACAAGCAACACACACGTCTTTATCAGCAACATTCGTGGTTTTAGAATCATCTAATAACATTATTAGAACACTAACATTGATATAGAAATGGGCAATGACATGAGACACTCCAAACAACTGACCCAGCAAGAAGCATTTGCTATTCATTCAATCAGAATGTCACATTGTTTGGAAAATCTTGAGCAGTCATCACTTTGCATTGAAGAGCTTCAAGCGTTTCTCAGTTTGTTGCTGGAATTCCAGAATCCCAGGTGGAAATAATACATTTGCCAAGGTCACCCTAGTTTCAAATAGAGTTACATTTGTGTCATTTTGATTTAAACATTCCATTCTGGCTTACATTTAAGGCTGATGATAAATCAGATCAACTGTCAATTCTTTTTAAGGGCGACTTATACAAAGTCGTCCACTTGGGTCCACACGCAGTCATTTGTGCTGCACAGGTTACCTCGGTTAATAGTTTTCACAAACTTAGATTACAGGGTCCGTTTTCCATGCTTAGTACTGCTATTGTCTGACAGGACGGGTCTACTTAGGTATTTAGGAAGTCAGGCTTGGGTAGAAATCACGAAAATCGTCTCTGGGGTCAGGTTGAGCTCATCCCTCCGCGTATTACAGGAGGAAGTTTGAAGTTCAGGCTCCTTTCAACCATCTGAACAGATCGTACTCCAAACAGAGAGTCCAGATCCTGGGCATCTGTGAGAGCTGGCCTCGCTGGATCTACTTTTTTTTCTTTTCGTAAACTATTGTTGTTGAGCTTTGCCCGAAGTCAGCTGGGATAGACTCCAGCGACCGCCACGGCCCTCTTTAGGATTAGCGGTATTGAAAATGGATGGCTGGATGGGTTGTTGTTGTTGCTGCTATTGAGCAACCTCCAACTGGGTCTCAAAGCAGCTCGTTAAGCCGCAGCGACGCGGGTACCTGCAGACCCAGTTGTCTGCTGTCGACTGGGAACTGATTGTAGCCCCAAGGCACGCCCAACACCGCTTGGAGTTTGTTCCCGAGTTGGGCTGTTGTTGTTGTTGATGTTGATGTTGAGCTGAACAGCTCCCCCATCAGTCCTGGCTATATGAGCAACCAATACAGCGACCTAAAAGTCGGTCTTATTCAAAGAGAACACAGGATGAAAAAAACATCCCGATTTTAATAAATCAATAAATAAAACAAGTGTAAGCCACTAACCTTCAACATTTTGAAATCAGTCACAAACACAGCAGCACCAAGTACTCAAGGTCTGAAAATGCTGCTTGTTAAATCTCGCCGCACAAGGTTGGAGGTTATGATGTGCCTTTTGATGAACTGGATCCAAAAAAAAAACAAAAGACAATTTGGCTGTGTGTATGTGATGAAAGAACTGATGGGGGTCAAAGAGGACAGTCAATGCTGCTGTTAGGAATTATTTTGTCATCATTTTTTTCCTGCCACTTTCAAACCACTCCCTACAAATGGCCTTGTACTGCAAGGCCTTCAATCTTTCCCCAGTTCACCTTGGACTCCTTGGACATAAAAGAAAACCTTTCACGTCTTTATGCTAATGCATTGACATTCTTCCTTAATTACATCATTAGCTCGAACAGATAAAACAATGTCATTTTTAAAACTTGGTAGAAACAAATCACAAGCACAAGAATGGATTTTCTCAAAGTCATCCAGTGGGAGTGCATTGAGCATCCCTGACAGTACACATCATGCCACACTCTTCTATGCACCTGAATAGAGCACTTTAGCCACTGTTGATCCCAACACCTTTGATGTCCTTGCACGTCACCTGGATCTTTGCAATTAGATCAGCGCTGAACCAAAATCCAGCCATGGTCTCCCACAGGCATGGGACAATTATCGTTTTGATGTTGTATCGTGGTTTTAAAACGACAAAGTTACACTAACTGCGAATAGCGGCCGTCACCGGTAATGAGCTCATCTTTTCTTTATTTTAGGGGACTTCTAAGCTGGGCTCAATATAATTGGCTGCTCGCAGAGTTGAGGAATCAATCAAGTTAACTGCCTCCAGTTAACTATTTTTTTTCACCTTCTCTGCAAGCAGAGAGGGGAGGGGTGAGCAGGTACACGCGGAGGAGGTAGACGGAAGGAGCGAGATGAAAGACACACTGTACAAACAAGGATGCCTTTTTGCTCTGTTGATTAATGTGCATTGTCCTAAAAAAAAATGGCACCAGCGGGTACTAGTTAGTCCAAAGGACAACATGGGTAGCCTATGGTTCTGTTCTCTAAAATAGCTCATCATAGAATGAACACTGTGACATAGGAAGAATAATAAGATAATGAAAACTTTAAAAGAATGGGAACATTTATTTATTTCATTATTCTTATGTTATATAAACGTAACATAGCACATGTTTTTTCTGTACCAAATATTCTATATTTTTTTTATACTGCCGGGCGCACAGTACACCTGATCCCAGTAGATTACTTGGCGCATGGCTGAGCTCCTCTCAGGCAAGATGGCCAAGAGGATATTGTAGTCCGTGCAGTGGAGCTACACACGGTGCCATTTTTTTTTTTTAATCTCTTCCCTTTTCTGGGCAAGAGTGTTAAAGACATCATACAGGTTGTGAGCTAAAATGTACCAGTAAACTTAATACAATTTCTTTTTCAGATCATCGGTACCGGGAGTCTTGTGGCCATGCATCCTCTGGAGCAGTGGTTCTTAACCTTCTTCGAGGTACCGAACCCAACCAGTGCATATGCACATGCACCAAACTGTTCATTAGTGAAAATACGATTCAAGAAGTGGTCCTTCAGTTTTGAGTTGCTCAACTTGGCATTACAAATCATGCAGATAGGACGCTGAGTCCCATCACGTTCCGTGATGCATGTGAATCCATGTTGTACATATTTGTCCGAGCACTTTCTTTTTTTTGCTCAACAAAGTTAGCATGTATTAAAATTCTAAAAAAAAATCACACATGAACTATCACGACAGTCACACGTTGACGACTGAGCGAACTAAATTTCCCGCAGCAGTGATTGGATAAGCAATGTCATGTGATCATCTGCGGCGGGCGAGTCGTAACTAAGTTGAGTCGGGTGTGTCTTAACCCTAACCCTAACCCATGGCAGAGGCTCCGTCGAACCCCTGAGACCGATTCACCGAACCCTTGGGGTTGGATCGAACCCAAGTCGAGAACCACTGCTCTGGAGGGATGTGAAAATTTCTTGCACATTTAGTGGGTGCTCCAGTTGTAAATACGCCTCTTCAGAGACATGAGATAGTCCTGTGCAGAACTCCTCCATCAGCTTTTGATCACAAGGAATTTGAATACTTTTTGGGAATTGATGGGTCATGAAGGGGTTTTATACATTGTGTCCAAACAAGTTCAGTGTAATTCTTGGCTGAGTTTGCTGGTCTTGGTTATTGTGTCGCAATCTCTTTCTGTTAATATTCTTTTGCTAATGTAGCGTTAGTCATCTTCTGTCACGCTGCATGTATTCCAGGAGAGCTCAGAGCTTTGCAACATGTTTGAGGCACAGTATGATACTTTGTTTACCTGACTATAAACAGGAAAAAATCCATCAAAAAATTGTCCAGATAGCATTGCGGCAAAAGATGTACTGATACATAGCAGGAGAATCACTGCAATCATACAGTAGGCCACAACAAGCACAAGACACTTTCACGTAATATGGATGATGTAATTGAATATCAGGCCCATTGGTCAATATGAGCAGGGTTTTTATGATGATCTTTAATAGTTTTAATGAGAATTTCATAGTATTTTTATTGCATCTTTGGTGAAAGGCCTCGAAAGCATCGCTTTGAAACTATTCATCACAGTGACGGTTAAGATTCCGTAATGTTGCAAAAAGACGACACTTCAATAAATACAAATAGAGTGTATCATGCAAGCGGCGAATGCTCCTCCCCACTGAGCAGTGACTAATTGAGTCCACGCGTCGGCGGGGTGCTGGGAGCAGTCACCCCATTGTATCTAGCCTGAGTGGGGGCGGGGAATGGAGCAGGCAGTAAATTAAAGCATCGGCAGCTGATTATCAAGTAATATACTTTTAAATGTAATAACTGAAAAAAAATTACAAAAGACAATAGACAAAGTCAATAGACATAAAGCTAAATCACCAATAATGCAGGTGTGAGGCGCTGACTGTAATTTGCTCACTACTGTCCAGTTGGCAGGCTTTCGGTTCAATGAAGACTCCAATAGGTGGGAATGAGAGTGTGAATTAGTTGTCTGTCTACATATGCCCTGCGACTGGCTGGTAGCCAGTCCGGGCTGTACCTCTCCTCTTGCCCAAAGTCATTTGAGAAGATCTCCTGCTCAGCCACGACATAAAAGTGGTATAGAAAAGAGATGATTCTCAACATGATCTAAGTTACATTACATCAGATTTCAATGCCCAAAAGAGCACAATTCTCCCAGACAGTAGGTGGCAGTAATGAGCATTACAAGCAAGATATATTTTGCTGTCTCTGTTGAATTTGGTCACTTTGCTCAATAATATTGCGTTTATATGAATTAAGCAGAAAATTCATATTTATTTTTTTTTTTTATCCGTCGCAGGGGGTAGCCGTTTAGCTCAGCTTGTGAGCTTGCCACATGACCGAATCCAGAAAACAATGATGACCATGATCGGTTGTTACCTGAGCCCTTTGGCATTGTGATGTCACTCTCAGTCAACAGGAAGTGGCAAATTGCCACCCCCCTGAGGTCGATAAGAGTGGATGGATTTAACTGCTTCACTCATGTTCCACAATCGCACTATTAATCAGAGTGCCATATTTACACTAGTGGGGGCAACATATTGTTGTTGAAGAAAATTAACTTAACTTCACATCCAAGTATTATTGAGGCACATGGGGAAAAAAACAGGTGACAAAACAAGCTATGTTAGTAATTACTCTTATCTTAATCCAAACGTCAATGCACTGCGATATGAAACATCCTTGTTACTTTACGCTTTGCGATTTCAGTAAGATTGAATTTTACAGATTGATTACGGTGAAACACACTGATTAATAGGGCTCCACAATGTTGGAAAAATATGTGATATGGGTGTTGAATATTGATAATGCCATATTTAACATTTTTCTTTCTGCAATTTTCCTGCAAATTTCCCCAGTGCGGGACAAATAAACGTTTTCTTATCTTCTTATCTTTCTTATCTAATTATTTTTTTCATGCGTCAAAATGTGCAACCTCAATATATTCTTAGCTAAATAGTTGTAATAACTCTGTATAGAGACTGCGATACACATATTGCACAGTCCATTATCGCAATTACTATATTTTTGCGATATATTGTGTCGCCCTACTGATTGTTGATCTTTCAGTTTCAGGTTTTAAGTGTTAGTTTTTTCTGAAATCTTGTTTGATCATGCCAGTGGTGGTCCGAGTGGATCTAGTTCAACAAGCCATGTACCGTATGTCATGCTGTTGGTCATAAGACAGCAAACTACTGTACCTATCCGTCGTCTATAAGGTCGTCTATAAGGGTCTCGGGTGCGATGCAAACTCCACACAAGGTAAGATTCAAACCCAGAATCTCAGACTGCCAGGCAATTACTGATTGTCACTTACGCACCATAATGAGCAAACAGCAACAACACCTCTGCTCAATAAAGCTAAAATGGGCCGTTTTTGCCTCTATCACTTCGAAGCAAAAATAAATTTCATACACAAGGTAGCTCAATTGGCTTCACATAGTTACAAAACAGCATTTCAAGGCAACATTTTGAAAAAAGAACATTTTAACACACTTAAAAGCAAGTGAGACAAGTAAAAACTATCCATCCATCCATCCATCCATTATCTGAGGAGCTAATTCCCACAAGGGTTGCAGGCATGCTAGAGCCTATCCAGAGTTGTCTTCAGGCAGGAGGCGGGGTACAGCCTGAACTGGTTGAGAGCCAATCGCAGGGCACACATAGACGAACAATCATCCGTGCTCACAATTATGCCCCAGGGACAATTTAAAGTGTTCACTTAACCTGGGGGTCGGCAACATGCGGCTCCAGAGCTCTTTAGCGACATCTAGTGGCTCCCTGGAGCTTTATAAAAAATGTTTGAAAATGGAAAAAGATTTTGAGAGTAGGCTAATATAGCTCAAATAGATATAGATACACTTTGAAGCTCCGAAAAAGGAGAGCTGTGGTGTTGGTTTTTTAAAACGTACACTTTATTTATGCTTTTAACAGTCTCGACAAACACAGACACGTCTACTTCCGACTCCGTGCCTCTCTCTTCTCTTCAACTCGAGAGGCGTTCAAAGACAGCCTCCGAAAAACGGAACTCCATGATCACGTCACTGACACTAAGAAAAGCGATAATAATGCACCAAAACAAAAAAATAAAGCAAAGAAATCACAAAATAAATTCTATGGGGGCGTTTGCGAACACACAACAAAGGAATGAATAACAAACAATTCTGAGACAGTAGAGTCTCCTACATACATACAGCATGTGGTTCCTTCATTGTAAGTTTTATAGAAGGCTTTTTTGCGGCTCCATACATATTTGATTTTTGTTTTGTTCTATATGGCTCTTTCAACATTTTGGGTTGCTGACCCCTGACTTAACCAAAGGTGCATGTCTTTGGAATGTGGGAGGAAACTGGAGTACCCGGAGAAAACCCACACGGGCATCGGGAGAACATGCAAGCTCCACACCGGAAGGCCATAGCCAGAATCGAACCCTGCACCTCTGCACTATGAGGTGGGCGTGCTAACAAGTCGACCACTGTGCTGCCCCAAATAAATACTAGTTGATTATAATTAGTAAAACAACATACAGCACAGAAACATTAGTTTTGAAAAATTGTTTATAGAGATGCTTTCAAAGACCTTAATTGTAGATATGCGGAAAAGCGTAGTTTTAAACATGGATTGGAAATCATTTACACTTGGCGCTAATTTATGTTCTGCTGTCAATTTATGCCATTTGCATGCAGCGCAACACGTAAATGCTGATGCAGCATATTTGGGTTGAGCTACGGGCACCACTAAATGACCTTGGTCTGTTGACTAAACATGGCATGATTGATCAACAATCAATTTTAAACAACTGTCAAGATTTTTCTTCATGCCCATTCATTAATTAATAAATAAGTAAGTCCAGATATCGTAATTAAATGTGAGAGTGGCATCTCCATTTATTTTCTATCAGGCTAGTTCAGTTGAGAGTCGGGGTAGACCCTGGACTGGTCACGAACCAGTCCCATGAATGTGCTTTGTTGTTTGTCCAAATGTACAAACAACAATGCACATTCATACCTCTGGATCATCTACACTTTTAGAATGTAACTTCAAAAAAATTGAGATGATGCCTTTGTGATCACCTAAAACCAAGGATTTCTAATTTCTCATTATCATTTGAATAGCACAACAATGAATTAAACAAATAGTTCCAAATAAGATTGTTCAATCTTTCCACTGCCGTTAAAACGACCACTGCCATGAGCAGGTGACCCTCAGCTGCAAATACTCACTTTGGGAACACTCAAATTTGATTATTCGTTTAGCATTAACGTGCAACAGAAGATTAAAAAAGATTACTGTGAGATCAAGATAGCTCTAGGGGAGCTCCACTGGAATCATGCTTAGATCCCCCGTGATGCACAGCTCATTTCCAAAAGCCGAGCGAGCTCAAGTGGAGGAAATGGCACCAAACCCACACGCTGACGCTTTCACACGCATTCCCCATTATCACAATAGTCATCAGAAGCCTCACCTATTAACGGTTTGGGTGTCGTATTCCCCATTATGTCCACAAATTCTGCGCACCGGCTGTGAAATTAATCCAGATTATTAATGCAGTGTTCGCCTGCACATCCATGTGTGCAGAATCCTCACGTTCTCTCTCTTTCTCCCTCCCTCTGTCTCTTGTTCTCTCTCTCCAATGCTGACGAGAATCTGCGTGAATTTCGATTAGAAACGCTGCTGTGCATGCGTCTTGAGCGCGAACGTGAGGTAGGCAGACACCTCGGGGCGCGCAAGAGTTACCCCCCCCCCCTTTTTTTTTTAGGAGCGGCTCCCTTCCACGCTTCGCACCACTTTTAAAACACAGCAAGCGGAATAATACTCCCAAAAATAAAGTACACTGAATGTAATGTAATAAAGACTCAATCCTCGATGACAATTTCCTGGGTATATTTTCACGTACTGTACAAGAGGTTACTTTAAGGAGTTCCAACTTAAAAATATGAAATTCTCCAAGTGCCCCTATAATAACCAGTGTTAAAATACAGTGTTGTAGTAGGACCAAGTGTTCATCAAAACCAAGGCAGTAATCCTAAAGTTTAGATTTAATACTATGGTAAGATACTGTAACATCAAGCGTCTTTTGAGCCTTAACACTATATTTCAATATCATAAAATGAAAACAAATAAAATTAGATCAAAAACAATGATTCAAATAAAATACATGTAAATTCATTCATTCATTCATTCATTCATTTTCCGAAACGCTTTATCCTCACTAGGGTGCTGCAGCCTGTCCCAGCTGTCTTCGGGCAGTAGGCCGGGGACACCCTGAACCGGTTGCCAGCCAATCGCAGGGCATACAGAAACGAACAACCATTCGTGCTTACACTCACACCTAGGGACAATTTGGACTGTTCAATTAGCCTGCCATGCATGTTTTTGGAATGTGGGAGGAAACCGGAGTACCCGGAGAAAACCCACACAAGCACAGGAAGGCCGGAATTGAACCGGGTACCTCTGCACTGTGAAGTCGACGTGCTAACCACTTGACTACCGACTGCACACGTAAATTATTTTTTTTATTGCACCTTGTAACAAAGATGTGCTTTACAGCAGGGGTGTCCATTACGGCGATCGCGATCGACCGGTAGATCGCAGACTGGTCCGAAGTCGATCGCAAGTCGGTGTAGAGGGGAAAAAAAAAACCCAACCATTTGTGTGTCTTTGTGCATGCAAGTGATAGATTTTTTTTGTGTTAATGTACACTGCACCCTAAACATTCTTTCAGTCTCACTTTCACAAAGAGTATTTAAAAAGCAAAATAAAGTAAAGCAGGTAAATCTTTAGCCTACGGTGGCACGTGACCTATGTCACCGGAAGTTGTTAGCGCTCAGCAGTCTGCAATTGCAGCTTGTGATCAGAGCTGTTGCGCTATATCTTTTATCGTTATCAATATTCTCATTCAGAGTTTGTTTCGTGTACAATTCACAGAGGGCACGGGCAAAGAATAGGAATCTAGAGGGCCGAGGGAAGCACTTTAAAATGGTACGTGTGAGCTACGATAGTTAACAGGCTGCAAAAGTGCGTCGCATGCCTCCGTGTCAGGCTGTTGCTCATCACGGCGTGCGTGTGTATGTGCGTGCGCGCTAACGGGTCGATCACGGGAGGTTGGTTGATCGAAAATTCAATCCAAAAACTTTGGGCACCCCTGCTTTACAGCATAGGTGTCAAACTTGAAGCCCGGGGGTCAAATACAGCCTCCCACAGAATTTCAGGTGGTCCACAAACGCAAATCATATGTGTTGAGTTCATGTTTGTGGCTAAATACAAAATTGCTAATTGTCTTCACTTTGAATAATGTTGAGATATTGCAAAGCCTTTTGTGTTACCAATACCACTTTTTAAATAAATTAAAACTTGCTGGACCTTTTCTTACTCCGTTCTGATTTCAAAACTAGTCATCCCTCCATTAATCATGTATGAGTCATCATATGAAGTGGTCATATATTTGTTGCATGATGATTCAGAGTCATAACATTGTCATTCTTGTCTTGTTTGTCCTATCAGTAGGTCTGTTTTTGTTTGGGTTTTTTGGCAGAGTTTTTGATTTTAAGTGTGGCTGTTATTTTCTGTTTTGGAGGCTTTTAGTTTGGGGTTTTCGTTTGTACCTTTGCCTTCATTCTTTTGTGCTCCATCCACCTCTTTTAAATTGCTTTTCATTATTTGCACGTTTCTTAAGGCTTGCATACTCTTTAATTAAATACTGTAAAAAGTGATTAGGCTTAGTTGTGTTTGAGTTGGGATTCTGTTTTTACGCACCTTAATAAGCTCAATATCAAGGCTATCTAAAAAAATGCCCCAACAGTTTTCCATCTGCAGCATTATGCGGAAACTATTAAATGAGTTTCATCTCACATTTAAGTTATGAGGACATTGAAGTTTGGTCCAAGAACCAGGAAATGAGGAGATTCCTATTCCAAGCTGCATAGTCTTCCAGGTGGCAAACACTTCCATAAAGACTGAAATGACCACAGTTAGAACAACTCTGATGCTGAACAGTCCTCCCCTTTTTTGTATGGGGGTGGTTCTGTTTTTTGTTTTTTTCATTGTCAGCATTTGTGGTCATCTTCCATGTGCCTCCCCCATGTGCACTTTTACAATAGCGGCTGGAATTGTGTCTCCTTCCCCCAAACCAAATTATGTTGTAGTACCAAGACTGGCCTATGTGAGGCAGCATGGCGACACATGGCATGCATTAAAAAGTAGAAGAAATTCTGCTTGTAGAGCTGTTGAAAACTATTCTTGACATTGTTATTTTGGTAAATAATTTAGGCAGGTGTTCCCCAGTCAGTGGCCATTTGGCAGAGGACTGGCGGTGCAGAGATATTAAAAACAAAAAAATTGGTAGCATAGCATAGATGCCATGTTATCACATGGGCAGGAGGAATGTTTGTTGACCCACTTTTAATGACAACATACTCAACGTGGTCATCACCACGAATCAGAATATGTACCCTTGTCTTGACTGCTTATTAAGATGAGTATGTCATAGATTCAATGACATACTCATTTGACGCACTCATTGACAGTGAAGGCGGTAATAATCCCTATTTTCCAGAACTGCACGGTATCAATGAACTGAAGATTAAAAACTAATAGGTACACTTCGAAAGGGAAACTACAGTACTTGTATGAGTGAGCCAGGCATGCATTTTATTCTCTTTTTAATGCGAAACTAACAAATGTACTTTATATCAATGGACAGCACTATCTACACTTAAATGAACATTTGTACAAATACAGACGTCTAAAAAAAATAAACGGCTGGTACTCACAGTTGAGTAACGAAACAACCCCCCGGCCCTTGTAAGAGGAAGTACGGTATGTAAAGATGAGTCATCGACAGTGTTCATTACGTACATAGACTGTTTATCTTGTTCAGGGTCACAGGGTAGCTCGGTTGTATCACGAGTCAATGCCAGGCCAATATTGAATGAAGCGTTGTTCCGTAATTGAGCCCAGGCTAGATGTATGAAAGGCTACTATGTGAACCGCTCTGCTACAAATAACCTTCAAACAAACCCATAATGTTCACTAACATTGGGGTATTACTGGACTTTGGAGAATGGTCTGATATCCAGTGAGGGCTATTCTAGATCAAAATTGCAGTTGACTCTTTCAAACTGCCCTAAATCCAGGGGTTCCAAACAAATGGGATGTCTGAAAGTCATGTAGATCCCACAGCCGTGATCACGCTCACAAGTTGCACCACATATAAGACGGCGCACTTTTGATAACAGTCTGGGCGATCATACGAGGAAATCCCCGTTTTCCCTCCAACCCCTCCCGTGGCCTTGACTATTGGACCTCTCTCAAGCTGTTTCCTGTCTTCTGTACCAGACTGCTCTCCGAGGAGTCATGGCCTGCAGAGCTTGGAGGACTGACTCAGACTGACAGTGAAGGGAGGGTCTGGACAGTTAATTTCCCATACAACAAGTATCATGTTTTATTGTCTCGTCTGTCCAAATCTGCAAATCTTCTGATCTTAAATGGGGAAAATGTCGTTTTCCATTGCGCATATGCAATATATTTATATTTGCACAATGAGGAAAAAGCCCCGCATGTGATGCCAACATGCTTGCCACGGTCCTATTCTTCTTGAGGGCAAACAGCCTGTGCGAGATGCCATTTGGGTGATGGCGGCTTGAATCTAAATATATCTGCCAAACAAAAGCATTTGTTTCGACCTCGTCAGCGCTGTTTGTTTGAGCAGGATATGGTGGCTCCTTATACGAACCTTTGCTGAATGGTGTTTGGGGTCGAAGCGGAGCAGAATTGAAATCTGCCAGCCTCCCCACGCCCTCGTCGTGGCATGAGATAGAAAAGGAGCTGCTACGGCAACAGGGGATCAACCCAGGAAGTGAATACGGAGCCCGCAATGAGCGCTGCAATCAAGCTTTGCCTGTAAACACAGCAGAGCCACAGAAACAAGTGCTGATCCCCATGATGCTTCGCTGTCTGAGCACATGCACACTTGTGTTGATGAGAGTGTAATGACTGCTGTGTTGATCTTACTCCAAAGGCAAAGATTAAATGATCGTTAAGGAGACTGCTGAATGCCTAAAAAATCTTTGACATTTGTCCAAAATGTGTCAACCTTATTGGCAAGAAAGTCTGCGCGTTTATGTGTGATAACTTGTGTTTTCATCAGTAGTTCTGTGCCAGACAATCAGCAAAACAGGCCTCCACTCAAAGTTTTGTTGAATTCCCACTCGCACAGAACAAATAAATAGTCTGCGATGTAAAGCCAAAGCTAACAAGTTCGTACCTCACACTGAAGAAATTGCCTGAAAGCTACCACGGGAATGATTGCATTTGATGCTCTTGTTGTTGTGGAAGGAAGATTTTCAGGCGTCTAGTGGCCAGGGTGAACCTACACTAATGCTACTACGTGGTGATTGGATGGTCAAGGGTGCGAAAGGCAGAACTTCGACCTCCAGGCATGAAGTCTTTCCGCTCACAAGACACGCTACAGTACTAGGGTGAAAACAGACGAGAATTCAGGCTCATACATAATACGGTAAAACAGCCCTGGATATAATTGTGTTTGCTGTCATGTCCTATTTGACGGATCCGCTCAATGACATCATAGCTAGATTGCACAAATTGTGACATTAAAGTTGATCAGTGATTTTCCATAATATGCAAAATATCAGCCGATTCTGATGTAGTTCATCAGATTGGTGGTAAATTCTATTCAAGATATCCACTGGCTGTCAACAGTCGTGGTGCGGTTAGTGCATTTACAAGCTGTGGTGACTGCAATTTGGTCTATATATGATGTTGCTTTAGTCTATCCAGATGTCCCTGGTTGCTGGAAGCACAGATATGCCACTCTGATTGCTTTGACAGCATGACGGCAGTCAAGTTGCCTCTGGGAGGTCAGAAAACGCCACATCGTGGCTGATTTAAAGTCATAGAAAGATGTTAAAATAATGCACCATGAGACACTGGGTTAGCATTTCACACGCCCAACCCTACACTCGCAAAAAAACCAAAAAACAACAACAACAACAACAAAAAAGACCCGGAAGATGGGGAGGAACTGCATTTACTTGTGATAATATGAAATAAAGTTCAGAGTAGTTTTGGACTTTTCAATATAGTTTTTTACTTATTTTTTGTTTGTTTTACTTCGTTTCAACTACATTTTAAATTTAGTTAGCTTTAATTAGTATTTAGAGCAGTTTTTAATGTTTTTTTTTTTTTAAGGTTTACTTAGTTTCAGTAGTAGGTTTATTTTTTATACATATTTCTGGAGAGTAAAAAAAAGTTTTGTGTAAACTAATCTAGAATTCCCAAATGTCTTTTCGAAATAGCGACAACTAATGTATGAAATGCCATCCATCCATCTATTCTCTAATTTTATCTTCATCTTAGATATAAACGGAATCAAAACATTGGTGGCAAAAAATTCCCAGCTCACCTTAAAACAAAGAAAGAATGTTTTTAATTCGACTGCATCATGATTTTTTGCCAAAACATGTATGTCATACTTAGCGTAAATCCATCGATCCATTTTCCGATCTGTTTCTTCCCCACAAGGGTCATGGGGGGGTGCTGCAGCCTATTCCAGCTGTCTTTGGGCAGTAGGCGGGGGACACCTTGAACCGGTTGCCAGCCAATCGCAGGGCACACAGAGACGAACAACCATCCGTGCTCACAATTACTCTCAAGGGACAATTTGGGGTGTTCCATTGTTTTTGGAATGTGGGAGGGAACCGGAGTACCCGGAAAAAACCTACGCGGGCATGAGGAGAACATGCAAACTCCACACAGGAAGGCCTTAGCCGGAATCGAACCCCGTAACTATGTAATGTGGTGCCGATATGCTAACCATTCATTCACCGTGCCGCTCAACTGGAACTCCTGATCAGACAATTGCAGTGGAAAACTTTTTAATGTAGCAATTCTCAATATCAGAAAAAAATGCTTTTCTCCAAAACTCAAGCATTGCTCTAATGGACGAAGTGAGTCACATCACTTTCACGGTGAACCAGGTCATCTCCGCAAAGCACACATGTGCCAAAGCAACAGCTATGTTCAGTCAGAGATTTATATATTTTTTTGGGTCGCATTTTCATTGGAGCAGCCTGTTCTATCACAGTGCATTCACATCTGGATCATTTGCCTTTAACTGGGGCAATATTGGGGTTAGAGTTATTGCCATGTGCTCAGTGCCATGGCAGATTGTTCCAATTTCCAAAACCTCGAATCAAGAGACTCAACACACCACGGCAGAAGAAAATGTTTCGTTTCATGGGTGCAATTTCAGATTGAGGTCATTTTAAAATGCCATGACAATTAAAAAGACTTGGATAAAAGGATGGCTTGAAATTAAGTTTAAGCAAGCGCATCGCCATAACTTATTTGGGTGACGAACACAACCCATTCACTGGGTTGATTATAATTAGACTGAGTTGATTTCACACGTTTTATTTCCAACAAGCATGACTTTATATGAGCAAGTGGCAGTCTGTTTTGTTTGTGTTCTGAAATAGGAAATCAGTAGACATAGGACTGCGATTGGCTGGCAACCAGTTCAAGGTGTGCCCCGCCTACTGCCCGAAGACACCTTGGATAGGCTCCAGCATGCCAGTGACTCTCGTGAGAAGAAGTGCTTTCGAAGATGGATGGGTAGACGTTGGATTGCAAATAAAAGTATCTGTCCCTACCAGTTTTGGTCAGTTACAGTAACTTATGAACTTTTGTAAAGCAGTGATGTCAAGCGTTACGTATAAAATTTCAGTAAGATTATGCCTAGATATCAGAACCAGGCCACAGTCCATTTTTTGGGGGACCTCCCAGATGCACCCATCAAAGATTTGAAGTTCATCTGCAAGCAGTTTCCCATCACGCTGAAGCTTTTGTTTCATTTGAAGCGCCTGTCTTTGTGCTTGCTGACCGTCACTGGTTGGCTTGTGAGTCACTTATCACGCCATTATTAGGTGGGCAATGTGTCAATCAAAATACTGTATGTGTTACTTGGTTGATTCTGTTTTTTTATGGTTTGTACTCACTCAATACAGATCTTGTATGTGGTATCACTTTTTGGGAACACTGCAAGCCATAACCACTCCTTTTAGCCTAGTTATCAAATCAATATATTACTAACCACAAAAATAACTGTGTTGAATTTGACAGCGGATTTAGCTATTTTCCAAAGGTTTTCTTGATAATAACCAAAATCACTTCACATCGATTCGCATTGTACTGCCATTGTCAAAAACGGGGCTTTTAGGCATTCCTTGGCTTCTTTTCATAAGATAAGATATCCTTTTATTTGTCCCACACTGGGGAAATTGACAGTCCACAGCAGCAAATTTGGGGGGTAAAAAGAAGAAAAACAAAGTGTTTGCATGCACAAAAATAAATGTAGATAAAGAGAGCTGTACACAGTTCAATATAAGTGCAATATAAATATATATATATATGTATATATATATATAGAATATTTATAGGTATAGATATAGATATAAGCATATATGCAACTGGAAAAGGTGGCTGTGCTGTTTACAATTGTTACATTTCAGTTAGTCACCGCTACACCTTTAATGACATCAAACAGTACAATGAACAAGAAATTGAAGAAAACATGGCAGCCTCCTAACTTTTCTGCGATGCAGTACATATACAGTATGTATCTATCTATTTACATCATATGCTGTATTTTCTGCACTATAAGGCGCACCTAAAATCTAAATTTTCTCAAAAGCCAACAGTGTGCCTGATACCCCGATGTGCATTATATATGGATCAATATTCTGATTTCATGAACGTAGTATTTTAAATGTTCTGTAAAGTGCTTTGTTACAGCTGCAGCGGCTGTGAAAGCACCACATAAATAAAGTTGTATTTTATTGTATTCCTTTAGCATCGCTTCATCTCGTGGATGCATAACGCAACCGCAGCCACTATTTTGGTGTCCATTCAATATACCTTATAATGCGTACACCCTATATAAGAAAACAGTTTTAAAATAGCCCATTTATTGGAGGTGCGCCTTATAATCCGAAGCGCCGTATATTGCGGAAAATACGGTATATCCCTACACATCATGAATAAATAAAGATTATAGTAGTTAACTTTTCTGGAGGTTTTAATGGCTGTTTACCAATACTTTAAAGATACCCATACAGTTTTGACAATGACGGCAGTTTCACCATGGAGTGGATTCTTTCTATTAATCGCCATGGGAATGATTAGCCAGAGCCTGACCAGTCTTCCATCATGGATTCTGTTTAACCTTTACATCAATGCTTCATGGTAGGTGTTTCAGTCAAATGTGTGCATGCTCCTAAATATAAACAATTGCGTCATCCTTATGACTATGTCTACACACCTGACAAAGGCAGGGAATGTGGCAAAATAGGGAAATGGGTGACGCATGATCCCCATATCCTGTTGGAAGTGATTCGGGAAATGTTCACCGCATTCTTATGGAAGCCTGAGTGAACACATTAATTTACTGGCATGTTGGGAACATCCGGAGTTTCCACTCGATGTGTCTAAAAGCATGTTTTTGTGTAACATGACAGCTCCAGACATCCAGTGGCCCCCGCCACAGGAATACAATGTGAGCAGTCAGGCGTTGAAAAGAAAAGAGGGGACAAACTTCATTAGTCCGACAGGCAATTCAGCAAGGTTCCATCTGAACTTCTTTATGCGTACTGCTCATTGTTAGAAATGTGTTTTACACTTGAAGTGGTGTAAAACACTGTACTGGAGTACGGAACAGAAGCAAGGCTTGTCTTCAATGTTGTTTTAGGCCCCTATGTCAGTGGGAGATGTGCTAAAAATGGCCCATCGATGCATTTAAGCCAGATGCATGCATGGACAGTGTTCTTCCTCCATCTGTTCTATTGTCTCAGTGTTCTGTGAGCTGAGCAGCGGATGCACCACTGATGGGGAAGCAGGAAATACTCTCAGCCTAGAACAACATTGCTTCGAGGCTTATACACAACACCTTCAGATGCTACTACAAAATCGAAGTTCATTCATATGAGTTCACAACATACCGTTTGTATTTTATCCAGAAAGTCGTTGGTAATTAAAAGCAATGCAATACTGGAACTTCATGTCTTTAAGATGAGAAGCTAAAAAAAAAAAAAAGTCAACAGAAGATTAACTGAACTATTCTTACTGGATCCCAACTGTTGACTTTGATTGTATAAATTAAATGTATAAATAATGTAAAGTAACATAAATATTTCAAAATACAGCCTAGACATAATTTAAAATGACATGTTAAAATAAACCAAACCTTTTCATCAAGTGACATTTTAAAAATCTTGATCAAACTTTCAGAAACGTCACTCTTCAGTTTTTTCTTTTTAAATCAAGGGACCATTTCACGATGAGAGGTCTTGACCTTTTTTTCTTTTTTCTTTCTTTTTTTTTCCACTCTAAAGTGCTCCAACAGTCACATGCTTAATGCAGCGGAAATGACATCAATCCACTGTTGTCACTAATCACAAGCTCTGAGTGGTGTCGAGTCTCTTGGCAAAAAGAATAGGAAAATCCAGAACTTGTCAAGGATTTTTTGTTGTTGTTTTTAAACATGACTCAACATAACGAGCATGCTTAACACACAAGCCAGGAATAACTCTTCTGGTGAAGCTTTAACATTTACAAGGTTACGCTATGCATTTTTAATCTCCATTTCAAAACAGAAGAAAATATTCTGCCCTAATAAAATGGAAGGAAGTAAAATGACAATATGTGGGTTGGATGCATGTTTTATGTTGATGTATTCATACCAACAACAAAATGCACATTTGGTGGAACTAAATGATGGATGCGGGTTGTTTAACTGCAGTATTTTAATTTTAGCACAGTTATAAAATATATCCAGCCGTAACACGCTGAAAACTTGACATACGAAACAGCACAGTCAAGAAGCTCCCAATTAGGCCTGTTTACATCGTTACAATTTATGGCACAAAAGAAACGGCTTCACATGCAATTCAAGGCTTGTCAGAAATGTTGCCCTCCGGCTCCTAAATATTAACCTCCAAATGGCTTTACTTGAAGTTTCACAGGAGTAGTCCATCCAAAATCTCATTAAAGAAACTTGAGTGGTTGGGGGAAATTGCGGAGAACTGAAATTCATATCCTTTCAACTTACAGTTGAATCCACAGTATATTGGCCCTTTCCCAACAAAAACACCAGCACCTTTTAGTTTATGGCAGTGGTTCTTAACATGGGTTCAATCGAACCCCAGGGGTTCGGTGAATCGGTCTCAGGGTGTCGACGGAGCCTCTGTCATGAAGGTTAAGACACACCCGACTCAAGATGTCAATAGTTATGACACGCCCGCTTGGCTATCACTGGCCGCAGATGATCACCTGACATTGCTTGTCCAATCAGTGCTGCGGGAAATTTAGTTTGCTCAGTAGTCAACGTGTGACTGTCGTGATAGTACGTTGTGTGAGTTTTTTTTTTTTTTTAGAATGTTTTAATACATGCCATGTCAAGCAAAAAAAAAAAAAAAAACCAAAAAGTTGTCGGACGAATATGTACCACATGGATTCACATGCATCACGGAATGTGATGGGACTCAGCGTCCTATCTGCATGATTTGTCATGCCAAGTTGAGCAACTCTCGTCTTTTCGAATCAGATTTCCGTATTCTAAACAGTATGTGAGACTATACTTGGCCTGTTATGAAGCATACTTTACAGTAAATCAAGTACAGTACAATTTATGCTTAAGCTTATCTAAATAACAACAAAGAGTAATTCTGAAATGCACAAGAAACGCATTTTGTTGAAATGTTTTCTTTTTTGTGAAATCCAAACACAAGTAAACATCATGGGACCGTTTTAAGTTCATTGGTGGGGTAGTTTATTTCTTATTTCTTCTGGCTCCAATAAACACGGTAGTCAGTCGAAAAATCCTTCTGCCAAAATTCCTTGTGTTGGACTCCAAAAGTTCAGTCTGCACGAACAACGTCTACACCTCGTTATCTGTCCACATCTGTGGTAGCTTTCTGGGAGTTATTCATCTCGTTGATGCAAAAATGTCAACTACAAAAAGTACTGAGAACAAGACACTGCTCTCTCTACCTGTAAACCTTTCTAAAGTAATGGCTGAAAAATTTTTTTCCCGCCTTTGGAAACTCTTGCCGCCCCCTGCAGGTTTTTTTTTCTTGTCCCTGAAACGTTACCAGGGACTTTATTTTCTTTCTTTTTTCTTGTGATATGACTACACAAGAATGAAGTTCCTGGGCTGAAAAAGGACCACGTCTCTTTGTTGCTCCTCCTTCATGTGCTCAATTTTATTCAAACTTCGGTAAGTCTTGATGGTTCTCAATTAGATCATTTCATTTGAGACAAATAGGTCACTGGTGTCCAAAATCCGGGCCGTGGGTCATTTGTGGCCCACTATCCATTTTTTATGGCATATAATCAAAGTAACATTTGATACGGCGGCAATCAAAGCATAAGAGGGGCAGTGCAGCGTTGAAAGTATAAATATTGCTAATACAATAGCAGCCTTCATGGATATCATTTGTATGTACACTTGTTTGATTATTGCTATTATTTATCCTGTTTGGGTTCTCTCTATATTGTGCAATGTGTGTTTCTTTGTGTTAATATTTAAAAAGAGAAATGCCCTTTACTGCCTCGTGATATTTTTGCTTGAGATTCGTGACAGGGATCATTGTGTGTTTTGTTCAGCTTTTGAAATAGAAATGACTTTGTATTTTTATTTTTATTTAGAATTAAGATGGCATTTTGTTTTAAATATCGCAATATTATCGCATGTGGCCTACCCAACCTCATTAGGTGATCCATTCAAAAAATATTTAAATCCCTCTAAGGTTTGTATTTGAGAACCCCACGTCGACAGGGTTCGCACACAGAACAATGCAGCCAGCAATATTTGTTGACACATTGTAACAAAGTGACAACAGTGGCGCTGAATATGATCCTGACCTTGACCAGAGGGAGCTTAGCGACCCAATGAGCGCTTGAAGTCGTGACCTAAAACACGAATGCTATTTTTAACCTCGTGTGGTCATTCAGTCGAATTCAAGAAAGACATCGAGGCCTGCTTGTAGTAATCCTTGCTTCAAATAAAGGTTGCGATGTGTCCCACTAAATGAGAGAAGTTCAAGAGCAGTCAGGCACTGTCATGTACTATATTGACTACTGAGCATCCGCTCATTGAATGGCCAAGCAGACAATGGAGGAGGCATCCTGAGATGCCATGTTACATAACAGCAGATGTCCTTTCTGTAGTTGGCATAGACATGCGGTAGGATCAATGCAAGTTTTCCTGTCAAATATTGATCATTCTGTTTATGCCCAGTTGAGCAAATGTACAGCAGTAGGGGATCTACGCAAATGTGCTTTTGAATATGAGTGAAACTCGTAAAAATCAAAGAAAATGTTGAAATTAAAGTAAAATGCTTTGAAAAATTATGAAACTAAATCTGGTGTATTTAAAACAAAATGAAACAAGTGAAAATGTCCTCGTTTCGGTCTCGGGCAATTAAAATCATACAATAGCTTTCAGAGTTAACTAAATGTCTTCATTTCAGAATTGGTCTACGTCCGTACAAAAGGAGGAAGATCACACAATCCTTTGAGAATTGTAGTCTACTAGATCACACAATTCTATGTAACCTTTTTTTGGGGGGTGGGGGACAAACACCCCATACATATAATACTAAAACTAAGAAAAACTAAAAAAACGTTTTCGGAAAAATAAAACGTGACAAACCTGCTTTAAAAACTAAATAAAAGTAACTAAAAAAAATTCAAAACAAAATAAAAAGTTAACTACAATATTTTGTTTTTTTTAAACTATAACAACCCTGACACACACCCGTATCAAATTTATAATCCAATCATAAAATATCCCGCCTCCATACAGTGGCATCATAGATCAAGCCCAAACCACATGACCTGGACTGCTAACAAATATACAATACATAACAAATATACCATAAAAATGAACACCAAATGAATCAATGCTTAAGGCGAAAGAGATACTCATATTATCCATTACAATGTATGACTAGGAGGCGTTCTCGACAGGCAGTCTGTGTTAGTTGCCATGGGGTCTACATTTACTGACCCAACCAAAACACAACGGGGGGAGCGGAGGGGGCATTTTTTAGTTTGGGTGCACCTGCCACGTGGCAGGCGCGCCTCTCGTGAACTGCAAGCCTCACATACCCGATTCATGGGCTGGTCGACCGCGCACTGCACTCTATGAAGCAATACTACTGTTTTGAGAACGTCCAGAAGTATCTGTTGAATACTATTTGTCGATGTTTTTGGGGGTTTTGATATTTACCGAATATAAATAATGGAATTAAGTTGATCGTGCTAGCGGTGTGCTAAATTGATGCCAACTTACATATTTTTTGGTCTCCAAAAAGCTGGTTCAACCAAAAGACAAAAGCAATCTTTCATGTTCAGTGTTGTTTCAACGCCCCCGTAAATTTGAAAATACAAAACCAAAACGCCCTGGAGCCTAAAAAGGTGTGCGTGTTCATTGGCACTAGTTGACTTCAAGGTTGTTGTCACAATTTTCCCATGCACACAATGAATTATTTTCTAGCTCAAACTGTCGGCGCTAACTCTACAGGCATATTTGATGATAGATGTTTGGTAGAATTTTATGTTGTAGTAAACAAAAGACTGCCAGTCAAAGTGTTCAGTAAATTACTTTTAGTTTAGTTTAGCAACTCGAATTGAAATAGATCAATCAACTTTCAATTATTTTAGCATAAGCCTCACCTAAAAGGCTTCAACAGTTATGTATAATAAATCCCATATTGTTTATTGTGCTACAAATCAATGTATTGCTTGTTCAAAACAAATAAGCGAGAAGAGGACCATTAAAAAAATAATTTGCAATCATAATATTGAAAGATTAAAGAAATATGCATGAAGATTATTTGTCAAAAAGTTGCACAGTCCAAATCTGAATGCCAGAGCAATGAAGTTAAGTGACAACAACAACTGCAGCGTTTGTTTCTCTACGGGCATACTATTGACCCGGCGGGGCCTAAATATGCGCCTTTTAAAGCCGGTCACATCTACTGTAAACACAATTAAGTTGTCAGCAGAAGATGCAGTATTGTCGATTCATTTGCCAGGAAAGAAGACGCCATGCTGAAAGAGCTAAATAACTGTGACATATGACATATGATTAAAATGGGATTCCCCCCGCACCCCCTCCCTATATAAATATGTCACTGATGCTAAGAGCCCTGAGGTAAGGCATGTCTGCCACCTCACTTCTGATTAGAATGCATGCGTGGGCCCCGATAGCACGTTCTGTCCGTTGACGTCTCCAGGGAAACCGTTCCCATGGAGCTGTTTGAAGCCGATGTCCTCCTCCTCTGTGCTTGGCGGATGGATGGATGACCTTCACGCGGTTGCGCTTCAGGCTCAACAATCCCAGTCTTCTGATCTTAGTATTATCACTGACGGTGGCATTCTTTTCACAGAAGCAAGCTGCAGCGCACGAGGGGACGAAACCACTTTGATGTTTTCCCATGTCTTTTTTTCTTTTCTTTTTTTTTTTTTGAGGAGGTGGTGGGTGCGGTGGGGGAAGAAAAGTATCCATAATTGTTTCCCATGGAGAAGTGGCTCTCATGACTGATGACAACGTGCAGCCCTGCAGCAGCACGTAAGCCGAAAAGCAAAGAAGAGTAAGCAGCAAAAGCTTGTTATGTTTTTCCATGTGAGATAGCCTGCTTTTGGTTGACCTAGTTTGATGTAGGACAACATGAGCACGAGTGTCTTCAAACCGGGCAGAAAGAGGGCAGGATTTGTATTTATTTATTAAATAAATAAATCAAATAAAAAATAGATATAAAATTATATATATATATATATATATATATATATATATATATATGGGCGGCCCGGTAGACCAGTGGTTAGCACGTCGGCTTCACAGTGCAGAGGTACCGGGTTCGATCCCAGCTCCGGCCTCCCTGTGTGGAGTTTGCATGTTCTCCCCGGGCTTGCGTGGGTTTTCTCCGGGTGCTCCGGTTTCCTCCCACATTCCAAAAACATGCATGGCAGGCTCGTTGGGCACTCTAAATTGTCCCTAGGTATGAGTGTGAGCGTGGATGGTTGTTCGTCTCTGTGTGCCCTGCGATTGGCTGGCAACCAATTCAGGGTGTCCCCCGCTTACTGCCCGAAGACGGCTGGGATAGGCTCCGGCACCCCCCTCGACCCTAGTGAGGATGAAGCGGTTCGGAAAATGGATGGACGGATGGATATATATATATATAAATTTATATAGATCTAAAATATATAATATATAACAAAAAATGTTTTTTTAAGTAATCAAAATTGGCGATTTGACTTATTTGGAGCTGCTATCTGGCAAAACGTGTCGGCTGAATCACTTGACTTCCAATTGGGGTTTTTTTCCTCCACTCAGTGGGGGCTGATGTGCAACAATGGGCCAATGAGTGTCTGGGACAATTCATGCGACTTGAGAAAAATACTATAGTTGTAGATAACATGTAGAATTGTACTGTAAATAATAGGACACATATAAACTTTCAATTTGGGATATGTCCCTTTTGAGTTTAAGAGAGGAATGTCCGTTTTGCCACTTCCAATTATTATGTGTTGGGGTTTTTTTTCCTCCATTGTTTAGTTTGTGTGTTTTCTAGCTTCCGTCCACATTCCAAAAAACATGCATTGAGTATATGTTTATTGACAACTTTAAATTGGTCTTCAATGGTTGTTGAGTACCCGACAGAGTCTGCTGTAACAGCGTCCAGCTCAGCTCACCTGTGACATAAACAAGGTAAATGGTATAGAAAATGGTTGGATGGGTGAAATTTTGGCAACAGTATGATTTTTTTTTTAAACATAGATGTTATTAAAAGTTTTCAAGCTGAGGTCTCAATACACTCTTCAAACTGAAGTAGCCCAAATTGGGTGAAATAGCGAACTCAGTGCTGGGACTAAAAGGGACAGAGCCAACACTGGGTTATTTATGCCCAACACAGGTTTTTGATCCAACAAGAGGTAAAAACTCCCCTCCCCATGTGTGGACACTACCAAGAAATGGGTACTGGATGGTCTTCCTGAGTCATGCAGCTGCCACCAATATTTTATCAGAATGTTACCTTAAATTGACTTCAATTTCAGTACGCAAAACAGTCAACTCTTCAGCCCACCCAAATCCAGTCTTCAACCCAATCTGCGGGGTCAAAATAACTAACCTAATCTTGGGTAAAAGGAACCCAGCTTCCCAGCATTTGATACTACTGTGCTAGCCACTTCAATAGACCATTCATTTTTTCCTGATGTTATTTTAATGACCCAAGACCCAAGCAACCTTACATATGATCATTGCAACTTAGTGGTCCCAAACATTTGCACGGTCCTGTCAAGTTTCTTCACATTTCAGATAAAAGCAAATGGTAGGAGAAAGGTTCGCTATCTACACCGTTGTGTTGCTTGCTATCAGCTATCTGCTATCTGAAGGTTCACTCGGTGTATCAGCACGACATACCAGACATCAAAGATAGCCTGTCACGGATGGGAGTGAGCAGATGGGAACCGTGTAAACTGAGCTGGTTTATTTAAAAGGTTCCAGTGTACACTCTGCAGCTCCACTGCTCTAGCAGGTAAACAAGCAGATCCAGAAACAGGTAACTTGTAGCCTCAAGTTGTCATCAACGGGATGTCATTTTAACATGTCGGCACCATAAACATTCTGTTGCGTAACCCTTGTGCACGACTTAAAGAGTCGGCGGGTTGGGGCTTGAGAGCAGTTTCAAAAGATACTCTGTCCACAGTTAGCTCATCGATACTGCTGAGTGCTTCCTCCCATCTGTGCCCTTTTTCCTGTTCCCAACTAATGTCCGGAACCCTTCTCCATATCACCTTAGCCCTCGCTTTTATCTGACTCATTATTTTCTCTCCTGCTCCTTCAAGTTGTTCCCACCTCCTTTTCATTCCTGAGACCTCTTCCCAACTCTCCCGGGTTCTCTTGTCATGACATTGCCGTGTGACACGTGTGAGAAACTTCTGCAGGGGCCCCCACTTTGGACAAGACACCGATATACTGAGAGTGCCGGGTGACGAGGCTATTTTAAGGGCTTGTAAATATGAGAACTTCCTGCCCTAAAGTCGATGTAACGTTCTCGGGGGATGTTAGATGCAGACGGAGACCGAAGTTCTTGTTGATATGCCCAAAGCTTCTTGTTTTCATGGTTCAACCTTTCAGGCCTTAACTTAAAAATAGGAATTTGCACAAAGCAGGACAGTGAAAGTCGTTCTCTCTCAAGCTGCCTGTTCCAGCAATTGTTCTTCTGTCTGTATAATAGCATTTTTCCAGACGCTTGCCCACATTTAGCCAGCTTAGTCTCTGGTCAGCTGTTTGTAAATGTGGACTAATGTGGATGATTACCATTAACGATGACTAATGAAATAAAACACAAACTGAAAAAAAGATTTCTGTTATCAAAATTAAATGAAAAAAAAATCTGAAACTACATTTTATGTTTGCAAAACAAATTACAAAGATAAATTCCCTTCACTAGCTCCCTGTGCATTTTAGCTGGGTTTTTTTGTTGTTTTTTTTTTTTAATTCTTTCATTTGTTTTCAGGCGGCCCGGTAGTCCAGTGTTAGCACGTCGATTCCAGCTCCGGCCTCCCTGTGAGGAGTTTGCATGTTCTCCCCGGGCCTGCGTGGGTTTTCTCCGGGTACTCTGGTTTCCTCCCACGTTCCAAAAAACATGCATGGCAGGCACTCTAAATTGTATGAGTGTGAGCGTGGATAGTTGTTCGTCTCTGTGTGCCCTGTGATTGGCTGGCAACCAGTTCAGGGTGTCCACCGCAAACTGCCGGAAGACAGCTGGGATAGGCTCCAGCACCCTCCGCGACCCTAGTGAGGATAAAGCGGTTCGGAAGATGAATGAATGAATTTGTTTTCAGATTTTGAAATGGTCTCGCCCCAACTCTCTGAACTCAGGTCAGAAGACCAGATGCTATACCGGCCCAGAGGAAATGCCGCTTTGCCGTTGCTGGTCCCTCTCTTTTGAATGACTAAATGTGAGGCAAACGTGAGACAAGCCCCAGCTTTGCCTGTCTTTAAAACTTGTCTTAAAACACATTTTTATTATTTGGCCTTTGACTCAGCATTTTTTTGATGTTGTATTCTGTTTTCTGTTTTTAATTTATTGTTTTAACTGTCTTTGCTTCTATATCTGATTTTTATTTGTACAGCCCTTTATATGCAGCTGTGGTTGTTTTAATGTGCTCTGCAAATAAAGTTGAGTTGAGTAAAACTAACGATAACTGTTGCGAAATGTCCTTTTGGTTTGATCTTTGGCAGTTCATGTCATGCATGGGTTCATTTTAAATGTCTTGGCCAGGACTGCCAGTGATCCGAATGATTGTAAATCCGTGTTGCTTAAATTAAATACAAAATGTATGTATTCATTTCAATACTGCTGGACATCTGTACAAAAGTTCAGTCGTTTAGAATTTGCTTAATTTTGTGTGTGTTTTATATATATATATATATATATATATGTGTGTGTGTGTGTGTGTGTGTGTGTGTGTGTGTGTGTGTTAGGGATGTGCATCCCGTTAATGAAATATGGTTCAATACGTATCTCGACACATAGCGTATGATATGATTCAGTCCAACAAAAAAATTACTGTGCCTGGCAAGCTTCACACACACATTCATTGTAGTCAAGTTAAGATCATGCTGACTCTAACTGCCACCCCAAGAGCTTCATCACATGTAAATGCATATATATACACACACGCACACACACACACACAAACGACTGAGCAACCACTCGTCGATGTAAGCAGCCTTTGACAACAACACAGGAAGCACTCATGATGATGGAGACTTGAAGGCTAGTATGCAATTCGATGCTGTCATCCCTCAAGACTCAAGGCAGCCATTCATCTTGGGAATATGAAACAGTGAGTCCTTACATCCAGTTTTCACGAGGACATATAAGGTAGCGCTAATTCCTGAGAAAGATATGCTTCCTGTTCTGCACAAATATTCCACATGGTCTGACATCACCTGTCGTTCCAGGCTCCACATACGCAGCCACTGAAGAAAAGAATAAACGGTGCTGTTTTTATATCGTCTCACAGAAAGATCCACGTGTACTGCCAGGGAACTTTGCGGGATTTTCTAAGTGCAAACATCTCCAGAACTCAAACTCATTCTCGCCAAGGCCAGCATGATGCAGCCCATGACTGCAGGCTCAGCAACACAGTAGAACAGCACAGCCTTGTGTTGCATAGTGGTACAAACACAACGGAGAACTCATCACATGAGTCTCCTTTCAAGTTGAACTGCCCTGAATAGACCTGATTCTTATCACGATAAAAGGAGTATTCAAACATGCCAGTGGAAATCCCACCATGCCGTTCCTTTAATATCACATGATATTGGTTGGATCACGTATCCTTGTCTACTGCTTGAAGACGTAAAAGGAAAAAAACATGGACAGGGTAGTCGTTGTAATGCATTCATTCAGGAATGTTCAAACTTTTACCTCTGAGGGTCACATATAGAAAAATCAAAGGATGTACGGCACACTTAAGCATTCTTAAGCCAGACTTGATGAAACATGCTAAAAACACTTCAAACATCAATATGTTATACTAAGAATTGTTGGAGGATGCCACATTTGTTCATCACTGCTGGGCGGGGGGAACACGGGACCATACATTTCCGAACCAGATTGTACAGTAGTCCATTTGTAAAGGGAAGCACAAATGAATATTTAATCCAAGTGCAAGAAAAGCTTCCACAGACTTTACTGACAAGATATTGTGCATCGTGTGTTGTTTTTTTTTCTTCTACGTTGCGTTTGGCCTTCTTTCTGCCTCTCATTTTCCGTCTTGTTCCCATCGCCTGCCCTGCTGGGGTCTGGGAAAACCATGACTTCATCTTTGTTGACACAACACTCCAACCGACGCAGTTGAAGGACTGGCATTTCCTGTCTGTCCTCAACTAATAATAACAATGTTTAATTGCCCTCCCACTGGTACTCTTCAGAACACAGCCAGGATTGGACACAAACTGAATCAAAACAGTGGTGGCAAAAATTCCCAGCTCACCATAAAACAGATAAAGAATGTTTTTAATCCACCTGCATCATAATAAGCCAAAACATTTCCGTCATACAGATCCTAAATCCATCCATCTGTTTTCCGATCCACTTTATCCTCACAAGGGCCGCGGGGGGGGGGGGGGGGGGGGGGGGGGGTGCTGGAGCCCATCCCAGCTGTTGTGGGGCAGTAGTCGGGGGACATCTTGAACCGGTTGCCAGCCAATCGTAGGGCCCACATAGACGAACAACCATCCGCTCACACAATCTCAATTAGGGACAATTTAGAGTGTTCCATTAACCTGCCGCCCATGTTTTTGGAATTTGGGAAGAAAACCCATGCAGGCACGAGGAGCATATTAACAAACTCCACACAGTAAGGCCGGAGCCGGAATCAAACCCTGCACCTTAGCACTATGAGGCAGATGTGCAAACTAGTCGACCACCGGGCTGCCCACATATCGTAAATGATTTTTGAAATTTTGGACAGTTTTTTTTTTTTGTTGGAAATGTCTCAAGTATGATTTTGAAAATTGGAGTTAAGAAGAAAATGATGGGGGGGAAAAAAACACAAAAAGGTAAGTTGGACGCCTGTTCCACTGACAGGCTTTTGTGATCCAAAAGAAAAAAATGAGACCAACACAAATACTTTCAAAACTTTTCCACCTCTAATGTGCACTAGAACTTGTACAACCTAATTGAAAAAAAAGCCAATGCTCACCACTTATGACTGGTGGCGTACTGTTTCACATTTCAAGCTTATGTTAAATGGGAGTCAACGCACACCTGCCACCATTTTATGTGTCTCTGATGAGCCCCGGATGAAGTTCACCTGGTCTAGGGGGCTTTTCTTGACCTTTTAATTGTTTCAGTATCACATTTCACACAAGCTTGGTGCGTGCTAACTGCCATTTAACAAGAGATTTAAAGTGATTGGTTGATTTTGAATGCGGCTGCACCCCCCCAAGTGGAATTGCGCAACCACATTACTGTATCGCAATTGTTTATTTTTAAATTCACTCTATATTTTGTTGTTGTTGTTGTTGTTGAACATATTTTACTGCAGCCAGGATAGGCTCTGGCACGCCCACGACCCTCGTGAGGATAAGCAGATTAGCAAATGGATGGATGGATGAAGGTCATAGTTCACACTGGTGGATTTTCTATCGATCTCACTTTTTACATCTGAAAAAAATGTCCATTCAAATGGGCATGTGTAGGGTTTTTTTTATATACACTGTATATGGAACAAGAATGTTTGTTTTTTTGTTGTTTGTTTTTTTTAGTCAAAATGTATATTTATTTGGCCAAGTGGAATCCACCCTAAATAGTTCCATGAGATTTTAGGCTAAGGCAATAAATGTTACCTATATTTAATGAGAAAAATGTTTATACATAATTCAATAATAATTTGATAAAACATCATATAAATACACACACACAAACAAACACACACGCACACATTCATATTTATATGCTAAATACATCCAGTACAAGTTATGACTTGAATTCCCTTTTCCACATTTACTATTAGGATTTGAATTCAAATCAAAGTTCACACACAAGTAAAAGACTTGACTCACCACCTTCTCTGCGTCTCTGCTTTCCTCTGTTAGAAAACGATAACAGACTGATGAGCTGAAAAAGTGAAGGTTGTTTCTTTCCCATCTTGAGTCGCATTCAGAATTCTTCCAGCAAATGTTTGAAGACAAGTTTCTTGTGTTAGTCTATTCATGAGAAGTGTGGATTTACTCGTACTATACCAAATCCCGCCTGAAATTTGAAGGTCTGTCAACAGGAGCATGTGGTCTCTGTTATCTCCGGTCTGGCCAATGAAATCCAACTTCAGAGGTTAAGTCGGCACGTGTGTGTCTGAGTGGGTGTGTAACTGGGTGTGTGCGGACCGTTAAAAAAGACATGACGTGACGTGACTGGCTTCTGTTATTGTTTTTGTAGTGTGCACATCGATGCTTCAGTGCTGCAGTATTCGACTTGGATGTTTAATCAAAGTGAAATAACAAATTGCATGTACTTCGGAACTGACAGATGAAATAGTTAGCAAAAGTATGTAATACATTACGCCCACAATTGGCTCAGGTAACATTCCTGTTGAGAGCAGTGTGACTTATTAACATTCTGGATCAATGGTCAGCAAGAGCTTGAACAGATTCGCACTGTTTTGACCAACAGGAGCTTTCGGTTTATCAAGGCCATTTTCATCCCCTAATATTTGCTCACCTTGCATTCGAATGTGATCAAACCCTGCAGTTCATGTGATTCAACTTTGTAACACTCACTGATTAAAAATGATTCACTGAAGGCAAGCCTTCAAAGCGCAAGGAACGACATTTGATCACCTCTGACTTGACACATCTTAATCCATGCGCAAAATATGAGAGCCAACACATGACAGGAAAAAAAATCCCCATGTGCGTTGTTACGACTTTTATCAAATGTGGTGTCCTTAACACTCTGAAGTTAGGACGGCTCACCAAGGGGCCCTCCGTCATCTGTCAAAACAAATCGCTGATGCACGTCGTCATGTGTGAACATGTTATACATCTTTTAAAAGCTGAGTTTCTGGAGATTTGAATGGTGCCCATTTTACAATTGTCAAATTTGAACTGGAACTTGGGGAGACCTCAAGCTTTGATCCTGTAGTGTTTTCAAGTCCTAATCAACATTCCAAATTCATTTTCAAGGCAGATTTTGTGAAAAGAAATGAGACGAACATAAGATTCGTCTTTTCTTTATGTTTTAAAAAAACATCCATAGTTCAGTGACAGGAGCATGTACACAGATTCTGACTGTCGGGGGGCCTCTCCTTCAAATCTCCAAACCAGATGTCTTTTGTAGTACCAAAACTGTCCTGTGAGGGGCAGCATGGTGCCACGGGGAATCTACACTGCCAATACAGTACAAAACACACAAGTACTGTACTGTGCTGTAGTAGAAGTTACTGTATGCTAAATGTGAACTTGTTTAAAACATCGCCGTTATCATCACTTCTTGTCATTTATATTGCAGTGAATTGCTTGTGAAAGAAATTATTCAAACAAGCGATAGTGTTCATAGATGCAGTGAATGAAGTGAATTTTTGTGATTTGTGAAGGTGTTGCCTGTCACTGAAATTCAATGTACTGTACAGGTATACTGTAATAGTGCTTGTGTTGTTGGAATGCACCACAGCCTCCAGGAGATGGCGCTCAACAACAATGCTAAAAACAGTGGACACGTGTTTTCGCGCGCGCGCGCGTGCCAGTGTACGTGTGCGCGTGTACGTGTGTGTGTGTGTGTGTGTGTGTGTGTGTGTGTGTGTGTGTGTGTGTGTGTGTGTGTGTGTGTGTGTGGACCTAATGGTAATGGTGCATGCGTCTAAATAAATATCAGTGTGACTGGAGATCAACCAAAATGAGTACCGGTATGCCCAATTGTGAAGGAAAATCAGAAGTTTAACATTTCGTTTGTTCCTTGTAAAAACATGATTTCAATGTAGACTTGCAGGAAATAGTAAGAGTTTGGAAAGTAACTTGATTTCTGCTAAAATTGTCCATAACATGAAATATTTGTTTATGTCTGCCTACCATTCGGCTGCCCATCTTTAAAACTTGTCTTAAAATTAATTTGTATTTTTTGGCTTTTGACTCAGCATGACTCAGACTTGATATTAGTTTCACTGTGTTGTACTTTCTATTGTCTTCATGATTAATTTATTTTTTTACTGTTTATTGTTGTATATGTGATATTTGCTCCATGTACAGCACTTTGTATACAGCGGTGGTTGTTTTAAAGAGTTCTAGAAATACACTTGAGTTGAGTTGAGAATCTGAATTGTGTAAATCACATTGTAGTAGGACTGAAACTCAAGTCACGTGAGCACACCTGGACACCATTAGTTATGTAAAAATTGTCACAATGAGGGAAAAAAATATTTTTCCCAATGAGATAAAATCCAAAGGAGATAAAAGGAGCATGTGTACATACGGTAATAGTAACCGGTGTCATGCCCAAAAATGTAGAATCCCAAGCATACAAGGTATCGAGCGCTCATTGTGAAATCTTTCTTCCTCTTCGCTTGCTTTGGTGAAAGAGGCCTTTTATGCACACAAACTGACATAATTCACAATTTGGAGTCAGGACGTCTGGTACTTTCACTCAGACGTGTGAGGTAGGATTTATGCTTTGAAAGGTATGGCGCTACTCTGAAATTCCCGAGAAGGTCAGTGGAACAGAGGGTGTTTTTATGTTGTGAGAGCTGTCAACAACGATTCAACGAAGGGAAAAAAAAAAAAGAACCGATGAGCTCTCTTTGCTACCCGATTCGACTTGTATGTATTTATAAAGAAATGCAATCATTGAATTCCAACGTTGATTTAATGTAAACATTTCAAATGTGCAGTCAAAACATGAGTCTAAATTGTTTTCGCCTGCAGCCTGCGATGTACATCTGCTCTCCTACGTATGTTTGGGGCCGTGACATCAGAGTGCCGGCGGGCAGGCAGTGGCAAAGACGCCAGAGGATGCCAGACATTCCTCGAATGCCCCACACAGGATCTGCCTGCTGCTTGTGAACACAACCCCTCGGCCTGTGGCCTGTGGCCAGTGGAAAAATACAAGCTTGTCTTCAGGGTCGCAGGGGCAAACAAGACTCTCGATGGGGTCTACGACTGATTGGCCGCCTCTGGAATATCTGCTGGGTTCTGATTGATGTCATTGTTTTTCCTTTTTGGTCTCCATTGTGAGACGTAGCAGAGCTGCACAACTTCAAACACATATATACAATGGTGGAGTTGATGAATAGTGGAACAGTATGTGTGTATAAAAAGCTGACATAGTGACTCTTCTTACATTACACAGTCTCTTGTCAAAACAAGTCAATGACGACATGTAATGTTGTGACGTTCCGCTGGCTTGTTCATATTTTGGGCTATCGAGTTAAAGATCTGGCCTTATCTCTGCCCTTGTCACGCAACTGCAGGTTGTCTGCTTTCGTTTGCTTTTGAATGTTGCGAAAAGAAAGTGTTTCTCAACAGTGGCGAAAGACGTCAGGAAATGTCCTATCTGTTACGTGTCACGCACAAAACCTGCTGCAATGTGCCGCTGGTGTGCATTTGTGCGCCGCGGTCTTCGAAGGTTGAAGGTTCAAGGGCTATAAACTTCCCATCCAGCAGCACCTTCTCAGTGTTTTTGTTGTACAGTATTTGCATAGCTGAGCCTCGCAATTTGGGCCAGATTTTTCCGGTTCATGCAAGGGCTGGGTGATCATGGAAATAATAATATCCATTCATCCGTCCATTTTCAACACCGCTTATCCTGAAGAGGGTCGTGGGAAGTTGCTGCAGCCTATCCCAGCTGATTTCGGGCGGAAGGCAGACTACACCCTGAACTGGTTGCCAATCAGTCGCAGGGCACATATAGAGACAAACAACCAGTCACACCCACATGTACACCGTCACTGAGTGGGAACCGATCCCACACTGTCCACACCCAAGTATGGCGAGTGTACCACTACACCGGGGGTCGGCAACACGCGGCTCCAGAGCCGCATGCGACTCTTTAGCACATCTAGTGGCTCCCTGGAGTTTTATAAGAAATGTTTGAAAATGGAAAAACATTTTGATAGTAGGCTCAAATAGATATAGATACATGTTGCAGCTCCGAAAAAGGAGAGCTGTGGTGTTGGTTTTTTAAAACGTACACTTTATTTATGCTTTTAACAGTCTCGACAAACACATACACGTCTGCGTCCGATTCCGTGCCTTCTCTCTTCCCGTTCAACTCGAGAGGCGTTCAAAGACAGCCTCTGAAAAACGGAAATTCATGATCACTTCACTGACACTAAGATAAGTGAAAATAATGCACCAAAACAAAAAATCAAGCGAGGAAATCACAAAATAAATTCTATGGTGGCCTTTGTGAACACACAACAAAGGAATGAATAACATAAACAATTCTGAGACAGTCCAGTCTCATTCATATTTACAGCATGTGTTTCCTTCATTGTCAAGTTTATAGAAGGTTTTTATTTTTTTGCGGCTCCAGACATTTGTTTTTTGTTTTGTTTTTGTCCTATATGGCTCTTTCAACATTTTGGGTTGCCGACCCATGCACTACACCATCAGCGACTGGAAATCATATTATATGATTATTTCCATTTACATTGAAATCTCGTTTGATGAACAGTCATTCAATGGTTTCAAAACGCACCACAGTATTTATTAACTACTAACACTCAACTTTAAACTCAACTCATAACCCTAACAACCAGAAAATAAATTAGTAATAAGTAGACTAAAAATAGGGTAGCACAGTGGGCGATTGGTTAGCACGGCCACCTCACAATGCAGAAGTGCAGCATTCGATTCCGGCTCTGGCCTTCCTGTGTGGAGTTTGCATGTTCTCCCCATGCTTGCGTGTGTTTTCTCCGGGTCCTACGGTTTCCTCCCACATTCCAAAAACATGTGTAGTAGGCTAATTGAACACTCAAAATTGTCCCTGGGTGTGAGTGTGAGTGTGAATTATTGTTCGTCTCTATGTGACCTGCATTTGGCAACCAGTTGAGAGTGTCCAATGAATCGATGGATGGATAGAAAACAAATGTATTAAAATAATAGCAATTTTTTAAAATACATAAAAATAGTTAGGGGCAGTGTGGCGCATGCATTAAGATGCACGTTCATGAAAGTAAAGAGAAGAAATGCCGCTGCTCAACTCATTGTGTTTTATTGTTCATGTTCCTGATTGTAAAATGTCCTTGGGTGTCTTGCAAGGCGCTTATAAATAAAATGTATTATTATTATTATTATTAATGTGAATCATTTTCAGAGATGAGGAAAAAAACTGTACAACCACAGTGATATGATCTGTCTGTGTGTGTTAGTGTTTGTGAGTGAATATTTGTTATTTGAAGGTAAAGCCCTCTCATGATGTCTAATGCTAATTTCTGCTAGCCTGTCAAAAGGGTTTTCCATTGATTGCTAGCATTAAGCTGGCATTGTATCTAAAATCAAAGTACAGTATTCATTGTATTTAAATATACAATGTGCGTAATTGGTTGTTTTTGTGTTTTTAGTTTTACAGTTGAATCAAATGGATGGACTACGATATATATTGTGCTGTCATCTATGTCTTTTTGTTAAGCGCTTTGTTACAGCTGCAGCTGTTGTGAAAGCATATCAGCATTTTAGCCTACAAGAACTCCACTTAATATGCAACATACAACAAACATACAAACATACAAATGTCATGGTCATATCATATCAATCACAGCGCATATATTCAAACTGAAATTCTTCTGCCCCAATCAGATCTGTTACAAGTTTGTTCTCTCCTCGATCGAGAAAGACTCCTCAAAAGGAGCTGAAAAAACAACAACCAGACATGCGTGCACAGCACTGAAGACAAAAAAATTTAAGTTGGCAGAACTCAAATTCTCTTTAACAGGGTCAGCTGATAAATGTGGATGAATCCACCTCTTAAAGTTCAATGTAAGAAATAATCTCCGCCCAGTGAGCGTCTTGTCCTGTTTAATGTGTGTCATTTATTCATGCAGTGTATTTCCTGTGGCAGAATTTGTATTAGTTTGTTATTTTCTTTTTTCAATTCAAGTTTTCAAATTGTTGTGTGTGCATGTGTATGTAGGTTCATGTTTGGGCGGGTTCCAACAAGCAGGAGCCCTTCCTGTCCCAGTTGTAATCTTCTTACAGATTTACTGCTGGTGAGTATTTTGCCATGACATGTGTGGACGAAATCGTTTTGGATATCCTGTGTGTGTCCACCTCACTGTATGACAGATTTAATCCTGTCTTAAGGTCCAGTGAGGTCAGCAAACTGGAACTAATCATGACCCATGCCAATTCTTAAGCACAAAAAAACAACAATTTGTTTATTTAACAACGGCTAAAAACACATAAATGCAATAACTTAAAAATTGGTCTCAAAGTGCACATTTTGGGAAAAAAATATTTTCTGTACACGTGTTCAATATGGTCTTCTGTGAGAATGAAGAACGTGCTCATTAATGTGTGAGCATGTACCGCTAACTAAAAACTGCAATCTAAACCCCGGCAGTGTTTGAGGATATTTTACCTTGAAATCACACAAAGCTTTAACTTTCTCTTATAGAAGCATTATTGAGCAAACACTTCCAAATCATCAGAGGAACAGGCTAAATGGCTTCAACAATGACTTTAATCTTCTCTATGGCCAATGTGACGGGATGAAATTTGCTTTAAAGGGAGAAGGAACCCTGGCCAGGATTTACATTTCAACAGTTAAATTGATTCAACATAGAAATTCAGTCAAAGTGAACACGATCATTGAGGTTTCGTAATTGACTGACTCGGATTAATGGAAAACATGAGATGGATAGTGTGTTATAGATTTAACATTAGCAAACAGGTTAGCCTTTATATTTTGCTCACTTGAAGACAAACCAAGCAAACATTTTTTTACAAGAAAATTTGGTTTTTGGTTCCATAGGGCAATCTTGTAATCACACTGCAACTATTTTCGACATGCGCTCATGTTTCCTGCTCACCCACAGGTTTCGCTGGATTCAGAAAAGAAAAACAGAACTTTTGGGATCTGTCTGGTTTTTGTTTTTTCCATTTCAGATCAGCGGTAGTCAATCACATTTCTGCCAGCTCTAAGTATCTTGACGCTTGTTTATCAAACATGATGACATATCCTGTGTGACATTTGCATTTGTTACATTTCCACAAGGCGGCCCGGTAGTCCAGTGGTTAGCACGTCGGCTTCACAGTGCCGAGGTACCGGGTTCAAATCCAGCTCCGGCCTCCCTGTGTGGAGTTTGCATGTTCTCCCCGGGCCTGCGTGGGTTTTCTCCGGTTTCCTCCCACGTTCCGAAAACATGCATGGCAGGCTGATTGTGCACTCTAAATTGACCCTAGGTATGAGTGTGAGCGTGGATGGTTGTTCGTCTCTGTGTGCCCTGCGATTGGCTGGCAACCAATTCAGGGTGTCCCCCGCCTACTGCCCGAAGACGGCTGGGATAGGCTCCGGCACCCCCCGCGACCCAAGTGAGGATAAAGCGGTTCGGAAAATGGATGGATGGACATTTCCACAAGGACAAAACAACATAGCTAGCTAATTGCTAGGGTGTAATGTGTATTACTCTGTTGGCTATCATTGGTTCTAAATACTGTTTTGGCAACATCATCTGTACTGGAATCTCTCAAACACCTTCCTGTAGGGAGTTATGGTTGTCCTCAGAAGTCTCTGCCTTTGATCATGACGAATCATAGGGTGTACGTACCATCCATAATTACAATAATAGCCTGCCATCTCTGCAAACTTTGACTGTCGACGTGACTGGGCTACCGGGCCGCCCTCTTTTTATTTTACAGATCTGTAATTTTTTTTTACAGATTTTACAGATTTTTTTTTACAGATTTTACAGATCTGTAAAAGAAAAATTTCTGCAAGGTGTTTAGGAGATTCCAGTACAGATAATGTTGTCAAAACAGTATTTAGAAACAATGATAACCAACAGAGTAATACACACTTTTCATAATTATCTTTTAGAATTACTATCATTAGCCTATCGATTATTCCATCATTTACTCTCGAGTTTAAATAAATAAACACATTAATTAATTAATTAATTAATACATACATACATACATACATACATACATACATACATACATACATACATACATACATACATACATAAAAGATCCATACGTGAGTCTTATGCTCGCCTGCTCCTTATTTTTGCCTCCATAACGTAATCGTTTTACACTCACACTCTATCACTGTTTAACAATGTTAATAGAGCAAACAATGCTAAGCTAAATGAGCTGAAGAAGCTTTCACATGCACCAAAATTATTTTATGTGGTCACAACGATTAGTGGAAGATGATTTGCTCCTGTGAAAAAGTGATGGGACACACTGTGATGGCTTAAGCTTGGTCCCTCGCGCGTTCCTGTTCCCAAAGCTCCACCAGCTCTGCTTTGCAGTAATTACGAATGAAACTTTGTTGTTGTCCTTTTTGAGTCTTGCTCCATGGTGGACCGCCCGTCAACAACAAACGTGTGTACGGTAAACACAAAAGTAGACAAACATTGGTTCCAGGGGTTGTAAATCTGGTTTTAAAATTATTAATTATATTTTCAAGTCAGCAATATTTGTGTCAGCCAATTTTGTGGTCAACTCAGCCGAGTGAACCTTTTTTTTGTTTCCCCAGCCCTATAAAAAAAAGAAAGCGAACGCATTCACTGCTTCCAGACGAGCTGTCTTGACACAAATATTTTTGCCAGCCCAACGTGCATTATTTTCAGGTGAGATGTGCTAGATCCAGCCCGCAGGCCTTGAATTTGACCTCAGTACTGTAGTGGGAAAGTGTTCTCAAGTGTTTTCACAAGACTGTTGAAAATGGTATAATTTAAGGCAATCATTTACATGACAACAGCAACTGGAGCCTGAAATCATAAATGTTTAAAAACGGGTCTCGAAGCAAAAGCAGTGGAAAACAGCTCTGCTACTTTTTCAATGTTACTGTTGAAAACCGTCATCTGTGTTAAAGGTTGGCATGCACATGTTAAACGTTCTGGATGTTGTCAAGTACTTCACTGCCAAACAAGTAATGGCGGAACACAGTTCTGATGGACGATTTGTATTTGTGAAAAGCTTTATGCCTTTGGATCAGCCAATTTAGACTAGCAAGTTGTTGCTATGAAATAACATCGCCAATATCTGACTTGACAATATTTTTGGTCATTTTGGCAGTGTATGTTTATGCAATTTGTTTACAGAGCCTGATCATTGTCGTGTACACTTACCCTCAGACTTTCAATCCCTGAATACAGCGACTCAGATTCAACTGTTGGGGGCAGTTGAGGGCTCCGTTTGCCCCTCCGGGCATGCTGGGGGGCAAATATGGCTCTTTAGTTTTTTTGATGGTCTCATGGAAATCTCCACCTATTCGTTTTATTTCTTTTCTGTTACTTGGGACTGGTATTCCTTCCAAAAGACGATGGTCATTGGACACTTGGTTTAATTACGATTTCTTTTTTTTTTTTTAATCAAGTTGAACATTTGGCATTGAACAATTGACAAAACCATGTCATTGCAATGCAATTGCACAAACTAATTTGACATCCTTCTGTTTGACTTGAAAAAAAGATTGCCCTCCCGAAGCCATGCCTGAGCTCCACCAATTGAAAATAATTAAAAAATCATCAAGCCACAGTGTTCCGACATTCTGTAAAGTGAAAATGTTGAAGAATACTCTGTTGAGTTGGCCATGTAGTTATACATAAAGAAAACAAACCTTTAGCGTTTTCATGCTGAAGTCATTGTGCTTTATGACTTGGTGGATGCAGAAGTAACACAACCTACTGGCTGAATGCTGGAGAGGTACACGTCGAGCTTCACTCCACACTCGTTTCCGGGGATACATGAAAGTTAATAAAGTTTCGAGTCAATGTATCACACGAGAGCCACAAATTAACTTTAAGTAAGTCTGTTTGTGTTTCCATGTCCCCTTTGTTGTGTTTGTCATTAAACTGTAACTTGGAGACTGTCTTGGCTAATAATTACGGAGACAAAAAAAGTTGTTGTAACCATCCCTGACTTTTGTTTGCATTGATATGAATTTAAAAAGCCCCATTTCCCATTGGCATTTTGAACAATTTTGAAAACCGTGGATGTAATAAGCGCCTTTTCAACTACCGTAATTTCTGGACTATAGACCGCACCTGATTATAAGCCGCACCACTACATTTTTAAAGGAAAAAAACATTTTGTACACACATAAGCCGCACCAGCCTATAAGCCGCAGGTGCCCATATTGTTACATGAGATATTTACAAAGAAAGCCGGTCCACAGGCGGCCGTTAAAAAAGTCTTTATATAGGCCGCTTCATTAAATAAGCCGCAGAGTTGAAAGCGTGTGACAAAAGTCGCGGCTTATAGTCCGGAAATTACGGTAATCTTCCAAAAGTGATATCCCCTAACCTCGAAATAATTGTTGTTCAAAATCTACACATTCATTATTTTCAGTGCAGCATGTGCACTTTTTCGCTATCGAAGGACACTGTCATCTTGCTTCTTTTCCGAAATCTCATGAAACGATTATTATTTATGCTTGCTGTTAAATTTTTAAGAATCTTCGTTTTATCTCTGTCTGAACACATTCACAAGATGATAAGAATCTGTACACAACAAATGGAATGACACAATTGACCATTTTTAAACGTGTTTGTTGTAGTATTTTGGAAAAGACCTCTACGTATACAGTGTACGTAAATCCCGATGATTTGAATGACTTCATGTTCTAAATTCTCATGAGAACATGATGATCCACACCATCCCATCTCATGTAAAATCCTCCAGGCAGGCTATGTGTCACATTCACATGACATCACCGAGCAACAACAACGTGACTAATTTCCTGCGGTAAATATTACCGCATTGCAAATTATGCCGTGTGATTTGTTTTACCGTGGCTATTAAGTGCATCAACTGCTCTGTGTGGATTTATGAACCAGCCCCCACCAAATTTAGTACAGTATTTGATGATGTTAAAAGAGCAGTTGCGTTAGCTCACTTCCTGCCATGGCAGCGGGGGTCTTTCACATTTCAAAGCACTGCTTTTGCATGGTGTTAATTAAAGCGCCTTTGAGGTTGAGTCAGAGTCTCTGTCGCTAAATCAAACAACCACGAGCTTTGCAACACTCCAAGTGGCAAATGTCATTACGGTGTCTGACTGAAAAGACAACACAGCCGAGGAGAAACAAAACGTAGTTGGCTTCTTGATGTGACCGGCAGGGTTTGCACCCGAGCATCCTACCTAATGTTGACAACCCCTTGACACTTTCTCAGCCCACATAACGACAATGCTTTAATCTCTCGACCTGACTATTGACAAGACTTTTTTTTTGTCGAACTCGCTTAACGGCTTTCACACGCACACAGGCAAATAAATGCAAGAAGTTCAAGGGACACTAAAAGGCGGGTGGGCTGGTGGTTACGGGTGGGGGGTTGCTCATATGTCGCCAATGTCTGAGGGAACTGGTGAGGTCATGGATGAGCTTTTCCCACAGAGGCGTCAACACGGCTGATGCTCTGTCTCAAAGACTGTTTACATGGTAGGGATTAAGGGCCTGTTGACACAAGATTGATTCTTTTTATTCTTAACTAAAAACGTTTTTCATCTCTTGTTAAAAAAAAAAAGTGCTCTTGTGAAGAGCAATTGCATTTAGAGTACAAGTGGTTGAATTCTGCTTTTTATTGAAACAGATTGATTTTCTTGACTTAAATTCCCAAATGTGGATATATAAGCGGCCCTATCCTGGTAAAATCAGATGCTTATGATGAGACAGACAGTGTGTTGGATGTGGATCACTGCTTTGCCTCACCAAGTTCACAAAAGCAATGCGCCATTTGAAAACATTTTGGCTGGGGTGATTTGAGGCAGCCTGTATGCTGTCTTACAACGGAACTGTACTGCACAAGTGTACTGTCCTGGTGGGAAAAAAAATGTTTCAACCAATCTGGTAATATACACCGTTTGAGCATTTGATTTTATGATTCTTCTTCATACCACGAGAGGAAGCCTGCATACCACGAGTACTACAAGTACCAACCTTTGGGAATCACTGCGATAACTCATCACGACTGGCATTGTGACATTCTGGGTCAGTTTCATGCATGTATGTGATGATTGATATGATCTAAGTTGACCCTGCTGTATCCGTCTCCAACACCAATGAGTGCAGATGGCTGTTTTGTTCTTTAAGACTTTGAGGTCCAATCACTTTTTTCTCACAGTCCACTGGAAGTCACAGCCAATGTTTTGGCTAATTTGCAAACCAAACATATTGCTTTCCCTTTCAGAGGCACATCCACAAATGGCCCCGACCTGTTCCCAACAAACCACCCCCCTCTACTGCCATTGGCATGTGAGAGCGGCGCGCGACTGAGCTCTGAATGCTCTTTAGTGGTCACACTTTTCCCAAACGCCTTGCAGCTGCTCCTATTGTGGCGACATAGGGAGGGCTCCTTTGCCAATTCTTTGGGCCTCCTGTCGCTCTCCAGGCCTCACACAGATTCAAACAGAGGGTGTACGGCCCCAACAATGTAAGACGCCATGACATCATCTGTGGTAGAAAAAAAAATCTAATGATAAGGTGCTTAAAAAAAAAGAAGAAAAAAATCTAATGATAGGATTCCATTGCATGAACAGAGAAGTAGTTGGTCCATATATTTATTTATATGTATGTACAGTATTATCAGAATTATGTATTTTCCACAAAGCTTGGAACAGATATTTTTGAAAATAAAATATTGGATTAAATGTACAATCATCAAATAGTATGTTTAGATGCAATAGCTAATAGTTTTCTTTGATCCCGAATACAAATATTCTCCCGTACAATTGAACTGTCGGACAAAACGAACAAAACAAACTCAGCTTTAAAGACATTTTATATACTTCTCAGAGAAGCAATTCTCAGAACATCTGGTTTACAGGTTTAGTTCTGCCCATGAGCATCACACTCGAGCGGCGTTAATTTGTGAGGCCTCATAGAGTTAATGTCAGTAGGTTGTTTTGTTCTGAGATAATACGCCAAGACTAATATGGTGTTTGAATTTGGCTCTGCAAAGTGCACAAATTATTTTAGATTTCTCCAAGCGTCAAGCATGTATAACTCAAAGTTCAACTACCTACCATAAAGGCCGTGTTTGGCTATCTTCGTGCCAGTGACTCCTCTGGGCTTGCTTGCACATATAAGCAGAGGGTATAAACTGCCAAAAGAAATAAATCAGAGTGCATTTTTTTTTTAAACACTTTTAATAATTTAGTATCCAAAGTTAAAGTATTAACTCTGACAGCCCTAATATACCGTATATATATATATATATATATATATATATATACCATATATATATATATATATATATACACACAGAGATACACACACACACACACACACACACACACACACACAGGATTAGTCTCTTATATAAATTTTATGTCTTCCGTACTTTGGCTTCTGAATTCATATGGCTTATTGTGAAGTATTAAGTATAAACAGCACAATGAAAGGGTCACTCTTGAATGTACAAAGTCACATCACTTTTAATTCTGTGGTATAAAAACATTGAAATGAACATTTGAAAAAATAGATCCACGAGAGAAATATATTACTTTAGTTCAATAAATATGTCACATAGCAATTGTTGTAGACTACCCGCCCACCAGGGCTTGCAGTACACAGTACAGAAACATGAGGTATTTCATGGTCAGTTTCCCCATCACGTCAGGATCGTCACATCGAGCAAAGGCAGACATTTGCATTGAAAGTGGCCTCGCCTGCCACATCCACAATAAACAGAGGGGATACATTCATTGTTCTTCAAATGAAGCAGTAACTTGTCAGCATAGGTTAATAATTGGATCCCTTAACTAGGAAGCAAAATAGAGACATTTGTGGGATCAACATTCCTGAGACTGCTGTGAGCCCCCTGATTTGTTATTAAGTCATGATTGTGATTATCAAAAGCATTTGCCTTCACGTGGCAGAATCATTCCACAAACATCCAACAGCTTCGCTGCGCAGTTACACGTCAATAATGCTCGTTGGTAGCTGCCACGTCTGTCCTTAAATTGACGTCGGGATACAAGGTTATGTTTCGTGCAGTGATACCAGCACCACTGTTTAATCGTCACCAGTTGTGAGTTGTTGCTTAAGTCTGGATGTTTACGCCCCATTCTGCATCAACAGCTGGGAGAGGTAGTGATGGGACTGTGGAGGAAGGAGAGCTGACTGGCGGACGAGTGCACCGGGATGGACACCGGGAAATTGAAAACGGTGCTGCCGTTGCCGATGACCGGACTCCCAGCCTCCGACGAGCACGTGGAGGAGGCGAGCACCTGTGACTCGAACTGGAGGAGCTGCCCCATGAAACTGAAGTTGGGCGAGATGATGCTGCGGCGCTGCTTCACAAACTCGAAGGCCTCGTCCAGTTTGACGCGGTTGGTGCGCATGAGGTAGGCGAGGCAGATGGTGGCCGACCGGGAGATGCCCGCTTGACAGTGGACGAACACACGACCGCCGTTATTTCGAACTGAATCTACACAGAGAAAAAAGGTGGCAACGTTAGCACATTGCGACAGGACTGTTTATGTTTGCAAGAAACAGGTCTTCACAGTTGCTATTTAAATTCAACAGCTCATTAAGACACAGGAGCACGGTTAATGGGCCTGCGGGGGTGTAGGCCTGTGGGGGTCATCCCTAAAGGGGGCTGGGCCATGTACACAAAGAAGGGGAACTCACCCCCCCCCCGGGCAGATTGATTTGGGAGGAAGGCCGCCAGTGAGCGAGGAGAAATCACCTTTTGTGAAGACACAATAAAAGGTCGGCACGGAGCCAAGCCGAACCCACTATTGCCACAGCTTGGCAACTCATTTAAAAAGCAGTGCGTGTTTGGGCAGGGGGGCTGATGATGTAACCAAGGGGCCCCTTGCAGAGCCAGCTGGTCAGTTTTTGGAGGGAACTTTTTCAAATTTAAATCCACGAGTGAAGGATGGGGTGTTATTCTTTTCACTCTTCACACTCACTTTGCTATTAACAGAGCACGAAAGCAGTGTCCAAAAAATACGAACCGATGAAGTCGATGGCCTCGTTGAACCAGGAGCTGATATCTGCTTTGTGGTTGTCCTCCACAGGGATGCTCTTGTACAAAAAGGAGTCCTCAAAATGATTGGGGCAGTTGGCAGAGACGTTTATCAGGGCCGTAATCCCCAGCATGTCCAGCATGTCTTTTCGCGAAGCATGGTACGCGCTACCGAGGTACAGGAAGGGCAAGATCTCAACGGGGCCTCCCTGAGAAGAAGACATGTAAACACAGTCAGTCAGGGAGGTGAAAAGTAGACTTTTTGTAGCAATCGTTTTGAAGGAAAAAAAAAAAGACACAAACCTGGTCATAAAGTGGTGTGTTGCATGGACTGCAGCTCGGGTCTGCACTTCCTGGGTGGCTGGAGCTCAGAGGTAAACTGAGCCCCTGTGAGGGAGAAGGCTTTGTGCACATGTCTGGATAATCTTTAGAAAATGCGTCAAATCCACCTGAGGACCAAAATACAACAAAAAACAAACTTGAAGGCGTTGTAATCACGTAACCAAAAAAAGGGGAACAACTGCTTTGTAACAGAGGCCGGGTCTATTTCTGAATTGTTTACAGTAGCACCAGCTGGTATGGTGACAGCTGTAAACCACATTTGTTGCCACAGACACACACAAACACAACAAATGTGAGTGAGACACTGTTATTACCTTTTAGGATGAAGACACTTGCGCCACAGGGGTCCCGGCAGAGGGCTGCCACAGCCAGCATCAAAGTCCCGTCTTTCTTGGCTTGGCTTAAGTCACAACTGTGATCGTCCAGAAGCACCACCGACTTGTACTCGCCGGACAGGAGCCGGCTCCTGGTGTCCTCGTTAGGGACAATGTGTTCGAGTCCCAGACCGCCCCTGGCTCGTCTCCGCACGATGGTGCTGAAGCGGACGTTGGTGGAGGCCACGATATGGGAGCCGTTGAAGGATAGGAAAGAGCGACAGTCCAGCACCAGGCAGCGCGGAGCGTCGGCCTCCAACAGACCACGGAGGGACGCACAGTCGATGGTGGGCACCTCCATTATGACCATAGTAGGGCAACGGGAAAGAAAAGTTAGATCCAAATACATATAGCTTGAAGTTTGAAGCGGTGGAGAGCTGCTGGTTGTAATCTCCTTCAGATGGCAAAAAAAAAGTATGCTCGTGTGCTCGTAAGTAAAGTAAGTAAACGTAAAGTGCTCGTATAGTCTTCTGAGTGTATCCGCCGCTGCTAAATTCTTCCCTGGTGTCTCCTGTAACAGTAGTTCACGACGAAGTGACTGTGATAGTCGCGGTGAAGCACAGTTTTTATATACGGCCAAAGCTTGTGAATGAGAGGCCACTGACGTCACGAGACCGCCTTAACTGGCGTCCTGCCAGCCTGCATGACGTCAAAGGCACGCGCCCGCCCGCATTCAGTTAAACCGCACGGGAGCGCGCACGCTTTCAGAACATTTTGGTCTCAGGCACGCACACGTAGTCCGCGTCCGCCTTCATTTCCCAGCTGTCCCTTCTCAGCGCGGGCACGTACCAAGCGGAGACAAATCTTGTATTCAAACTTTGTAGTGTTTATCAGATGTGACAAATTTGGCAGTAGTAACTCAAAGCTTCGTAGAAGTACAGAAAATGACACTAAGAAAATGTTGAACTCTGGTAAAATAGATAGATCGACAAATAGATAGATAGTCTTTGGTAAGTCATAAATATGGTCCCAGTGTGTTATATCAGTATTTAAATTTACAGTGTAATATAAGGCAAGGCAACGTAATTCATATAGCTGCACCTAAAAGCATTTACAAACAGAACAGCTGAAGACATTTGCAAAGCAAAAAGAACAAAGGTCATTTATTAAAGTAACTAACTGAACCTATACGTGTATTGGTGGCATTTAAGCACATTTACAAACAAAAGATTAAAAAACATGCAAAGGAAAGAAATAAAAATGAGCTTTCTGAAATGACTAAAAGACCATGTAGGATACTGTCAGTGATCTACAATGTCTCATTGATGACTTATGATCGATCACTCTGTCTAGTGTGTGGATAAAAACACGTTGCATAGTATTGCACATTAAAGCCTTGTAATTATAACACCTGAAAAGATACATCTGACCTATATTTGTTTCTTCTGGTTAGACAGAGAATCATTGGACGCAAGATTGTGGTACTTGTTCTTCTACTTCTTCCTTTCATAACTTGCTGCTGTGAATTGGGAATTTCTCCATTGTGAGATGAATAAAGGTTTTCTTATCTTATCTTTTCATGCTCGCACATGCCAAAAAAAATCACCACGAATCATTCATGGTTGAGGAATATTTTGCCCATCCAAATCCGTTGCCACCGTTAATGCTCCCCAGTTCATGTTGCTCCATGTCGCTGCACAGAAGCGCTCCACGGTAGGTGAATTTACCTCTGTTAAGTTACATCAACTCGTCATTTAGAAAAATGTAATATGCCTATCTGTGGTCAAATGTAGAGAATGAGAGTAAAAAGTTGTGCGAAAAATAAATCCTCAAGTAATGTACAGATAGCAGAAAAATCTACTTCAGTACACAATAACAAAGTATTTTGTTACTTCCCACCACTGGTGTTGACTCCCCTAAGCGGTTGATGGTTCGTCATTTTGATCACATGTTGGTGACTTTTTATCATGAACACACTCATTGTTAGTGACTCTTCAAAAATAACCCTTGGCGATTGCGAATGAATGGAAGTGTTGTCTAATGTTAGTTTAAGCCAAGTATTACATTTACACATGCATATGTGTAGAAATAATGGAGTTTGTGTTGGAGGGTTTTACATTTAAGATGGTCCATCTGCATTTATTTTGTATTCATTTCGAGGAGATAGTATTTCCTCACTAAAATCGTTAATTTTGTGTAAAGTGTAAGACTAGAAACAAATACTAAAATACTGCCACATGTATTTCATGAGCTTTCAGGAAAAGTTGGCCTAATTCATTTTATTTGACAACACGACATAATCAACAATTTTAGTGCGAGGGCTGTATTTTTTCCCCCCCATCTCTGGGTTTTCTTATGAGCAATTTTTTTCAGCTTTGTGACTGGATGAAATACACACACACACATATCTATATACTGTATATCTCTCTCTCTCTCTCTCTCTTTATGTATATATACAACAATTAAACATTTTTAAAGTGAAGATTCTGCGATCGTAGGCCTCTTCAACTGTTGCTTTGTCATGGTATCCCATCAATGATCGTAGAGTGAATACCATATTTAGATGGTACTATCTGTACTCCAGTAAATGAGGAATTTGATAAATTTTCCATGATGTTAGTGTAACTAGATTTCTGTTTTGCCTCTTGACCAGAGGGTTGACAAATAAGAAAATAATATGTAAATATCTGGCACGGGGGGCCATAAACATTTATTCTTTGTTTTTATTAGTCGGAGGTACATAATGTTCAATGCCCCGAGAGTGAAGGCAAACCATAAAAGTTAATCACTGTATAGAAATCCCAAGTCCAGTAAATTTCCACACGCTGTGTACCAAAACACAGGTCTTCCAGGAAGACAGCGGCAGATGGAGATCTTTTCAAGCTGCCAGTTGTGAAGTAACTGAAACAGGGGAATGTAACATGTCCAGATTATTATTATTTCTTGTTTGGGTGACAGCCACTCGGAGAAACCCTTTTGATTCACTGTTCTGATGACTCAGAATGAGCCCTGCTGTCTCATCATAAGGAAGCGGGAGGGTCATTGATGACAACAGGTAGAGGGTGTGTTTGATTCTTATGTGACTTGAAGCTTGGCAGGGTAAACGCCAGGGTGCTTTTTTTGTTTTTTGACTTCCCTCCAATATGCTTTGGAATTTCAGCTCATGATGCCTCACCAGTTGTAAATCCATCAATAAAGTGATTTGCATATTATTACTGTATATTGTTGGACTGTATGTGGGCCAAGTTTATCTTATCTTTTTCAAAAGATTTGCTTAAGGCTATGACCTCATTCTCACTCCAGAGAAACCCGAGCAGGACTATAAACCCGCCGAATCCACATCCATGCCATTATGACCTGGCTTTTACCTCAGTGAAAGAAAGGATAATGGATGTGTTCTATGAAAGGGGGTGAGGGGTGGATGGGAAACCAAAAGGGGCAGAAACGTAACTAATCACAACAGAGTGCAAAAACTCTCCAGCCGATTTAACCTAACGCTCTTGTGAGATGAGTCAACAGCAAACCAAATGCAACAGAATAGGAATGTTATACACTTTTCAGTGGAGGAGGGGCTGGAGGTAGTCTGTAGCCAAACATTTTGTCCTAAAAGAAAGACTGTGTCTTCCACCAAGTCATGATGAGTCAGGTGAGCAAATACATTCGACCAGCAAAAGAGGTCAATTGTACAAGTCCAAGCTACACATAATGACAGTCCAGCACTTTGACATACATCACAAATTCGAACAGTTGAAATTGTCTATGTAAAATATTGTTCTCCAATGACAACAAACCAATGACTTTCGACCAAGGCCTGAAAATAGGGGTGATGCGTCCAATGCCAATAATTACAGTATGTAAGTCTTCAGCGGCCCGGTACCAGTGGTTAAGGCTTCACTGCAGAGGTAATCCCAGCTCCGGCCTCCCTGTGTGGAGTTTGCAGGGTTTCCTCCCACATTCCAAAAACATGCATGGCAGGCTCATTGCTAAATTGTCCCTAGGTATGAGTGTGAGCGTGGATGGTTGTTCGTCTCTGTGTGCCCTGCGATTGGCTGGCAACCAATTCAATGCCCGAAGAATTCCAGCACCCCCGCGACCCTAGTGAGGATGAAGCGGTTCGGAAAATGGATGGATGGAAGTCTTCAGTCAGAAGGAGAAGTGAAAGAGATGACAGTCCCATTTTTGCTGTCACTTGCTGTCATCCTTACCCGTTTACTGTCATTGTCACTATAGGCAACCCCTGAGCAATCATGGGAAAACACACGGCCATAATGAACAGCTGACAGAGTTTCTGACTGGAATGTGTTTAATTTCATAAACAGCCCATCCCCCCACCCCCCAAAAAAAGATGAGATGACTCATAATTCACCAATGCAAATAATCATGAGGGAACTTTTTGTTACTGTTTTGTAAGGTAGTAAAATGTATAGCTGCACATTGTTTAATAATGTTAAGTGAACACTGATATGCGTGTATTCAGTGTTTCCTTTGACACAATATTCCAATTAAAATAAGTTCAATAAAATCAATCAATTTTCTGATCCGCTTATCACAAGGGTCGCGGGGCATGCTGGAGCCTATCCCAGCTGTCTTAGGGCAGTAGGTGGGGTACGTTACACCCTGAATTGCTTACCAGCCAATCGCAGGGCACACATTGACAAACAACCACCTGCGCTCACATTCACACCGAGGGAGTGTTCCATTAACCTACCTCACATGTTTTTGGAATGTGGGAGGAAACCAGAGTACCCGCAGGAAACCCACGCAGGCACGTCGAGAACATTCAAACTCCACACAGGAAGGCCGGAGCCAGAATCAAACCGTGCACCTCTGCACTGTGAGGCTGACGCACTAACCAATCCGACCACTGTGCTGCCCATCTTGTCCCAATATCTCACAAATTTATATTCAATTTTTTGTAAAAATCTGAACTGTGTTTAAAATTAAGTCACACAAGATGATATTTTCCCAGGAATCCATGACTTATTACTCTTGTGTGAATGGCAACAGGAAGATGTGGGAACATTGATCTGTTCTGCCTATATGTCGCTGGCATAGATAGATGAACAATGATATTTTTGTATTAATTTGTAGTGATTATGAGAATTTTCGGACAAATTAAGTGAAACTAGAATTTACTGTAGCATTCCTGATTACCTCATGGCACACTCCATACTATAGAGCAGTGTTTCCCAAACAGGGCTATGCATACTCCCAGAGGTACATAGGCGCATTGTCGGGGGTATATGGAGACATTCAATAATTTATTTTCCAAGATCAAAAACATGCATCACAGCCATGCCAAAACGGGAGCAGGTTGGTTAATTCTTATTTTGATTTATTTTTTTATCATTTCTATTGCTTCTGTATTTTCAAACCAACGAATGTAATTTTATTTTCGATATCAGTTTCAATATCACCTACAAAAGAAGAATTAAATGTAGAAATTTAAATAAACAAAATAAAATTATTTTCAGTTTCTATTCAGATGTCTTAAGTTCTACTTTTGGAGAATCGTCAACATGTATATGTCAGGTTGTAGTCACAATATGACAAAAACATTTGGGGTATAGAAGTAAAATCGTAAACATTTCTTGGTCTGAAATATAAAATATAATAAATATAAAAAAATTAATATGTAATTTTGTTCACTTTTTTTTGTTGAATTAACATTTCCTTACTATTTTTGACTGTACAGATAACATTGATTTGAACCGACAGAACAGTCAATGTTTACATTTTAATTGCACCCAGGCAGATTGTATTAATTTAGTTTCATTCTTAATTCCAGCGTTCCTTGCCACGGGAAGGAGAATCACGACCAACCGGAAGCAGCTCTCCGCCAATCACATCGTGCAAAGCGTACTAAGCTGACGTCAGCCCCGGTACCGATGAACCACCGGTAGCTCAGAGAAGATCCGAGTGCTCGCTTTCGTTTCTGGCTTTGTCTGTAAATCCACCACTCCTTTACCTGTGCCAGCATCATGCCTTTCGATGTTCGGAGGTGAGTACTCGACTTCCGCTTCTATTTTGGCTCGGATGTGAGGCTTTTACCTCGCATCCCTGCTGCTCTACCAATGAGCCGCTCCAAGTTGTTCCGTGGTCACATCTGGCATGAATAGGCTTCACTGTGACGTTGTTTTGTTGCTACGTCGATGCTTTATGTATGCGTTTCCCCCACCATCCATAGGTTCATCATGTGGAAAAAAAGGATTTTACTAGCCTCAGGGCTCACGCTAACGCTGCTCGACTCATCTGCATATTTGTCGTTCGTCAGTGACGCGTTTGTGAATTTAAGTCACAAAACAATGTAAAAGGCTCAGAGAACATATTAATGGCTTTGCAGCAACACAGTATCGGTTTGTTGACACTCTTCATAACTGAGAGCCCGACTTAGTGGTCACTCCTACAGAGTTGTTGAAACTGTCACTAATGCACACCCTCAATTAAAACAAAGGGTGTTGACACAAAATTAGCAATATGGTCACTAGTTGGTGGGTATCATCAGAAATGTGTTCTAGTCAAGAAATTCATACCCATCTCTCAGGTTGATGAACCTTTTAAAGGTTATTCAGGGGCGAGGGGGTATTTTGCAGAGTTGCACTTTTTATTATTATTTTTAAAGAAAGCCGAAAGGTAAGCAGAGCTGCAGTGTTAGCACAGATGCAAATTAGCTCACAATGTTAACATGTCAGTTTCTGCAGATCCCCAATGAAATATTGCAACGGGACCCCTGTTTTCTGCAGTATTTTAGCCCACCTGTATGAAAAAATATGCTGCAAGTTATAATAAAATAATAAATATGACCAAAGAGAACACAGCAACTACACATAGCCTTAATATCTCTGAAATTATACAGCTAAACAAACACACCATAAGCGCTCACAGGGGCATGCAAGTATGAGCGCGTGGAATACACACACTGAAGGAGAATGTAGCCTAACTTCATTCAAATAAATGACCACTCAATATTGGAGTTTTCTCTGGGTCCTTTTTTTGGAACAATTATTGAAAAAAAAAAAAGATTTTTCTGTTTCCTAATTATTGTGACAAATAGTAATAAAAATCATAATAGTATCATGGTTCAACTTATTTTTTTCATGGGGGGATGTGGGACAGCCAGTAGCAGCTTCCTACAAGATAAGCAGATGTGCATTGAGGTTTGTTGGATGTGAAGTTGAGCATTAGCTTGCAGCATTAGCTTGCAGCATTAGCGACGAAAATGCAACACTTGTATTTCAGAGTCGCTATCGGCCCCGGGTGAAGGTACATATTTGTCTTTGGCAAAGTCTCCATTTGAACTGTTGCCTTCAGCTGTTAAAATGCTTTCAGTGCGGTGTTCACTGTTGAACGGTATGGACAAAAGTCCATAACTTGAATTTCAATTCAGATATCTCTATCGACACGATCGGATTGTGGATTTCAGTGAAAATAGGGCTGAGCAATTAATCAAATAAAAATCAACTTTGCAATGTAGAAAAATGCAATTTTCAAATCACCGCCTGCAATTTTTCAAACAAAACAACTTCATTTCAGTCGGTTGGTCAGTTTTATCTTATTTTTTTATAAATGTGTATATTATGTATATTTACATAGTGTCTATACACATTCAGTGCTTAAGACCTGCAGTCCACACATATACGAATTGTTTCTTGAAACCTGAAAAGTTGAATTGAGAAAGCAACAGATTTGTTGGCATTATTGGTGCAATCTGATGTATGACTCACTGACTTGACTCGTTTGGTCAAATTTTTGCAAGTTCTCGTAGTGGATGCTTAAAAGACTGCAAGTCAAACTGTTTAAGGTAGCAACTCTCAAAGTGATTAAGGTAGCAACTCTTATAAGCGTGTTCATAATAATTCATGGTTCATTTGCCTTTATTTGTAGCATAAACCTAACTTGTAAGACGAATGACCAGTTATGATATTTGACAATTGTCATTGTAATACCAATTAATTTATTGTTTGTGTTTGTTTCCAAAATATACACAGGAAGAGTACTTTGAAAAAAATAATTGCATGTTGAATCGCAATATTGACGGAAAGACTCTCAATGACTGTACATTGTGTTTCAAAATCCTTTGGCCCTCAGTCAAAACTAAGCATTTAGGAAGTGCGGTTTCTTTGATTATCACTCAGCAAAATTAACATAAACATTTTATCAAGAAATCCAACAATATAATAGCTGTGTAATTATTATTGTAAATATCACTGCAGCTCATCACTGCGTCAGAGTCGGTCAAATGTAAAGCATTACAGTCTAACAATCTGTTCTGTAGTTTTGGTTGTGACCGAGCATTTGTGCAATGGGGGGGTTATCAAGTGGTCAAATCCTGTTGAGATGTTGCGCTGACTCATCCAAAACTTAGAATTGCAACACTGGACCAGAACTGCATTGACCAATTAATTAGCCTCGGTTTCAGTAGTGTGTGTCACATCTCACCTCACTCTCAATTGCGCCATCGGTTGACACTTTCCCAGAACGATGTGCCGCACAGTATGTCCGATCGCGCAAGCCCCATCAAGCGTGTGCTTCCTCATGAACATATACGCAAGTTTGATGACATCATTTATTAGTGCGTGATCACGGGAGTTTTGCTTGTTGTGTTAAAGCATCCCACCTGCACTACATTTTGTCCCGTATACTGTATGTGCTCCATTCACCTTCAAAGTTGCACTTTACTAGCACATTTTAAATACTGTCACTCTAAACAATTATTCTAGTATATGTATTTAGATGACAGTGGCGTAATGGGTGGGTGGCTTTGGTACACAGCCATGGTTTTAGTCTTATTCCTTAATTAAATTCTTGATGAAATGGATTAAACTTGGGCGGCATGGTGGTCGACTGGTTAGCATGTCCGCCTCACATGGTTCGATTCCGGCTCCGGCCTTTCTGTGTGGAGTTTGCATGTTCTCCCTGTACGTGCGTGGGTTTTCTCTGGGTACTTTGGTTTCCTCCCACATTCCAAAAACATGCAAAGCAGGTGAATGGAACACTCCCTCGGTGTGAGTGCAGATGGTTGTTTGTCTATGTGTGCCCCGTGAGTTCAAGTTCAAGTCAACTTTATTGTCAAATGTGCCCTATGTGCAACATACAGCACAGATGAAATTTCTTTCCTCTCAACGTCAGAAGAGAGAGGAGCCGCTGTGGGTGCCCGCGCCGCCATCACCAGAACAGTTAACATAAAATGACAAAATAATACAACACATAAGACACATACCGTACAGTCGTGCAATCTTAACCGCTTTTTCTGCATACACTTTGTTGTTTGAAGTAGTTATAGATGAAAGAGGAGAAAATTAAAGTCTCCTTTCACCAGTGGATCAGAGACGTCATATTGAAAATGTGCACGCCTCTGCTCCAAGCTAAGTTTGAAAGCAAACGAGAAGCTGTAGCGTCCTTTGACGAAAAAGAGATTGGCTCACATCTCTTGTCCTATGTAAATCTGCTTCAATTCCTAGTGGCGACTCCCAGTTCCACATACGCATCGGCGCTCTGCGCTTCCTTCTCATTGTCGGCTCCAAAAGCCATTCATTCATCCATCCAGCCGCCGACTGTTCAACAGCACCGACATTTTCGCGGAACAGAACGGGCTGTGAAAAAAGCTGCCTATTTCAGGCGCAAAAACACAAGCGCCCCTGGCTGTCCAGCACCGATATTCAAATGGCGCCGACATTCTCCCAATCAAAATCAGTGCTGGAACACGAGTGCTGCCGAGAAGGTGCAAACACCAAGCACAGATTCTTCTCCTTTGACAAATGTCATGGCCAAAAAAGCGCTGAAAACAGTCCACATCAGGTCCACACGACGTAACAACAAACATGACAACACAAAAACGACAAAAAAACAACAAAAAAACACAATCAAAAGCCATCTTGGTGAAAAACAAAACAAAACGAAACCTGCAGACTGTATAAAAAAAATCAAGCCTACTGACCGACTAAAATGAAGCATTTTTTTCCGCAACTATATTGCAACCTTTTGTAATTTGAAAATCATATAGGAATTCAATGAATTGTCCAACCTCACTTTTTAATGAGGCATCAGTCCAAGATAAATGCTTAATAAGTACCAGACGTGTGAGCAAAAAAAACAAAAAAACAAAACACTTGACTTGACTGACACAGGACTTGTAAGCAACTGACTCATACTGACTCATTTGCCTCGTATGAAGCATTTGATAAGGTTCCTGATTTAAAAAGCAACGCTGTGTTTTCATTTGTTGGGGTCAGCAGAGAGTTGGACGGTACACAATGTCCTCACTGATCACCACACAACTGAGGCGGTGCACACGAGAGCGAGCAGAGAGAAGTGACGGAACGAGGCAGACGTGCGAACTGCAATTCAGGAAATTGCAAGCGCCAAGGACGGCCTCTCCGAGTCAACATTAATATTCATGCTTACACAGTGTTCCCCGGAGAGGAAATGAATGAACATATCAAAAGTGCGATCTCCCTGAAGTGTGTCGCAGACACACACGCTGTTCTGCGTATCTTTATCGCCGTCATGAGAAATTCAGACACACAAATGCGTAAGAAGATAGTGAGGAGAAAAAGAAAAAAATACATCGGCAGAAACGTAAGCAGATGTATCGCTGTGACACACATGCAAACGAGGTCACCTTGACCTCAGTTCTTATTGAATTTCTTCTATTTTCCTTCTTTTCTTTGGCCAATGAAAAGCTTCTGTCGTTGGTCACGATAAGACCCTTATATGGACTGAGTGACATGTGACATTATTGCCCAAAATGTGAAATTACAACATCAGTGCTTGTCAGATGGCACCTGACTCATTTTGAAAATGGAGACACACGACAGATCCATTGTGTCGCACCTGTTGTATAATGACAAGGACGTTAACTTTGATCCTCTGGAAAACAATGTTAAATTAAATCTTAAAATTGCTGCCAACGTGGAGTAAAAACATTTCGTCTGGCAAATTCTTTCAAACGTACTCACAAATACCGTAATCTGCAATCTGCAGTGCACGATTTATGCTGGGGATTTTTTTTTTCTCCATCACGCATACACAAGTCAATACCCCATGACATTATGGGGAAAAGCTATGATTGTAGCATTGCGCCTACAAGTACATTTGACTACTATTTGCAAGCAGTTTTGAACATACTTGCGGCTACGTTTGAATGCATTTAAATATGTTCGAACATACTCGCAGGTATTTTTGAACGTATTAGCCAGTGAAAATATTTTTCCTCCACATTGGCAGCTCAACACTTCTGTAGTAATGATAACATTTTAAGACCGAAAAAGAAGAGGTCACACCAAAGCATTCCAGTTTAATTAACCACTGTGCAGCCCTAATGAGGTCAAAGCTGATCAGGCTTGCATTCTTATAGTGTATTTTTCCCTTTGTTACAAATCCATAATGTATCGGTTCTACCGCCAGATCTGATTGTAAATGATCTTTTACATCAGGTATTTTGGCTTGCCGCATAACAAGCAAAAGTTCGATGTGTTTCTTCTTCGGTTGTTGCTTCAGGATTTTCCCCTGCAATGCTGTTGAAATAGCGCCTTCATAGTGGCGTACTGCTGCAACTGCAGTTGAAATATGTAGCTGCCGCGCAAAGACATCAATCGCGCAATCGGCACAAAATTAGCCGGAGGTGGCCGCAAGGCAATTTTGAACCTGATAGTGCTCATCCTAACTGATTTTGTTTGTTCTCTAAGTTCTGAGGGTCCAGAATTCAATTTAGGAATTGTGAAATGATTCCTGGCGTATCCTCCCCCTCCATGATCGAGCCCACGTGGTCTTCTCTTTGCCCTCTGCTGATCCGAGTACAGGCAGTTCTCAGTGGAAGTGACTTCAGTGAGAGGCTGAACCTCACTTGGACTCTGCAGATGTAGAAAGCAGGGACGTAATGACTAAGCTATGCCCGGTTCGATTAGATTTTCAATTTTCAGTTCCTGGGTTCTTTTTTTTTTTTTTTTTTACAAAATGAATGACTCATTTTATGACCAAAAGATGTTTTTATTTCAACAGCTGCATTTTGTCTTTGTTCTAAACAGTAACTTTTCGTAACTTGAAAATGAGCAAATCATTTTGACTGTTTAACTACATTTTTGTCTTGTTTTGTTTTTGCCAGAACTAAACGGGAAAAGAAATAAATGAACAATAGATTTGATTGTTGTCATGACAGATCATTTTGTGATCAAAATATTGATATTGATTTTCACATTCTTTTTTTTTTTTTTTTTTTTTCATCGATGCAGAGTTTAAGCAGTTTAAATGTATTTTCGATGAATCGTTGCATACCTAGTAGAAAGCAAAAACGGGGGAGGGGGTGATGGGGGATGGGGAAGTGAAGTAGCAGAGTCCGGGCTGGACAGGAAACACCTCCCTCCCACTTCCTCCCCCACCCTGCATTGCCTCAGCCGTCATGATTTCACTGGCAGCTCGGGCTGGACGATATGTCAACAGATGTGACTGTTTTGGCAGGAGATGAGGAAGGAGTATGTGAGCGCTTGTGTGCTGTCAGTGGTGCCGTTTGGCCTGAAAAATATATTGCAGCCCAAAAAGGACATGTGCGTGAGCTCATGAACGGAAATAGTTGTGTTGTTAAGTCTCACATTTTCCCTCCTCTTCACTCCTGAAATAGGCTTAAATAACATTAGGAGAGGAGTCACTGTATGATGATGAGTTGTGCGGTAATTCATATGTTGGGGTCTTTTTATGGTATTGGTCCACTTTACCGCAGAGGTGGATAATTATGTATGTTAGTCCTCTGTGATGCATTGACGAAACTAAAGCGTTCTTCCGTGACCAGCTAGAACTTATTAGTGTTGGCATTAAATAGAGCTTTCAGCAATAGATTTGACAAAATCAGGATTTTGAGTACCAATCATTGATCAGTGAGTTGAAATCAATCAATCTGATCACAAGCTAGCGCAATACGTCAATTTAAATCCGGGTAACTGCTCCGATGTGTGTACATTTTGAGCATGACGTCTCTGATCCACTGGTGAAAGGACACTTTGATTCTCTCTCTTTCATCTCAAACTGCTTTAAAGAACAAAGCGTATGAGGGAAAAGTGGTTAGGGTTGCACGACTGTCCGTGTTTTATGTTATGTGTTCTGTTGATTATTTTACTGTGTTAACTGTTTTGTTACAGCTGCAGCTGTTGTGAAACCGCAAAATAAATCAGGATGTCTTGTCTTGTATATATTTGTGTAATGTTTATTCACGGAGTCTCAAGAAAAACTTTATTAGAGAGAATATTTCGTGTTGAATTCTTTTTTTCCCTCAATGCATTTCAATGGGCGTCAGTTATGTAATCATTTTGGCTGTTTGTGGGCCGAGCCAGTCCGAGGAGAGTAAATAAGTTGTTCAAATAGATTGGGCCATCTTCTCATCAGATCAGTGATCGGTTAGCGTTTTTTTTTTTTTTTTAACTTCGCCGATCAGTGATCGACTCCAAAATCATGTAAAGCCTACCGGTACTTAGCAGTTGCACAATGACTTCTTTGTTTGACTGAGATAATTTAAACAATATTCAAACGCTATAATTGTGGACAAGTCCTTTCCCTTTTCCAGCTGCTTCCCATATTCTGTTTTGTAGATTCGTTTTCTTTTCCACGCGATTTATCACTGGGCCTGTATCCTGATGCTTTCAGTGGTTTGGTCAAAGTATCATGAGCTTATCGTGATTTTGTTTTTTTTTTGTCGGTCTTGTGCTTTCTTGTGTAAATGTTATGTGTCACAGAGCTACGTTGAGGTCAGGTCAAAAATGTAGAGCAAACAGCTGGGTGTGTGTTGCGGCAGGCTGTCTGGGCCTGTATAAGTAATGGCGACTTTCCACTGCTAACATTCCAGCACTCTTTCGTAATATCGCACGGCCCGACGGGTACATTATGTTCTTCCTCTCTCAGCATCTCATGTTTACCTTTTAACCTTTTTTTTTTTCCTCGCACCCCTCTTTCCTCCCCCTTTCTCCCTTTTTTCTTCCCAGGTTCGACATCTACAGGAAAGTGCCCAAAGATCTCACCCAGCCCACGTACACAGGCGCTTTCAGTGAGTGCACCCCATGAAGTTTCATTATGCTTTTGCTTGAATTCCCTTTTCTTGACAAAGCAGTTGTCGACTGGTCTGCATGGTTATTGCATTCAATTTAACTTTGACACACTCCAACCATATTCTACTATTACTACTGACTATTAATAATAATAATAATAATAATACTGGACTACACTGCTCAAATTAAAATACATTCGCATTGCAGTTTTCAAGTCAAAATTCACATTTTGTGCCTCGCTCAAACACACTGAAATGACAAACGGCAAACGGGCTATTATGTGGCATGACGCAGCGGCGCGCAATGTGACGGAAATCACTGAACGCTAAGTTAATTTTTACCAGAGACAGTCGAACCTCGGTTTTCGTCCATAATCCGTTCCAGAAGGCTGTTCGAAAACTGAAATTGTTCGAAAACCGAAACCACGCTCTTTTAAAAATAAAAATGTTTACTGAACTCGTCTGCTCACAATGGAAAGCAACACAAGGAAGTGTCACTTCCTCGTCTACCTGAGGAAGCGTCACTTCCTCGTGTAAGGAAGGCGAGAGGAGTCAAATGGTGCATCAAGTGCGCTCAGTTTGTTCGAGAACCAAAATTTGTTCGTCATCCGAGGCATAAAAAACTCTACATTTTTGGTCGAAAACCGAATTGGTCGAGAACCGAGACGTTCGAAAACCGAGGTTTGACTGTATTTGAATTTAGTTTTAGTTAGTCATTAGAGTACAATGTCAGAGTTTGGTTCGCATTGCCGGCAATAAGTCGAAATCGTTTCCAGTGAGGGTTGGCCTCCGCCAAGGCTGCCCTTTGTTGCCGATTCTGTTCATCACCTTTATGGACAGAATTTCTAGGCGCAGCCGAAGCGTTGAGGGAGTCCCTTTTGGTAGCCTCAGTATTGCATCTCTGCTTTTTGCAGATGATGTGGTACTGTTGGCTCCTTCAAGCAGGGCTCTCCAACTCTCACTGGAGCGTTTCCCAGCCGAGTATGAAGCGGTTGGGATGAAAATCAGCACCTCCAAATCTGAAACCATGGTCCTCAGTCGGAAAAGGGTGGAGTGCCCACTCCGGGTCGGGGAGGAGATCTTGCCCCAAGTGGAGGAGTTTAAGTATCTTGGGGTCTTGTTCACGAATGAGGGCAGGAGGGAGCGAGAGATCGACAGGCGGATCGGTGCAGCGTCTGCTGTGATGCGGACGTTGTATCGGTCTGTCGTGGTAAAGAAGGAGCTGAGCCAAAGGGCGAAGCTCTCAATATACCGGTCGATCTACGTTCCAACCCTCATCTATGGTCACGAGCTATGGGTCTTGACCGAAAGAACGAGATCCCGGATACAAGCGGCCGAAATGAGCTTTTTACGCAGGGTGTCTGGGCTCTCCCTTAGAGATGAGGTGAGAAGCTCGGTCATCCGGGAGGGGCTCAGAGTCGAGCCGCTTCTCTTCCACATCGAGAGGAGCCAGATGAGGTGGCTTGGGCATCTGATTCGGATGCCTCCTGAACGCCTCCCTGGTGAGGTGTTCCGGGCATGTCCCACCGGGAGGAGACCCCGAGGACGACCCAGGACACGCTGGAGAGACTATGTCACCCAGCTGGCCTGGGAACGCCTCGGGATCCCCCGGGGAGAGCTGGAAGAAGTAGCTGGGGAGAGGGAAGTCTGGGCTTCCCTGCTAAAGCTGCTGCCCCCGCGACCCGGCCCCGGATAAGCGGTAGAGGATGGATGGATGGATGGATGGATGGATAGATAGAGTACAATTAATTCAAGTTTGAGTCATTATTTAGCCATCTGATTGTGTTTTAGTTTTTAGTTTTGTAGACGAAAATGGCAATTTCAGTCAACTAAATAATTAGTTTTCCTTCAGCATACATGAAAACTTTTATACAGAAAAGTATAGCATGTATTTGTAAGTGTAGTTGGAATTGTTGCAATTATATGATCCTGACCTTAAAACTTTTTTTCAACGACAACAAAAATGAAACTGGCTTGATTGCCCCAGATTAATTACAATGAATGTAACCATGTTTGAACATTAATCAAAATAAAGTACAGTGGGCAGGCCTTGCTACGGCAAAGCTGGTAACCCAACGACTGAAGGCTAACATTTCTTGGCTTGGGTTCAAACACTTTATGCCAAGGAGACTTTTGCTCTGTTGCGCTTTCCCCTGGTCAGGTCACCTGTGACAGTGAACACACTCAACGTGAGCAACAGCAGCATATTTACCTTGGAGAACATCTCGGGGTGTACATTCTGTAGTTCTTCCCACGCATGACCGTTCCACATTCTTGACGCTTAGTCTTTTTTTCCCCTTCATCGTGGAACGTGGAATGGGCCCACAAATCCTCTCATTGCTTTCTACCATGGATATTATCTCGCACTTTCACCATCAAATCCTTCTCATCTGCTTTCTTCCCGGGAGCGTGATTGAAGTGCGCAACTGGGTTCCGTTCATTGCTCCAGTCGGCCTCTGATTGGTTCTCTTCTCGCTTTCACCCATCTGTTCCATTGTCGCAGTGGTTCATTTTACTCCTACCTGCCATTCATAATGATTCCGTCTTCTGATTGGATTTTTTTCACTGTGGTTTTTCATCCGGCTTTTATTTGTTCACAAAATTATCAATCTATTTAGTTATCTAATCAATGAATGACTTGTTTCCTTTTCGTCTGAAAAAAAAAATTAACGATAAGAATGACGAACATTTTTAGCCAATTCAATCGAATTGCTGCCACACCAGGGTTAACCCCCCCCCTCCCAAAAAACCTCATCATGTAAAAACGTGAAAATTGTCATGTAAAAACGTGAAACTTATCATGTAAAAATGTGAAAATGGTCATGTTAAAAGGTGATAAGTATCGTGTAAAAAACATGATAGCTATCATTTAAAAAGGTAATATCCGCATGTAAAAAAAATTTAAATTACCACGTGGAACCGTCATACCATGTAAAAACTTCAATTTGTTAATAACAGGGCAATGTAACAATACACTCACATGATCTTGCTCCACGTGTATGAGGAAATCTTCTGGTTCACCGTGACTTCATAAAAAGGCTCCGCAACTCCAGGTTTTGTGCCATTGGATTCGGAAGCACCCGCCTCTGCGTCCTGCTGTGGGATGGGACCAACAACAGAAGTTGGGGAATCCTCCGCGGGGCCAACGTTGTCACATTTTGCACTTTTCACGTTTTTACATGATAATTTTCACATTTTTAAATGCCAAGTGTCGTGTTTTGTTTTTCCTGCTGTGTCAGCAATACGCTTCCCTAAGTTTCCCCTCCGCTCCCCGTGCGGGAGACAGAAAGCGGGGAGCATGGCAGCCCCCCATTGCTCCCTGATAATAAACTCGAGTTATGTTGTCGTTACATCTTTAGTAAGATGTTACTTAGTCTACCAACGTCAGAACAAACTGAAAATCATCATGATAATGATCTTTTGTCAAGTCAAGTCAGCTTTATCGTCAAATATGCTCTGTGCAACATACAGCACAGATGAAATTTCTATCCTCTCCTTTCCTTGCCATTTCTCGGCTTCAGAGTAAAACCACTTTACATTGAAAATAAACAAACGGTGTCTTTGTGGACACGCTACCACGCCGGTTGAAGCCTGAAAAGGCAAATAATTTGCAAATGGGCAAGTCGTTTGAAAATGACACTGTTATGGAAATCGTGAATGGAAAAACAAACCTTCACAAATATGTAGTTGTCATAACAATGCTGGCGTGACCACAGCGCTGTTGTAGCATTTGTGCTTTTTTCACAAAAACCTAAACTCAAACCACACATACAAGACAAAGGGTGTTCTTTTTTTTTTGTCTCTAGGAGGACAAGAAGGAGTGGCATTGCCAACTGCTGGCCTGGCATTCACATTTTTTGTGCATTTGTGTTCCCCTTCCCTCAGGTTTGAAAGCAGGGCTTGTTTTGACTTTTTTTTACGAAAGTTTGTAAAAATCCAGCATATATTTTTTTTTGTTTCTTCTCCAAGCTTTTGATTGTGTGAACATAGGCTAAAGCTAGGTGTGTGTTTGTGTGTTGCATAGTTTAGCTTTGTTTGACAGAACCAGTTTAGTAATTCATCTTATTAAAGAACAGTAGTTAAAGCACAATGTGGTACACGGAGATCCGCAGCAATCCTAGTTCCCTTCAAGCCCATAGTCATGGCGTTGCGAAGTGAGTGCACGTGCCGTTGTACCCGTTTGGTTAGCAACAATGACAACAGTGTTAATGATGGCCGCAGGCACTTTGGATACTGAGTACCTTTCCAGCCCACGTCATGTGTTTGTCACCAGTAAGTCATCATCTAATCATTTAAAATTTTCACCACTTGAGAAGATCCCATGATACCCTTTGGGCTCCTCAGTCATCTTCTCGCATCGGTCACCTGATGAAAGCGCATTGTCCAACAAAAGGCCAGTTTCCGCAGACGAAATGACATAATGTTTCAGTGTCGCTGATTACAAACACCTTCCTGGATGACAGGGAGGAGAGTGAGGCTGTTAAAGATGTCGGTTTCCCACCTAAGAGGAAAAGGATGCGAGTAGTCAGTCACCACCCTTCCTGTCGCCATCTACTGTCTGGTCGTAAAGGCCACCGGCTTTTTGCGGATATTGGGCTGACCGGCCTCTCGGAGGGAACTCCAAACGACCCCCTTCACATCACAGAAGGCCACATATTTGAACCCTAGCACGCTTTAGTTGGTCTGTTTTAGCACCGCATTCCTTTGGGTTATGGTATTTGCATTTAACAATACGTCCGTTTTTAACCACGGTGGTGTTTTTTCCGGAGCCCCCACTCCCCCCAACGTCATGCGTAATATTTGTTCGGCCTGCCCGAGCTGATAGAAAACTCTCATTGTTCTCGTTTGGTGTTTAAAATAGGCCTCGGGCGGCCTAACTGTCGAAAGGTGCGTCTGTTTACAGAAGCGCGCAGCATGGCGTCGGACTCTGTGGGATCGTGGTCATGTACATCCCCCCCCCCCTTCCCCCGTGATCCCATGTGCGAACACTAAGGAAGGATGAGCTCACGTTATACTGCTCGATTTGTCACTTTTTCCTCCCGTACTTTTTTTTTTTTCCTCCTCCCCTCCAATAACCTCAGGAAGTAAAGCTCTTGGAGTCTTCACTCCAAGCTGAATTGCTGATTCCGGTGTCGTTGCGACACTGTTGTTTGGCAGTTAAACATTACCCAAAGTAGATCCTCCAACAGCCGCAAGTTTGACTGTGACGCCCTGCCAACCGCAAGGTCGTGTGACTGTGATCCTTGGAGACGGTTGCCACGTAAACACTCCTCACCTGCTCGGCGAGAGCCTGCTGGCCAAGAAGGCTTCTCACCACAGCGGTCTGACCGCTGTGGTGAGAACCGGTTGTGTAACCGCGTCAGCTTCTTCCCTATTTTCTTTTTTTATTTAAATATATTTTGTAACAGGACTTTTTAACATTCTTTCCTGTCATACAAGTATAAAAATAGGTTAACCTCTTTTGTGCAATGGAATTGTCATCTAAAACCCTGTCCTGAATTGAAGTCATAATGCAAATATGGCCTCTTTTTCTCAGGCTTAGTTTAGACACTTCAGTGTAACACTTATATTCATATTTTTAACCTTCTGTTTCCACATTCTAAAAAATGCCGGGTTGTTTTCCCAACCCACTTTCTTGGTAGCTGTGGCTTTTGAGCAGATTGGGTTACTTTTATTTGTTTTGAGGTTGGATTAATTTTGACTCAGCAGAAGGATTTTGGAAGGATGTAGAGTTGAAGGTGGCTACCATTTTGGACAGGCGTGTACTGATGTCCGAACACTGAGCCGTCATGAGAAGGAGACGGCTTTCAGGACACCGCCGCGTCATTCTCCATTCACCTTTTTTATGAATTCCAGAAATATTTCTTCACTGTAATAATAATAATAATATGTCTTCATCCCTCACTAATGCAATTGACCTCATCACCACCGCAATTTTTTTTTGTGACTACGATTTATACGTGTGAGGTAACATCCAGTCAAAAGGTGCGACGTGGTCTCTGCTCCTGTCATCATTTATTCCCAAAAATTATTTCCATTGTCAAAATTTGCATTTTCCTTTTTTTCCATATGATGAGAAATCACCCCCTCAAAGACGATAAACTTTTTTGGCGAATCTTAGGCCTTTTGTTAGAATTTAGTGTTTTCATTCAAGATTATTTTCACAATTTTTCACAATAAATATAGGTGGAAGGAAACATATTTGTGACTAGTGACAAACATTTCCAGTCTCTTAATATGTTCCATGTACTGGAGGGTACGCCTCCATATTGGACCGGAAAAAAAAAATCTACATATATTTCAATTTTCATTACCTGTCCATGACCCACTTTTGGTTCCCGTCCCACGAGTTGAGAATCACAGATTTAAACCATGCCGAGTAAACTTTTCGGCCAAACTTTACTTTACTTTGTCACTGGATGCATTGGTACAGAACTCCTGGCAATGCTCCTGGCCACTGTTTGTGCGAATATGTTACAATGGCAGTAGTTCAAACTCCAAAGTTCTGTGGAAATGTAAAATATTTCAGGTGGATTTTGTGAGTCACGAGTATTTACGTCTTCTTGGGAAATTTCAAGATGGCCGTTTTGCCGGCCTATGAGCTCACCTCCTCCTTGGCGCCGTGTTGTGATGGCATTTAATGTGTAATTAGTGTAGGAGGGTGTCTAAAAACGGTGTAACAGCGAGCTTGAGCACCACCATTAGAGCTGCTATTCAGGGAGACTTATTTCCAGCCTCTGTGATTTCATTAATGTCAGCACCGCAGCTCATCCTCGTCTCCTTCGTGGAGCAGACTGGCTCATTTGGTTTACATCATCTCTTAAAAATAGTGATGTCATTTGAGATTGACATTGGAGACGTATGCGTGTGTGTGTGTGTGTGTGTGTGTGTGTGTGTGTGTGTGTGTGTGTGTGTGTGTGTGTAAAGCAAAGATATTCATTTACACGCTGCTCCCCTTCTGCCCACAGTTTCCATCCTGTGCTGCGTCGTCATACTCTTCCTCTTCCTCTCGGAGCTGACAGGATTCATAGCCACTGAAATGTAGGTTGCCCGACCTTGGTTTCTGTAAGTATATGTTGTCACGTCCCAGGAGGCTGCGACACACGCCTTGACACAACTGGCCGCTTAGTTGCGACACTCGTCCAAAACCGGCATTCCAATAAGCGGAACGTCATCAGCGGTGGCGGCGAATGCCTTTTGATGCTTTGTGTCGTCAGAGCTAATGAGTGGAGGGCGTTTTTGTCACAGGAAATTGGCTTCGCTGTGCTCTGAGGCAATGTGTAATTAGGCAAGCCAGGAAGCAGTGTGTGACACAAACACTACGGAAATGACACTGGCAGGGATATGCAAATCCTCACAATGTGGATTTGACAGCAACCGCCGATGGATGGATGGATGAGCCAAAACTATTCTGTACTGGAAAAGGCCGTCTTCGCTGTTCACTCAAAACGATATTAAAAGATTCTGACGTCTATTCATCTCGGGATAAAAATACATTTGAAACAATGGAAATGTAGGCCAACTGTAGCCTGAATAAAAACCTTATTAACCGCAAGGCGATGATTTGAAAGTCACATTTTAACAGTGATACAAGTTTGAAAACAAAAGGTAACCACTGTCCATATAAAAGAAAAACTATCCAATACTCGGTCTCAACTAAAAAAGATGACTAAGGCGCAGAGTTGCATCACAGATCTACTTTTGGTACAGTCATACAAGAATGCAAATAATGTGGGTGCTGGTGAAATAAACCAATGACATTTCGATAGCAAGTAAGAACGTGTATGGTGACGTGCGAGTCCGTCGAGAATTGGCAATTGACTTGAACCAGACCGTACACAGGAAATCAGGGGGCAATCATAGTCAGCACAGGCAATGATTAGAAAGACAGTCTGTAGAAAACACCGGCAGGTATTAGAGAAGACAGATATTTCATTGAAAAAAGATTTTGTATGTGTGTGTGTGTGTGTGTGTGTGTACAGCGAGTGGAGTAGGAATAGAAAACTTGAATTGGTGTGTTTTACGCGTACAGTATGTAAAGAAATGACTCTGTCTTCTTTTATTCTAGTGTAAATGAACTGTATGTGGATGATCCCGATAAAGACAGTGGTGGGAAGATAGAAGTGAGTTTAAACATCAGTTTGCCAAACTTACACTGTGATTGTGAGTATAAACAATATATACACACACTCACTCACACACACACACACGCACCATTTTCTAAACCTTCGATTTGCACGCTCTCTGTTTCATACCGTCGCATAGCCTCTTGGGCGTTCTTGTCTTTGCTATGCCCTTTCATCGAGGCCTGTGTTTTGGCCTCCCCACCCCCTTAGTGGCACTCATATCTTCATCTGCCCCCATTTGATGTGTCGCTGCCACGTGGTCAAGGTCTGCCTTTGACATCAAGAGGTCCCCCCTTGGCGATGTCAGGACGAAGAGCCGTCTCTGTTTATTTTCTCCCTACATGACCGCTCTGATAAACTATGCCGCCTGCCATGAATCAAACATGCAACGAGAAAACTCAAGCCCACAGACTCACAAAATGATGACTCGAATCAAAGCGAGTGTGAAAAATCGGGTCCAGATTGCTGTAAAAAAAAAAAAAAGAAGAGGTTTTTGGCATGCGGGAAAACAGCTGTTGACCTTGTGTTTTGACAAGATCACTCATGACACGCTAAACAAAAGCCAGACTGAAATCCTCATGAAAGTTCATGGTGGATTTTATTTTTTGCAAGAAGAATCGAGCAGCTCAGCTTGAACTCTGCCATTTTCTGCCTGAGAGGTTATGTTGTATATTTTCCAGGCTCCTTAAAAGGGTCACCATTCATCACAAATGTATTAAAGAAGAGTCACGTCATCACGGAAAGCGCCTTCGCTTTTAGTTTCTTTTCCGCAATTAGACATCATCTTCCTCCGCTGACCGCTATCTTGCTGCATGACTGGAAAAGCAGAACCCGCCTGTAATAATCTCAACGTCGTACTCATCGTCTCCCCACCCCGGATTCACTTCTCGCAAGTTTAAATCTCTTAAAAAGGACAAACACGGCTTCATATATCTGTGCTGTATTTTGAGATCGCCGTCAAAAAAGAAAGCGCAGCAAATGGGCGTCCAACATGCCTTCCACGTCAAAGGTCAGACAGACGGCATGCAGAGGTCTTTAGTGGACATCCGACCAACGCGCGCAGTCGAAACATAGCCAGGCGCTGAAAATAGGCCACTGCGAGTCTGCCAACACACAACAGCCTGCAGGGGTGGTACACAGGTCGTGGCTAGTGACGACGGCAACACACAGAGACTGGCAAAGCTGTCCACCAGGCTGAGTCTAACGTTTCGTCGCCGCTAGCTATATGGGTCAATTTTAGTATGAGATATCGGGAGTCACTATAGGTATGGGCACGAAACTAAAGTTTAGTGGAAAGTACTTGTTGGAGGAAAACAATTGCTTTGTATGAAGAAATTGAATGACTTTTCAGGACGCCTTGGGGAACTTTTTGGGTCTGAGGCCATTTCAGTTTTGGATTAAAAATGGTTGAGACGGCCATACAAGTGTTCGTTTCTTCTTCTGTTTTCAGCCGTACAAGTAGTTGAGAAATAAATACATTTTCAAATGAACCCCGCATGCTCATGTAGAAATGAATTGACTAAGATGGTGGTGAAAGGGGGGCGTAAGACGTTTACGCTGTAATTATTTATCGTTAATTTTAGTTACATCCATGCTTAAAGGACATTTTAAGTTAACTCCCCATTGCCCAGATCTGCTTTCCTCTCCGTCTATCAGCTGTTGTGAAAGCGCTGTATAAATGAAGATGTATTGTATTGTATTTGTACCACATTTCATCAAAATCCCACATGAACGTTGATTCCCTGCGATACATTCCTTGTGATCGGATATGAGGTACTTTATTACACAGGGTACTGTATGTCGAATTAGCGCTTGAGTCTAAATAACAAAAAAAGGGAATTTGACAGATGGAGCTGCGCGCTGACGCTGCGCCGCCATTGTTTCTTGCTCCGTTTTCAGTGGTGGGTTTGGACATCCAAGATGAGATGGGGCGCCATGAAGTCGGCCATATCGACAACTCCATGAAGGTTGCCCTCAACCACGGAGCCGGTTGCCGCTTCGAAGGGGAATTCGCCATCAACAAAGTAACGTCTCGCCGCACACGCGTGCACACCATTGCGGTGTCCTGCGAAGCGCAGCTTGTATTCCCAGCGTCTCATGCGTCATTCTCTCCTCAGGGTTTACAATCATTAACCCCAGGAGTTGGCCATTTAACACGTTCTTCCATGGAATAATTGTAAAATGTGTTTTGCGGCCGTGATTGTTTCCCAGTGGGGTAGGGACATCTTGTTTCCGATGCGCTAACTTGTTTGTTAACATCCGTTACATTTCCATGTCACAACATGTGTTTCACCTGCACAGTTTAATCACCATACAATTTACAAAGACACCGACCAAAATGAGTCGACAGTCTCATTATTTCATACCTTTCAGAATAAAGTTTCAATTAGATTCATTTCCATTGCTTGACAACGTTTTTATTGTTTGGATAGTGCGTGTCCGGCCGGGCCTGACTGATGAATCGGCCCGGCCGGCCGATATTAGCTCTTTTGGAAAGTTGACTTTTTTTTTTTTTAGTCCTAAACACATTGTAGCATAAGACAAAGATATTGAATAACAATAATAAGAATTATTTAAAAATTCCGAAAAACAATCATCCAATTTTTGCTGACTTTTCTTTCTGTTGTAATGTTTAACCAACCCAAAGGACAAAATTATGTAAAACAGTCACATGTTCTGCCCGTAATTCGTAAAGTTATTTTATTCATTATATTTTTTGTTTAATCGTCCGATTAATTGGCAGTTGGAATCTTATTCTGCAAGTTATCCGAATTTGTTGTCGCTTAGGCCCCAGTTTGTGGTGGTGTAAAACTGCTCCGTGAACACGGTTTCAAATACTGTATTTTGGTTAGCCCCTTTCAGTACATGACCTGGACAAAATATTCGGGAAAAAAAATGTCTTTGTAAGTATAAAATGCGGTTTTAACACTGTTAACTACAGTATAACCACATGAATAAACACAAAAATTATTTTCTCTCTGATGCTGTCAGACCAAAGTGTTTATTGCAGACAGGTGCACTGACTTTTATTGCCGTCAAGTGTAAATGTGTTGTGGTTTAGCTGAGTGGACACACTTAGACTGTTGACACTATTTGCATACTCTATTTGTGCCCTTGTGTGAGCAGGTGCCAGGAAACTTCCACGTGTCCACACACAGTGCCACGGCCCAGCCCCAAAGTCCCGACATGACTCACACGATCCACAAGCTGGCATTTGGAGAGAAGCTTCAGGTTGTGGATGGCAAAACGTAAAAAGCGAAGCATACAGCAAAACTGACAAACTTACCCGATCTCTCTTGTTTGTCCCACAGCAAAAAGTCCAAGGCGCCTTCAATGCTTTAGGAGGAGCGGATAAACTGGCATCGAATCGTACGTAATTGCGCGCTGCGCCTCAGTTCGTGGCGTGCGATTACACCGTGTGATTCAGCGAGATGGAACGCTGGCAGACTGAATGCAAATCTGATCCAAATTTCATCAGAGTTGACATTAGAAAGAGGGCAAACAACTCTTGTTGTACTCGGACAAAATAACGATGACTCCAGGTGTACAGTATGTGGACAATGACAGAGCTTCTGTGTAGTTTTTTGGTCGTTGTTAAGGCGTGCATCTAGCGTTAACCCTGAACGAATGAAGACACATCATTTGGGGGCAATACTATGAACTGGGTTGAGCCAGTGATATTCCACTTTTGATGTGAAAGTTGCCATGGCGGATGGTCTTTTGATAGAACAAAATACGCTTTGGATAATCAGGAAGTACAGCGGACAAGGGTGCTCAATTGCACACACGGTCAATGCGGAGAATGATTTGTCCACCTACCCTTGCGCGCATGATGAACAGCGCTCCTTTGGTCTGATATCTCAGCGGCTGAATTTACGACCGCGGCCTCCACTCGCATTATTGACATTACAACCAACACGCCACCGCTTACCCTCTCCTCCCCCTAGCGCTTAAGATCATTTGCCACCTTGTTAAAAATTCGCGGCACGGCGTTGGTTTAGCATGCACCATCTCGAACTGTGAACGACGCCTCTTTGTTCACTGCACACGCGTGCCAGTCTACTTGTCCTTGTGCTTGCTTTAAGCTGTTTACCTGTCTTTCCCCAGCTCAAGTTTACGATAAAGCTAGCACATAAAACAAAGGACAATTAAACGGTATACCACAGAGTTTACCCAAACCATACATTTTTAGCTTCATGCTAACAATCATGTGAAGCACCATAGGTGGGCGTACGAAAAGTAGCATTGATGTTCTGGTACTTAAAAACTGCCAAACGATTGCTACTTTAACACAACTGGAACTCAGTTGGGGACCTTCTCTGCCTCTTCCTCTTGCTGGTGATCACGCTGCATTTCTTCCAGTAGGCCTCGGTGCTGCCCACCATGTTGCGGCACTTTGCACTTCACCGAAGGCATCCAAGTCTAAATTCAAACTTTCCTGTCTACTGTTTAAAAAACAATCTCTTAGACGTCTGCGGTATAACTGCGACGCAAATGACAGCCCAGGACACTTTACCTGTGAAAATATATTTACACATTGAGAAGCCTCTTGACTAAAACAACACATAACAAGTACATGTGATTTGTTGTCCCCCCCTCTCCCCTTGCAGCTCTGGCCTCACATGACTACATCCTGAAGATCGTGCCAACAGTTTATGAAGATCTGTCGGGGAAACAGAGGTTCTCCTACCAGTACACGGTGGCCAACAAGGTGCTGTAGTCTTCTGCCTCTTTCATTTAACTGGAAAAAAAATATGTGGTGCGAACCCCCTCATACTCGCTGAGTCGCTGTCGATTTATTTATTAAACATTTGAAAAACATTTGAAAGTACTGTAGGTTTCTGCTTTGCTCCCAATGAAACCACTTCTACCCCGTGTTGTCTACCTTGCTGTTACAATTTGCCTGCATTCTCTGCTATTTATCACGCCATCTTGCGGCATCTGTATGCTCTTTCAACCCCCTTATTTGAGGGTATAAATTATTCACAGATTTGAGCAGATTTGCGGCAGGTTTTGTTCCCGATCCCTTGCTAATAGCGTGACTTCACTGTTACCACTTCTGAGAACTGCGCTTTGGGCTCATCGCAGTCAGTGATGAAGGAGATTGTGCGCAATGTCTCGAAATTGTACCACAGCAGTCACTTCTTGGCGTTTGATATACCCAAAACACACTTCCCATGTCTGATTTGGATTAAGGCTGGTTCTGAATGAATCGCGAGTGACTCGATACCGTTATGACTCAGAAAGGACACCAGATAAGGATGCAATTACCCACCATTGCCAGTGGATTCCAAAATGTACAACACTGCTGATTAGAGCGCTTCTCAAGAGCCACAGCACGCTAATATGTACCACCCGCTCTTTTTGCAGGAATATGTTGCGTACAGCCACACGGGCAGGATCATCCCGGCCATCTGGTTTCGATACGACCTCAGTCCAATCACAGTCAAGTACACAGAGAGGAGGCAGCCCCTTTACCGCTTCATCACCAGTGTGAGTGAACCTTACTGTGGCTTTCATACCAGGAAACTCACCCCAATGGCACTTTATTTACATGTTTACATGTCCGTAAATGGCAAGATTGCCACGGGGAGACGGTAGAGCAATTCAGTGGTGAAAAGTGGAACATTCCTTCCTTGTGTGATGCAAATATTTGCATGTGGTTTTTGCATTGGGTACATAAAATGTGCAAATACGAATCCAAATCGAAACCTTTGCTATTTTGAGTGTCATGCGTACTTCTAAAAAAACAAAAAAACTTTGAGCCATTAATAATGTGTTTTTAACGAATTATTTATATGTCCTGGTCAAATGAAAAATACATTAATTTATTTATTTACTTTTTTTTTTTTTTTGCATCTATTACTACTGTCCAATGAAGGGCATGTCATTTATTATTGCAGTATTCTTATTCTTTTATAACCGTTTCTACATTGTCACAGTGAAAGCATTTTCTTTTCTAATTTAACTTATCGTTGCTGTCCAAATGATGCTCTTTATTATATTCCGTATTAATACTCTTCGCTCCTGTTTACCAAATCAAAAGAACATAAATCATTCCTCCTCTGTGTAATCAGTTCAAGAATTTAAGAGAAAGTTGATTCCATATGTTTGTGTTGGACAGCAACAATATTATTCATTCAAAGAATGTTATTCATTTTCCAATGAACTGAGGCATGTGTCATATCCCCAAATATTGTGGGGTTTTTTTCCCATTTGATTTTATTCCCCAACAAAGAAGAAATTACTTTTGTTCATGTTCTGGCAGCAGATTACATTTTCATTGCATCACCAGGATTTTTTCCTACTGAGTGACACAGTGCGGTAAAGGCGAACTTGGCCGCTTAGATGATGAGCTCCGCCCTAATTGGCCCTTTGTGTTGTTTTGGCCTCGTGGTGACTTGAGCCAACTTAAAAGTAGGCAATGAGTGGGCTCTCGGTGTACTCGTGAGTCATTCCATCAGATTGTGAGTCAAGTATGAGGCTCTTTGGTTGCATTCCATCTGAGTGTTGAATGCACCCAACACGGATCGTTTAGCCAGTTAGAAGCATTTTCATGCTGACAGATGGTGCGTCACTCGTTTTTTTTTCCTGAAGAATGATTTCATTGAGATTCCTCATCCCCTTCAATATTTCAATTTAATGTGGGCATCATTTTTTTTCTCTCTAAATTCCTATTGCCATGTGTGTGTGTTTTTTTTTAACAAACACAAGCAATGAATTGTTCTGTATGACAACCCGATCAGATTTATTCTAGCCTACGTGAACGTTTTGGTCTCATAGGTTCGGGTGATGCTAATGCAGGGGTGTCAAACTCATGTCACATCGTGGGCCACATACGGACTCGGTAGATGTCAAGTGGCCCGAACCATTAACATTATACCATACTTAGCTATGAATCACCAAAATGTCATCTCTTTCCTTTGTTTTGGTCTCAAGAAGCATTGATTGGCGCTTTCATATCATTTGCTCCGTTGGGTCTATCTCGGTGACAGACTGAGACTGTTGTTTTCTTCCCCGATCAAAAAAATGTTGTCTTTACTGTGATCAAAACAGTGTGCCCCCTAGCGGATAATCCACGAATTGCATTTTATTTAAAATATTCATTCTGTGTCTCTAATGCATTTTTTTTTCACTTTTAAATTATCCCGCGGGCCGGATCGAACCTCCTTGGGGGCCGGTTCCGGCCCGCGGGCCGTATGTTTGACATCCCTGTGCTAATGGGAAAATCATGCCAGTAAATCTGTGGCTTTCTTTATCACCTGCAACTTTTCATATTTCATGAAACAATGAGACAAAAAGTTAAGAATTGCAAAGCTCGCGCACTGAATTTATCCAGACCAGTGATGCCAGTAACACGTTGTAGCAAATGACGTGTTCCTCAAAAACAACCATTTTTACACTCACAATTGATCTCACACATTATTTCTCACAGTGGAATCATCGGACTACAATGGATCATGATGAGAAGCATCTAACAGAACTCTCATTGACACTTTAGCATTCACGAACAAGTGATAATGCGATTAACTGCCTGTGACTGGATGAGGTCGCCAAATGTAATTGTCATATTTCTAAACAATGTACATAATAAATATTAAGTTTGTGCCTTGGCTTTATTCAAGTTCAATATGTCATCCCAAAAGAGACAGTCTTAAAGCAAACAGTTGTCAGGTGAAGCCAAGAAACACTTTTTTTTATTTATCCAGGAAGAACAAGTAGCCTGTTCATTCACAAGGCACATTTTTTAAATATAAACATCTTGTGCGGCCAGTCAAAAAATGTTGTCTTTTGTTATTAAGTGAAAAGGAACCTTATTCTTAAATGCACAATCAAATATTGGCCAAACCGGTTGTCACTTTTAAGGTGAGCCGGGTTGTCGACATCTGTTGAATGTAACTTGTGACCTCTTTTCAAATCAAGTAATCAGTCAAATTAACTGAGTTACTTTCTCAAGTTAACTGTGGCAGCACTGATCTAGACACTATATACACAATTCGATGGATCAAATATACATAAAATAAAAGTAACGAACTCAAATGGTTTTTCTTTTTTTCTCTCTCTTATTTCCTTTTTTAAATTGTAAGCCTTTGCGATTTGAAAAATTGCATTCTGCTTATCTAGAGTGTCGATTTGGATTTGATTCATTTAGTCAGTTCTACTTTGTATACAGATCTGTGCCATCGTTGGAGGGACGTTTACAGTGGCGGGCATCATTGATTCCTGCATCTTCACCGCATCAGAGGCCTGGAAGAAGATCCAGATTGGAAAAATCTCCTAGGACCGAACCTAACCCCCCCCCCCCCCCCCCTCCGCTATTATTTATATGTCCAAAATAGCCTGTTAGCTAAATCAAATCCTGCTTGTAGCGAATGTATCCTGGTGCCCAGTGAAGGTGCTCAAAGCACTGAATCTAACGTTCAGGCTAGTGGCTCTCATCTCGGTTAGCGACGCTGCCCTCAGGCTCGGTGTACTCTGGCGATGTGTGGCTCATGCTGACTATCACATGTCCACTTCCTCTGGCCAACTTTAGAGTGAGTCAGGCGTCAGAAATAGACTTTTTTTTTTTACATGAAATTTAAATCTAAAATGTGATTGTGCTTTTTGAGTTTCCACAATCATCCCATGTTTTGATTTGTGCCATCCACAAGAAGCAGTTCAGTGTTCACCTGCAATCACAAGCAATTGGAAATTTGCAAATAAACCCCCACCCCAATTAAGAAAAAAAAAAAATCAGTGACTGCGTAAGTTTTTCAGCAACTCCTGAGAATAGGCTCCGCTGCCAAAAATGAGTGGGTTGGTACATTTCACAAATGGAAAACTGCATTTCACAGTCAATTTCACAGTGTTAACAAATTTTCACTTGACAGACCAGTGTCCTTTTTGGACGCTTTTACCAGATCATGACTGCCATCCAACATTTTTTTTCCATTTATTTCAAACCAGTTTTGGTAACTTGTTGTCTATAATGTTATGCTGTATTTTTATTTTTAGTTTGATGAAATAGTATTGGGGCCACACTGAAATTGCTAAAAAGAAAAAAGAACACTAAGGACTATGAAATTCTCTTTTGCTCGTTAAACCTCGACAGTTTTACAAGTATGAATTCATATCATTCAAGAACTTGCGATGTTTCAAATAAAAAAAATTCAAACCTATGAGTGTAAAGTTTCAATATTACGAAAAACTCAAAACATAGGCTCGATGAGAATAAAGTCCTAATAAAGTAATGATGGCGTAATGAAGGGGACTGTTAAGAAACACTGACAGAGAATTAGATTGTCAATGTTTAGGTTTAAACATGTCTGTACAAAGGAAAAAAATGACTTTGCAGAAGTGCCCCCCTCCCCTGCCAAAAGGATATGGAAAGTCTCCACATCAAAATAAAAGCTGTTGGGCTTTAAATGGTTTAGGCTACCTGTTAAGAGAATGACTCCCCCCCCCCCCCCCCATTTCTGTGTGGCTGTAATGTTCATTCATAGTTTTTAAAGTGGTTTTTTTTCTGTAAAAATCAAGTACTGTCCAGCTTGTTTCAGAACGTTTGTCTAACAAAAAAAATAAGACTGAGGTCACCCATTTCCCATTTTGTATCAAATTCTTGTTTGATAAAGGTGCCAATGAAGTTACTGTCATTGATTTTGATGAAATGAGCTACTATTTATTGTTGACTTTTTTTTCTTGGTCAACTCTGTACTCTCTTTGAGAAAACTAAATTTCAGGTCCCATTCACAATATGGTACTTTTGTCGTCTGGAACACAGACAAGATGATTCATTTCATAATAAAAGCTCAGACGCTAAAGTGTTGTTTGTCCGTGTTAGGTCGGAGATGTACGATTATGATAAGATAACCTTTATTTGTCCCACACTGGGGAAATTTGCAGTCTACCGCAGCAAAATAGGGGGAGGGGGGGGGGGGGTTAGAAAAGAAAAAAAGGGTTGCATGCACAAAATAAATGTTTTAGAAAAAGAACTGTACACAGTATAGAGTGCAATATAAGAATAAGATATAGATATACACATACTGTATATGCAACTGCATATATGTAGCATACGGTGGCTGTGCTATTTACAATGGTTACAGGTTTTCACGTATGTTTAGTCAGCAGCCTGACAGCAGTCGGTAGGAACGAGCGGCGGTATCTCTCCTTGCAGCGCGGGTGTAATAGTCTCGTAATGAAGGAGCTACCCGGTGCTGTCAGGGCGGGGTGGGAGGGAGGGACTGCCCATCATACCTTTTAGCTTAGCTAGCATCCTCCTGTTGAATTCAGGTTAAAAAGTGACACATTCGAAACACCATCGGAAATAGGTGTCAGAGTACACCAAAGTGAAAACAGGCAACTTCATTTGGCGTGCTTGCACGTGCGTGGGGTGGACCTTGCTCCCAGCCACCTCATTTACAGTTCAGGTCGTCATGTGTGATGTCAGTTTATAAGAGCTTGCTAGATAAGCCGTCACCGTGCGTACGTGTGGCGCTGATAAGAGCTTCTTTAAGTGTGACTCAGCTGCTTTTTTTATTCACCAGACATATTTCATTCTCAGGTAGCCTCCTACATTGTTCAACGCGCTGCTGCCTCCACTAAATAACAGCTTTGGTGCATATGCGCCTGCTGTGTAACATGAATCATCACTCAGCGTGTCAATCAACAACGCAAGCTTACGAAATATGTATTTTGTTTTTCCTCATTGTTTTAACTTATTTTCCTCCCCTCAAAATTCTACATACAACAGCCCTTCATGACAAAGTGAAAAATCAGTAGAATATTGTGCAGACGACCGGTTCAGGGTGTCCCCCGCCTACTGCCCGAAGACGGCTGGGATGGGCTCCAGCGACCCCTGTGAGGATAAGCGGATCGGAAGATGTTTGGGTGGATGGATAATAAAGAAATAAATAATTCCCAACTTTTATGGGTTCTATAAAGTTCAACCTAATTGATAAACAAAGTGAAAATGAAAAAGCATACACGAACGGCCTCAAATAAAGCACAGCTGTTCTAGTGGGCTTTTCCTGCCCCATTTCCCCCCCTTTTTTTGTAAACATGTCTGAAGGTTTTGTACAAACACTGACTGCTCTTTTGAACCAGCAGATTGTTGTCGTATGTACGAAGCAGCTAGAACTCGCCCTTGACTCCTGCAACTCCTTTCATTGTTCAGGTTGGCCTCAATTTGGAAAGAAGTTCATTGTTGTGCCTTATTTTTCTCCACTCGGTGGTGAAGCTTTTGTGTTCCATGGTACATTTAATCTAGTGAAAATTATTTTCTACTCTTCTCCCGACCGACACCTTCGAACGATGCAGGTGCCGAGCTGTGAAATATCTCTGCCGACCATGGCTTGTGCTGTAAGATGTCACAACGAAAATAACGGGAGAGGAATACTAGAACATATATATTTATTTGGAGTTGTTGGATTTGGGGTCTATGTGCCCTGACTGGATGGTAACCAGTACAGCCAAATCAGTACAGCCGTGGCTCACCCGTGACCCAGAATTAAATGGATAGATGTGCACGAGTGATTTGAAAACAGACAGAAAACAGAGAGAAGTGAGGAGATAAAATTCTTTATATCTTCCCATAAAAGGTAACAGTTGTACAAATGAAGCACTTTGAATATAAAAGCTAAAAAATATCTAGTCAATGTGTTGAGAAAATACTTTGGCTTTGTTTTGTCGTCATAATGCTGCCACCCAGTGGCTGCTGTGCTGTTGAGCCCATGAATTGAAGTCCATAGTCAACCTAGGTTAATGTTCACCATGTATTTATATATTATTTACACTAACATGCTACAATGTAACACTTTGAGCTGTCCACTTTTTTTTTTCCCCAAACCCATTTAATTTCCCTGGGGATACATGTGTGTTTAGGTCACACATTGGAGGAGGCCAAGCAGGGCGCATTTGGCGAGAAGAAGTCACTGGCGCAGAAGCCCTCCTCAGACAAGTGTCCGTATTCGTTGTTGTAGAAGGTCTGACCCGACAGCTGGTTGAAGAAATTTGGATGTGTGGAGCTGGTGGAGCCAAAGTTTTGACCAAAACAACCATGCGAAGCCGTCAGAGGCTCCGTGCTGCTGCTGCTGCTCATGCGCCTGCAGGCGAAACACCATCATGGGCAATATACGTAAGCAAAAACATGTCAGAGTTGTCTTGCTATCTTCATTTTATTATTCGTACAGTGGAACATGCAGTAACACAAAACATGCATGTTTTTGGAATGTGGTCGGAAACCGGAGTACCCGGCGAAAACCCACGCAGGCGCGGGGAGAACATGCAAATTCCACCCAGGAAGGCCGGAGCTGAAATTGAACCCACGGCCTCTACACTGTGAGGCCGACGTCCACCGAGCCGTAGTGTAAAAAATATTCATTTCAAAAGGTATTTTTGAACTTGTGTGCTAACTGTTTGGCGCTCAAGTACCATGTGCTCCATTATGAAACCATGGCGTACCATGACATTCAACAATCGCTTGCAAACAAAGGGCCGAGTGAATTACTGTCTATTTATTCATAGCACTAAAGAGATTTTGGTCTCTTTATAATCCCAATGCTTAGCTATTGTTTCGGCTAGGCTAGCTTAGCTGGTGTCGTAGATCAAAGTTCTTTGCTGTGTTACGTCCATTGCGTCAGTGCTGATTGGTTGAACCAAAAGACGCGTCCGTGCGTACATGTCCGCGCTGACGCACGCACAGCAGAGAGCAGCGGACTATTGACTGCTGAGTCGCGCTTCGCTCGAGTGGCGTCGCTACAGCACACTGCACAAAGGTTTGATTTAAAGCAGATCTCATTTTGACCTGGTTTGAATGAATGTCATTTTTATGGTTGTCATGTCAAACTTGTGGACCATACTTTCTGAGAACCACCCATGTGTGTATATTTTATGTTTTCGTATAGTGTCTACATAAGTTCAATGCTTAAGAAGTGTAGTCCACATGTTTACCTTGCGTAAGCCTGACATACAAAACATTTATGCATAGTCAATCTGATACAGTACAAATTACAGACTCATTGTTGCTTGAGTTTGTTAAAAAATATATGAGAAGAGTGGCTTGAAAAAAAAACCAAATTGCATATTAAATCATAATCGTTATGTTGAAGGGGGGGGAAAAAAATACTTTCCAACAATGGGAATAAGAGCCATTGTTTAATTCACCTTTTTGCGAGAGCTCCCTTGTGCCTGTGTTCAAGTCTCTCTAACTCCTCCGAGGCTAAAACCATCCCGCTGTCCGTCTGGTTATCCTGCAGAGATAACGTCACATGATATCTTGTGATGCGCTAACCTCAGAAAAAACACAACCGTCACGATCCTAAAATCAACTTTCTTTCTCATTTGGATGATTCACTCTTGATCATGTCTATGTATGCTTTGATTGAAAATGGCAGATGGAAAATACATATCTTATAAATCTTTGTAAACAAAACCACAATGTAATGCTGCACAATATATGGTAAATGACTCTCATTTCCAAGTTATTTGCTGTACATTACAATATGAGAAAGACGTGACGGTGGTTTAGTGGTTCGCCCATCTGCCTTAGAGATGGGTTTGAATCCGTGCTCAGGCCCTTCTGTGCAGCAGTCTGATACAACTCCAAATCGCTACGTGTTTCTCTGGAGCAATAACCCCTTAAAATGTGAATAATGTTGAAGGTGAACCCAGCCCATCTGCTGTATATATTTCACAAAATTTCTAATAATAGTATGACAGTTGTTACCTGAGTGCTCTTCTGAGGGTGAATCTCTAAAGGAAGCTCCTCAAACGTCTTCACTCTCGGATGACACGCCTTAGAGGGTCCCGCAAGCGCGCAGCCGGCAAAGGGCATAAAGTTATAATACCTGCTTGAAAGACGAGTGAGAGGTCAGCACATCAAATACGTGACAGCGCATCGCAATGAGACTTCAGTGAAATCAGACTCAAATCAGACCTCCGGTGACCTTTTCCGCTCAGAGAACACGTCATCAGCAGCTAAATGATCTCACTTCTGTCCTCAAGGGCTTATAAGTTTAATGACCACACTCCCAACAGTCAGGTCACTCCAATGAAAAAAAAGGAAGAAAATACCGGTAATAAAGAAATAAATGATTTTTATAGGCAAAAAAAAAAAACCTCAAGGGAAGCTGACCTGTTAACAAAAATGGCGTCCAACTCATTGTCGTCATAGGTTATGGTTTTCAGTACTGTAAACAATTACACCTGCATTGGATTCTTAGAGCATACTGTATGTATTATTAACACATTTAATTTGGAATCAAAAGTCATGAAAAATGGTAGCAAATAAATACAGAATTATAAAACTGTTATTCAATGAATGTTCCGAAAGGTGTCAATCTGACAGTCAAGCCCACCTCTGTCAGTGAGCCACTCTGCCATGTTTAAGGCTTTGTGGATGCCACACTTGTTGGTAGATTCTTTTCAGTCGCTCATGCAAATGCTACAACACTTAACCCGTGGACCCCCTCGGCCTTAGCGGGCTTGTCTGCCTGTCCCCCCCGTGGCTGGTGCGGCTTCTTCTACGATAACCTGCTGTCTGTAAATTGTCATTTCGGACAACTACGAAGTCTGCGCATCCCTGACTAGATTACAGAACAGAACGCGACACTGGCCCAAGACAAATTTCCAATCTTTCAATTCCCACCATCTCAACTGCCAAGTTAATACCTCTGTATGCAGGCTTTGAAGTGACCCATCACAGTTGATATTAAATTCAAAGCGAAGTTCTTTTCGACTATGCGTGTACTTTGGTGTACTCGTGTGCATGGATTTTTATTGGCCTGTGGCAGTGTTTCCCAACTTTAATGAGCCAAGGCACATATTTTTCAAATCATCCAAAGGATGATGATCTCATCCCAATTGACTCCTTTGTGTAAAATCTGGGCTCGTATAGTTGAAGACAAAGCAATTATTTCCGTTGTATGCAAAGCAATAGGATACAAAGGTTAATTGGACCGTCTACCATGGAGTGGAAAATCATTTTACATGTCGCTGGCATACGAAGATGACTAATGTTACCATTATTCATGGTGGATAAATTGTATTTTCCAGATCAATTAAGTGAACCTGATGAACTCTCATGGCACACCACTGAAATCACAGGTCTATGGAGCAGTTTTTGTTTATCACTACAAGCTCTCGCTGAATCTGAGAAAGAGCTATCTAACTGTATTCTCTGATTATTATTATTGCATGAAGTATCATGTAAGAGCAAGCAACAAATGGACTTGCATCACTACCTCGTCGGCAGCGCGTTGCCGGCTAGCCTCAATTCCTCTTCAGATGGAGGCCGTGATGAAGCTTGAGAAAAGCCGTCATCTTCGGAGCTCTGCGAACGGTTCAGAGGGATGTAGTCCTTCCCATCCTGAGAGCAAAATTGAGATGAGCAACAACAGGGAGCACTCTCGCTGGAGTTGTTACTTCACAGGTGTAGCTCACAGGCAGACTGTTGTCCTGCAGCAGGTCTCCCAGGGTTTGGACCAGGGCGGGAAACTGGGGCCTCTCTTTGGGCTCTCCGTGCCAGCACGCCAACATGATGCCGTAGCTACCGACAGAGGGCAGCAAAGTCATACAAAGAATGCTCAACGGCCAACTATCCACCAATCCGTTTTCTGGGCTGTTGATCCGCTAATGAAATCTTCTCTTTAGGGTTGTCAATAATTGATATAATTCCGATGGAAACCAAAGTGTTGGAAAGCAAAGAATTTTTGCTTAGTTGTGTTGTGGTCAACCGTGCTGTATCACAAGGTGTTACTACTACTACTACATTGATTATAGAAACAGAATGACAGTCGGTACGCTGAAAATAAAGAGTGCTTAATTTCTTCAGGTACATCGGTTGCACATGATTAAAATGTGATGTCATTGTCAGCTTGGAAATAAGCAATATCTTAGTTTAGCGCTCTTTAACCATGTGCAACTGATGATCGATGAACTAGAATGGCTTTTTCCAGTGGAGGGTTACTGGTAGGTCAATCAACATTTGTGATCAAAAGCCACATTTGACTTTTAAAATAAAAAGAGGGGCCAGGTCATTCATAGAAATGGTTAAAAACATGTATTTTTTTCTAAAAAAGAGCAATTATTTTGTTAAATTTTGTCATCCATAATCAACCCATCCGATTAGGTTGAACATTGGATTTGGGCAGGCTGAAGAGCCGAAGGCGATCGAGGTCATGCTTTTCCCACCATGAACGTGGATCTTACATTTCAGGGGAGGCTGTTTCCGGCGCTCTCATCCTGACGCCATCTTTTAATCGTTTGCAAAACTCCTCATCAATTTGTACTCCCGGATATGGAGAGGCTCCTGGAAGAGCGAGCGAGATAGAACAAAGAAAGTGGTGCATGAACAATTAGGCATGACGATTTAATCTGCCTCTCGAAAAATCCAACATCATTCCCCAATTGCTCTGTGCAGACAGAGAGATTTACACTTCAATGGCGACCCCACACTGCCAGAAAAGACTGAGTTTGAACTCCCCTTTCTTTTCAAGTGTGTGTCGTTATAAAAAATGTTTGTACCGAGTGAAAAGATTTCCCACAGAAGCACGCCAAAGGACCAAACGTCGCTCTGGCTGGTGTACACTTTGTCAAAGATACTCTCTGGAGCCATCCACTTGAGAGGCAGTCGGGCCTGTGAGGATGTCAGAGCACCAAAGAAATATTCCAGCTGAGGCATAAAAGCAGAAAACGCACCTGTACAAAAGTGAATTGTAATGTTGTTGACTCTGAAAACAAAGACGTAAGCCGGCACGTCGTACGTTGCCTTTCCTGACGTAGTCGGGGTCTTTGTATATGTCGCGGGCCAGGCCGAAGTCACAGATCTTCACCACGTTGCTTTCTGACAGCAGAATGTTGCGGGCCGCCAGGTCTCTGTGGATACACTGTAGACACACGCGCACACGCACACACACACACACACACACACACACACACACACACACACACACAAACACAAATGCATCAAAATGTTGCTGATACACACAGGCGTGTACAACACTGTTTCTGACAGGGAATTTAATCATCTGTTAGTTTTACTTTGTTTGAGTGCACGGTGAAATGTGGGACTGGACTTTGTCTGGCAGCCCCCACAGCTGCTTTGCTTAGCATATTAAAAAGCCACTGCGACCTAAAAAATCTGCTCAGCAAGTCAGTGTCACACAGCGCGCTTGTTTGATGTGTAAAACTCCTCCGTATGATGTATTCAGCGTGCGCAATTACAATAGGATGCATGTGACACTTGTAAAGCCAGACTTTCAGCAAAAATATCCGAAGGGGTTCAAAGAAACCGTGAACTGTCTTTTTAATGATTTGCTCTCGTCTTACATAAGACCAAATCAACTGGGATGAAAACAACCAGAACTGACAAAAGTACAAAATCGTTGCTGTCGAAACTTGGTTCATTAAACAAAGTTGATGGCGATAGGTCTTTCCCCCCCCCGACACTGTTTCTCATCATTGACGTCAAGCTCTCGGCCCATGGGCCAGAGTCAATTCCAAGTCATTTTATGTGGCCACCAACAGTTGACTGAATTCAAATCGACAAAGCAATATTGAAGAATGCAATTTTCAAATCGCAATGGCTGCAATTTGGATCGATAAATACTGTATAGAAACGTCATTTCAACTGGTCGCTCTGCCTTATTTTTTTCCCCAAGAAACGTATATATTTCATTGATTGATTGATTGATGTAGTGTCTAAAACAAGTTCAGGACTTAAGGACTGCAGTCCACGTTTACAGATCATTGTTTCCTGAAACAAAGTGCAATATTGTTGTAACCTTTATTTTGGGGTAAGCCGTCCCCATATCCCCCGCCCCCCCACCCCAAAAAAAGGATCTCAAGTAAATCTGCTTTTGTTTATTGCATCACCACAGTATCTGCAAAGACGTTTGAGGACAGCAAATCCTGACGTTTTAATTAAGTGAAGCTAAATTTTGCATGCAATTATGCAATGAGCGTACTTTTTGCGTCGTGGGGTTTCAGATGGACAACACATTCAGTTCCATTTACTGCCAATGTTGGTTGTGCGCACGCTTCTGACTAGAGAGAGACTGTCATTCGCCACAATATGATTTCTTCCCTCTCCTCAGTTGTTTTTTTTCTTTCCGTCCAACAATTGGTGAGGCTTACGCTCCACTGAGTGCGACTGAAATTTGAAGTTATACCTCACCGGGACAAATAACTTGATATGTCACATCCATTGTCCAGCATAAGGCATATACAGTATTTTTCACATTTTGTATGGAAAGTATATTTGAGAGAAATATTTCTAAATTGCCACTCAATTTTGGAATTTACCCCCTCAAGGTTTTATAGAAAGGCTTTCGACTCAGCGTGGGACTGCAGTGTTTGTTTTTGTGTGTTGCTGTGATTTATGTTACCCCCGCGAATTCGGAAAATGAATGAATGAATGAATGTGTTCTAATTTTGACTTTATGTACGGCACTTTGTATGCAACTGTGGTTGTTCTGTAAATAAAGTTGAGAATATGACCGAACTACCATCCAACAGTGTAGTATCAGAGTGTCAGTCTGCCTTTACAGCAGCTCCTATCACTGTTGACATACTTTTTGTCTTCTACTTTCTCTCTTTCATCATTTTGCTGCTGTAAATTGGGAATGTATCCATTGTGAGACAAATACAGCTTTTCTTATCTTATCTTAAAATGCAGTAGTGTCCGAGACAAATGATTAAGACCACATCGGATCTGGATTTGGGCTCATTCTTAACATAGAAATCTTACTGCATTTGTCTTTAAATGGCTTTCTTTGGCTCAAAAGAATAACCATTTACGAATGCCTGCTGTCGTTCTTTAACTTGGTAATGATCTGAGCGCCAATCTACTTTCCGCAAAAGCAACCCCGAGAGACAAATCACCACTGCTCACAGACTAATTGCTACAGTGCTGATAATGGACCTTTCGAGATGCCAGGAACTCCATCCCACGGGCCACTTGGAAACTGTAGCAAATGAGATCTTCTATCGTCAAAGGCGTTTTCCACAAATCCTCCACTGTGGGGAAAGGGAAAAGAAAAAACAAAGATGAAAGTCACATTATGACTGGTTAGCACGTCTGCCTCACATCTTCCTTTTCCACCGAGCTTGTGCTCGTCCTGGTTCCAGGCCAGTGCGCAGGTTAGTACCATTTATTACCCTTGGCTCTAGCACTGCTTGAAAATGTTGGCCGCAATTATTTGTTGGGCCAGACTCTGGCGCCGAACGAGCACCAATTGTTTTGGGTGGAAAAGGGGCACAGAGGTGCAGGGTTCAATTCCGGCTCCGGTCTTCCTGTTTGCATGTTCTCCCTGTGGCTGCGTGGGTTTTCTCCGGGCACTCCGGTTTCCTCCCACATTCCAAGAACATGCGTGGCAGGCTAATGGAACAACCTAAATTTTCCCAAGGTGTGAGTGTGAATGGTTTGTTCGTCTATGTGTGCCTTGCGACTGTCTGGCACCCAGTTCAGGGTGTCCCCCGCCTCCTGCCCGAAGGCAGCTGGGATAGGCTCCAGCACCCCCCCGCGACCCTTGCGAGGAAAGGCGGATCGGAAAATGGATAGATGGATGGAAAGCCCCATTCACGTCCACACGCAATGCGCTCGTTTTTCGCGACTGGGACTTACATTTCTCCACAGCAGGTTTCTGAGTGGCCGTGTTGGATGATGGCGTCTGAAGGCCAACGAGCGGGGGGAAGGATGGCGAGGGGGGACGGTGGTGGGTCCTTTGGTCCGTTTGACCGGCTTCAATCATCCGTCTAACCTGGCTCTGAGTTTTGGGAGAGCGATCCTACATGGAGTAATGAGCAAAAGCTTTGTTTCACCAGTTGGAATCACACCCGAGTGCCTCCTTATAATTGACGGCGGGGTTTGATACCCTATAGGGGAGGAAAAACTCTCTCTTTGCTCGCAGGAAGTTGGACAGATTCCCATACTTGCAGTATTCCACAATCACCATCGGCGGGCCTGTTCAGACAAACACAAATGAGACCGACTCGTCTTTCGAAAATGCATTGCAAATGTTACTCTTGCTCTCCGAACCAGTAAAAAATACATCTAACACCCAATTTGACACCATATGGGGATTAGGCCAAGAACTTTGCTGCGCTCCCCTGCTATGATTATATAATATCCTTGACAGACTTGTTTGTGCTTTAAGCATAAATGGCACTGGAGAGAAACAACAGTAATGCACTCAACCAAAAAAGGAAGTTTTGCTGTGAGCTAACCAAGGGACAATTAACAGTAAAGGGTTCCCGCAAGGACAAAACATCTGTTCCAACAAAGAGAAACAGCACAGGGCGCATTCAGTGCATTCATGCACTTCAAACTGACCATTTGGTTTGGTGCAGGCTCCCAACAGGTTCACGACATTCAGATGGTTGCCAATGTGAATGAGGATCTTGAGCTCAGACATTAAAGCCTTGTGCTCGCTAGCCGTGGCTCCGTCTGAAAGCACAGAATGGAAGGTAAACATCCCGGATCTGAAATCGAATGTGGGATTTGAGAAGAAAAGTGTGCTCAATCCTCCTCCAAAATGTCACGTTTGACACAACTGGGTCCACCACACTTCATGCGGATGAACGCCTTTCACGAGCAGCACGCGTCACATGACATACTCAAGACACACACTGTCCTGGTGTTTTGTTGAAACAAAGTTCCATTAGACTTTACTCCTGCTCATCAGGCAGCAGTGGCGAAGCAATGCAATCATTTCACTTGTTTATCGAGTGTCTTCGGTGGACTGTAAATCCCTTTGGGGAAAAAAAAAAAAAAGTAATTCCCTGAAAAGAAACAATCAGCGTTCCTCTGCCTTATAGCATTAGGAAAACATTGTTTCCTACATATGACGACTAAAAGTACATAAAGCCCAACTTAGATTCCTCATAAAGTGGATGCCGGTTTTCTTTTGTGAGGCTCCTGTTTAAGTGAGATTTTGTAGGTTTTGTTTTATTTTTGAACTTTCTCAGTGTAGCCCCGGCAAAGCTGTTTGTATTGTTTTCCTTTTTTACAATTTCATTTTCATATGCCCATTGCCCAGCCCCATATTTGGTACACTTTATTGTCTCACAGTCAAGTCTAGCTTCACGTTACTTTGTGAAATGATGTTGCATTGGCCGCAAACCTGTGGTTTACTTGTGTTTGCTTGTTTTGAATTTCAAGCACCTCCTTCCTCCTTTCAATAGGCAGAATTTTGTCAAATCCCTGGTCGCACTTGTTGCTATTAGTTTTACTTATCACAACTGACCATATTACATCCAAGACGGATGTATCCCTGCCATCCCACTCTTCTTGAAGGCCAGCCGACATTCTCTAGAGAGTTTCAAGCCTAGATATGGCGACTCAGTTGATGTCACGGGTTTTCAATAGCAGAAAGTACAGGCCATTCCATCGGAGGCCATTCCAGTCTCCAACAGCAGTTCCCTAATGATGCGACCTTGATGAGCTGGAGCGTCGTAGTCCGCGGAGATGAAATTGTTGTTCATGTAGAGGCACAATCACTGGATAAATTATGTTCTTCAGGTAGTATGGGCTTGTCACTGTACCATTCACAAAGTGTAGGGCAGTTCTGTACCCACTGCCTACTCTGTAAAACCGCCACCACCAAAAGCTCGTCTGGTGACAGCAGTGATGCTGGCGCTCTCCTTGACGTCTCCCACATCGTTGGCGGCCATCATTTCTGCTCAATGTGAATCGAATTTGAGCAGTGAACAGCTCTGAGGCCCACTGGTCCCTCGTTCAGCGTAAATGCTCCCTGGCCCATCCAACATGATGACACCTGTGTTGTGGTCAGGCACTTTTGCAGGCCATCCAGTACGTAGACCATGCTGATGTCAATTGTTTCAAATGGTTTGACGTGACACTCGGGTGCCTCTCACCTCCCTTAAACGTGCCTCGAGTTAAGTGGCATTCATCATCTGGTTTCTCAGGGCATTGTTCACAATGTAGTGTCTCATTAGCATGGGATGTGGCCAAAGAATGTCCACTTCTACATCTTTCTGTCACTGCTGATGACACTCTGTGACTCTCTAAGCTCAGTGGCCACTTCTGTCTAAGAAAGTCCAGTTTTAAGCATCACACTGGCAAGGTACTGTTGATCTATTACAAGGTGTCATCTTGGTCTCATCATGTCAAAATGATGGGCGACTGTTTAAAAACCAGCTCTAATTGAATCATACCAGACATTTATTGGTCGGTTCAAGTATCAAACATCTGTTGTGAATTTTGCTGCTAAGCTCCTTGCTGGAGAACAGCAACTTGTGCAAAAGGTACTGAAACATTTGGACATGTGCATTCAAAAGCTTAGAGAAGGTCACATTCAGTTCACCAGTAAAGGTTTGAATGCATTTTAGGCTCGTCTTTAAATTTCACCCAAAAGCCAAATATCCCTAACCTTTTATGTATCCATCCATCCATCCCTTTACGTGAATTTAGTCTGCCACACCAAACTCTTTGCTGGGAACATCCAATTGTCGAATATATCAGAAAGTTTAAGAAAAAACCTTTAGGGCTAGCCTAACCCAACCTCGGTGAAGTGCAATGGCCCTTTTTCCCCCGCTCTACGCAAAAACTGAGAATACAGTGCTGCAAATGAAGCGATGAATCTGACCTTTCAGCATCTTGACAGCCACAGTGTCCAGACGTGCGCTCTTGCTGATTCCGTAGATTGAGGCCTCAATTACCTTGCCAAAGGCACCGTGGCCTAAAACCTTTCCTGTGTCGAGGGACACCAAACAGACACAATATTTAGAGCCATTGATATTTACTGGAACAATCTCAGCACCCTGAAAATGGCTTAGCAATAAAGGAGTTGCAAAATGTAAATGCATCTGGCAGACAAAGCCAAAAAAAATTACAACAGCGCTTGGAAAACAGAACGCTCCAATGAGTTGCAGCCACGGAGCAGATGCGTTTTCCCTCAGGGTGTTTTTAAGACCCGTGCAGGGAGCGAGTGCATTATTAAACATTCACACTTTTCTTGGCAGTCGGCAATCTAAACTCGCCCATTAAGAATTCACGGAAATGGAAAACGAATTTGGTTTCGTCCATGTAGTCTCGCCTTGGTTTTCCCTCGTGCGCCGTTGCCACCTGTTAATGTCATCATCCCAGCATACATCTGCGTTCATCCCACTCACCCAGTCGGAGTTGGTCCCGGGGATTTCCCACTGGGAGGAGTCATAGGGCAGATATTCACACTGTTCATCCAAAGGCACTTCCAAAGGGTCCATAATGATTGACAGATAGCCGGTCTTAATGTCTGCTGGGTTAATCTGAGGAAAAGATATGATGTATTTGCAGTGAGCTGGAAATGAAAAATGAAAGGAGAGTCATGCTGGTGTGACCGAGTATTCCCACTGATGACACCATCCCGCTGCAGAGCAGCGCTGAGGTGATGTCATTTGTGACAAAGTGAGCAAAAAGTAAATAAAAGGCAATTTGGGAGTCTTCATGCTTCTCTTTGCTCTGAGGGTTAATAGCTACAAATAGTGTAATTGGACTCCAAGGAGACATTGGAAGCCACCGCAGTCAATGACAGTGATCAAAGAGGAGGCCTTTTTATGGGTGAGTCAGAGGTTAAAAACAGTCAGCCTCATTCTGTCCCACAAAAACAGAATGACAGAAACACAACGGCGGAAAGCAGGGGCGTCTGACCCGTTTCACATTGCAGAATATGAGGATGAGCAAGACCCAGAAGAACACAGCAATCGCTCCGGTTCCGATGAGTATGATGATCTCCACGTTGGCCTTATCACTGGAACCTAAGCCGAAAGAGAGGAAAGACGTCTCAGGACGGGAACATTTGAAATTTGTAAACCAGGGATGGGCAACTGGCGGCCTGTGACAACAATCTGACAGTGGCCATCTTGTTCGCTCCTCCCATTCCTCCCCCAATTAAAAGTAAAATAAAAAAAATTGGGGTGTGGGCGGGATATGGATGCCAAGTGAAGTCTCTTAATCGTACTGGTTTCTGGTTTGGAGTGCACGCTACTACGAATGTATGGATGAGATCAAATGTCGAGGGAGGAAGTGTGGACATTGTGTAAGCATATGAAGGCAGAGATGCCAATAAACGACTGTCAATCATACCTTCTGGTTTCAAGTCTCCAAATGAGTTGAATACAGTTCCTGTACGTGTGCAGCCAAACCGACAAAAGGAGGACATGTTTTCCACATGTACACAATATGGACGGCAAGCAGTGATATGTAATAGCATATCCTGGTTAGATGCTTTGGTTTTAGCCAGCGTTGGGATCTTCAGAGGCAACGCCTTCAAAGCCCCCTGTGTCATTCTTTATTAAATAGAGCAATCCAGACTTCTTTCTTGCTTGCGTCACCTGTTTCTCAATGGAATGCCAGTGTCAAATCATTTAAAAGGGATTAGAAGGTTTGTTTTTTTTCCTGCCCCAGTTGGTTTAACATATCCGGTGTTATGTTGAATGAAGGCCGATGTGTGCTGCTGTGCTGGAATAATTCATTAAACCGAGGAGAGGCATGCACAGGATGTTGAGGTATGGGTGCCCATGAAGAATGCATCCTCCAGTATAGAAAAGAAAAACATTTTGCATCCGTGACCTGTATTTGAAGGAGCCTTTTTACGCTTTTACAGTACTGTACAATACTATTGGCCGTCAAATGCAAAAGGATGAAGAAATTTTTTTTTTAAATAAACGGAACATCACAAGAACGGACTGTGGTCAACTTTCGGGTTCTAGGCAATCCTATATTATCTTATGATATGACACGGCGTTGACTCTAGAGCAGGGGTGGGCAATCCCACTCCTGGAGGGCCGCTGTCCTGCATGTTTTCCAAGTCTCCCTGTTGCAACACACCTGATTCCAATGAACAGGTTCAATATCAGGCCTCGTCAGAGCTTACTGATTATCTGATCATTCAAATCAGGTGTGTAGCAACAGGGAGACTTGGAAAACATGCAGGACAGCGGCCCTCCAGGACTGGGATTGCCCACCCCTGCTCTAGAGGGTGCCACGTAAATACAGTCAATTGATAATCCGCATTCTGATAACACCCGACCATTAAATCTTTAAGGTGTACCAATGAGCAAATTTTCAATGCGATCAATTACCCTTGAAGCAGTCTACTGCAAACGTATTGAATTATTCATCTTGGTCACACAATTACTTCGGCAGTCAGTAACTTTGATTTTATTGCCATGGTGTGAACAGGCCTCCAGCGGTGAAGTGTGAGAGGTGACTGATTAAAATTCCGAGCTGTGCATATGCTGTGCGTCAGCAGTGAGGAGGTTTCGCTATTGCGGTTGTGTATTTGCGTGTCTCACCAATGACGCGGATGGCGGCTGTTGAGTGCACACAGCCCCGCTGGTTGCAGGCAGTGCAGGTGTAAAGGCCAGCGTCCTCCTCCCGAACTCGCTGGATGCTGAGAGTACGGTTTGAGTCCTGTAGTTGGATCCCTGCAAATAGTCATGTAGTCAGGGGCGGAGCAAAGACCTTTTCACTGGAGTGGCCAGGGTAACACGATTCAACATTCACTACTTTCGCAAACACTCGCAAACATGCGAAATTGGGCCGTAGCATCCACAGTCAGATTTTCATGACATAAAATGCACACAGAACAACACACCCATAACAAAAGCAAAACATACTCTAGGTAGATAGCAATCGAAGCTCGTTTGTTCATATGATATCTAAAAAGCAGAAGAACACAACAATCTCTTAATTCTTCACAATACCAAAATTTAGCTTTTGTCTTCAAGTTTTACTCCTGCTTGCATTTTGAGTGTTGCATATGACTGGTATAAATGTGCTCTATTGACTGTGGATGATATGATAAACAAAGACTTCTCGGTCACGTTGACTGTGTGTTAAGGTGTGAACGTAATAACCTTGGTTAATGCTCACTACAAGAATCATCTATTTCACTGTTGTGGAAGATTTTCATATTCTGTGTGCAGGTCAATAGTAGCAGCATTTACTCAGGCAGGCTGGCTGCGGCAACCGTTGGCCACCAAGTAGCTCCGCCCCTGCATCCTACCAACAACATCCTACCGTGCACTTGTGTGTTGAAACAATTCCCCTGAAGTCACACATTATTTGCTCAATATTAGCCCTTCTTTCCATGGTGCCCCTGCTTCAATCTATTTTCATTGCTGCGTTGAACTGCATGTTCCCGCAGCCCTTCTGAGGAAGCTGTCATTCACCCCCCTATCTCTTAGCAGAGCCAGGCTGAGAAATGAAATGAGTCATCGCCATCAGCAACGTAGGATTGTTGTGTTTGTGTGCCTATGCATTCAAGGACAGTACACATCTGTCTGAATTTGGTTTGTTGGAAATAATTATTCAGCTGTATGACTGCATGAGAGGGTGGTGGGTGGACTGGATTGCCAAAAAAAAACACCTGTCAGGTATACACCTCGAGTAAAAATGAACAATGTTGTATAACTTTTAGGTCTAAGTGGAAAGTGTGACCTCAGCAATGTCCCAAAATATACAAAGTCAAACAATGTGGGGGCATGAGAGTGTGTGCAGCTTGCCCAGGTGGGTGTTGAGCTGATGTGTAAAAATATGCATTCACTACAGTAGTGTTCCCTTAGATTTGCTGATTCTGGTACAATAATGACAACGGGTTCTTCTTGCACTTTTCATTTTCAATGTTTCACTGTAATTGTTTTTGAACTGACGGTGGCACCTCAAAATTCGTTGTGACACAGGGTGACCGACAAATTGTTTCAATTCCACATGTTTTTCCCCCATAAATCCAAATCGTTTACTGTACAGGCATTATTAATTAACGTTTTAAAAAGAGATGCAAGTACCAAAAAAAAGTAAGCATTTTATAATGAAACCATATGTTACCAAGGCCCTAATGGATTTAGATTTTTCATCCATCCATTTTCTGATCTGCTTTATCCTTACAAGGGGTTGCGGGGGGTGCTGGAGCCAATCCCAGCTCTTTTCCGGCAGTAGGCGTGGGACACCCTGAACCGGTTGCCAGCCAATCACAGGGCACACAGGGACAAACAACCATCCACGCTCCCACTCACACTTAGGGACAATTAAGAGTGTTCAATCAGCCTGCCAGCCATGTTTTTGGAACGTGGGAGGAAACCGGAGTACCCGGAGAAAACCCATGCAGGCCTGGGGAGAACATGCATACTCCACACAGAAAGGCCGGAGCCAGGATCGAACCGTGAGGTCGACGCGCTAACCACTGGAGCACCGGACCGCCGGTTGCTTTTCTATTTCACACTTAAACTCATGCTTTTAAAAAAAATTCAGATGTAATCAATTTTAAGTGGTTGTTATTTTTTATGTTTCAAAAAAAGTTTATTTAAATTTTAATTAGTTTTAGTATTAGTTTTATAGTTTTAAATATGAACACCCCGCGACCATTGTGAGGATATGTGGATCAGAAAATGGATATGTATATGTATATATATATACATACACACACACACACACACACACACACACACACACGCACACCCGTATAACTGACACTCAATTAAATGTACTGGGAGAACAAAGTTATTTTGAAACTCCAAAACAAATCCCGATCAACAATAATTAATTGGTGTTCTTCAAAAAGTTTTCTGGAGAAGTTCTATTTGGGAGATTCCACTGCTTTCTGGATATGGACCAAAAGCAGTGAAATCAGTTTTCCTAAATGAAGGTAAATGCTGACATCAGAGTCATAAAAACAACATAGCTCGAGCATAGTGGACAAAGCAGACACGTCCATGTACCTGACATTTGGTGGAGTGGCTGGTTGTCTTTGAACCAGGAGAGGTGCGGCAAGGGTCTTCCCTCCACGTCGCACTCCATGTGCAGGGATTCCGTCACATTCACTGTCTGGTTGGTGAGACTGCGTTTGTAACGAGGTGCCTCCAGCCCTGAAAAACAAAGCACACGGATCAAAAACGATGAGCATTTGTGTCATATCATGTGTGAAACACTGTGTCAGTCATGTAAAAACAGGATCATAGTGCAAAATACAGGGGAGGCAATTTTCGGCCTGTGGGCCACGACCACACTCGGAGTGAGGGTCTTTGTTTCATTAAAAAATGACTTTCATGAAGGGCGGGGCGGTGATCAACCGGTTAGCACGTCCATCTCACAAAACTGTGGGTTTTCTCTGGGTACTCCGTTTTCCTCCCATATTCCAAAAAGGTTGATGGAACACACTAAATAGTCCCAAGGTGCAAGTATGAGCGACAAAGGTTGCTCGTCTACATGTGTCCTGCAATTGGCTGGCAACCAGTTCGGGGTGCCCCGCGCCTACTGTCCAAAGATAGCTGGGATAGTTTCCAGCACACCCCACGACCCTTGTGAGGATAAGCGGATCAGAAAAATAATGGATGGATGGACTTCCATGAAAAATTGGAGTATATGGGGAAAAATATTGAAAAAATGAAAGGAGAACTAAATCTGTGAATAGAATAAATAATAATAAATACATAAATAAAAATTGTGGAACATTGCAGAATTCAAGCTGTCCTTCACTGATATATATAGTGAACAACTGCATATTCAGTGTAGCAGTCACGTCAGTTTGTGTTTGTGTTATTCAGCTAAGTGTGCTAGCTCATACATACTATTGAGAATCCTTATGTGAAGGCAATTTATGTACCGGTAGAATAACTTTAGAATCTCATACATGTTTATGTCACATAAATTCAGGATTGTGAAAATGCGCAAAGCATGTTGTTGATGGTTTATGATCCTCTCTTTCAATTGCTTGGCTTGCCAGTTTGTTGCATCTATACCTAATTACGAAAAAAAAAAATATTCACACATGCCTCCCTGTGCTCTGTCCGCATATGATGGCAGAGAGAGCAGAGGTGAAGAAAATCCCGGCAATTACATTTCATTTTGCAGGTGCCCGAGTGAGATTATACAGTCGTATGCAAAAGAGGCGCGCATTGTGTTATTTCCTGCGGCACCTTAGCTCAACTTTCAGTGATGTTGATGTTACTTTCTTCATTATGTGAGTGTGGACTTGCGTGGGCTGCTCAATGCATTAGTGTGCATTTGGAAGCCATGTCCACTGAGTGTTGAGTGTTTTCAGGGCGCATTTCAGGATTATCTGGCTGTTTCTATCTGGGTATATCGCACAGAAATGGTTGAGTCTGCCGGCTCCATCTCTTTTGTCCCTCACCTTTGACAGACAAATATCTGAACAGACAATGCCTCTCGCCGCTCCGTCTGCTCTGAGCCTCACACGCGTAGTGACCCTCATCTTGCAGCTGTATGGCGGGTAGGGTGTAATCCAGGACCCAGCTGTTGGACGCTTCCTGGAAGATAAGCTGTCCGTCAAGGGCGACGGCGTAGAGGTGCACGCTTCTGCAGTCCAGCTCCTGGGGCTTGCCCCGCAGGGCATGGGGGTCCAGGCGGTACCATCGCAGCTGCTCGTAGGTGTAATTGTCGGCACTGCAGCACAAAGACACCTTGTCTTGCTCCAGTGGATTCTCTGATGGATACACATTTACGCTGAACCCCTCGGGGATGGCTGTGTTGGACACAAGAATAAAATGAAATAAAATGAATGGGTGATTGCAGTTAAAATTGAATTTTGTTTCGATGCAAATAATTGGGACAATAGTTCCATTTATTGGATGATACATTTATCAAAATCAATAACAACAACAACAACAATAATACTGATAATAGGAATAATTCATTGACTGATTCCATAGATGCCCATTTCTCAGAGCGCTCAACTTTTTTTCCCCCAAAAAGGGATCCAAATGATCAAATGATGTTTAATAAATGTATATCCATCTTGTCTGAGTGATACTACATAAACGATAATGATGATAGCGCAATATTAAAATTGGCACATATCATCAAGCTGCGATATTATAAGTAGCACAACTTACTTTTCACCCGCTTCGGCCAACCACAGCATTGTGAATTACATTTCACAGAGCCATTAGGAACATATTGGTTAGCGCATTGAACAATGTCAGAGTGAGCGTAGCTGTACACCACTTAAGGACCACAATACACCTAATGCTGTCAATCAAAACTGAGCATTATTCAATTTCAAAAGAATGTTTTTTTTTTCCCATATCTTTTTTTTTTTTTTAAAGCTATAAGACGGGACTTTTTCAATTACAAGAAAGATGCTTTTGCAACAGTGTCCTACTGAATAATACATCTGTGTTGTTTGGCTGAAAAGGATTTTTCTATTGAATTTTTTAAAAGGCTGCCTTCCAAAGCTGTAAGCACAAACAAATGTGGTGTTCCTTTGAGTGTCATGGGTGCAGAAATCAGAAATAGTGACAATTCTAACACGTACGAATAACACCAAAGCAGATAGCATCTATCAGTTGCTCCAGTAGGGAATTTCAGGCCAGGAAAGGCCAGCTTAACACAGCCTACTCACTGGTTACGTAGAAGTAAATGAGCCGTTCGTCTTTGCCGACTTTATTCTCCGCAGAGCACTTGTACAGCAGAGACAGACTGGCGTTGCGAATCTGCAGCTGGCTGACTGTCTGCGGGTGAGAGAAGTTGGAGGAGAGATGAAGCCGGCTGTCAAGTGCTTTTCTTGAGCAGACAGTTGTGTTGGTTGTGTTTTGTCAGGTTTCCACAAAGACTGAACATGAGGTGTGTGAGCGTATATGTTCATTTTCATTTTTCCATTGAGTTTTATTTTGTTTTCCCGTAGTGATTTCCTCTTCTGTGCAGAAGTGAGGACGTGCACATGTGGATGTTTACGTGTCACCCTTGCAGGAAGCCTGCAAAGGAAGGCCGTTCTAAATATTTCGACTGTGGAAATGGGTTTTGATTGACAAATTTTGTTATGGAGCTCAGAGATTCAGGACGTTTCCAACCAAAAACTACTTATGTAAATCATCGTCTGTCTCACATGATCACATTTTGTACCGTGAAAAGCGTCACAAGTCAAAATGAAACAGCCTTGTTTAACCTTTTGTCGACCGTCCACAAGTTCAACCGCTGTTTCGATAGCCTCCAATTCATTCACGGCCCCTTCCGAGTCAATGTCCTTCCAGTCCTGACAGTCTGGGATCGTGTCGCCGCGGCCCTTCCTGTCTGGTCGGACCCTGGGGAGAAACACATTGATGACATCTCCCCTCATTGACATTCAGAGCAGAGGGGAGAAGGTGGGGGTGAATAATAACCACATCAAACCAGGCATACTTTTGGAATCTCGCCATCACTTTCCACTCCGCCCCCATGGAAAAACTTTGCTATCAGTGATGGAAATTCAACGTATGAATGGCATATTAAACTGTTATACAAGGTGCAAACTGACTAATTTGACAAGTGTTGTCCCTTGCAGATAGAATAATATTTGACAAATATGTGAGGGATGTACACACTTTTGTGAGTTACTGTCTATATCCGGGCTCCCCAACCTTTTTGAAGGTGAGAGCTACTTCTTGGCAGCTGATTAATGCGAAGGGCTACGAGTTTGATACACACTTCTTCAATAACACATTTGATCAATTTGCCTTGAATAATATGTCATTCACTATGATTAATAATCAATGATATTCATATATTGCATGTGAAGACATCATGTTAATGATTTCTCAAGGATTTTGAAGTTGATTGTATCAACATGCAATGCTTTATTTCTATAAATCTCTGCCAGTGTTTACATTTTCAAATGATCACCTCTGCAGCATTCAAACACACACACACACACACACACACACACACACACACACACACACACACACACACACACACACACACACACACACAGATATATATACAAGTGGAATTCAATACATTTGAATATGTATTCTTTCTATAATAGTAACAATGATTATTTCAGTAGTTTGATTCAAAAGTGAAACTCAATCTGTAAATATTCTTTAAACCGAAAGTACTTTCCCTCAGGCCAATTCCCATTTAATTAAAATCTTTAAAAGATGTTTTGTTTTTGTTTTTATGTAATATTGTAATTCCTTCTTGTCTTTTTTTCATTAGCTGTAAACTCTAATTATTTGGGGTGTTCCGATCAGGGTTTCGCACCGTCACTTCTGATAGTAATCATCCATGAGTGAGCTCGGCTGATACTGATTCCGATACCGATCACACGGATTAGCAGCCCATTTTTCAATTTTAGAAGTACTCACTCATGACTATTTGAATCATCAAATAATCTGTTGATTCCTTTTGGGATTAATTGATGAATCAGACTTTTTTTTTTTTTTTTATAAATGTATCCAAATTCTCATCCCTTTACTGTACATTATTTCGAAATGACAATCCCGAAAATGCACAACCATATATTATGATTCAATTACAGCTTTGGTCTGTTATGTGCAGTGTTAAGCAAAGGGCACACAGGCTGGTCTCGAAATGACTGCAGCCTACAAAGAACCAGCCGCGGGTGATTGCTTTTTGTGATCATCAATCAAAGGATTTGATCGACATGGCCGTCACAAATACAAACTTTCCCTGGAATTCAACCGATCATGATCAGTTTCACCACTAATAATCCTGAAAATATGATTATATATTTCACTTCATGTGTACTGAATCCGCATGTACAAATAATGAGCTAGCTAAAGTTAGCATGTCTTTGTCTCTTTTTAGGAGGAACTCCCATGGTGGCTAGACAGTTCGACCAGTTATCTTGCAAAAGCTAAACGCTCTGAATTGATTATAAATCAACTAACCCGAGTTGGAATAAAGGCTACCAGCTAATGTGACCAAAGAAGGCTAGACTGCATCATGTTTCTCCACTACAGTAAAAATAAAGGAAGTGAAATTGTTCAGCTCAAGAGAAGGTCAAAAAAACATACCGCAGGGCCATGAAATTGTGAGAAAATGTTTGAGCTTAATAAGTGACCTATAAGGATGAACTCGCCCCGCCCCACACAAAAGGTGAAGATATCCGGGATGGCCTGAAGCTTGTAGCCTTTGTGGAATATAGTGAACAGACATTGATATTCAAAAAATAAAGCAATCATAAGGCCTGGAGTGAAAGGAATATGAAAAAGCCCGACAATTTGCTATGCACGGTGGTGCAAAGGAACTATTGGCTCATGTCAAGGGATTGAGTACAGATGGAGAATGGTAGAAAAAGCCCAAGGCGGGGAAATATATGCTTGGTAATAAACGTGTGTGGATGTGTGAAAATTTGGGCTGTGCGTGATTTATAGCCGCCAAATGTGAGCGCACACATCTTTGGGAGGTTGCCATTCGAGCACATAGGTGTGGCGGTGCTGTTAGAATGCAGGAGGACTGTCGTATGGTGGATGATGTTATTGAGCAGAAAAGGACTGACTCCAGCTTTTGTCTCTAGCTTCTCCTCCTCCTCCACTAGTTGTGCAACCACCTTCATCCTCTCCTCTTCACTCACCCTCACACTTTGATGCGCTGCATCCCGCTCTACTTTGTTTTGTTTATTTATTTTTTTGCTGTGGGTCAGATCGAAACTGCAGCTCCCACACCAATTATAGAGAGTAAACGCTGCCCAAGTGAGGGTGATGTTTTCTCTTACACTCTGCTGCGGGTACTGTTGAGGACACACGGGCCCCACTTCCTCCACTGCCAGCTGACCGTGGGAGCTGGGAGGCCATAGGCGGTACACGTTAGCGTCTGGCCGCTGCCGCTGGGGTAAGGATTGGGCGGTTCTGCCACTTCTTTCTCGTTTATCTGAGGAGCAACTGTGGCAAGAGGAGAAGGGGGAGAAAAAAGCCATATTTACAGTAATTGGTTCTTTGCGTGTCAGTTAGAATGGTCCAGTGCAAACCGTCATGTCGGGAAGCAAGGTTACATGAAAACTAACAAAATAACTAAAACTAAAATAGAAAAAACAAAATGAAATGAAATAAATATGAAAATTCTTTAAAAAACAAAAAAAAACTGAACCTACATCATACGTTTATAACACTGAGCAAAACGATCTATAATAAGAGTGAAAATGTCATTTGTTATCGTCTCTGTCATTTGATAGCAGATACAATTTTGGGTCCCCCCCTCTGCAAATATTCCAAATCTTTAAAAAAAAAAAAGAAAAAAATCAAACTAATATGAAAAATTAATAACGAATCTAAAATGAAGAGATTTTGGAAAAAACAGGAATTCATAAAAATTAATGAACCTGTTGTAAAAATGAAATAAATCTAACTGAATTTAATCTAACAAAAGTTCAAACGAAAGAAACAGAACTCTCATGAAAAATCCAAAATTATCATAACCGTGGAGGGAACAACCAAGTGCAAATACTGTACTTGATTGCTGTACTTTACTTGAGCACCAATTTTCAGATAATTTTTCATTTTTACAAGACAGTAGTCGCTCATTCACTGAGATGAAAATCTGTTAAGTAGCATCCATGTACTGTATTTATTATTTTGTATGGATATTATCAAGCTTTATGCAGACTGCTAATACAAACTAGTCATGTGAAGTAAGGCTAAACGACAAACCAATATGATGTTGAATGGCTCTAGAGACTTGATCAATACTAATAGAAGCCATAAAATATTCAGTCGAAAAATAATCGGAAAGAAAACTCCGACCTCCAAGTGTATTGTGCGGGATGTCGGCAGAAGCTAATGTATGGCGAAAGATTTGTTCCCCCATTACGAGCACACACGCGTGTCTTGAGCCTACAAGAAATGATGATCTGGAGAAGAAGAAGCTGCTGAACCAACAAGGAAGAAATTAATGAACCTGTTCTAAACATAAAATAAATGGATGGAAGATGTATGAGTGCGCATGCAATGCTTATATCGTGATACATTTTTCTGCCATATTGTCCAGCCCCAATGTGAGGTGCAGGCATTATTTTTGTAGACATCACCAGACACTTGATTTCCTCCCCAGTGATGCTCCACAAGGACTTTACTGCAATAGTCTTCAGTTCCTGCTTTTAGGACATTATTCCTTCAGTTTTACCTTCAGCAATTACAATGCATGCTGAGTCGGGTTCAGATCAGTTGATTGACTTGGCCATTGCATAACATTCGGCTTTTTTTGCCTTGAGAAACTCTTTCGTTTGCAGTATGCTTCATGTCATTGTACATCTGTATTGTGAATGTGAGCAGTTAAAATGACTCCAAACATAAAATTAATACTGTTGATGTTGTCAGCAGTCCCATCACTAAATAGAAGGGAAACAGCTCCATTTGCAATGATATCGTACATGCCCATGCCATGGCACGTCCATCTAATAACGCGTACAGTGCCACATGGCGTCATTGAGTTGATATGTAGCTTTGGTTAGCCAGTCTGCTTGTTGAGCACCCAGCCATCAGTCTTGGCCGTCGCAGCTAATGAACAAAATAATTAACTTTGTTACGGTTTGTTCAATAAAGGGATTGAAAGTGTGGTAGCGGCTCTGTCTATTCTTGACCACTTGTAAGGACGTTACAAAATGGTTTAATTTGCGGCGGTAAGGTATACTGAACTGTTGCTGATGGTGTAGTGCAGTGTGAGATCTTGTCAGGTGTGCCGTGGGAAATTATACAGTCCAATATGTATGCCTGTGCAGTCGATTGCCTGGAAGAGTAATCATCATACCTGTCAACTTGTACGTTTTCCCCGTATTTTAAACGTTTTTTTTATCATTTCAAATCATGTACGGCGTATTACAACTTTTATACGGGGGGGAAAAAATAATTGTGAACCGATCTCACAAAGACCATTTTGGCTCAAATCCAGATCGTCTCACCTGCTGGTAGCCAACGACAATGCCATCGTTGATCGCTACTATTGTCATGGCAAACCAGCAAAAGTAATCCTCAATTGTATATTTTTTTTCATCGCTGCGTATGGTCGGATTGATAAAGCATGATGTGCGGTAAGCCATCGTACGGGTTTTTGTTGCTTTGTAAGGGGAATCGTAATCATTTATAAGGGCAGCTATTAGCCGAGGTTGACAGGTATGAATCATGTAGTACTCTTCCATACCGGTAGGGAGCAGCTAGGAAATTGCCTTGTGCTTCGAGACAAGCGAAGTTTCTGATGCGAGGCAATACAACAAAAAGTACCTTTCATTTAGATTTACGTTTACTGGAGATGCAACAGCACCCATGTTCCCTCGAAGCTGCAAAACTGTGCACTGGTCGCACACTCTAAGCGCACAAGAAAACCTATCCAGCGCAGTGAACGCACTGCAAATGAATTACAGTCAAACCTCGGTTTTCAAACGTCTCGGTTCTCGACCAATTCGGTTTTCGACCAAAAATGTTGAGTTTTTTTATGCCGCGAATGACGAACAAATTTCGGTTCTCGAACAAACTGAGCGCACTTGAATGGACCATTTGACTCCTCTCACCTTTCTTACACGAGGAAGTGACGCTTCCTCGTGTTGCTTTCCATTGTGAGTAGACGTGTTCAGTAAACATTTTTATTTTAAAAATGCAATAACGCTATGAAGCCAATCACAGCATTGACAGTACTTGCGTATGTTCTCTGACCCTGTAAGCAAATTTTCCAATGGAAAAATACGTACTAAATGGAAGCTGGACTCCCTCAAGCGACACATTCAGCAGAAAAGTCATTTGAATGATGTTGGAATGAGAAAAAGACTCAACATGGGAAAAGGGATTGGTACACTATTGCGGGAAAGCGCAAACAACCGGAAGAAAAAGACCAGCTGTCACACAGAAAACAATCCGACCCTGAGCAAGTTAAAGTTCTAATTGACTGTATTTTACTTGCCGTTAAAAGAAATGCACCAAATATTGGATTAATGTTGATTTGATTCCTATTGTGTGTGTGTTGTTGAAATGCATTAATTTCCAATGTTAAAAAAACGCTTATAGTAACAATATAACACTTAATTGTTAAAATAAACCTTTTTTTCCACATTTTCAGGTACAGTGAAACACCTCTACAACGAAACCTACATGGGCGAAAATACCCCCTATTGTGAAAAAATCTTCATACATAAACACCATTCCTACTCTCCCGCCCCCCCATACAACGAAAAAAACCCTGTTGTGTTATACGCAATCTTTTTTCTGCTCTTGCCTTGCGAAGAGATTAACTACAACGAAATCTAATTCAACAGCGACCTCTACTGCTTCATTCGGAAACGGCAACAGAAACCACCACACTGGTTTACACATGTGCAGTCGTCCAGGAAGTACTTGTTATTGTTAGCTTCAGAAGCAGCATGAACGTTGCATTGCTAAAATGGCTACAAAACGGACCTTTGGATGTCAGCAGCTAAGACAAGAAGCGCTCTGATGCTGGAAGAGAGGGTAAAAGTGATCAAAATGAAAGACGGAGGAAGCAAAATAAAAGACATTATCCAAGAAATTGATTTAAGTGAAAGTGAATGCTGATCGTAAATTTCGCAATTTCTTTCCCTTTTTTTCTTTCTGCACTGACGATATGAAGTGTCAAATAAGTGTGTACTTATGCACTATTGGAATAAAAATAAAGAGTACACATACGTTTGTGTGTGCGTGTGTGTTTACATATGAGATCAAATTTGCTACAGTGAAAAACCCCCTGTTGTGAAAAATTTCTTGCTGCAAACATGATTTCGTTGCAGAGGAGTTTCACTGTAGTAGTGTGCCGCAAGATTTTTTTCGTGTTACACTCGCCTGACTTGTGTGCGTGCACCATGGGATCGGTTCCCACTCAGTGACGGTGTGAATGTGAATGTGTATGGTTGTTCGTCTCTATGTGTGCCCTGCGACTGACTGGCAACCAGTTCAAGGGGGCAGTCTGCCTTTCGCCCAAAGTCAACTGGGATAGGCTCCAGCAACCCCTGCAACCCTCTTCAAGATAAGTGATGTTGACAATGGATGGATGGATGGATTTTTCCATCATTGCCAGCTCTGTAATACACAGTTCTGTCAGTGAACTGTGAGGCAGACACACCAACCACTTTTTTTTACTACGCTACACCAGACATTTTTGTTAGTCCCAAAAATACATGGCTACCTGTGTTTGCCTGAATTTCATTTTAGGGGGGGGGGGGGGGGGGGTATTTACACAGAATCACTTTCAACCATAAAACTGGAGAAATAGGAGCTTTTTCACAGAGATGCGGCTTGATTAGGAGTCACAACAGCCTGTGTGCTTCTTATACAGGACTCAGCAAAGCAATTGATTGCCAATATTGAGTGCATGTCAGCAGCAATGTCTTGTGTGCTGCATAAAACACCTGAACGGTGACAATTGCTTTCATCATGACAAGGTGGGAGAGCTGAGTTGTAAACTTCACACCCCACTGCACGAAGTGGAATTACTCTTATGGTTCTGCAAGTCAACTTGAAAGGCAGTAAATTGATGGATGAAACTTTGACCCCGATTTCTGCGGCTGTGTCACTTTTACAAAACAGATTCATAGGGGGTGGGGGAGACTGTAATTCATTTTGCTTTGGCCTGTGCCAAACCGGTCATTATAAGAATCGTCATGGAAATTGTTTGGATATATGTTCTTTGATCTGCTGACAAAAAACCCCCAAAAAACAAACAAACAAACAAACAAACAAAAAACATATCCTCCTTGTGGTGGTGTTTAATTATGTGTAAGGGGTTTTCTTGGACAATGAAAAATAGCAACAACCGTCCATTCATTCATTTTCTCCACCGCTTATCCAGGATTACTGGTTCCCACTTGGTAACTAAGTCAAGTGGAACATCTAAAGCGCAATGCCCATGAAGTCAAACAGTTTTGACTTAGACCAGTCAAACAATAGTTGAACTCATTTGTGGATTACCATACACCTCTGTTGGTCATAATTAAAGACTGACTGTGACTCAAGATTTGCTGATAAAAGTGAAACAAAACTGAACTGTGCTTTGGCAGTAATTCTTTCACGGACCACGAAAGAGAGAGAATCATTAACTTAATTATTTCATTGGTATGCCCATTCCATACTTTAAGTGACACAAAAGTGTGTTTTGTGTGTGTGCGTGTGTGTGTAGATCTCTCTCTCTCTCTCTCGCTCTCTCTCTCTCTCACTCTTCTGCTCCCAAAAAATAAAGGGAACATTTAAACAGCACAGTGTAACAGTTTTTTGTTTGTTTGTTTGTTTGTTTGGGGGGGGGGGGGGTTTGGAGCAGTATATACTGTATATGTATATATACACAGAGAGAGAGGAATTGTTAAGACTTTCACCAATTCAACAGGGAGAGATGTACTGTAATTTATTTGAAAGGAGAAAATGATGACTTTTGGGACATATTGATCTAGCACAGACCACTTTTATTTGTTTACCTTTTTAAGTCCAATTTTGTTTGAGATTTCCCCTTTCTGAAATGTTCCTCTGTCAGCAGGATTGGGAATGCTTTCATGGCCCCCTTCAGCGATCCAAAACAAAATTGCCAAGAAATCTACTCCACAAATGGCAATGATGCCCATACTGCAAATCCATTCTGTTTCTCAGGTCCCTCGCCATTTATGCAAATTTGAAAGACAATTAGTCCACAAGTCTAAGTAACTTCTGCTTTGAGAGATAACCACATGGCCATATCTCTGTGTGGGGAGCAGTTACCATTGACAACAAGTGTGATGTTGAGTCTTCTCTCCAGGGCTGCTGCATTGTTCTTCAGCACCGCCGTGTAGAGGCCAGCATCCCCGGGACCGACATCCTTGATCTCCAAGGCGTGGTTAAGGTGAATTCTCAGACGCTTCATCTTGAACTCGGGCCGCTCGTTAATGAGCTTTCCGTCTCTGTACCTTTGACGCACAACACAACAGAGCACAGCTGCTCCAGTGCCTCCAGTTGAGGTGCACTGCCCCTCATTAAGTGGGCAAATCTCAAGGTGGGGAGGCCTAATTGTGCTTTTAGTATCTGAGGTTAGACTTAATGGACACAACAGGGGCCTTCAACTTACCATCGTGTTTCAGGTGTGGGGAAGGCAGACACATTCACATGCAATTTGAATGACTTCTGGCCAGATGTCACCTCCACCACTGCTCCACTTCTGTAGTCCAGGTTTATAAACGGCTTTTCTGGGATAAAAGACACGATATTCTACTCAGCATATGGTATAAAGAGCGCTGAAGATAGAGCCTTTTTTTGGCCGTTAACTAGTGAAATCCAACTTGAGAGAGAAGTACGTTTCAATAATGAAAGCATCTGCGGTCAAATTGCCTTTAAAGTATGACTCCTTTTTTTTTTCCACAGCTATTTTTCATGTGAATGTGAGGACTTTAGGAGTCATCAATTCATTTCATTGATGTGCTCTTTCCGGTTGCGGGGGAGCAAAAGCCGAGCCACAAAAATCGGCTTAGAGATATTCTCTATAAATGAACTGATGAAGCGTTCTCTGATGAGAGATGAAAGGTCTTCTAAGACAACCTCTGCATTCCTGTTGTGATCAATGCAATTTCCCTGAGAAACAAAAACCCCATTTAAAAAAAAACGGCGTAAGCGCTAATATATAATTAGCTCAGTGTGTGTGTGTGTGTGTATATATATATATATATATATTTATTATATAATCAGAAGATACAAAAGAGCCATTGTGATATGCACTTTGTCTGAAACAGTAGGTCGACAGTAAGATTTAATTTTCGTCATTCAAGTTACAATCTAGATGTGGAGATGTTAATTCCTACATGTTTGTTCCATCAAGATATTTTGTAACATTTATGACATTTCAAGGATGTAAGGGCATCAAATTGAATTGTTCCACGTATAAAATATATTGAAATAGATGTTTTCTATTCGTGAGGCAGCCCGGTCCCTACGCCCAGCAAATACAGTAGCAGGTTTCCGCTGTAGTTAGTTTTTCTTTCGTTTGGCTTCTGTTTTTCGAATTGGTGTGAATTGGGGGCGGTCCGGTGGGCCAGTGGTAAGCGTGTTGCCCTCACAGTGCAGTTGTGTGGAGTTTGCATATTCTCCCAGGGCCAGCGTGGGTTTTCTCCGGGTACTCCGGTTTCCTCCCACATTCCAAATACATGCATGGCAGGTTAATGGAATACTCTAAATTTTTCAGAGGTGCGATTGTGAGCACAAATGGCTGTTTGTCTCTGTGAACCCTGCGATTGGCTGGCAACCGGTTGAGGGTGTCCCCCGCCTACAGCCCGAAGATGTTTGGGATTATTTTCCGTTAACTATAACTCTGAGCAGACGTGTTTACCACTCAATCATCTGCTTCCAAGTTTCCCACTTGAATTAATAGTGACTTCCACAAAGTTAGTTAGACAAAGTCGTTAAACTGTTGTGGACTGTATAATGATCAAAACATTTGTCTGTGTGATTCCCAATACTTTATACCTGTTAGAAAAGAAACTGTAATACAAAAAAAAAAAGCAGCAAACATTGCATACCGTGAACTATGACCTGCAGTGTTTTGGTCTGCGTGGAGTCCAGGCTTGTGACATTGCATGTGTACGGTCCAGAGTCCGTAGTAGAAGCACTTTGGATGGTCAGGACGTTGACTGCTTCTGTGGCGTGAGACAGTGCATCCCGATGGTATTTGGTGTCCACTGAATTGTTGGTCTGGTCAGAGGAAACAAGAGTGTGATCTTTGCCGAATGTCCTTGGCGAAAATTGGCGATCCGATACGGGACAACTGCCTTCCTGGCAGCTTCTGCTCACCTGCTTGCCTGGGTAGGACCACTCGATGGTCACCCCAGCGTTGAACTCCACCTGTACTGTGCAGTTCATGGTGAGGGCCTCCCCCGCTATCATCTCCACAGGCTCTTCAGGAAACAGCTTGACATCGTAAACCCGACTTCCTGTCCGGGAAAGACCGAGAGAGGGAGTCAGGGAGGGAGGGAGGTCACAGTGACATTGTCAGCAGTTTTCTCCTTCCTCACACGACCAAAGGAAATGGCTGTCTTTGGACCAGAAGAACCATCCTACTAAACACAATGCTTCCATTGATGTTTCAGAATACTGTATTGACCTGAGGAGGATATAGTGAAGTTTCAATCGAAGAGAAAAGGACACTGCTTGATGTGGTTCTTGGAAATGCCATTTGGTGTCCAGTATAGCCCTGCTGCATGTGCAGGAGTCTGCGTTTTTTTAATTGTTTTAATGGCCCATAAATGCTGGGGCTCAAGACCTGTTCGACGTTCACTCTTCTGACTCACATGGCTGTTGTTCTTGGCCACCAAGGCCAGATATGACTTTCGGTTCACCCTCGGAAGTGAAAGGTGAACAATTTTGCATTGCCTTGCATAGAGTTTGCCTTTCTTTCAGTAACCTCATATAAAAAATAAATACATTAATTAAATAAAAAAACAAGCAAACATGAGACCTCCCTGAATGTACTCAAAACTAGCATGGGTTCTCAGGGCTGCTGGAACACTGAAGTGAACGATAAATCCATATTCTATTTGGAGCTTTCCTATTTTGTAGAAAAGGGATCAATTTCTCCAGGTGACATCGCTCTGGAACACTCGGGGAAAAGAAAATAATCAGAACACGAAGTGTATGTAGTAAATTCCAACCTTCAAGATAAAAAACAAGCCATTCCCCCAAAAACAGCTGTCTCTCTCTAAGCACCCTTCTCAGTTTTTTTTATTGTCTCAAAGGGAAAAAATACAACATTGTCACTTTTTTTCTTCATTTTGAACTACAAACAAGAAGCAAAGGGGAGGAATAGCCAATATTTCAACAGCCAGTAGTCTATAAACATTGATTGTATTAGGCTACTGTTGCAAGCTTGTTGGTTTTTGGTGTTGGTGTTGCGTTAAGCTAACATTAGCCACAATTACCCTGAATGCGCCCTGCTGACAAAATTGCAGTTCCCAGCTAGGCCCACTCAGATGAGTCTCGAACCACCACTGCTCAAACCGCAATTTTGCCTTTCTTTCATTTATTCTTCGCCTTTGGTTCCCTGCGCATAATGGGACACGTGGTGCCATAAAAGAAGGGAGTCACTTTTGGGGAAAATGACATGTTGACATAAAATAAAAGGAGCTGGCAGCAATAAGGACTACTTGGTGTGCACAATAATGGCATTTTCTTTATTCAACAACTGCGCTCATATTTGCCGGACCGTGGTAGAATTGCATCAATTGTGTTTTTGGAGCTGTGTAATATATAATCAGCAATGGTTCCCTCGTTATGTGACTTATTTTATGTGATATATTGTTTAGCATAAGACCATTTGTTTTGAGGAGGTCCTACCCTATAAAAGACTGTAAGCGTCCACGAGTGGTCTTCATGCATAATATTGGCAATACTTTCTTCTGCTTCATCTGCTTCTTTTCGTTCAACACTAAATGAGCACAGGCAACGGGGCATGTTTGAGTTCGGTCATGAATGTATCTCTTTACTTACCTTATTTGCATCTCAATACATCATATTTAATAAACAATAAATATTTTTATTGTAGTATTTCAATTTAAGTTAATATAAATGTAAAAGAAAACAAATGAATTGGCCTTCTGAAAAGTAAGTGTTCAATAAATGTAATATGTTTAATAAATTACACTGGCGGCCCGGTAGTCCAGTGGTTAGCACGTCGGCTTCACAGTGCAGAGGTACCGGGTTCAATTCCAGCTCCGGCCTCCCTGTGTGGAGTTTGCATGTTCTCCCCGGGCCTGCGTGGGTTTTCTCCGGGTGCTCCGGTTTCCTCCCACTTTCCAAAAACATGCATGGCAGGCTGATTGGTCACTCGAAATTGTCCCTAGGTGTGAGTGTGGGCGTGGATGGTTGTTCGTCTCTGTGTGCCCTGCGATTGGCTGGCAACTGATTCAGGGTGTCCCCTGCCTACTGCCCGAAGACGGCTGGGATAGGCTCCAGCACCCCCCGCGACCCTCGTGAGGATCAAGCGGTTCGGAAAATGGATGGATGGATGGAAATTACACACTCGGCGGCCCGGTGGTCGAGTAGTTAGTGCGTCGACCTCACAGTGCAGAAATGCAGGGTTCGATTCCTGCTAAGGCCTCTCTGTGTGGGGTTTGCATGTTCTCCCCGTGCCTGGGTAGGTTTTCTCCGGGTACTCTGGGTTATCTCCAACATTCCAAAAACATACATGGCAGGTTCATGGAACACTCCAAATTGTCCTAAGGTATGATTGTGAGCGCCAATGGTTGTTCATCTCTGTGTGCCCTGCGGTTGGCTGGCTATCAGTTCTGGGTGTCCCCTGCCCACTGCCGAACACCGCTGGGATGGGCTCCAGCACGACTTGTCAGGATAAAGCGGATCAGAAAATGGATGGTTGGACATCACACACTGTCTGCCTCGCGTGCGGTGAACTACCGCAATATTAGAATAGTCCACAATTTTGAAATCTGTTGATATCCACCTGTACCGGTATATTTGATATATTTTTGGATGATTTTAAATTGAGGATGCATGTTTGGGTGAAAGGCTGCAAATACATAGAAACATTACTGAAATATTGAAAAGATAAATTAAAAACGAAGTGTCTTCCACCAACACGACAATCCCCTTGCCAAGACAGTCCATCATCTTCATATTATCACACTGATAAAGCCCTTGTAAACATCTGAAGGACAATCAAAGTTGCAAACAATTACGTATGACTAAACAGGACTTGATGATGAGATCATTAATTTTTTGTCACATGGGCTGTTGCGTCTCATCGTGGCTTTCTGTGACTTTCAAAAGGCAGTGACAAGTTTTAAGTAACAGCATTTTATTTCTATTTTAGTTCTAATTTATTGTGTGTCATCGACAGTCAAATTCTGTCAAGGTGACAACTCAAGGAGATTGATTGTACAATTTAATTCCTGTGTTGACTACAGATTTTTTCGTTGTTTGGTGTTTTTTGGGGGGGGGAATGCTTAACATCTAACAGTAATTCTTGCAGCACAATTTCCAAAATTATTTATATCTATCGCAAAACCACTCACAAAGTTTGCGAAACTAAAAGCCCAAACGCTGCTTTGTAGTGTGGTTGTAATTTTGGAACACACACGTTGAGTGCCCAGCACTCTTTTTACAGAATCAGATTTATTGGCCAAGTACAGTATGTCAACGCACAAGCAATTTACTTTCCCAGTTACAACCCATCCAAAAATAAGCCCCGGGTAAACTGTCATGAGGAGTGCATTCATGGGCGCAGAAAGAGTGAGAATTAGAGGAGGCGGAGGAAGACGTGGGTTGTAGTTCACGGAAAATAATCCCAGCCATCTTCGGGCAGTAGGCGAGGACACCCTGAACCGGTTGCCGGCCAATCGCAGAGCACACGTAGACGAACAACCATCCGCGCTCACACTCACCCCTAGGGACAATTTGGAGTGTTCAATGAGCCAGCCGTGCATGTTTTTGGAACGTGGGAGGAAACTGGAGTACCCGGAGAAAACCCACGCAGGCACGGGGGGAGCATGCACCTTGAATAAAAATACTGGAAATTGGATCCCTGTGTTTACAGAAACATGATATCATGATAAATGTCTGACCTCAACCTGACATATCCTACTTTGTACATAGAGAAAGGAAAAGCCAGATGTGTTTTTCATTCTTCCCATCTGTGTGTAGTTGGCACATTGTGTGCTTACTAATATGACGGCCTGTATAAATTGTTGGATACAAAAATAATTTTGTACAAAGGTTTGAAGCGTTAAGCAAGACTTATTTACTTTTGCAAGAGAACTATGATGTTTTCAATTTTGGTGAAAGGTTATTTGTCTGAGGACTTTTTGCAACAATGGCCTACGGCATAGGTGTCAAACTCAGGTCCTGGTGGGCCGCTGTCCTGCATGTTTTCCAAGTCTCCCTGTTGCAACACACCTGATTCAAATGAGCAGGTTCAATGTCTGGCTTCCGCAAAGCTTGCTGATGATCTGGTCATTTGAATCAGGTGTGTTGCAACAGGGAGACTTGGAAAACATGCAGGACAGCGGCCCTCCAGGACCTGAGTTTGACACCTATGGCCTACGGTATAGTTTCTTCCATCAGAAAAAAAAGTCATTGAATACAGCGTACCCAGGAGCATGATTTTCAGTTTTCATTTTTGTGTGAACTGGATTTTTGAAAGATTAGGTTTTAAAAGATTAGGTTACAGTCCCTGCAATTGGCTGGCAAGCAGTTCAGGGTGTGCCCCCGCCTACTGCCCGAAGACAGCTGGGATAGGCTCCAGCACGCCCCGCGATCCCTGTGAGGATAATTGGATCAGAAAATGGATGGATGGATGGATGGATGGATGGAAGGTTACACTCCACACTTCACAGAATGTGCACGTGCCTGTGTGCTGCTGTTTTGGCTCGCGACAGATTTCCAATGACCTCTGCAGTCAGCTAATAAATGTCCCTGTATGAACCGAGGTAATTCTACTCTTTTCTTAATGGGAAGACTGAGTTGTCCGTTTGACAGAATCGTTTATCTTAAGTGGACGATATGCACGGTGACTAATAGTGGCGCTGTATCCAATAGAAGGGAAGTAGTTTATATGCAGACCATTGCTACCCATGATTGCTGCATTTGTGCCAGCATTTGAACTGAATGGCCTTTGCTTTGCTTCGTCCCCAACACTTAATCCTGAGTTCATTTTTCAAATCGCGGCAATGCGGGTAACTTGATGAAAAGGACATTCCGTGATGCCCACCCAACAATTAATGCTCTTATTCAAATAGTCGCCCCGATCCATGTTATCTTAAATTGGCACGGCCGGTTGTAATTTCACTTGACCGCCATCCGTGTTGCTTTCCCTACATTAATATTCAATTGCCTCTCCCAGAATGCGCACCTCTCTTTTCTGCCTCTTTACCTGTAGTGTGAATCAGGTAGTTGGCCGAGTGGTACTCTTTGCCTTCGAGGACGGTCACGCACGAAAACCCGATGAGCATTGGCACGGTGTCGATGACGTGTCTGGGAATGGACCAGCCTCGCTTGTTGTCCCATGTCAGCGCATTCCTGTCCAGCGGGTTGGGATACTGCGATCACAGAGGCAGAACAAGCTATTAAATGCTCAATCGGCTTTGATGACAGTCCTAAAAATCCGCGTCCTTTCACATACCGCATAGAGTGTGACGTTGAGGTCGGGCACGGTGACCAGACACGGCACGATGACGTCCGTGGAGTGGCGTGTGATAAAAATGGTCTCCAGATTGTTGTCGGTGGTCTCGTCCCTCCTGAGGAAAGGCTTTTCGGGGTCTGGATGCAGATGGAAAACAGCAGGTCATTAATGAGTCAACCTCATAGCAACTGGGATAATGGCAGCCATTTCAGTGAGCCAAATATATCGCCGCCTCTAAATGACCCCATAGGGCAAACAGTGCAGGAGCTTTATCGATATGACTTTGATATGCCGAGGTGTACGGCATACCACCCACATATTTGGATTCAATTTCCAACATCTTGATACTCTTTCCTCGCAGTTAATGTGGCAATAATAATGTGTCACCTATTTACGCCGCAGCTGTTATCGTCGCAAATGCTCATATTGCCGCAGCATGAATGTGTGCCAACACGCTTATCTCTTTACGCTCTACCCCCAGCGCCGCGTTGCACGCCCGACTCGGATGATGTATTACCGCTGGAAGCTCCTCACTTTTTCTTTCATTTCGCCTTCTCTTCCAAGGCCATTTGTGTTATTGCCCTACTCAAAATTGAAGAGTCGCAGAAAGCGCCACTGAAGAGATGGACGAACAACTCTTCAGAGGCAAGGACAGCTGGTATTAGGATAGTATGTAGCAAATTTGAGTGAATGTGGGTGCATGTTGTCCAGGACAGACAATTTAAAGGGCCGCCGCCTGGCTAGTTAACTGCATCCACATGCGGCCTCATCACATCCCGCCTCTCACCGAATTGTAATTGATGGCTTCATCTGCTTTTGATCAGCCCACCAGGTTAAACGTGTGGAAGTTGTTTTGGCACCTTGTCAGTGGGCATTGACATGGCTGGACCTGGCAGTTGGCTTCTCTGAGCCACTTCCCTCTTCTTCGTCCCTTTTTTCCAGCGTTCCACTGAAAGCTGCAAGGTGAGGGGACATTCTAGATGTCTCCTAACATCAATGTAATTAAAACTAATGTACGTCAAGATGTGACAGCAGAAACAATCCAGATGTCAATGTCCATTTGCAGAGACACATACTTCACATTTATTCATCGAATCGTAGAATCTGGTCTTCAATGTCTTAGAAAAAACGTTTTTATTTAATCTGATATTTCAAAGCTACTCTGGCTAACCATTCTCCATTAAACTTGAAACATTTATAATAAAAAAATGACGAGGTCAGCGCTGCCAACCCACACAAATTCACTTCCTGAACAAACTATCAGAATGTTCACATATTCATTCTAAATTCTGTCAAGAACAATACAGCAGGACTGAGTGTGTGTGTGTGTGTGTGTGTGTGTGTGTGTGTGTGTGTGTGTGTGTGTGTGTGTGTGTGTGTGTGTGTGCGTGCGTGCGTGAGAAAGATAGAGGAACAAACAAAGTGCAGACTCACACGGCACTGCCAGGCATATTTGACGAGGTTTGACAAGATTGGAGTCAGAACAATCTGGAGATGCATTCATGAATTTCAATACCATGCAGCACAATGTGAAACCAAGGGGGCCAAAGTTCACAGTAAAAGTCATTTTTCAGTCGTGATCATATCTGACAGATTTGTCTTCTCGTAGATTCTTTCCCAGGAGGAGATGAATTTGCAGACAAATGAAGCTTCGTATTGGATTTTTCATCAAATACTCATTAACCTCTCCAATTAATGCAAAATGTGAATGGAGCTGCCCACGCTTACCTTTATCAACCGCTTCGAATCTCTAATTTACAAATGGTTAATCGAGCTTGTCTCTGGGGTCTGACTGATGCAAAGTCAACAACCGTGCTTCTAATTACGCGGAAGCGGCTTTGATATTGAAATGATATTGGAATGGGAGAAGTGTTTTCGTAGAAGAGCTGATGTTTTTTTGCCCCCAAACTCCCAACTCAAAGAGAAACTAAACACCAAGCCCAGATGGCTGGGCTCACCATCTTTGCCACAAGGAGAAATGACTTCTTCAGCGAGAGAATGACTTTGGACGAAAAAGAGAAAGTGCCGACTCATTGCGGCAGCAATAAAAACAAAATGACTGTTCAAATGCAGGGAGGAGGATGATTTCTCCAAACCCATCTCTTTTTCAAAAGCGCACACCTCATATCATCTTTTTTTCCGGCTTTTCCCTATTTGCTCTTTTAGATGAGCGCGCTCCAATTTTAAGGCTCATTACTTTTTAAATTTTGGCATATGTTTTACGGATGCCCTTGCATATTTATCATGGTTAGCCGAGCTGCTTCTCCCTCTCTACCTAGATGCTAAGTTCTAAAGTTCTACTCTGTCTAAAATGTGATGAATAATTGTTAATAAGCCTCAAATGAACAGTGTGTGCATAGTGCTAACTTCTTTTGGGGGGTGGGGGGAGGAATTCATTTCAACCTTCAATGTGTAAATCATTTTGTATTTAATACAGAGTAGTGATTTCATCCATCCATTCGCTTTATAACACTTACCCTTGACTGGTTGCCACTCAGTTAAGGTAACTGTAAATGGGTACTGAAGGTAATGGAGCCTGTCTAGAAACCAAGCGGTATTCATAGTAGCACCTCAACACACCTCTCAGCTTCTACTATTAGTGTTTCTATGCAGAGGAAGGATTTATGGATGGATATAAAGCATACATCAATATGAGTACTATTATATTCTCAGTGCACATGTTGATGCTGCACCATTTGTGTTCACATAGATGCTAATTAGTGTATACATTATGCGAGTGGACTGAGAGACTAAGCTGTGGTTGTTTAGTTTGACAGTCCACTTCAACAGCTCTTTTCATGTATTGTTCAGTATTTGCCAAAATGCTGCTGGTTAAGTGAGTTGAGCTTATTTCACATACAGATCAAGACATGCTGACAGAAAAAAAAAACTCTCAAAAGTGCACTTTTATTTGGGGTGGACTGAGAACAGCAAGAAAATGAATTTGTGATTTGTGACACATTGAACCATATGGTTCTGTATCGGCTTAGTCCGCTTGACATCACTCCTGAATGGGTACCAAAAATAGTGAGTGAAATGGTGACAAGCTAATTAAGTGGGAAATAGGAATAAGTGCAATGTGGTCAGCTATTATTGTGTGTGTATGATGACTCACCCCTGACAAAGACATAAGTGCTCACAGCCGTGGTGCCGTCAATGACGGCCTTCACATCCTTGTAGTAGCAGCGGTAGTAGCCAGTGTCCCGGGCCTGCACGTCGGTAAGGATCAACTTCTTGCAATATGGCGTCTCACGTTGTCCTGGACACTCGCTGACCAGAACTGCCCGCTCCCTCAGGGGCTCTGTGACAGGCACCTGACTGTGGCGCTCGCTTAGCTTACGTTCCACCAGAGACCGGTCAGGCCAGGCCCAAGATAGTGTGTGTTGGCCCCTGAAGAGAGCCCAAACAGAGTTCATATACAGGTACAAGTTAGTCCAGGGGTAGGCAAGTCCGGTCCTAGAGAGCCGCAGTCCTGCTTGTTTTCGAAGTTCCCTCTTCCGACACACATGATTCAAATGATCAGAATCGTTTGGAGGCTTGCTGATGACCTGATCATTTGGATCAGGTGTGTTGCAGCAGGGAGAGACGGAAAACAAGCAGGACAGCGGCTACCCCTGAGTTAGTCCATCCATCCATCCATTTTCTGATCCACTTTTCCTCACACGGGTCACGGGGCATGCTGGAGCCTATTCCAGCTGTCTTCGGGCAGTAGGCGGGGGACACCCCGGACCGGTTGCCAGCCAATCACAGGCACACAGAGACGAACAACCATCTGTGCTCACACTCACACCTAGGGACAATTAAGAGTGTTCAATCAGCCTGCCACGCATGTTTTTGGAATGTGGGAGGAAACCGGAGTACCCGGAGAAAACCCACACCAAGATCGAACCCACCACCTCTGCACTGTGAGGTCAACTACCCACTGGACCACCGGGCCGCCCTACAAGTTAGTCAAGGTTTATTTCAACAGCATGGAAGTGTTGTGAAAACCTGCTAAATGTCGAGAGTTTACACCAATAAGAGTTGAAATTGTTTGCGCGTGTGAGTGGATGCCTGTCGGATATAGCCTGTAATTTCCTTTGTGCAACGATCCACACATCCCAGTTTGTTTTATGGATTAAATTGAGTTACATGAGTACGTTTAAACCTGCAGGCACTGTGTGAGCGCTCTCGCCACCTACGCATGTTCACATCTGCGGACAGTTCTAAATGATGGCGAGTGGAAACAACTCTGGAAATGGAGATAAATGTATTCTTTGGGCTGTTTTCCAGCCAGTGTGTGGGGTCACTATTTGGATCATTTTTCTTTGTAAAAATGTGATTGACAATGAAGACTTTTCCAGAAGATGCTGAAATTTTGCACGAGAAAAACCCCATAAAAGCCATGTTGGGAAAAGTCCAAGAGCAAAAAAATATGCATCAGAGGTCAATTTTCAAAACAGTGAAAGAAAACTTGTGAATGAGTGACAACTTGGCAGCAGTATGCATGACAAATATCGAATGATGATAAAATGGTGATGCTTTTCAGGATTTCAGTATTGACAATCATGTTTGGGTTTTTTCAATTCATGCAATTTTCTTTCTTTTGAAAAGAGGACATGGTCATGTCTGAGGACAATGGAAGTGACGTCATTTTCTACACATTTTATGCAAGTGATTGTCCGTCATTGAAAGATGCATTTTGTCACCTGCTAGCACTTCTGAGTACATTTTTTTTCAAGGCTGGATTCTGTACGAGGGATGGAAAAAAATACTGTGAATATATTGCACTTATTTTTTTTAACATTGTTGTAGAGCCAACGTTTTAGCCGTCATAGAAAAATCAAGCTATAAAAAAACTGTACTGTCGCCCCCAAGGCACAGGACACATACCTGCATGTGATAGTGAGGGTTTGATGGACCGGAATCACAAGGTCGTCTCCGGAGCTGTCGAGAATTGGCGGCATCATCGAAAGGCCGATCACTAGACCTGTGGAAAGGAACAAGCAACCTCTGTTGGATCATGTGTCATACAGGATCCGCCTTTTTAATGGCGCTGTTGCAGTGCTGTCAAATGTCAGACACACTTCAGTAATCTGGAACATGACTTTACAGCCTGAGCCCATATGGCAAGTTGTTCGTTACATTTACAAGCTGTAAGGAAATCTCGTGATTTTGGCTGAGAAGCAACCAGACAGACACACTGTGGGTCATTCAAAAGGTCACCCGGCACTCCTGACTTCTTCATCTTGAAAAGCTCACACGGACCGTCTTGCATCTGTTGCTTCGTGATTAAATAAACAATGACAACTTCGTTGAGCAAGCTAGTGGAAGGCACTTATCGGAAATTAACACTGATAGCTAATGCTAATCTATGCACCTAGTTATAATTACCCTAGCAACCTTTTGACTTTATTTCTTGAGAATGAAAAGTTTTCATCTAACCAAGCTGCTGAGTCATATCGATGTGCGGGTGATTAGTACATTTAAATTCAGAATGGCTCACTCACAAACTCATTTTTGGAACAATAGGGTCACCTTGTTTAATTTCACACTTGGTGTTCCGTAATATCTTTGCTTGAGCATTTAGAAGCGCGCACACAACCACAACAACCAAGATACTCTTGACTCCTCTGACCTTGAATGTTATTTCTCAATGTGGGCTGAGTTGCGTACGAGGAAAAGCATTCTGGCACTATTTGTCGCCGGCTGCATACATTTGAATAAAAAAGGTGAAATGAAAATCAAAGGACAGGCAAAGTCCAATTCTGACTACAAATCATTCAACTGCAACAAATATGAAGAGTCACATGCCCATGCAAATCCATTCATCCAATGTATTTCCTCCACGAACAAGGAAGGAAAATCTCAAGCCTTATATTTATAAACACGTAAATAGGCTCTGTTAATGATCAACGGGATCATTCGTATTGGTGAGGAAACACTGCTTTACTTTCCCTTTGTTTGGTCAAAGACAAAGCAGCCTAAATACTTTTCAAACATGAACTCACATAGATTGATTTCCCATACGAACAATCAATAAGCACCAAAACAAAACAATACGTCAATCTCCAAAATGGTGGCATGTGATGTCACGAAAACACTAACTATCAGTTGTGTAAGGAAAACCAAATTGAATAGGAAAATAATTTTTCATTTCTAAGATGTGAGTGCATCAAATTGAACCAAATCAAATCGCTACACTTTAAAATGTACTGCCCTTGAACCGTATTGCATCCCGATGGCTAGATAGCTAGATAGATATGCTGTGACAATTCCTGAGAGAGGAAAGTTGCTGCTTCATTTGTCTTGTTTTTTTTTTTAACCACAGCTATACTGATAACCTTGTAACCCATTTCTTGGTAGCTTTAACCCTCATATTATGTTGAAAAAAAATCACATTGATTATGTTGTGGGTCATTTTGACCCGTACTGTAAAAATCCACACAAAACTGTCAAAAAACAGGTTACATCAGTAACAAGTTTGTTTAACCCATCAGTTTGGGCAGTTTTAACCCCTTGCTGGATCAAACTCTTGACCCAATGTGTTGAGTTAGGTGTTTCACCCAAAATGGGTTTTGTTTGACTCAGCAGTTATGAAAGTGGACGTCAAGAAACTCTAACCATGAACACTTTACAATACAGGCAACACATATATTTGGGTAGATTTCTGCAGGTCAAGTAAATGTGGCCACTTTTGTCGATTAATAAAGTTGTAGATGTGTCACAGCTCTCATTGTGTTAAAAGGTTGGAGGCTCCTGCTAAAGGCCAACAATTATTTGTTTCCAAAATCCTCTAATGCCACTCCTCGCAGTGTTGTATCCTTGGCAACAGAACTAGGGCTCCACTGCCTCACACCGCAAAGAAGATTGAACAGCAATATGCGCGCCAGGCAGTAAATTCAGTCAAATCCAAGTCATCGACTAAGTCATATCAAGACTAGAGGCATTGTTATGATTGCCGTTTCCTGGTTTGTTTGTTGATCCCAACACCAAAATAGCAAAAACCATTAAGACAATTTCCGTGAAATTTTGCAGAAGCTACGAATACATTCAAATCTGTTGCCCGCCTGGATCACATATGCAGATGAATTCCGTTTCTCTTTCTCCATTTCAATCATAATAGAACTGGAATAATCATGTGGGAGGAATTCTGAGAACCTAGAGAAAACCCACGCAAAAACAGGGAAAACCTGCAAACGCCACAATGAACTGCCTCACAACCCTGAAGCTCAGAATTGTAAGGCAGATGTGCTAATCGCTATTTTGCCGTGCTGTCCGAAAGGGTGCCTTTGCCTTACATTATGACCTAGAACCAAGACATGGTGTGCTAACATGTACCAGATGGACAAATAAACACAATTAAGGTCCCTGGAGGAATTTAAAAAAAAACAAACCATTGGTTAACCTCAGCAATTGCCATTGTCATTCTTTGAGTACTAGTTTGTCGTTCCCAATGATTGTCGATGAAAAGACCAGTCAGCACAAAAGCCTTCAAGTGACGAATGGTGCGAGGCCATGAGTAAGCAACTAGTTTGTCGAGGCCGACGTTCACCAATGAGTGTCCCTTTGCCACAATACATAGGCGACTGTTCCTCAAAAGATGCTGCCAAATAGCAGCCTGGCAAAAAAACGAAACAAAACAGCGTACAAAAGCAAATTAATTTCAAATTTGTGTTCGTCATTAATTAGTGACTCCTGGTGTCTGCGATGATTCTCTTTTGTTTGGGTGCGAATCAGGCTCCCACCTGATCTGCCTTTGAAAAGACAGCCATGCTGACAACACGTTGTCAGATTATCCCAGCCTTGCTCACGACTCTCGCACCAAGTGCCTGAACTTTCTAGATGTTGTTGTCCACTCTTCATAATCTGATACTCTTGGTGTTTTGTGTCAGAAAGATTTGCTTAGTACAGTGAAATCAATCATGTTTGCAGCAAGAATTTTTTCACAACAAAAGGGGGTTTTTCCTGTCCTAATGACAACGAAAAGCCGTATGTGTACACGCAATCATATGTTACTTATTTTCAATAGTGCATAAGAGGCACACCTTATTTGACACTTCATATACAGTGTAGAAAGAAAAAAAAGGAACGAAACGAAATTTATGATCAGCAATTTCTTGGATAATGTCTTTTATTTTGCTTCCTCCATCTTTCATTTTGATCACTTTTACCCTCTCTTCCAGCGTCAGAGCGCTTCTTTTCTTAGCTGTTTGACATCCAAAGGTCCGTTTTGTAGCCATTATAGCAATGCAATGTTCATGCTGCGTCTGAATCTAACGATAACAGATACTTCCTGGTATCCCGGTGGCTTTTCTTTCCACTATCTCACTGTCTCTAACTCGACCTACCGTCAATCGCCACCCAAGACAGCGTTGCTCAGCTGATAAACTTTGAAAGTGTTTGAAAACGGGACGTTTCGTAGTCCTCGGTGGCCATAGTTAGCGCGATGGAACTCGCCTTCTCTCTAATTAGCGCTCCAGTTAGCGTAAGCTTTTTAGCATGATAACAAGTAAAGCATTCGAGGAAACGTTCGTTTATTTGAATGTCCGTCGAGCCATAAACAATTTACTCTGAGCAGCTAATCCATAGGTGTCAAACTCAGGTCCTGGAGGGCCGCTGTCCTGCATGTTTTCCAAGTCTCTGTTGCAACACAGCTATTCAAATGAATGTCAGCAAGTGCGAATGCCTGACATTAAACCTGTTCATTTGAATCAGGTGTGTTGCAACAGGGCGACTTGGAAAACATGCAGGGCAGCGGCCCTCCAGGACCTGAGTTTGACACCTATGAGCTAATCGATGCATTCCACGCTATCTTCCACGGATCCAGCTACAGTATCTACACACACAGACAGTGAGGTCCCTCTTGGCCAATCGGAGGCCAGGATGATGCTCGGTAAGCCAATGGCAGAGCAGCTATGAGTATGTTGCGTCCAGGAAACTTGCAGCCGTGACCAAAATAAACACCGTTCACTATGTCAAGCAGTGTGGTGGTTGCTGTTGCCACTTCCGAACAAAGCAGTAAAGGTCGCTGTTGGATTATACTTCGTTGTAGAGAATGTCTTCGCGAGGCAGGAGCACAGAAAATGATTTCGTATAATGCAACAGGGGTTTTATTGTCGTATGGGGGACAGGAGAATGGGAATGGTGTTAATGCATTAAGATTTTTTCACATTAGGGGGTATTTTCGCCCATGTAGGTTTCGTTCTAGAGGAGTTTCACTGTAATTGGATTTTTCTTTTCCTTTTGTGGCAAGCTATTAATGTTTGTATTTTCTTCGTTGCCTTTTGTAAGCACTTTTAATTTGTGCGTTTTTCCTGATTCATTGTTACCAGGGTCTGTCATGATCCTGCTTTTGTGTTTCTCCAGCCGGTATCAGAGGAGGGCCGTCCCTCCAGTTTGCACACCTGCTGCCAATGTAATCAGATGACTATTTAAGGACTCCCATGTGGTCATGTCTCTGTCGGATAATTCGGTTTGCTCACGATTGTTACAAGTGTTGAATTCATCATCAGATCAAGGGTCTCCAACTCCTGGCCTGGAGGGCTACTGTCCTGCCTGTTTTCCAGCTCTCCCAGGAGCAACACACTTGATTCAAAGAATCAGAATCGTTCTAATGCTGCTTCAGAGCTGGCTGATGAGCTGATCGTCTAAATCAGGTGTGTTGCAGCTGGGACAGCTGAAAAACAGGCAGGACAGTAGCCCTCCAGGCCCAGAGTTGGAGACCCCTGATCTAGATGTTCCATGTTCTTTCGCTGCTTTTGCTCACGCCACGATTTCTGCACTTACCTTTGTAAATAGTTTTTCGTTGTAATTATGGTCACAGTTGTTGAACTATACACGTTTGGGTTTATTTATTGACAAGCAATTTCCATTTATGTTTCTATCATCAGCTTTTTTGCACGCATTTTGGCTGTCTCGTTTGCTTTGTTCACCGTTCTAGAGTCCAATTCTGTCCAGAGCTTTTCGGAAACCTGACAGCATCATTGTTTGGACTTTGTTGGTCTTGCGTTGCACTTTAATACATTTCTGTAAAATATCTATTGTTGTCTAAATTTGTTTCATAAATTTGTGTAAAAGATCTATCATTGTCTACATTTGTGGGATCCACTTCTGTTCCGGAAGTCCGCAGCCTGTGACAAATTACTTGGTAGCAGTCGACTCACGAGTCCTTCACGGTATCGATACCAGGGCATGGTGACAGGGGTGCTGAGTCCCAGAGGCTCAAAGTTACACTGTGCTGCTATCTGCAATTTTTTTTGCCATTCCCAACCCATAACGTCTCGATTGGGTCCCTCATTTTTCTCAAGTTCTCTCAAGGCTTCCTATGGCTGAAACGTGGATGCCGGGAAGCTTTGGACCATCTTTGTTGCAGTATAGCGTGACGAGAGTCTGCATCAGAGCTTGATGGCACAATCTACAGCTTAAAACCAAACAAAACAAAAAAAAGTTCATGTTTCAGTCTTTTTCTGTCAACAACTGATTCACAAATCTATCTCTTGCACCAAAAAGTGCAAAAGGGCCTATTATTCGCATGCATGCTGGACAGTGCATTCACATTGCAGCAGAATGTGACACGACTTTAAAATACTGTGAGATGCTGAGGAATTCATATGCATCCAGTCGCACTACGGACTACCTCCAAGTTTTTATGCCCCGTAACATACTGTAATGTTTTATTGTGTTTATCCAATTTTCCACGGCAGACTAGGATTCTTTCTGGTGCCTGCCGTGGCAAATATTTTTTACCCTGAAAAATCTCGCCAGGCATCCACAACACTCACAGCCTATCATCTTTTGCCCATTCCTCCCTCCACGTTGTCTTTCGACAATCCCTTTTTTGGTGGCTGCCATGACTGCGGGGAACGCAGTGTAAACATCGCGTTGATGCTAATCGTAGTCCAGGAAAAGTAATAACACAATTTGGGTGTATGGTGCCAGGGGGATACTATTTTTAGACATAACCTATTTTGTTTGAGGATTTTCTGCTTTTCTGCAACAAACGGCTTAACTCATCATTTTCCTAATGATTTCCACACAACGCTCGAGTACCCGTTAGCCTTACAGATTTCTTTAAAGTCGTCCCAATTTACACGGTGCAAAAAGCATGTACAACACCAAGAGGGATGTGATGAGCAGCGTTTTTCCTAAAGCCTAAAAGTCGAGTTTTTTTTTGTGAAAATATAAATTCAATTAAAATGTGTCTAGCCTATAAAGGAATATTAAAACAAAAATAGCCAGGAGTGCAGGCAGAAAATAGACAAAATATTTTATCCTCAAGAAAACAAAAAGAACTTGATTAATCCCAAACATGCTGAATCCAAAACTGCAAAGTGACAAGCAATACTACAGGTGACTCAGTGACCTAAAATCTATCAGTGCCAAATGAACACCTCTCTACTACTAAAGCTAGACTCACAAAGCAAAATGTGCTTGCCAGTATCACATCTTTTTGTTTAATTACTTCTCATTACATTTGTCAGTTTCTAGTTATTTAAACAATCTACTTTTCTTTCTTTAAACAAGAGGCTACCAATCATTTTCTATGTCCACGTGAGTGTACAGACAAGCCATCAACCAAAAATTAACAGCTTTGCTGAATATTTCTGAATAAATTCCAAGGCACATACACAAATGTTGGCATTATTATTCCTTCTGGTAGACGTGTACCGAATGATAAGCTCCCAACATGACAGTTTTCGTGATGAATGCTTGCCTACCCAATCCAATCAGTTGTGAAATCGTCCTATGACAGACAGAATGCAAATTGTGAGTCTATATTAAATGCCATGACCGACTCGCATGCCCTGAAAGGCCCAGCATCAGGTCATGAACACAAAAGCAAAGGCGCTCTTGCTCCGTCTTCAGCTTCTGCTGTTCCAAACTTATAGCAACCACAGCAGAAGGAAAAGATGGCATCACATTGTAAAAACTCCCTTCGTCAAGAGTAGCCTTACACACCCAGCATTCCCCCATTATCTCCCACTTGCTTTGGATGAGGCTGCATGGGCAGCAGCTTTAGCAAGGAAGCCCACACTTCTCTCTCTTTCTCTCTTGAGCTAGTTGGCCCAAATCTTCCGGGGGAATCACAAAGCAGTTGAGCCGGAAGACATTGTTACGAAAGCGTGTCCTGGTTCGTCCATCGGACTTTCTCTCGGTGGGAATCACTTGGAACACCTCACCAAGGAGGCGTCCAGAAGGCAACTTGATCAGATGCCCGAGCCATCTCATCTGGCTCCTCTCGATGCGGAGGAGCAGCGGCTCTATTCTGAGCCCCTCCCGGATGACCAAGCTTCTCGAAGGGAGAGCCAAAACACCCTTGCGTAAGAAACTCATTCGGGCCGATTTATATGCGAGATCTTGTTCTTTTGGTCACGGGCTGTGGGATGTGACCAAAAGAGGGGAAGTGAGGGGAAGAATGTATGTCGACTAATAAATCAAGGATTTTGCATTTTGTGGACCCTCACCTAGGACATGTGTGCCATGGATGGCCCCGACAGGGGCAGAAAGCCTCAGGCAACTTAAGTCCTTTAAGATCTTTGGGACACACAACCCCCTCCAACATGATAAGGTGATGGCTTATGGAGGGGGAAACTTTGCTTTATCATTTGCATATGTCCACCTCTGACATTGGATTCCGGTGTGACTTTAGGTTTAAATAGAGCAAAGAGACTTTGCATAACTTTGAATAAGGTAAATATAAGGTCTTTCTTTGTGGCCCCATTGCAACTGCTGATGGACATTTTGCAGAACCGTAATGCGTGTTGGGTTAAACAAAGTGTGTAAAATGTAGAAGGCCATCCGTCGTGCTATTCGTACACGATCATGTTTGATGATGACGCTTGCTCCAAGGGAGGGGAGGATGGGTCGGGTAAGGGGCGGGGGGATAGTGTGTCCAATCCATCGAAGATGTGTCTTCGCCACGGCTGCTTCCATGCAGATGGAATTGGTGCTTTTAAGGATGTCTGTATGGGGAACTCGATCTTTCCAGGACAGGCCAAGGATCTTTTGCAGGCAGCGGATGTGGAAGGCCTCCAGAGTAGTAATGTGCCGACGGTATGGGGTCCATACTGAGATAATGCATTGTCCAGAGCAATCTTGGTACAGATCCTCAGGTTTCGGTTTTCAAAGACCCTGCTGCGTAGGCGAGCAAAGGCTGATGATGCTTTATTGATACGGGTGTGCACTTCAGTGTCAAGGAAGCAGTTTGAGGACAAAGGGGAGCCAAGGTAGGTGAAATGGTCCACTATGTTTAGTGGAGTGCCATTAAGCTGGGGGATGTGGAAGTTGGGGTAGCGAGTTGGAACATGACCTGAGTTTTTTTAATGTCGCTCTGAAGACCAAAGGCTTGGTAAAGACTGGAAATGGTGTTGAGGGCATGCTACATAGAGTCTGAGCTGTGAGCTAGTATATCACAGTCATCAGCATACTGAAGCTCACAGATCTGACAGATTTTTGTCTTTCTGTGGTCCTGGAGCCATCTGATGTTGAAGAGCCTTCCATCTAGGCGGTACACCATATGTCCCATTCCACGGTGGAAGAGGCACGTGATGGCAGAGAGGAGGATGTTAAAGAGCACTGGAGCCAAGGCACAGCCCTGCTTCACCCCAGCGTTCAGCTTGAAGAGCTCTGACTAGAGTTCTCCGATGAGCACGCTGGCTTGCATCCCATCATGCAGCTGCTGCTGGACGATGCAGAGAAACTTGGGTGGCACCCCAAGTTTGGAGAGGTGTTTCCAGAGCAACTCACGGTTGACGGTATCGAAGGCTTTGCTGAGATCGATGAAGGCTATGTAGAGGTCCTTGTGATGTTATCTGCTCTTCTCCATTAGCTGCCAAAGATCATGTCAGTGGTCAGGGGTTGATCTAGTCTTGCGCAAGCCACACTGAGTTTCCGGAAGCATAGATTCTGAGATGTGCTTGGCCAGCCTGCCGAGCATGATTTTGGACAAAACCTTTCCTGCGGTAGAGAGGAGAGAGATTCCTTGGCTATTCCCACAGGCTGCTCTGTCCCCTTTCTGCTTATAAATAACAACGATGTTAGCATCCTTCAAATCCATGTTCTCAGATGTTTTGAATCAGGAGGTGCAGTCAGCGCGTGAGGAGATAACCTCCATTTTTGAAAACCTCTGCAGGGATGCTATCAGGTCCAGCGCTTTTGCTATTCTTTAGGCCCGCGAAGGCTTGCTGGGTTTCAGAATAAGATGGTGGGGTGTCGAGGCTGATGATTGGTGGCAGATCTGGGAGATTGTCCAGAATGTATAGGTTGACAAGGTTGGTGTGGTTGAGAAGATTTTCAACGTGGTTTGCCCAACGAGCAAGGATCCCATGGTGGTCCTGGAGGAGTGCAGAGCCATCAGCCATCGGACTGGAGTAATTGCACGCTTCTTGGGACCATACAGTGCTTTGATGTCATTGTAGAAGCCCTGGGTGTTGTTCCAGTCTGCCAGGTTTTGGATCTCATGTGCCTTCTGCACCCACCAGGTGCTCGCTGGGTCACTGTTCTAGCTGCAGTAAAGGTGGCTTTCTGGGTGAGAGATGGAGGGCAGGACAGGAGAGTTTTATTGGCCTCATGTGTTGCTTTTATAAGTGTATGTATCTCGGTTGAGTTGCAGTCAAACCAATCCTGGTGGGGTCTCCTTGACTGGCCAAGCACCTCCGAGGCAGTACTATGGGTAGCCTGGCGCAGAGCTGGCCAGTCAACTGATTCCTCCGGGATTTTGTCAAGGTTTTCAGCAAGGATCCACCTAAGGTTGGCTTTGGTGGTGGGGTTGTTCAGTGCTGCACAGTTGAGCCTTTTGTTGGGAGCTGTCCTTGGACAACAGGGTTAAATGCTCATGAGGAGTTTGGATCTGACCATGAGGTGGTCAGTCCAACACTCAGCTCTGCGCATGACATAGGTGATGACAACATCCTGTATGTCCTTTTGACGGACAATCACATAGTCCAGGAGATGCCAGTGTTTGGAGCGGGGGTGCTGCCAGCTGGTCTTTAACCTGTTCTTCATTTGGAAGATGGTGTTAGTGATGACCAACTGATGGGACAGAGGGAGAGGAGCCGAAGGCCATTGATGTTCATTTTTTCCCACTCCATGCTGGCCAATAACCTTACTCCAGACCAGGTGTTCCGTGCCCACCCTAGCATTCAAATCTCCCATGACTATGAGCTTGTCCGTAGCCGGTGTTTTCTGCAGGATGGTGTCCAGAGCTCTGTAGAAATCCTCCTTAGTATTGTGCTCGGCATTCAGAGTTGGTGCGTAAGCACTGATGAGTACGGCGAAGCGTTCGTTTGCCAGGGGAATGCGCCATGTCAGCACCCTTTCATTGATGCCGGTAGGGGATTCCGGGATGCGCTGCAGCAGTTGGGACTTCTCAGCAAAGCCAACTCCATGGTTTCAACGAGTGCCTTCAGGGACCCCTTTATAGAAGAAGGTATACCCTGCATCAACTTCTGTCAGGGAGTCCTCTCCATGTAGTCTGGTCTCGCTGAGAGCTGCGATGTCGATGTGATACCTCGCGAGCTCTGTGGCCACAAGTGCTGTCCTCCAGTGTGGCCTGAGTTTCAGCCAGGTCCAACAGTGGATGTTCCACAAAGCTATACGTAAATGTTTAGTCATGAACAACATAATGAGTTACATTATGGCATTCAATCACAAAATTCAATATCAGAGGTCAGCAAAATGTGTTGTGAGAGAGATTAATATAAGAACTGAGAGGAAGGGAAGGTCTCTTGTAAAGTCAGTCACAACACTGAAATTACAGGGTCTGACATTAAAATGATGAACTGAGGATCCCTATTGGTAGTGTCTGATTAAATCCATTACAGCTAACATGCAAAAATGCACAATCCCCTAATGAAGACGAAAAAGTAATACTTTTGCTGAAATATAAAACTAAGAGTGGTGCTTTTGCATTCCTAAAATGAGGCAGATTTGACAACCAAGTGTGTGTTGTGGAAAGGAGGCGACAGAACAAAACAAGCAAGTCAAGTCACATTTCAAGCTACATAATTACCCATTATTTGATCAAATTTTACAGGGTGCAGTCGGCTGCTAATTAGACAACCTCAGTGGCAGTTCATACAACAGCTACCCCAAAGTGATAACACTGGTATTCATCGAAATTATTATCAATTCCAAATTAACTTTCTAAAAAGAAAACGGACAAATTGAAGCCCAGCGAGCTGGTCAAATTTGAGTGTAAAAAAAAATCCCGTTCAAGAGTTGATAGCTTTCTGAATTTGAAAAAAAATCAGCATTAAAGCAATTGGCGTATGAGACGTTGACAGGAGTATGGATTCTGCCTCTCATCTGAAATGCATATGAGTTGGCCGGGTCCGCAATGGAAAATTTGGGCCCGGATTCAGTTGTTGACTTGTGGAAGCAAAGAATTTCGAAGTTGAACCATGAAGAAAGGACAAGTCCTTTCCAATATATTTGCTATTTTAAAAAAAATGATAATACTGTACTGTAATGCTGAGGATAATGGCAGCTGTTGATAACAGGACATTCAGTTTTTCAATAGGAGCAAAAAATGTCAACGCATGAAAATGCCATATTTTAATTAATGTTCTAATCCTGAAAGGGCACTCTTTTGTTTAAATCATTCTGATGATATTAAGGAGCAGTCATTTTAGAGTAAGGTCACAGCCTATTAGACTTTTATGGGCCATTGTTTAGTTGAAGCCAGTTCTAGAAGTTCTTCATGCTTTTCTTTTTTTCTCCACTAGTGGGATTGAAAAATGGATTAAGAAACGGAGGGTTGTTCTCTGAGAAGAGAGGTCAATGCAAGGATTAGTTTTCTCACTGCCCTCAGCCTCCAGCCATCTTCTTCCACTTCCTCAGTCTCTTCTTGAATACAATTCATCCATCCAACCATCCATTTTCTGATACGCTTCTCCTCATGAGGGTCGCGGGCGTGCTAGAGCCTGTCCCAGCTATCTTCGGGCAGTGGCCGGGGGACACCTTGAACTGGTCGCCAGCCAATCGCGGGGCACGCATAGACTAACAACCATTCACTCTCATACTCAGACCTAGGGACAATTTGGAGTGTTCAATCAGCCTGCCTGGCATGTTTTTGGAATGTGGGAGGAAACAGGAATACCGGGGAAAAAAAACATGCAGGCGCGGGGAGAACATTCAAACTCACACAGGAATCGATCCATGCACCAAGCCTCCTGAATACAATTCATCTCCTCCATTTTTTTTTTGCAATTAGTGTACTGACTGATGCTGCACTTTTCTGAATTCACTCTCACACAGACACAAGTGGACAATTAAGCCTTCAATAAACCTGACATGTATCTGGGGAAAAAAAAGGTTTCCATTTCATTCTATTATACTGTACATTCAAATTGATGAACTCTGGTACAATTCCAACGTAAATGTGCAAAAGTTCGAATACAGCTACTGTCATTTTCATTCTTAGTCCCTTGGCACGTGCCATAAAACAGAGACAAGACATTTCACACCAGGAAGAATTATGAAAGGAAATAATTCGGGGGTTTTTTTTTAATTGTAATTTGACAATTTTAGGGATTCAATCATTGTCCATTTTTTATCAATATTTTGGCCAACTGTATTTTAAAAAATTTGTGGCAGAAGTCAGAGCAATATATGAAATGTCGCCTTGTCTCTACAGTGGCATTAAAATAAATTACACATCACCAGAACTAATTATTTCTTACTGCTGCTTTAGCAAAGCTTCAGAAAGGAGATCAGCCCAGGGGCTGTAGCTGAGCTGGCCAATTTGAAGAAGCATGCAGAGAAGTGTTTGGCAAAAAAGATGAAACAGATGTTTGCACATGCATTTAGTAAGGCTTTTTTTTTTCATCATGAAATGCATTAGATAACTCCGTACATATAGAGGTTGAGCATGAGGGGGGTGTGCGGTTATTTTCCTCTGCAAACCATTCCAGCTGACCCTTGATTGAATCGGCATTTGCAGAGGGCTTTGGCAGCACATGATTTTCCAGGAGGATTACCTAAAAACTGAATGATGGCAGGCTTGTTGACAACCGCGTTATAAATCCAACACGTCGCGAGGAGCCAAAAAATAACCAAGATTCATGCTCTCGTCCCCCATGCATTCTTGAAGCTTGCATAGAGATAAACATGCAATCTTTCAAATCCTGTGATCACTTCACACTCGGAAGAATGATTAAAATCATGGAAGGGAACAAAAAGTAAAAGATCAGTAAACATTTCTTTGCAAAGTCCAGACATTCCCCCTGAGATATGTGGTTGTTTGTGCGCTTGTGAAAAATCATTCTCACTGTGGAAGTAATGTGCATGTAGCCTTCACCAACACCAACCAAGCAAATATGTGGGGGGAAAAAACAAACAAACAAACCTGAATGGCCTATAAAACTTTTGAGGTTGAACTCAAAGAGAAAAGAATATGCTCCATCCCTTGAAAAAGTTAACACATTTAAATGTGGCGCATAAGTAACAGTATTTAAAGACCCTGTATAGTGAATTCAAAGGCATTGTATGTTTGTAAATAGATCACGCATGTTTGAAGATGGCGCTGCTCAAAAAATAAAACCTATACAGTATAATAATTGATCAGGGATTCAAGTCAACTTTTCTAAATTACTTTGCCCTCATTTTTTTGGTCGAGTAATCAGGTTTTCATGATAATAATAGTAATCATCATCATCATCATAATATTTGTAATGTAATAACATAATCAGTAAATCTTATGAATTAAGGGTTTAGGTTCAGCAACAGCTGGAATTTGGCGATAGCGGCATTCAGTGACGCATTTGGGTCACCTCTCCCCGACGATATAAGAAATACAGTGCTTTCTTTTTCATCAGTGGTTATCCGGCACAATTGTCACATTGGCCAGCTAACTATGCCTCGTCCCCGAAACACATCTTTTCTCTGTATAGTCTGCTGGAACGGGTGCTTTCGAGCGCCTCATTGTCCCCCATGAGTGTGAGCAAGACACAAGAAAGAAAGAGGAAGAGCAGGGAGGGATGAAAAATGACCGTAATATTCATATTTCAAACACTCTCCAGAACATGCACATCGAGGTCGTTTTAATTAATTGATATTAATTCAGCACAGTCAGAACGTGTGGTTTTAGTCAGGATGAGCTTGTTTTAGACAAGGGGTTAATGCTTGATAATAACTAATTGGCGCTCAATCAGAATACCTTATTAAAACTTGCTTCAATGTACATTTGGTTTAAATGTAAATTAGGCTGAGAATGCCACAGAGCCATTAGCTACAGCTTCAGTTTCAAAGAGGTTTTCAGAGAACAATTTACAAATTGGTTGCTGTCAACGGAAGCCAGAAAAATATTTGCCATTAGATTTAAAGGGAAATGCAGCAAATTAGTTTTGCGATATATACAGTGTAGAGAAACGCCTGCAAAATATGCTGATGCACAATGTGTGCATATTTGCCTCAAGCTCAGGTCTTGCTTTGGAACTGCAAATATCAGTCATGGCGGCTTAATTGTCTTTGCATAGCGACTGCCTGTAATTTGTACCCTGCTGTGGTGTGTTATCCTTTCTTTTCGCCTTTACAGTCCTGCCTGATTGAAAATGCACCCGCACACATACACAAAAAGGGATGAGTCTCAAATATTGCCCCTATTCTGTAGCCCCCACCCCGAGCAAAAAGTCAATGAATTTTTAAAAACAACACCCCGCAAACAGACAGAGGGTTATCCACCAAATGAAAAGAGGCTTATGAAAATTAACATTTCCTTCACAGATATTAAAGCAACATGGTTTTTTAAAAACTCCCATCAACCAATATTTCAAGCACAGTAAACAATTTAAGAGAATTTAAGATTTTCTCAAGCAAAACGAAAGGATCATCTCAAACTCGATTAATAATAGGGCACTACAGTAATGCAATTGTCCATCCACAGGAGAAAAATCAAAAAACTGATTACAGAGCAGCATTTTGTACAGTGTGTCTTGCAGTAAAAAATAAATAAAAACATACAGATAGATAGATAGATAGATAGATAGATGCAGTAATCCCTCATTTATCGCGGGGGTTACATTCCAAAAAGAACCAGTGATAAGTGAAATCCGTGAAGTAGGATTTATAAAAAAAAAAGAAAAAAATGTGAGAGGGACGAAATTTCAAATGTGCTGTATGTGAAACATACAGCACATTTGACAATGAAGTTCTACTTGGTACTTGATAGTCAGCTTTATTTTTTACAGTTATTATTCAATACTGAACTATGTATACAATGCAGAGGCGATTGCTCCAGTGTCCTCCCACATTCCCAAAAATGCAGAGTATGTTAATGGACACTCAAAATTGTCCCGAGGTGACCCCTGCGATTGGCTGCAACCAGTTCAGGGTGTGTCCGGCCCACTGCTCGATGACAGCTGGCATAGGCTCCAGCATGCCTTGTAAGGGACTCCATTAAACATACTCCATTCATAATAAAACGAATAAATACACCAGTAAAATGAATTTAGCATTGACATGCTCCGAATATCATTCAATGAACATTTCCGTTGATCGTCTATGTTGCTGAGCTGCCTTCCTTTCCTGGCTGATGCACTGAATAAAATTGTTGTTGAATTCACACAATGTTATTTCAGCAAGTGGTTGCACAAAATAAAATCATCTGGATCCAGGTAAAATTTGGAAGTAGACTATACATCTGGTTCAAAAATGTATCTGGATCCAGATGATTTATTTCATGCAGCCACTTGTTGAAAAGAAAAACTCAACACTTGGGGAGTGGTGGGAGTGGGCGGGGGCAACACACCTGCTGACGACAGATAAGCCGCATGTGCATGTGCAAAGAAAAGCTGCCACGAGGCACTCTAATCCAGTTAAAAATGTAAAGCTCCTTTTGATGGGCAGACGAATGCAAGGCAGACGTCATCAACGGTGCATGTGAAGCAAATGCTTCTCATCATGGGAACAGAGGAAGGCACATGAAAGCTTGTGTGAGAAGTAGCGCTCTGTTTTTCATGGTGAGCAAATTTCCTGTTTTCTTTATCACATTTGTGCATCTCCCATTTCCCTTTTTCATGGCGAAGGAGATGTTCCCGCTCCTGTTTCCTTGCTCCTCCGTGGTTTGCTCCCTGAGCAGTTGTACGGCAGGAACAGGAAAAGAGCGACATTGCGTAAACAAACAAGGATAAAGGATGCATCATGGGAGTCATGAAGGGATGTGTTTTTCTATTGATGTTGTAGCAGGTTGATGAACAATACAAAACTCATTCCGGGATTGACAGAATTGGCTTAGACACTCATGTTCCCTATTGAAGTTGTCCACTTGAATGAGAAAGCCCCGAACGGATTTGCTCATAGCTTTCCCATCGAGCGTTACAAGAATGACAAGGACTGCTACACGTTCATGTCAGTGACGAGAAATGTGGCCAAGCGCCAAAAGTGGGGCACTCTGCACATCCGGCGAGGACGGGAGGCCATGTAGGCCACGGAGCAGACCCGCACTCCGAATACGAAGTCACCCGGTCTCGGGCTATAATGTACTCCCTCTGACTCCCCGAAAAGAAAGGGCCCGCTTCCTCTGTCGTGTGGACACAAGGCCAGCCAGGAGTCGGCCTGACGGGCTTTGATTTCATTGTTTGCGTGTGAAGGGGGATGACATTCACTACGTCCCTGTCCTCTCCACATTTGGGGCAGTTTGGTCTTTCCAACATCCTGCCAGGGGAAGGGTGCCAAATTAAGGATGCCGCGACACGCCATCTGGCTCAGCTTCCGATGTTTAAATCCACTGTCCCGGCCTATTTTCTTCCTGTACCTGCCTCACAGGAACACTCTTCCTCTGCTGTGATCCATTTATGCCTGCCATCATTTTTAGCACAGTCCCCCCCTGCTGAGGACGCATCTAGTGTGAGTGATGATGAGGCAGTTAAAATTTCCCTTTGAGTCAAGAAAGTACAAAAGATGGCCCGCAAAGGTCCCAAAACTGTCAAACCGCAGTACTTCCCCGAAGGTTGAACTTTCAAGTGCGCTTGTTATCGAATTCCTCGAGACTGTGCTCACATATACAAGTCTACGTGTCTGAGAGGTAAATCACTAAAGTGGGTAGCGCTGAAGTGAAGGACAGAGGCCAAAGTCAAGCCTGCTGGGTCAACAGCATGCTTAATGCCTAAACGGAGGCAAGCGGGTCATTTGACCAAGTTTTCCCAGTGACCCCTTACCTATGAATACCAAGCATCTGCGCATGACGAGACAAGAGGTGTGTTAGGTTAAGTGTGCGTATGCCACCAAATTACAATCACCCTGCTGCCTGCAACTGGGAAACACAATAGCAAAGGTGGCTCTCATTCTGAGTCTTCTAATGATGCTTGTTGCTAAGCAACATAGTACTTTGGAGCATTGTAATGCTCACAAAACAGTCCCCGTGTTTAGGACCCGGTTTCCATTTCGACGTGTGTGGAATGGCCAAGCGACAGAAGTTCACGACGACAGAAAAATATTCCTTGGTATGTGATGGTTTGACTTGAATATATTCCCTGGTTGTTGTCGAGTTTGGTTTGAAGATTTCTAATTGAAATCGACACAACGTGTATGAAGTTGTACACTGCATTGCTTGCATGGCAAACAATGCAGAAACGTGTGTGTCCGATTGCTCAATCCTTTAATCAGGCACGGCACTTGGCATACTCTGATCATACACCAACAGTTGTATCAAGCTCGGAAAATAAAAAAGAAAGGTTTGTAAAGTATTGAATTTGAATTGAACTTTATTGTCAATTGTCAACAAGTATGTGAATTAATATATGTCATACAAAAATAACGTAGGCCTATTTATGCGAAAAAAGTTTAATCTGTGCGGACCACTCATCAGTCTATCTTTAGTGGTGATTGCATTATACAACGCCGTTGTGGAAAAGTGGTGACCTGCACATTGATTACGCAATGACAATTAAATGGAATGTTACAAGCTGTGTAGATTTCTCCCTTTCATATTCACGGTTTTCACATTATGCCCAGAATATTTGTATCGGGCCCTATCAGTCCTTGACTATAAAGGTACCATATTGAAATTTTCATGTAGCTGTATTTTAAATACTGTACAGGCCTACATTATAACATAATGAACTTAAAATGTTTGTACCATTGTTCAAAACTATATTTCACTGTAGAATCTCCCTGGATATTTTGTCTTGCATTTGTGAGGATTAAATGCTTCAATGTGTTCAAGGAGGAACTCAAGAAGGCCAACTGAAAGTTACAGATGATCAACCATCCACCACAAGGCGTAAAGATCAGCCATCAAACAGCAGGTCTATCGGCTTTGCAGCAGCATCCAGCAATTTGGCGCCATTCTTAGTGCTTTATAAAGACTTCATTATTATTATGTATCTCTTATTTTTGAAACACTAATATTGACAATTTATTCTGTAAAATAAAGCAAAACTGACAAGTACTCAGATATTGTTCGTTTCTGTCACGGGGCATGCGGGGGGAAACAAAAAGCATTTATGCTTACGGCATCAAAATGGGATTTAATTAAAAGTTCATTCTGTGCGAATGAGCTAGAATGTAATGGATCGTTACGGAGTGTAAAATCAGAGTCATCGGGCAAATTGGATGGAAAGATTAGATGCATTTCAAACAGAAAAGCAACATGGAAATCAATCATTTCTTCTGAGAATGGTTTTTTTCCTCCAAAAGTGATGAATACAAAGGAAAACAACCAGGGGTGGATATAAGGAAAAGGGATACATGACTGATGGATGGATGACTGGAAGGAGGGATGGAGGCAAGAGGAATATGTGATTGAATGAATAAGGTAAAACGGCACCCTGCATAATGTGTTGCGTTAGGTATTTTTTCCATAAAGGAGGGTATGACAAAAATGCTGGTTCAAGAGGGATGTCAATTTATCAGCGCTCGTTGTGGAATGAAACTTCGAATGAAATGCTTCATTTGAAAGATGACGCTGCCTTTGCATAGATTGATGTGCAGAAAACAAGTCGAGCTCAAAAAGGAAACAAAAATGCCACAGATGGTTCCCATCAACTATCTTCGACCAACACGGACACATTTTTGGCCTTGTATGTGAATTCCTACAGTTGAAAAAGCTTATCTCTCATCTTTAGTCCTGTTTGGGCTTTTGGTGCTCGAACCTGATGTGAAAGTGACTGAGCAGACATGTATATGCCCATAGAGGCCTTGCTGCTCGGCACTAGTGATGAATGAAGTACTGGTCTCCATTTATTTGGATTGCGGCAAACTTCTCATGCGGGGCAGCAGAATTCCTCCCTCCTATGTTTTATTCTCCGGCCGACAGAAGAAAATATTCAAGGACATGCCCTCATGCAGTCCTGAGGCTGTATCGTGAGATCAGCGGAAGGAAACGTTGGTTGTTGTTGGCTCAAATGAGACGACCATAAAAGTGGGCCACTGCAGACACCTAGAACCGAGAGTCACATTTCGGGTATGATCCCATCAAGTGGAGGTGCAATATGCGTACTTAAAACATCTTCAAGCAACATTGACACAGTCAAAAAGATCCGTTTCAGTAGAAAAGCTCTGCTCCTTCACGTGTGTTGCTTCTTTAATCAGAATGTCTTTCAATGGCTAATTACACTCCCGACAAAGACGAGGAAGCCGAGCAGAGACGGATCTGTCGTTAACTCCAGACTCAATGCAATTTCATCTTTTATACCGGCCAAGTTGCACTTTTTACAAGGCAAGAAATTCCGCTGCATTTTGAATAGTCGTACCATCTTTCAAACGCTGGGCACGGAGGCGCGAAAGAGAGATACCGTGATCTGTCGCCACTTTGCACTTCAAGTTTTGTGAGTTCAGTGTTTCACTTTTTTTTTTTTCAATACAGGTACAGTCAAACCTCGGTTTTCGTCCATAATCCGTTCCAGAAGGCTGTTCGAAATCAAATTGTTCGAACACCGAAACCACACTCTTGAAAATAAAAATGTTTACTGAACACGTCTGCTCACAATGGAAAGCAACACGAGGAAGCGTCACTTCCTCGTCTACCCGAGGAAGCGTCACTTCTTCGTGTAAGGAGGGCGAAAGGACTCAAAAATATTGCATTCAAGTGCGCTCAGTTTGTTCGAGAACCGAAATTTGTTCGTCATCCGAGGCATAAAAAACTCTATATTTTTGGTCGAAAACCGAATTGGGCGAGAACCGAGACATTCGAAAACCGAGGTTTGACTGTATTAGTAAAAAAAAAAGCACATAAAAAAATACAGCCATATCGGCATCTATATGTGTGTGTAACATGTGTATGTGATTGTGTGTAGGTCTCGGGGAGTGCAATGTATTTATATACTTTTTTATATTCACGATACACTTGGGGGGTGGAGGGGAAGCTCCTGCAAAATCTCGCTGTAACAAGTGTGCAATGACAATAAAGTCATTCATTCATTCATTCATTCATATATTGCGGAAAGACACGTTGTTTCATGTTGATGCGACCAGAGAGGTTTCCCTGCATGCCGAACAAAAAGCTGACTTGACTCCGAGGCTTTTTACCTATTCAAACAAGGCTCGTGATTGGCTCCCGGAGTGACATCGACCAATGAATTTATCCCATGATTGGCTGCACATCTTTGCTAGTCTGCTGACTGTCTCGCATACCGTATCTTAGTGTTGTGTTCGCCATAGCTTTTTTTCTATAAGCGATAATTTTTTTTTTTTTATTAGTTAAACTGCCCTCCAACCCCTTGGTGCCCTCTGAAGCAAAGCGTCCCAGCTGTGTGAGAACGTGTTAGCCTGATCCTCGGCGATGACACTACTAATAAGGACACATTGCCGTAATGGGTCAAGTTAAGAGCCGCCTTCGACGCCTCAGAAGACAATGTTGATGAGTGTTATTTACTGTATTGGGTTTTATACTGCAATTCAATATTTAAGTAAATATACGTACTGTTGTAATCTTTGTCTGAAATATGTCAAGTAAAAATCCAGTTTACATATTTTAAACATGCTGGTACCTGTGATGTTTCTTGCCTGCAATAACATCAATGATCAGGCAGGTGACATGTAACTGGTCTGTTGCCAACTGCCTGTAGTCTCAGACCTTTACCAACAGAAGGTGCTAACATACTGTGGAACAGCCGTGAAATCCCAGTTCACATTTCACTGTATGCAAACATCGACATACAAACGCGAAAATTCATAGTGTTGGGTGGGGTGGTGGCAAGCACAGTATACATTGCGGGTCCGGTACCGATTAACCGCAAAAAACGAGGGACTACTTGATTTGAAAATAGACTTACGGTTTAACGCCGTGTCACTACGTCTCAGTTATATAAGGTGTTGTGGGACCCCAATGACCCACCTCCAAGCCCACTCTCTCTCTCGCTTTGATAATAATGAAGCAACTGCGACTACATAACACTTGGTGCCACACTCAAACGTTGTTTTTTTTCCTTTCATGTCATGCCATGTGTGCGTTGGAACATGGGAGCGTTAAGAGGGTTAGGGCAATGTGTTCCAAGGCCATTACTGTAGACTGTTTATCCTTTTGCATCAAGTCAGCTTGCATAAGGTCCAGCTCATCCAGCACCATAAACTGGCACAATAGAAAATGGATGGATAGGTTTCATCAACACATCAAGACTGAAGTGCAGTGTTGTTTTTGCCAAAAAATGACGAGGATGGAAAGATTTTGTTCATGACCGACCGAAACATGTTCTTTGATCATGAAAACTTGAAGAGACCAAACAGTAGGAGAGAGGGAGGCAAGATGCCCCTTCAAGAGTATAGAATATATATATATACTGTACAAGATGTATGACAAAGTAAATCTGGAGGGTAATCACATGAGACTACAACTTTGCTTTTTATAAAACTAAATGATGAAAGGCATCTTAACCTACTGCTTGAAGAGATGATGAAAAAGACAATGAATTGATTTCTACAATGATTCCGAGGGTTCTATGCTCATTCATGTCATGACTGAAATACGATGACATCCACCACACATATCAGCCAAGTGCAGATTCTTTTTGCCTGCGTCTGGATCAAATCCATCGCAATCGCTTTACCGCGCCTGCGCCACAATTTAGGTTTCATCTGGACTCAAGATTAGTTTCTTTTCTGTTACCAAATTGTCAGGTGCACCGAGGGCATGTAATACAAAGTGCAAATCAACCTTGGTCCGCCAAAACGCCCAGCGAACCGACGATAAAAGTACTGCTCGCCAATGGACAAGCTGACAGCTGTTCATAAAACTGTGCAAGTTTGTTGACATTCAAACCACCCACAGCAAACACAAGTGACATCATGCATGTTGTGATTACGGGATTACAATTTCAGCATCCCGATGCCCTCATTGCGGCCAGTGGAGACTTCTCTTTCATTGGTAACTTCACACAACTTGTACACTGTGCGACAAGAGGGAATCAAACTCCTCCTTTAATTATTCTAATTGTCATTCCATTTGTTGCAGTTGCTGTTTTATGGTCGATCTTCTGTGCAGCACTTACTTAAAAAGAGTTGCTTTTACTATTAAACAAGAAATTGTGTGTGTGTCCGCTTCAAAAAACAAGGCGTATGTTGGAATACTTGTTACGATTGTATTATTGTTGATGTTTTATGTGACGTTATGTGTTCTGTTATATTATTGTTGTTTTATGTTAAATGTTCTGGAAAGCACTCTGTTGCAACTGGAGCAATTGTGAAAGCGCTATATCCATAAAGATGCATTGTATTGTGATGCAAAGCAGGGGGGTGGCGTCCCACTTTTTTAAGAGATGTCATCATTTGGCGTGAGCTGTATCGACACATACGCCCCAAATTAGTGAAATGACTCATGTAGTGTTGAGTGGGGATTGAAGAAAGTGGTCCTTAATATGAATTAACTTCAGGTACAGCTGCTCTGCTGTAATGATTGATGAATGACGCCAACGTGCGCATGAAGTCTCTGAGCGAGACTGCAAATGACCTCGGCTGTACTCACACGTCACAAAGTCAGTGAGTGACAGGGCGTTTTGAAATTGATTTTCAGCTACACTTCTCAGCCAAATCACAGACTAAGTGACATCCTCAGACAGATCCGACCCTCCGTACATCCTGCACACGTCAATCCAATCTACATCACTATGACAGTGTATTCACACCATGACTTCCATGCAATAAAAGTGCACTCGTCTGGTACAAACTCACTCAATGCAATTGGGGCAGGCATCAAAAAAGGGCAATACATAAGACAACATTGTGCATCGCAAAATGCTTGGACACTGCAGGACTGCTCATTCAGTTGGCATTTTAAGTTTGGAACAAGCTGTGTCAGAATAGATTTCATCATGGGGAAAACAAGTGGTTATGGCCGTCCTCGGGGGATCGTTTAGAATACTGAAAACGTTGAGATGGAAAATCACTAGATGATGTAAGATGTAAGAATTGTGGCTTGGTTAAGTTATGGTTTGGGTCCCATTCGACAAAGTAAGGTCATAATAATAACAACACAAAGCGCCTGACATGCCACCCGAGGACACTGTACAGACAATAAAGAAAATACAATGTAAAAATAAATAAGAGAAGTATTATATAAAAACAGGACATAAAATCACAAACAGAGGAAATGGAAGAATGATGTGTTGTAGGCAGGTAACAACATTAAAAAAAACACGTACACAAAAAACTAATAAACAAACTAACTGCTTATTTAGGTAATCCCAGTTATTCATGTCAATACACAGGGTATCATTTCACAGGCCAATCATTTTGGCAACTCTTTCTTTTTTAATAGCCTGCATAGAAACAGATCAATATTTTATATTTCATGTTATTTGAACTGGTCCACGTCCCTCCTCTTGTCAGGGTATGCTATTAAAATAATGGAAACATTATCTTGATTATAATGAATTCAATGAATTCTTCAATGATTCAGAGGGATTGTCCCATGCTGTTGTCATAGTTACGAATGAAATGTGGTGAGAGACACCACACATGACGATTGGGTCTGCCTGCGCCTCCGTCTAATACACCATATCACGTTACATCACCTGCGCCTGCGACTTAGACGTGCTCTTATCTCGGCTAAAATCTCGTCTACGTTTTGAAACCAAATTTGCAGATGCGGCGGGGGTTGTATACTGTATTAGAAAACGCGCTTTGTTCCCCGCAATGCATAGCGACGCGCAGCGTGGTCTAGTCAATTAATAAACGTGCTGTACTTGATTTGTCTCGCCACCAAAATGAAGTCGTGCACGTTTGGTAAAATGGTGCCAAGCGCACGGGCGCCGTTTTACCACAAAAGGGCCCTTGATGGTCAATACCTGAACTAGTGAATTTCATTGAGCTACACTTAGAAGGTTTCAAGACAATCGGTATGAAAGTGATGTAACATTTTTGAGACACCCTGTACTGTATATTCACTGTCATGTGGGTGGTGCTCAGGAAACACGGTCCGCCCCCGGGCAATGGATGGTGACCCAGGTTGAGTCAATATTTGTTTCCTTTTAAAGTCACTCATCAGTTTGGACTGTTTCCAATATTGCATAGTGTACATAATGCACAGATAAAATAAAGAACCTCACCAAGATTTGGAGTGTTGATTGTGAGCAATTAAAAATAGCCATTGCATCTACTTACTGTTTGTGACAAAACAACACGACCATGTAAAGACGAGCCCTTTATTCGCAGTTTCATAAATAGTTGTTACCCATTAACTGGCAGAATGTAAATGCAAAACAATACCGTTTAATTGAGTTGGATGCTGTCCATTATGGTCATTACATTTTGAATCCAAAGGCAATTACCTCAGGCAATTGACAACTGTTCTTAACGTTATGCTTCAGAATGAACTATTTGAAAAGTAGAACTCACTGGTGTTACTTTAAAATACAGTACGATGTTAACATCACAAATAACCATTTTGTTGTCCAGCGACTGCTGAGTAGTTTACACGCCGAGCACGGTGTCAATTGGTAACGATTGAGCCACAGAATAAATCGATACATTTTGTTTCATGCTAGTTGTACGCACTATTTTTGGTGGGATCTATTCTTGCATGTGAGTAAGCAGAATTTGAAAGGTATGCAGTTCAGCCGCAGGCATTTCGTATTTTGCAACGCGAACAGCAAATAAACTATGGTGTCCACCACGTTGCTTGACTACAACAGATACAGTATGATGGCCATTCTTTCCATCTGTTCGACATTTAGAGGCAATTCTCTACAATTCTACAGTTGTACACATTTTTCAACCGAATACGTTTCTATGAAGGCAGTGAAGCTTTTCAAATGCAAAAATAATGAATTTAAAAATAATTTGGCCCTTGAATGCTCAGTGTTTAGCGTCCATGTGCACCAATGTGAAACGATAGCATAGACCAGCATACTTAACAAACTCTTGCAAACCATGGGCTAAATGAAATGGTTTTATGTATTCGTAGCACACTGCAGGAAGGTTTGATTTGGTTTTGCAAAAGTTCCGTTTTTGACAACCATCACTTTCCTCTTGTTTGGCCATCGCAGTGGCAATTGAACTATATTCATACTGTGATCTATCTATCTATCTATCTAGTTAGCTGGCAAAATATCAGCGGTATTTGTTATTGTGTTAGCTTGATCTGAAAGGTCTAGCAGAGGCTGTTGATGCGCCACCACTGAAAGTGCTACTTTTTACAGTGACTATTTTTCGCACACTGATGGTGTCTCAAATGAGGCAACAAGTTTGACATTGTGCCAAAATTATAGTGCTGCCAATGACATTGGAGAGCCAGAAGAAGCTGAGCTGCACTGTGCTTGTTGGTGGACTAGATGTGTGGCAAGAGCATGAGGAGGTGACACTTCTTGTGTCTTACCAAATATTGTTTTGTGAGGCAACCCTAATTGTCTGGTCATGGCATTACATAACTACCCCTGCATTTGATAAGTATATTTTTTTGGATGGATAACTAGTTATGAACGGCAGTCAATGACCAAATAAAATGACGCGGAGGGCCGCAAATAGATGCATGAACCTTGAATTTGAGACCTGTGCTTTGTGCATTGTACTGTCAATCAAAAAGGATTATCATCACAGTAGACATTGACAGTGAGTGATCCAAAGATGGATCAGCAACAGATTTGCCATGGATCTACATCTAAATGAAATCCAAAACGTTATTTGTCTTCTATTACATTGATGGTTTTGAATATATTAAAAAAGTCATGAATGGATGTGAACAAAATATTAAAGCCTTGAGGTGCTGGAAATGCACAAAAGGTGAAACAAGAAAGATGGCCCAACTCTGCACTTTCACAGCCAAGACAAATCAAATATAAAACAATAATTTGACAGTATTAAAAAAGGTCCATTGTTAAGTGTCAACAAATGTGTCCTTTCCGTTACGGTTGTGCAAAATACTATATCCTGCATGTTGATGCATAATTCATTGTGATGAGGGAACATGTTTGCACCACAGCTATGTTCGATCTATCAATCCACACGTCCAACTTTTAGCGAGCTAAATTTAGATCTCGAAATCTCCTCACCTGCTGCGTAAGCAACTCCAATCCACGTGCGATAGAAAAACTTCGAATGTGTCTTCATCTCTAATAACTCCGCAAGAGCAACGGGTTGGACGGTGCTCCACTATGCTTGTAAATAGTTTTGTTTTTTTTAAAGTGGGGGGGAAAAAAAAGAAAAAGCTGCTGTGTGGGCTGATGCTATTGTGAGTCCACGCAGGAGTCGACTCAGGTAAAACTCGGCCCGGCGACGCGTGCGATGCGTGTGTTCTGGACACTGGGCTGATCCCAAAAGTTGCAAGTGTGTGTGCGTATGTAAATGTTGGGGAGGGGGGGGTGTTCGGAGCTGGTTTGTGGAAAGGATGCATAGGAAATGAATGAGTTCCATTTCCTTTTCTCGTGACTCAAATGTGTGCTAGTACAATAATTGTGACACACTAAAGTGCGACATTCAAAATGTGTTGGACTTCAGTATAAGTACTTTTCATTCAACCCTGGTAAAAGTACAAGTTGTCTTTTTTTTCATTTGAGTAAAAGTTAAAAAATAAATACAGATTTGAATGAATGAAATAATAATCATCATCATCATCATTATCATCATCATCATCATAACGTCCATTACTGACAATATTGTTTTGAAACCAGGACAAACAAGACACACACACACGCACACACACACAAGCACACGCACACGCACTTAATTCTGAAGTTCCCCCTTTTATCAATTTGCATAATACATGTCCTGAGAAGACCACACAGCCACACAATAAAAACATGATTGCATAGCGCCGTTCATGTTTTTATATTGACTAATAAAAATGCAAATTAGCTCACGACTCCAAATGACAAAAAAATACACCTGTTGTTTTGCCCACAGTGAATTGAATCACCCCTACCGCAGTGCTTTTTAGGATGTCACAAGATGCAACACATAATCAATTGAGGGCAATATCTTGCTCCCTGGGTGACATCTTTCCATGTCACTCCTGAACTGCCAATCAGCTCAAGGTCTCACATTGTTCACAGACTATTTTTTACGTGCTGTTGTCATCGGCATTTGTTTGAAGTATACAGTATGTATTCCATTAAATCCCACCAGTGAAGATAGAATATAATTGTGGCTGAAGATTACGTGAGGCCGACTGGTGAGCACGTCGGCCTCACACTGCACGGGTGCAGGGTTCGAGTCCGGCTCCGACCTTCTTGTGTGGAGTTTGCATGTTCTTCCCGTGCCTGCGTGGGTTTTCACCGGGTACTCCGGTTTCTCCCAACATTCCAAAGACATGCATGGCAGGTTAATGGAACTCTCTAAATTGTCCCTCAATGTTAGTGTGTGAGTGGATGGTTGTTCGTCTCTGTGTGCCCTGCGATTGGCTGGCAACCGGTTCAGGTTGTCCCTCGTCGACTGCCCGAAGATGGCTGGGATAGGCTCCAGCATGCCCCGCGACACTTGTGACGATAAGCGGATCGGAAAATGAATGATTGACTGAATAATTCAGCAGCGTTCGGCGGCATCATGGTGGATGCAATCATTTTCAGCCGCAGCCCAAAAGTGACGCTGACGCGAGAGTAGCATAGTACACCTAGCGGACTATTGGATTGTGTCGGTTGAGAGATCATTGAGAACCATGATGTCATCATTTCATCCTGTGCACACCATGACTGAGATGGAAAACACCAGGGCAAGTGGAGCGAAGAGTAAAAGTCTTGCACATCAACTTCTTAATGTGTTGGAGATCTGCAAAAAGAAATCCAGATGGGTTCACAACTCGGTATAGAGGTAACAAACTATAACTGGACCAGACATAGGCCAGACATGCTTGAAATTCGGTCCAAATTTGCAAAATGGATCCAGTGCGGTGACTTTTTGTACAATAGTTGGTATCTATGTTGGTGTGGTATGGAGTCATTTCACAGATCTGCAAGAACTTTGGGCTGGAACTGATCTAGAGCAGCAAAAACAAGTTAATAGATGGCCGAAAATAAGGCAAACGTACAATACCCCTGATCAGCTCTGTACCAAATGTGGTGCAGATGTGTACCAAAACTATTTTCAGTCTTGAAAACTCCATTCAATAATTGTACAGTACATGGAGTTGAAGACGTTATGACAAAAAGTTTTGACCTCTTGGGTTTAGTTCCGTTTGGAGCATTTGTAATAGTTAAACAAGTGTATAAAGGCATTGAATGGAAATGGCAAAATATCGTGCGCCTCAAGAAGTGAACAAACCATTCATCCAGCAATGCAACCAACATGGAAATGTCATTTATTAACGTCCTCCACCGCCACGCAAAAAAATAAATAAATTATATACTGTAGTTGCTTTTGTAGAGCGTTCTAAAAAAGAAATGATTGGAAGGAAAACATCCCGTCCTTGGCGGAGGCAACTATACTGTACGTCCTTGCACTTTCGGGAATTTATCATTGCTGAGCATTTCGAATGTCAACAGACATTTACACAGAGTTACCGCAGACATTTAGAAGACACAAATAAATGCAAGACGAATCACATACTTTAAGGTCAGCTGTTATTATTCCACAAGGTAATAATAAATCTTTCCAATATCCAGAAATTTGTCTGTGCAGGTCAACATATCTGCTATTCATTTTTTTATTTTGAAGCACCCTAACTTTTATTCTGCACATAATGTTCGATACAATCTCAATTTCGGACAACAATAATGAATTGAAGAGGTTGTTTTTCTTGCTCAGACGAACAAAATATCTCTCCTCCACCCAACGTCACAACGTCTCCAGAGTGCAAATGAGTTCCTATTTAGCACGACATAGAAGAGAGAGAAAAAAAAAAAAAAAAGCAAGGTGGTCACTCTCGGCCGTGTCATTACTTTGTGTCCCTTGAAGGCAAGTTGAGCCCGTTAAATGTGATTGTATAAACACATAACATAACAAGGGAGGCTGAAGATAAATTCACCTACTGTGCCCAGCCTTTCAGGTGTGCCATTTATTAAGCAATTTCTGCCACTGACTGGAACACCGGTAAGATCGATGTTTAATTCCCAGCGCGGTAAATGAAGAAAATTAATGCGCTTCTCTTTTGTCCGCCGATTTGATATCCTTTTGGCTTAATAGTATAGCTGCATGACTCCAGACTCAAGCCAGGGCTTCCAAACAGAATCCCAGTATACGCCTGATTGTCTTTCTCAATTTTATGACGCCGTTATTGTCAATGATAGTGACTAAACCCCGGGAACAAAGAAACTAATATCAGCGTGTAACAGGCAGCCGTGAGATCATTGTGCGTGGTTCTTCCTCCACGTCCCTCGTGGCGAGCCACCTCTGTGACCTGAAAGCACAGTGTTGAGATTGAATGGTTGTAATTAAAATGTTCCCCAGCTCTCCCCCGGCAGGCTCCGTAGCTTCAGAGCAAGATAAACACACTCAATCACCTTGATAGTTGAACAAAACGTTAGGCAGGGAATTACCAAATCTCATCCCAAATATAAAACCAATAATGTCATAAAGTTGGGAAAACACTCAAGTGTCCAATAGAATATTGCATTGCGCGCATCAGCATTTAGACAAGCCATTTGTGCAAAAAGTGAGAACGAACAACAGCAGAGGCTGCGCGGGCCTCCGCGGTGGTCCCTGCTGTGTCATTTCCAAAAGTTCATAATGCGGCAGGGTCCTCAGAGACAACTTAAAGAGTCAAGGATCCGTCCTTGAGGTGCCAACACTCCATCCGGCTCATCTCCAGGCCAGGAAACACATTAGGGATCCACAGCGAGAGGCAAAGGAAGGATGTAGCTCATGCTGGCAAGTGGCTTACGCTGTGATGCATGCCAGTGGGTCAGTCCAGCACCGTGCATCATGCCATCCTCCTCCGAGCACACTTTTATATATAGAACATTTTTTCTTTGCTGCGATTGTGGCAACAAACAAATCTCATCTGACAACTGAGAGGCCAACCTACCGTTTTATTGCTTCCACAGAGCTCGACACAACCTGGTACTGTTAACACTATGCTTTTGATGTGCCAACACACTATTTCAACTGTTTTAAGCGCAACACCGTGTGATTTTGCAAGAGCCTAAACTTTGCTTTTTCTTTCCGCGTGAAAACAAATGGCGCCTCATACATTTTCTGAGTCGGGCAAACGAAAAATACTGTGCTCTCGATTGTGACTTCTATTTTACTCTTTCACATTATTCCACCAGGCAGGTCTTGGTTGTCTTGAACACTTTCAAAAGTCACACACGACAAAGAAATGTTGTTACTGCACTGACCAGGCTATATTTTGCCATAAAAAAGCTTAAGATTTTTTTTTTAAAAAGACGGCAAACCCAGATGAGATCCGAACATCAACAAGCGCGAGGGCACCCACTGAAACGTCATTCATTATAATGGCATGATGATTGATGACAAGTTTTGGTCCCGTTTATTCATGAACAGATTTGCAAAAAATCTTCAAATCTACAATCTTCAAATCTACATCATGGTCGCATTTGGAGGGGACACAACATTGATATGCGAGCCATCATGCCAGCCTAAATCCCTCACGTAAATGGGAAACATCTGCATTAATATGCATTCGTTGAGCTCCACACAGGTCAGTCAAATATTAACATATTTCCGGAGGGAACTATTTGGCTCTTTGCTGCAGATTCCTATATTTCACAATTATGTGGTGTGCGGTTGACAGTGGGTTATCTGAGTGGTGTAATCGAATTGGACAAGCCTTGTGCCTCGGGATAGTTAATATTAGACTTTAAGCACCATGAGGAGGAATGACACAGCAGAATGGACATTTGGATTCATATAGACGTAAATCCAGCCAAAGAGGCAATCTCAGTCATAATTTACCAAGACAAGAATGATTCATGGTGAAAACAGAGTAATGCTTTTCTTCCTCTGAAGAATTCTGACTCAGGACAGACATTGGCCACGTTTCTGTCTTGCAGAACTGCATTCAAATACTGGCAATATAGAACTCGAGCAATCCAAAGTGAGTAAGTGTGGGCTTTCACTAAGTCATCTGCTCTGAAGGTGCATGATAAAAAGATTATATTATATATACATAGAGTCAAAATGAATGATTATCTACTTGTTACAAATGACACGAGAAAGTGGCTAGGAAGTTGGAGAGTTAAGGTCCCTGTGAAATGACAATAAATACGACATGTCTTCTTAATTTGACACAACACCAAAAAAAAGAATTTTGTTAACAACCCTGCCAAATATGAATGAATGAATAAAATCGTCAAGTATTTAAAATGAGGCTTCAAAACCGGACCCACAGTTGACAATGAGGTGCTCTGAAAGGGCCACGCCGGCTCAAAGCCTCCGTGGCGGTCGAGTGGGGCCGTTTTCTTTTCCCCCCTTAAGCTACCCTCAGCCACTGTGTGACAATCGCACACTTATGGCCGACGATGAGGCACTCTAACAGGGCCGTGATATTGGCCTTTCCAAAGTGATGTGATTTTAGGGTGCATCCTTATTACCTAGCAAACTGCATTTTGTGATTGTGCTGGATCACCGCTAATGAGAACGATGGTACTCAGATTCTACTGTTGGGGAGGGGAAACTCATGCCAGACACCAATGTGCATTCCTGGGTGCCACTTTTACCACGCTTAGTATAGTGTTAAACTGAAAATCGTTTTTAGGGTATAGTGTATCTCCACAAATCAGTAATACACAATGTACGTCTCAGTCTTTGCATGTTTTCAGCAATTACTGTACGTTCAAACATGAATAATGTGTTTCGAAACAACGTAAGGTGTGGGTGATGGTAGCGGACCCAAAAAAGCAGGGAAGTGGCAAGTATTGAAAAAAAAAAGCACTTGGAGAGGTAGACTGGAAAAACTAAATCAAAAATCGAAAGTCCTGAAAAACACAAGAAACCAAAGCAACAAATAAACAAACAAAAACCATGACAAAAATACAAAACAACGGGACAGCAGCAACGATCCAACAAAGACTGACAGAACCCAGGGAACTAAATTCATGCAGGCTGACGACACAACAAGAAACACAGACACAAAGGGTTGAGGGAGCTGATTGGTTGGTACAAGGGACCAGGATGACAAAAAGAGGTGGAAACCAAAACAAAACGAGGGAGACAAAAGCCCATGAGGACACAAAACTGTGAAACAAAACCAAATGTCATGTAAACCAAAACAGAATCATGACAAACAAATCTCTGAATTCGTGTTCCGGGGTCCTGAAGAAATACTGTCCAAATTTGGCCAGGATAACAAAAACTACATTCAACAGTGACATCTAAGAAGCTCCTAATAGCGATAACGCAAGCTTGTGATAAAAGCTCCTAAATCAATTATACGAGCCTCATGTGCCATTCCTGTCTTGCGGTGACAGTAATGCAGAATACAAAGTGTCTGACAACTTTCAAACAGCCCTTGACAGAAGACTTACCTATTGATTGATGTCTGATCGTTGTGGACTTGTGGATTTCAAATTGCTGCATGAGTCATTGTGGTGGGCTCGGCAGGAGAACTGTCCACACAGCTTTGGCGGTATTAATCCATGCCCTGCAGAATATCCTTTTACGTGCTGGCTCCAAACACCATCCATTGTCAGACCTTGTATTATAATAACATGGGAAGCCTTTTAGATGGAAGATATTGTTGTGATTTCCGCATGAAGGGAATGTTGAGGACAAGACGACTCACAACTAGAGTGGTTGACGTTTACATCTGAGACCCTGGGGCACACTTTTGCGTTGACCATTCGGCATGGCTGTTGGTCAACTGCCGTGCTATTTATCCAGGAATGCTACGGTGGCTTTTTTGCCCTTAATGCTAAAATACAAAAAAAACAAAACCCTTGAAGCATGAGACATATTAGGTGCACATTCAATCCCGCTGAAGGCAAAATTTGAAATTGATGTTGGTCTGCTGCTTCCTTACTGCCGTTGAAGTGCCTCTGAGCAAGGCATTGTCTTGGAGTAGTTGATAAGCTTGAATCTATCTCAGCTGACTTTGAGCGAGAGGCCTGGTATACCGTGGACTGATCGCCAGCCACTTGTGAGGCACAGACTGACAAACAACCATCCACACTCACTTTGACACCGAGAGGAAACTTCAGTCTTTAATTAACCCACCATGCGCAGTTTTGGAAAGTGAACTCACACGTCAATGGGCATTCTCTGGAAAGGTTTGACCCTCGTTTGTGATGTTTTTTTTGTTTGTTTGGGGTTTATTTCAGGTGAAATCAAGGCTCATGATCCACGTTTCATGAATGCTGCCAAACAGTAGTTGTTGAAATGGGCAACTTTGCTTTCCCAACAATCCCGATACTCCTGAGGTAGAGTAAAGAGTATTTCCCCTATTTTTCAACAAAAACTGCAGCAGTGACGACTGAGGCGATTTCATGATTTAAGACTACATTTCAGTGATGCATGTGGAAGCGCAGTTCCCTTGGCAGGTTTGACTGTTGCTGTTTGTCTTACTCCCCATCCTTTCACTTTTGGTACTACTGATTCTCATTCGAGTCATGGGTGGAACTGGAGCTTAAGAACTGACTTTGGACTAGAGGCAGGGTACACCCTGGACTGGTTGCCAAACAAGCATTTAAACTTACATTGAAAACCTTTGTAAGATTTACAGTCTTCAGTTAACCAACCATGCATGTTTTTAGAATTGTGCGAGGAAGCTAGAGAATGTGAAGATTTGAATACAAAACCTCAAAAGTGTGCGGCAGATGTATTTGGCTAAACAGAGTGGTACCTTGACTCACAAGTGCCACAACCCACGGGTTTTTCAAGTGACAAGCTTTCACTTGTCCAAGTGAGCTTCAGAAACGAAAGTAGTGAAGAAAATAAATCGGAGCGATAGTCATCATCAAACAGGACAAACAGTTTAAGAGGGGGCTCAAATGGAGAAATGTCATTCTGTTTTCCCCTTTCTCGCCGGACGTATATCGTCAGGAGTGCAAAAAGTTCGGGGCCTCCATTGTAGTGTTTTGTGCTTCGTAAGTGGGAGACTGGACTGGACTGCGGTAACCGTATTGAATGTGGCTTGGATGGCAGCATGTTGCTCCAAAACCTGCATGCACCTCGTCAGCATTAATGGTGCCTTCACAGATGGACAAGTGAGCCATTTCATGGGCACTAACACACCCAGATAATGTCACAGATGCTGGCTTTTTGCAATCTGCACAAATCCTTGCATACAAAATAAAAGCTCAGGTCTCACCCCGGTGCATGTCAACATAGCAGAGAAGTCAGCGACATCCTGCTGCTGCGTGGCCGCGACCTCGTGAAGCCCAGAGCCATCCCCGCTGTCACTCTGTTTATTTGACCTTTCACACGGCGGGAGGAAACAGGACGCAAGCGCTACGGTGTGTTTGTGCAGATAACGACAAAGTGCGCACTTATGCTTGTAGTTTGAATGTCAGGAGATGAGCCCGTGTATCCCAAAGTTCCCATCCAGGTGCCCAATGGCTCTACAACTCATTTTACTTCCCATTCATGGATTTAAGCTTTGATGGTGCCTAATTGATTCGTTGGAGTTAGTCTCGCAGCTGCAGCAACTAAATCATCACTTCAGGGGTTTCATTCTTTACCAGGAAGACATCTTTTTGGAAGTATAAAAATATTCTATTTCATATGGTCAAATCAAATCTGGTATGAATAACTTCACAAAATACGTATCAGTACTGTATTTGATCAATACAGTACATAATGAATGTGCATGAGCAAAACGTGCTCACAATGACTGAAGCACAAACATATCAGTAAAACAATATACACATAATGACAAATCAATGTTGGGATGCATACTGGACGAATCAGGAAAATGAGTGCATCGCCGCTTAAACAACTACAAAGTGTCACTCGAGTGCACTTGCAGAGGAATGACTCAAGGATGGAATTACTGTATTCCCTTTGCGGAGCACAAGGCTAAAAAGTATTGAATTACATTTTGTTGGTTTGTTCCCGAGTTCACGCAAAAGCTTCACAACAATAACACATTTTGTAGGGGTGACACATGCCAAATGACAGCAAATTACACTCATTTATTTTCCAGCTCTTGCTGTTCACCATCTGCTTGCAATGGGGCCAAGCTGCACCTGCAGGCCTGGAGTGGAACATGTCAGTCTAGGATTGTTAATCCTTGGCGTAGGTCGGCACGCTTCTGAGTGCTATTTTAGCTGTGAAGGCATATTCAAAAAGGAAAATGTAAACTGTTAAATAAATGTGTCAAATTAAAACATGATCAATCATTGTTGGCTCATCATTACAACATTCAGGATCAATGTCAGCAGTAGGGCAGGGACTAATGATTTTTTTTCATAATCGATTCATCTGATGATTATTTTTGTGATTAATTGTACAATCAGATGTAAACATGTTTTCATTTTTATCCTTTTCTTTTCAAATGACCGTGCCCCCCCCAAAAAACACACAAATTAATTAATCTGTTGATTATTTTTGCGATTAATTAAATGTTCAGATTTAAACATGTTTTAATTTCTATCCTTTTCTTTTCAAATGACCGTGCCCCCCTACCCCCCACCCCCAAAAAACACACACAAATTAATTACGATTCAGTGACAGGTTTAGCCCGGAATAACCATCAGAAAATCAGCAAAAATATTGACAATTGTTTTTCCAAAGAAAAACCCCCCGAGATGTTTGCAAATGTTATTAAAAAAAACAAAACAATATTCACTGCTTTTATGGAGAGACAAAATAAATATGTAAATATTTACTGCTGAGATTAAATTCGAAGGTTATGGACAGTTTTAAATTTAACGAGATAGCAAAAATCAAAAATTATTTGGGATTAATTTGATTAATTGTCAATTATCACCTCTCATCTGGTAGTTTCTGTTCTGTAATATGAAGGAATAAATATTTTGTTTTCCAAAATAAATAGAAAAGCACGGCGTCCATCAGTGTTGTGACGTGTTCCTCTACTTAACGTCTATTTTAGCGCCACAACTCATGACTCAATGACTCATGTCGAAAATCAAGCAGTACCTGATGAACGGAAAAAGCAATTTTTCAAAACAAAATCATTTTTACTTAAAACAACACAAGTACAAACGGAAGTAAAATATGTTTCACTTTAGCATAAATCAAAATGAATAAAATAAAACATGAACCCTGCCATAAACCCAAAACAAATGTATCAGGGAGTATGAAAATGTGTTTTTTTTTCTTCAAATATAAACTCAAAGAACCACACTAATGAACGAAATGTAGATTGGGGCTAAAAACGTAGGGCTCTTTATTCATTGACAGCCCATCTGCGCTCAAGCATAAACACTGCCGTATTCTGATTTTCATGCCGATGCAAGCTTTAATGCACTTGTTTGGGAATTTCATTGATGGTCCCCTCCAAACGGCACGGTCAATTACTTTATTTTTGTTGTGTACCAAAGACATTTGGGTTTCAGATCAAAAGATTATGAGGCACAAGTTCAGAATCCATCCATCCATCCATCCATCATCTACCGCTTATCCGGGGCCGGGTCGCGGGGGCAGCAGCTTTAGCAGGGAAGCCCAGACTTCCCTCTCCCTAGCTACTTCTTCCAGCTCTCCCCGGGGGATCCCGAGGCGTTCCCAGGCCAGCTGGGTGACATAGTCTCTCCAGCGTGTCCTGGGTCGTCCTCGGGGTCTCCTCCCGGTGGGACATGCCCGGAACACCTCACCAGGGAGGCGTTCAGGAGGCATCCGAATCAGATGCCCAAGCCACCTCACCTGGCTCCTCTCGATGTGGAGGAGAAGTTCAGAATGCCAGCTTTTATTTCATGGTATTTACATCTAGATTTGTTAAACAACTCAAGACAGTGGACCTTTTGTTTGAAGCAAGCCATGTTTTGAATGAGCAAAAGAATCGGAACATATCATTGACTCTTTTTGCTGATTGGTGGTTGGCATCTTTTGAAGTCTTGATGTCACAGCAGAATGAATTCTGAAGTCTACAAATCCTCTGTATCTAGCAATTTACAGAAAAATGAATCCAAATGATCAGGAGAAGCTTCATGCAAGATAACGATCCAAAAGACACCAACAACACAAAGAACTTTATCAGGGGGAAGAGTGGAAAGTCTTCAGCCGACGTCAGACTACACCAAAATGGGCCGATTTTGACAGAAGTGATGCAGACAAACGTAGCGTCTCGTTCCAGATTTTGATTTGCCTTGCTGCATCATAGCCCATGTAATGTGACTTACTTGATGATTGGTCATGAAGTGTCTGGGAAATTGGTCATGAAGTGTCTGGGAAACCAACTGCCCTGTTCCAAAGTGTGTGGGTTCAGCAACTCATTCAAATGACTCATCCATTGGATTTTGCTGTGTTAGTGTTGTGTCCCTGCCTAGGGGAACCTTGGACGCAACATGCACGAGTGCTCCCGCAGTCTTCCCACTCCCAGAAAAGGCCAGCAAGACTGTCACGTTTTGCATGGTGGTAGTTGTAGGACCCCAAAAAGCAGTGAGGAGCATGCAAACTGGAGAAACTAACTTCAAATAAAGTTTGACACATTGACGGGACAATGATCGGCTAATTACATAATGACCAACATGTGCAGCTGACTACAGTCATTGCATGACAAAGACAGTAACCCCCTTTAGGGGGGTCAACATAAACGCATGTAACAGCACTGATTTTGGTTGGGAGGGCCTGTAATGGGCACCTGTAATGGGCAGCATTTTTCACAGCCCCGTTTTGTTCAGCAGAAATATCGGTGCCATTTGACTGTCATTGCTGGACAGCCTCGGGCTTGTGTTTTTTGCACCTGTAATGGGCAGCATTTTTCACAGCCCCGTTTTGTTCAGCAGAAATGTCGGTGCTGTTGGACAGTCTGCGGCTGGATGGATGGATGGCTTGCGGAGCCGACGATGAATAGAAAGGAGTGTCAGTGCAGAGCGCCAATGCGTATGTGGAACTGGGAGTCGCGGCTTGGAATTGAAGCGGATTTACATGGGACAAGAGACGACAGCCAATAACTTTTTCGTTAATGGATTCTACAGCTTCTTGTTGCTTTCAAGCTTAGCTTGTAGCAGACATGTACACATTTCAGCATGGCGTCTTTGATCCACTGGTGAAAAGGACACTTTGATTTACTTCTCTTTCATCTATACCTGCTTCAGACAACAAAGTGTATGCAGGAAAGTGATTAAGATTGCACGAGTGTCTGTGTCTAATGTGTTGTCTTGTATTATTTTGTCATTTTATGTTAACTTTTCTTTTGATGGCGGTGCGCATCTGACAATGAAGTTGTACTTGACTTGATAAACAAAACATTCTGAGTGATCCCTCCCTTGCCTAAACAAAATAAGGGGTGAATAAAAGGAAAACATTCTAACCCACTTTCAATCAAAAACAGCAGGGGAAAAAAACTGAAAAATGGTTCTCCCAACTCCAACTGCTCTCCTTAACCGACTTGACTTTCCAGATACTTACAAGTATTGACGTCGGCTGTCCTACAGCTTTCGAGATACATCAACAGTCTCCACAAACCAAACTATCTTTTGGAAAACAGTTCGCTGCAGTGATCATACACGAATCAAGAACTAACCGATCTTCTCTGGTGGTGGAAAGGCCGGAGAGAAGACAGAGCGCAGCTGTTTAAAATATCAGGCGACGTACTCCTTGACCAGTTGCGTATCGGCAATCGGGCAAGGCTTAACGGTGACACTCGCTCCTCAATCACGCAATCAAATCACACACACACACACACACACACACACACACATACTAAGGAGAGAGAGGACATGCCTGCAGGACAGCACATATACAAAACAAATGACCCACAATGTCTGAACAGTACAAAAATTTGAATCATCTGTGTGAACTGCATCGCAGCAGCATATTCTTAATGCACTCAGACATCTTTCAAATACATTCTTCTTATCTATGAACCGGAGGGTAGCAGTGATAATAGGCTTTGATTGATAAAAGAAGGAGTAGCTTTTTTATTGATTGCAACCTCATTATTCAGGAAGGGCAACTGGTGAGTAGCGGAGGCGATTGATGGGCCGGGGATGAGGGGGGCTGAATGAGGGCAATGATTTGCCTCACGGCCTTTTGGTGAAAAAAGTGAGCAGGTAAGGTCATCAGCGATGAAGATAAAACATGGAGGAAAACTCAGTTATTGCCGGGTGAATAGCTGAGCTGTGTGGTCTCGTTCAGGGCTGCATGCCAGCCGAGCACTCGCTATTGTTATGCAGCTGCATTTTCGGAGCTTGCGTAGGTTGGTCAGAGCATGGCCATTGAACACAGTTGCAATTGTTTTGGTCACAAAAATATTTGTTCAAGTTTAGTTCCTAGTTATTTCATGAGTTTTGGTTATAATAACCTTGCTGACCACCTATTCATATGCCACGCCTCCTGGTCTTACTTGGGCTTGCTTCTACCTCCCAGAAGCGGGCAAGGACATTTCGCACACTGGAGGAAGGTGATGCCATCATTGTTTTGTCTGAGAAGCTGACAATGCACGGTCGTGCTGTCTCCACATTGAAAGTAAATGGCGAGGGACCTTTCAGGTGATACAATCCATTAACTTGCACCACTGATGATGTGTTGTCTGTGTTTCATGTGTTGTCTTGTATTATTTTGTCATTTTTTTGGTCAACTTTTCTTTTGATGGCGGCGCGGACACCCGCAGCGGCTCCTCTTGTTTTATGTTGAGGGGGAAGAAATTTCATCTGTGCTGTATGTTATACATACGTACAGCACATTTGACAATAAAGTTGTATTCAATTCAAATTCATTCAATTTTATATAATGGCCTTCTAAATCGAAAGTATCGCCAGCCAGTGAAACAATAAATTCATTAGTTCGGTGTGACACCATAGCAATTTTCTTTGTGGCAATTAACTCCCTTTGTGGTCGCTAAGATTGTTTTCAGTCCAGATCTAATTTGCGTCAAATAAAGCAGGTGCATAAATGATCAGCTGATTTCTGCGATTGGAACATCTTTCTCACTGTCCACATTCACAACACTCCCTGCTTCAGAAAATACACAGATGTAACACAATACATTTGGTCTTTCTTTCCTTGAGCAAAAATTCCACTGTTGTGGTATGAAATGAGATGGAAATTAAACTCGTGTGACAGCAAGCAAATATGCCAAAAGCAACCCATTAGTCATCACACCAAAATGAAAATGTGCCTGATCTGTGGCAGCGACAGAGGTGACAATTAAAGAAAAAAAAAAAATCCATTCGTGACTGACAGCTCAAATGACGTGAACGCAAAGTTCACGTCGGTGTGATTATTATTATTAACGCTAGGGGACAAAGATGAACGTTTGCCTCAACATACTGCATTCTTCAAACACTGTGAGTAGTTTTACCAACATTCATTCATTCATCTTCCGAACCGCTTAATCCTCACTAGGGTCGCGGGGGGTGCTGGAGCCTATCCCAGCTGCCTTCAGGCAGTAGGCGGGGGACACCCTGAATCAGTTGCTAGTCAATCGCAGGGTGCACAGAGACGAACAACCATCCACGCCCACACTCACACCTATGGACAATTTAGAGTGTTCAATCAGCCTGCCATGCATGTTTTTGGAATGTGGGAGGAAAACCGGAGTACCCGGAGAAAACCCACGCAGGCCCGGGGAGAACATGCAAACTCCACACAGGGAGGCCGGAGCTGGAATTGAAACTCTGCACTGTGAAGTCGACGTGCTAACCACTGGACCACCGGGTCGCGTTTTACCAACATGTCAAAACTACACATTCAAATAGTCCTGTCTGCTTGTTCAATTCAGTGACAGGGAATATTTTCACAAAGCACTCTGCTGCCCACAAGGAAGGCGCATACAGTATTTCTTTCTTGTTTAAGCATTCAGTGTTTCTGCCACTCGAACAATTTGCGAATAGCGGGAGGCTGCACTTCACTTGTTAAATTTTGCTGATTGCCTTCCTGATTTGGAAATCTTGAATTCCAACCTTCGTTTCTCTCTCAGAATTTCTCTGCGGGAATATTTTGTAGAAGGCCACGGTGTCACCTTCTATTTAAGTTGTGACATCATTTATAAACATGTCAGGATTGCAGGGAAAAGATTGCAACGTTTTACAAAAGTTTCAGGTACACTCCTCTGAATTGTATTTATTATTGATTTATACGTTCTGGACATGCATGAGATGAATGCGAATGTGAATAGTTATAAGTCAATGTTTAGTCCGCCTGCCCTGAAAACAGCTGGGGTCGTCTCCAGCACCCCTGCAACCTTCAGATAATGGATGGATGGATGACTACACCTTAAAAAAAATTCAAGGTGGCAGCTAATGATGGTTATAAGGGAGTAGCTGTTTGCTGGTGTGATATGCTATGCATCCCTATAAGGCAAGACAAGTAGGCATCTAGGTCGCCTGCACTTAAAGTGCTAACAACAACTTTATTTATTGCAGAAGAAGAAAAGCTCGCTGCACTTTGTGGCTACTGTATGTCCAATAGAGCTACAGAACGGGTACAACATTAACAACACTCAACAGTTTGCTAGCCCATGGAATGGCTTCCTCGGTTAAGATTTTTAAGATTATACTCTGTATCCATTTGCTTACTAAATAATTGTAATCCTCCAATGATTTTTAATCTTTCATCAGGCGGTGTGTCACGGACCGACAGAGCATGTCATCAACACCAGGTACTAAACCATGTCTGTCTGTCCGCGGAAAAATCAGCATTTTACAGGGTGTATGGCTTTTTCACACAAAGTAACTTTCTGCTGATATCTCGGTTTTAAAAGATCTGGCAAGTCGTCAAAATAGTTTGAAAATGCCTCAATTTAGCAAGTTAAGGAACGAGGACTGCTATTGGCTGGCAACCAGTTCAGGGTGTCCTCTGCCTACTGCCCGAAGAAAGCTGGGATGGGCACCAGCACATCCCGCAACCCTTGTGAGGAGATGCGGATCAGAAAATGGATGGATGTATGGAGGAACAAGGAGGGTACCCAACTGTGTGTGCATGCAACACAGGTAACAACCACCCCCAGCCACACCCCGTCGTCCCCCAAGATGGCCACTGTAGAAAAAAAGACGTCGCAGAATGCATTGCTCTGAACAGCGTGCAAGCCATCTATAACAAGTCATCCTGTGGAATACTGCACGTCTTATTTTAAGCACCATTTTATGATTAGCGTCTCACCTCGACCATGGTGCCATGGATGAGCACGCCTGCCAAAGAAGCCCCCCGTATTTAGACATATCAATTACATAGTTGTACTTGACTTTATATTTTCCTCAACCAGTTCCTCCAGCTTCTACTGCCTGTTCCATGTGCTCCGCATGACGTTGGACTTTCTCCATGTCTTCTTCCCACACTGTCTTTAAGCGCTCCGGCAGAGAAACCTCCTCATCATGCAGGATCTGTTGGAGAGTTGATAATTCCCCACTGATACGGGCCTGCAGCCCCTCTCCGTAATGGGAGCCCCCTCTGGATAGCCGGGGGAAGATGGGGACATTTTTGCAGCTTCAAAGCAACTTCGATGTACTATTTAGTGCATGGCAAGAAAATACAAAGACTATGAATACTTTGATGTATTTCTTTTATGATGAATTATTTGATGCACAGTATTGATGTTTTCTCCCCCCCCCCCCCTCACAATTTTGCTATCTCTTCAGCACTTACCGTTAATACTGTAAAATCTGTCTTCATTTCCATCCACCCTTTGTTTGGTTTAAAGCACTTCTGTCAGTTAAATGAATCCACTTTTGTAAATTCAAGCGCACATAAATGACGTTATAGCTATAGGTATCAAATGACATACGAGCTTTCATACTGCCATCGTTCACATCAAAGCACGCGTCATTTACATCCGCAAACATAATTACATATGTACAACGGCAGATTGTCAACAGCCATTATGGACGGACACATGCATTCTTATCTGCTAAGTGTTCTGCAGGAGTGCCCCTTTATGTGGTATCCACCCTGACTTAGTGTCTGAAAATCCCTCTGATGAAGTCGTCAATGCAGCATCACCCCTCCCCCCAGCCTTATACCGTGGCAAAGCTGGCCTGCTGATCCTGCTTTTGCTCTTTTAACTACTGGCATCCGACAACCAAATAAATATTTTGTCTGCCTAAAGGTTTAGACAGACATAGCTCCACTTTCGACGGTTTTACAACTGCACATATTTATAAGTCTTAAAGAAACTTTCCTACATGTTTATGTCAAGCATTGGTGGTTCAGTGGTAGAATTCTCGCCTGCCACGCGGGAGGCCCGGGTTCGATTCCCGGCCAATGCAACAACGTTTTCTTTTCCCACCAAATACTGTAGTTTGTTTTCCTCCCGCATACCAAAAACACGCATGGTATCTGTGTTGGACACTTAAAGCTGTCACTAGATGTGAATGTTTTTGGGGTTTATTTTGTGCCCTGAGACGGACTACCGACCAATTCATGGTATGTGCTTTGCCTCTCACCCACAGACAGCTGAGATAGACTCTCGCACGCCAGAGGAGGAGGCCAATCCCCAGAGAAAAATCTGAAAAGTCCGTGTTTTCAGTGTCTGTGCTTTTGTGTAGAGTTGTCAGAATATCAAAAGTATGACTTTGAGAACCTTTCTGCATAGTGTCTTGATAACAGCAAAAAGCTAAAACTTCCAATGAAATTAGTCAATGAAAAAATATGGAAATGTGATTCTTCAGGGGGGGCTAGGGGTTATCATTTTGAAGATTATTAACCAGTAATGAACATTTGATCACAAAAAGGACAACACCTGCACAGTTTTATGGCCAGTTCTTTTCTCTCTTCGTTGTTTGTACAAGAACTGACTTCCGCAGTCTCATTTGTGTCCTCTAACTCCTACCTCTTCTCATACTTGATGGTGAACAGCAGGCTCTTTATGTTTTTCTTTTTCAGTTTTGTTTTGGGGTTTTTGTTGTTGTTATGTTTTTTGTTGGGGGGGGGGGGGTTTCTCACCTTTAAACCAACTGATGGACAAAATTCTGGAATCCAGTCTTTTTCAACAGAATACACTGGCACCAGATCAACACTTGAACTCAGCTACCGCTCTGTTCATTTTCGTTATTGTTGTTGCATTTTCAGAAAGATGCTTTCTGATGTTCTATAAAAACCTGGAAGGCTGCCCTGAGTTCTTTTTTCTGGCATCTGTTGGTGGGCCTGGAGGGATGCTTTCTTACTTTAATATTTCCTTTCATATATAAATGAAACATTTTACAGAGCCGGTACTCATTAGTTTGAATTATAATTTGCAACCTTAGAAAAGAAGAAAAGGTGCTGAGGAGCTACTCAGCCGTCTTGCCTGATTAGCTTAATAGCAAGCTTTGCAGACGGGCTCATCCGCTTGTCTTGGCTGTTGACAACCTACCCAAAATGTTTCCAGATTTCACTGCGTGCTTCTTGGTTCTCCGGGAGCAGCACACTTGGGAGGGAGAAAGGCGTAACCCACTGTAGCCGCAGAGAAAAAGGAAAGCTATGGCTGTACTTACACTAAAATCACTAAAAACATGTGATTTAGTTTTCTTTTTGATGGAAAATAATCATCTTTGTCAAGAAACAACTATCGAACAATCTTTCTAGTACCACTATACCATTCAACCACACTTATTGCTTATTCATCAGGTAATCTAACCCTTTCCAAAAAAGACTTGGATCAGTGATTCACAACCAGGTTGTTGTGTCATAGTTGCCACGTGAAAATGTCAGAAAATTATTATTTCTTAACTACGTCTTTATTCATCTACATATGCCAGTGGTGTATGGTGACAGGCAGAACAATAAAATCAAATTACAATAGTCAACAGAATATTCAAAAACAAAAAAACTGCAGGGTCAATGCGTGCCACCCGAAGGTAATTGATGCAGTACAAATTTCAGATGTAAATATGACGGAATCAACCTGTGCTTGCTTTTTAAAAATCTAATATTCAAGACTTTGAGCACTATTCACTTAAATCAATCAACTATCGTTGCTCTTTTTACCCTCGCTCTCCACATTTGACGCATTGCAAGCTGCAGTACTTACTGGAGTGCATCAACAGTACTTGCTTCACTATTTCAGCCTCAGGTAGACCAACATATATAATTATAAATGTCATTAAGTGTTGTTTTAATTATCTAATATCTACAGTGCACATTGGGCAGTGGAGAATGCGGATATTCTTTAAAGCGGCTAGCTTGATCGCACATGCTTGCATGCATTTTGGCAGAGACTCTACACTTCATTCTGCCATATTTTTGCTTATGGTTATCATACCGTCAGAAGTTATTAACGGCCCATGCCTATGATCCACTTGTTGCAATTTCATCCATCCATTTTCCCATCTGTTTATCCTCACAAGGGTCGCGGGGGTGCTGGAGCCTGTCCCGGCTGTCTTCAGGCAGTAGGCGGGGGACACCCTGAACTGGTTGTCAGCCAATCGCAGGGCAGACAGAGACGAACACCATCCGCGCTCAAACTCACACTGAGGGACAATTTGGAGTGTCCAGTCAGCCTGCCATGCATGTTTTTGGAACATGGGAGGAAACCGAAGTACCCGGAGAAAACCCACGAAGGCTGGGGGAGAACATGCAAACATCCACACAGGAAGGCAGGAGCTGGAATTGAACCCGGTACCTCTGCACTGTGAAGTCGAAATGCTACTCACTTAACTACGGGGCCGCCTTGTTGCAATTTATACAGCAAAATTAGTCAAAGCTTTTTGAGTACATCAGCTTTTTGGTCACGTAAACAAGGCCAGATTGTACACGGAGTAAGTATATTTGTATGTAAATTAGGCTGAGATTATAAGTATTATAGGTTTCAGATTTTTAGTGCGATTTTGGTTTTCTTATGTAAATTGGTGCCTTGGCTCAAAAGAGCTTGGGAAACTCTGGCTGAAACGATCGATCACTGTGATGCTGTGGACTCACTTCACAATTCTTGATCTTAAGAGTCTTGCGGCCCTGGCTTCTCCACCATGCTAGCTGTGTATTTGTACTCAACCAGTAGCTGAACTCCTTACAGCAGTGTAGCCACGTCGTGGGCCTCTTTGTTGCCCTCCAGTATCTGGAGATGCAAAAGCAAGCTCCCGGAAAAGGTCACAGTGTGTGTGTGTGTCCAAGTGTGAGAGAGAGAGTGAGAGAGAGAGAGATTATTTTTACATGATTTGTTACAAGATATAATAGAATACAACAAGTAGGTGCTTAAATAATCGTATGCTGTTTAAGTCTGCACATAGCACAAGTAATGCACCTTTACAAAATACTGTTCACAATATTTTTTTCTGCTTACAACGTACAATATAGGCAACAACTTTGAAATGGAATCAGGTGATAAATCACATGGTAAAAATAAATAAATAAAAAACATCTACCCCACAAATGGAGGGTAATAATTTGCAACAACATCTGCTGGCTCAATTGTAATCATATTTTTTGGGTAAAAGTACCTTAATTCAAAAGCTATGAAATATTTAAAGAAATAACGTAAAGTTTACCTCACATTTATGACATCCTAGAACCAATATACTCTTTAAAATTGAGATAAACCTATGGATGATTTTTATGTGAATGGGCTTTTACACCTATTCTTACTGATGAGACAGCATCAGTAGAACGTGGGGGATCAGAATCTTGCTACGGGACATAAAGACATGCTCACAAGGGATGAGTATTGAAACCACAACTTCTGTGTTTGGGAGACAACCACTCTACCACCCGAGACTTGCGGCATGGCTAGGTTCACATGTTGCGTGCTTGTAGTGCAGTAAAAATACAAACGTAACCAAAAGTGAAGCGGACTCAAAGTTGTAAGTACATTATATTGTAGCTTTTAATGAAAATACCCTTTACCCAAAATATATATGATTTACATGATTTATATTAACAACTCATTCAGTGTTTGATCATTCATGACTATTTGTTTTTGGTTTTTGCGATGCAAGGCACTTATATGAGAACATGTACAGCAATAGTGGTCACTTTTTTTAATGGTACTTAAATTAAAATGATGAACAACAATAGTAGGGTGGCCCGGTAGTCCAGTGGTTAGCACGTCGGCTTCACAGTGCAGAGGTACCGGGTTCGATTCCAGCTCCGGCCTCCCTGTGTGGAGTTTGCATGTTCTCCCCGGGCCTGCGTGGGTTTTCTCCGGGTGCTCCGGTTTCCTCCCACATTCCAAAAAAAAACATGCATGGCAGGCTGATTGAATGCTCTAAATTGTCCCTGGGTGTGAGTGTGGGCGTGGATGGTTGTTCGTCTCTGTGTGCCCTGCGATTGGCTGCGACTGATTCAGGGTGTCCCCCGCCTACTGCCCTGAAGACAGCTGGGATAGGCTCCAGCACCCCCCGCGACCCTAGTGAGGATCAAGCGGTTCGGAGATGGATGGATGGATGGATGGAACAACAATAGTAGTCATGATTTTTGCCTTTTATTTTGCTGAGGCTTTCAGATTATTGTCTGTTGAAAACTTCAACGTAATATACATTGTAGTTTTCAAATTACAGTAATCCCTCGTTTATTGCGGGGGTTACATTCTAAAAGAAGCCGAGATAAGTAGAATCCGTGATGAACTCATATTACAATTAATACATATACAAGACAATACTGTATTGAATGAAACTAAAGATTAAACTTTTTTGACATCCATCCATTCATTTTCCAATCTACTTATATTGTAATATCACCATCTACCATTAGATGGCAGACTTGTGCCTACTTTTTGAGTACATCAGGACATTAACTCTGTTAATGTGGACATTAACTCTGTTAGTCAGTGATAGCATTTTTGATTGACTGGAACGCGACTATGACGAATATTTTGCAGGTTTAGAAGGATATGAATGACAAACATGATGATATTAAGGTACCACAATAATATTAACATTTTGGGTGAACTGATTTTTGTGAATTCTTGCGCTTATTGTTGGCATCCCACTAGACCGCTAGGGAACAACGGTTATGTATGTTTGGTTCTATGAGTCCCGAATGTCTGGTCATACGGAATCCTCATGTTCACGCAAGAAGGTTTTGAGGGACGGTCTTCTGAGTGCCACGGGATTTTGGACACATCCTGAGGCACCCAGGAGCACGAACAATATTTGTTGAAACTCATTCTCGTCCGGCACTTGCTCAAAAGTGCATTCAGTGCTTGCAAAAGAGCCCTTTGCATTGGAAAAGAAAAATACAGCCTGTTCTTTTGTTGTTTGCGTCAAACCCTTTGCTGTTGAGGTAAGATAGTGGATCTTTTATTAGACATACATGCAGAAATGTATTATGAAAAATGAAATATGATTATTAATGAATTAGTATTAATATTACATAAATGTCACAGAATTTGCACGTACGCGCTATATTCAAAATGTCAGTTTTGTCAGAGAACACATTGTTGGTTAGGAAGTCCTATGTGGCCTCCTAGCAGCACTGATTAAAAATTGTGGCCCCGTGCAGCATCTGAATCGACCATCCCTGTTCCTGACCAATTTTCCTGAGCCGGGGCGATGATTTTTGTCAGAGAACACATTTCCCCTGCTTTTAGCTAACATTAGATAACCTCGCCACAACACAAAATCAAGCGTATTTTAGACTATTTTAGTGATTGTTATTTATAGACCGACTTATTGAAATGTTTGTCAATGTTGGCTGTTCCACTGCTTGTTTTTTTTCGTTGTTCAAGGTAAAAGGGAAAAAACCAACACAATGCCTCCTGATTCTAAACCACGTACCAGGCAGAGCAAGCTGATGCCACTGAAGAGAAGCAAGAAGAGGGTGCCACAGAGAGAGAGAGAGAGAGAGAGAGAGAGAGAGAGAGAGAGAGAGAGAGAGAGAGAGAGAGAGAGAGAGAGAGAGAGAGAGAGAGAGAGTCTTTGAGAGACACTGCTTTTCAGAGAGGACACAAAGCATGAAAGAGAGGCATATGAGGATCCTGAGAGTGAGATATAAGTAGAGTGTGAGACAAAGACATAGAATCATGCAAATACTGTATGAGCATCCACAGACGCTCAGTTTTGTGAAGCTGAAAAAAAACCTTTCAAGTCAAGTCATTATTTTGCCTGCCTAATGCGCCCGTGTGTGTGTGTGTGTGTGTGTGTGTGTGTGTGTGTGTGTGTGTGTGTGTGTGTGACATGTGCATGCACATAACTTTCATTGATCTAGTCCACAAACAGTCAGCTGCAATAAAACATGCCATTCCATTGATGGCTAGACTCACTTCGCTCCACAGCTACAATAGAATATTTTATATTTGTGGACATTAACTCTGTTAGTCAGTGATAGCATTAAGTGTTCATTACATTATAACAACGGCCACCAATAAGGAGCACACATGGCGAGTAATGATATGGTAATTTATTTATTTATTTTAACTAACCTTACAAAGTGTTTAAATGATGACTGTTGAACTGTTTTGAAGATGATAGTTTGACAAATATATTTTAAAGTTCAGTATGTACCAAATGTCTGGAAGTTGCGCAATTTTCGATGTTATGCTTTGAGTGTAAAAGCATTTACTGTTGAATCCTTTACAAGTATGATAAAATACTTGAATGAGGACTTGCAGTATGTCTGCCAGTTGTGGTTTGAAGTCCAACCAAAACAAGTACATAAATCTTCTACGAACATCTTGGTTTGCCTCAAATTAAGACACAAAGACCATTTGTTTGCTTTCACCGAGAACGAAGAAAATCACAGTGTCCACATTTGAGAGGCTTAAATAGGCGGATTTGAACTTTTGAAAAATAATGTGTGACACAATGGTCAGAGCTTTTTCACTTCCATTTTGTGTGCAGGAAGCTTGCTGCCAAGAGCCAAGTTTCACTCAATCATGACGTCTCGGTCTCATTCTGTTTCCGTCTTACCAGTGGACATTTAATTATCTGACTACTTGTGTTTGATTGTAATGTGTTTTTCCCCAACCAGTGTTTGACACTTTGGTTATTTAGGCCTTAGGCCATTACCAAGAGGAGCTGTTTCTCCAGTCCAAATATCCCCTTCCACTTCTGAAATGATGACTATTCCCCTGCATCAAAAGATAATGGCCCTATGTCTTCAACAATTTGAAAGCAATTTTATTTTGCCACTGTGAACACATAAAAGTCATTCGAGTCATTGTGATTCATTGTGGAATCGGCACCTCTCTTCGGAGTCCGTTGAGAGCAACTGAAACAATGCAAACATCCTGGAGACTTTATTGACACTAACTGGTGTAATTTAGTATTAGCAAAAAAATAAAATAAAAAATCAAAGCTAAAAACTAATTAAAAATTCCAATGAAGATTCTGGTGGGTGTGTTTTTAAGATGCACAATTACTAATAACAACAAAATTGGAACTATTTTTACTAACTTTCAGGCACACACTGCTGAAATAAAGAAGAGGGACACGCTACAGTATTATCACCGTGCAATCACACCTCCAGGATATGGAGAGAGAAGGAGTAACAAGAGGGGCGTGTCCACAGCCTCTTTGGAAATTTCAAGTCAAGACGCACCATGGACACACTGTTCTCTTTGCAGATGAGATCGGCTTCACGCAGAGCAAATGTGATGGACGGGAGATGCTACGGAGAAAATTCTACTGGACTGACAGAGGACCTGATTCCTCCAGGTTCCGAAGGAGATCACTCGGGACAACATTATTTATCTCATTAAAACATTCACGTGCGCATAGAAATCATACCCACAACTGCGTCCCGTTTTGAGTTGGCTTCGGACCATGCACAGAGGTTGGATGACATTTGGTTTTGAGTATCCAGCTTTTCCATTGACCATTTTGTTCTCAACCAATTAACAAAGGTCTTGGCCAATGTGTTGAGAAAATAAATTGAAAAACATGCTGATTGATACAGTCTGAAAGACAAAGGAGAAAGGACATTTACTCCTTATCCGCCCCAGCCTTAGAATGAAAGGAAAAACAGTGGGGCATGGAATCAAAGCGTCCCACGCAATTGTTTACCCAGCATCCAATTAGAAAACTTCACACACAGTCAGTCCCTTTAATCAATTCTTTGTAATGACTGGAGAATTAACAACTCTCATCTGTCTTGGAAGTCGAGGCTGGAACGAGGTCAAGTTTTCCCTCTAATGACAGTTCCATAAGAAGCCTGAATGACATTTCGACATTTCCATTCGCTCCGTCATTATCCACACACGTCAAACAGAAACAAAGACAGGAAGAACTAGCCAAGCTGTGTATGCACTTCGTTTTGCGCCCGTGTGCTGAGAAGACGTCCAGAGAAGATTACCGTCTTGCACTCACATCAGTCTCACCAGCCCTGGAAAGACAGAAACCGCGATTAGATGCTGAGTACATACGCGGCAGCATCCCTGCACTCACTTTGGCTTTACAAAGATTTATACCACAAAGTGTGAGGTGGCAAAAGAAGATTAAAAATGACCTTTGTGGAGTGGATTGTTCTGCACCAGCACTCTTTCAAAACCAGCCTACCATAATTCAGTGACCTGATAGAGATCACAACGATTCTCGCAAGGACGTAGATCCCATTTTGCAGTCAGGTCAAACCGGGGGGGTCTGCCAGCCAGCTTTGTTTGCAAATTGACTCAGCATGCATATGCAGACATAGGTCAGTTGTGGCGCTTAAGATCGAAAGTATAAATTGAGGTGGAGAGCCAATCAATACAAGGCCAGCCAATCATTTCTGTGTTATCAAATACCACTTAGACAACACAAAGATCACCGGGAATGATCGGTCTGGGTGAGAAAGGCGAGAGCTCAGAAACAACTGTCCCTGATGACCTGGCATTCTGCTATCAAATTCTCATGAGATCTTTTTAGTGGGGGGGAACAGACCTCAAGCCGGTCAAAGTCTCTCTTTATTTATGTCACACTTCTGTCGATGGCGCCTCCTTCTCTGATTTATCATAAGTTAACAATCTACAGGTCTTGGGACTCATAAAACCAAGTCAATGAGATTGAATGACTTCCTTTCCTTATACGCATGCTGAGAATGTTTGCTCATGGGTTTCATTTTATTTTGTCATCCATTTAAGGTACCAATACAACAGTCTCGGCTGTGTAAATGTCAAAACGTCTTTCCAACATCACCCTGCTCTCTGATGCTGCTAAATTGCACTCTGGCCCAAAATGTATTATTATTTCCGACCAAAAAAAAAAAGAAATTCACTCACATTTCAACCTTAAAAGGTTAAAGTTGCGTCTCATGAATCAGAACATAAAAACATATCAGTGTTGGTGACCATCGGCAAAAGAGTACGACCAAAAGTTTGAAACAATCAGGCCAACCCATTATTTTGCATGCGTCTGCCCGATGCTGGAACTAAAAATAGCAGTTCATGTATTTATGTTGAACTATTTTCAGTAGCTATGGGACTTACTGAGATGGCTTTTGAGGGTGTGCGAATTTTCATACACAAAAAGTGACACAGCTTAAAGAGTCAGGGGCTCCTACTCAGACGGTTCGGGATGGATTAAAATGAAGTGCCCTCTCTTTTTTTTTTGCAGAATAGTCTTTTTTTTTTTTTTTTTTTTTAGGGGAGCCAAAGCATCCAAATTATCCCCGAAGTTCTAAAAACGAGATGTCATTGCATCAGTCCGCCTGCGTCCTTCCATTGTCCCCCAGCCTACGCTCCCACTTAAAACCCCCTTTGACTCTGGAAACTCTTTGCCTTCATTGGCCAGATTTTCAGTCACTGTGTAGACAGTCATTAGTCAGTCTATTGCGTCATTCCAAGTTGGAATCTCTACATGTCATCACATGTATTTTATAGAGGAAAAGGGTTTGTCAAACGATGCCCGGAAGGAATTACCGGTACAATTGTTTTTCAAAAAGTAACCTTCGGTTAGCCTATGGCGCTGTGCACTTTCATTTCAAAAGCAAATCAAATGTGTTCCTGGAGGGAGCTGTGTTTCCTGTGAGACATCCCAACTCACATTTCGTGTATGACCTGATTACTGAGTTCAGAGTCAAATTGAAATGCATAATAAATGGGCAAATAACAAGCTACTTGGACTAAAAGGAGAATGTTGCATTACAAAACACTTCAGACAAGCTTGTCCTTGTTTCCTCATGTTGGGTGAAAGGTAGGAATGTTCGATATTATTTTTTTTTTCCAGACGCGTACCAATGTGAGTACTCATCTCTTATAGTCACCAATATCGTTACCAAATGTGGACACCACTAGTACTTTTGAGACGTAAAACTTCCAAAAAACAATGACAGATCATTTTAAAGACCGACAGTCTATAGCATTTTTCCATGAAATAAATTGATTAATGTCGATTTTCTATTATCCTTTTTCCACGTATTGGAAAATGTATACGTTTAACAGAAATAACTAAATAACAAAATAAAATCATTAAGGGATAAATAGGGCGGCACGGTGGACGACTGGTTAGCTCGTCCGCCTCACAGTGCAGAGGTCCAGGGTTCAATTGCAGTCTCTGGCCTTCCTGTGTGGAGTTTGCATGTTCTCCCCGTGCCTGTGTGGGTTTTCTCCGGGATCTCCGGTTTCCTCCCACATTCCAAAAACATGTGGGTCAGGTCAATGGAACACTCTAAAATGTCTCGAGGTGTGAGTGTGAGCGGGAATGGTTGTTTTTTGTCTTTGTGTGCCCTGCGATTGCCCGCTTTATCCTCACAAGGGTCGCGGCGGGTGCTGGAGCCTATCCCAGCTGTCTTTGGGCAGCAGGCGGGGCACACCCTGAATTGGTTGTCAGCCAATCGCAGGGCACACATAGTCGAACAACCATCCGCGCTCACACCTAGGAACAATTTAGAGTGCCCCGTTAACCTGCCATGCGCGTTTCTGGAATCTGGGAGGAAACCGGAGTACCCGGGGAAAACCCACGCAGGCACAGGGAGAATATGCAAACTCCACATGGGGAGGTCAGAGTCGGAATCGAATCCTGCACCTCTGCATTGTGAGGTCGACGTGTTGTTAAAGTGTATAATGATATTGGCACAAGTTTCTCTCCCTGAGCTCTAGGATCGATAACTAAAACTTTACACACTTGTCTATGTATGTTCGTCTATTGCACTCATCAAGCAATTTTCACTTCAGAGAACAAGCAATATTTCCTGGTAGTGAATGCAATTACAAAGGCCCACTTGGCATCAGAATAATGTTATATGGTGCATGAAATGTGAGCTGCTTAAAAGTTTGAAAATATCTTACTTGGTTTGAATATTCCTTTGTAGCTGTAAGTGAAGAGAACAAATGATGTGTAACACTCCCGCTGGTGACAAATTGTTTACTCTCCAGATAAGGCAGATGGAGAAAGGTTTGTAAAAGCTTTGGACCCGAATGTCCACTCTTAGGAACCATTAAGAGAAATGTGTCAGGGTTAGGGTTGAAAGCATGACCGGCATACTAAACTCTCGGTGTTCCAAAAGCCCTTGTGAATGACTTACAAACGCCTCAATAATTGACACATCATGTATAACAGATGAGGATCAGGCCTTAGCTCGAATAAATGAACCGATCATTAGATTAAACGTCTGGAGCCCATGTGACTAAAATGAGGACCGGGCACCCGTGGTAAAGTGTTATAGATTTATTTTTACAGCCGTTCCAAAGTTCGTTGTTTTGCTCGACTCACACGGAAGTAGCTGTATTTTATGGAGTTAAATTTAAAGATAATCCGCTTTTAAACTGATCTTGCGTTGCGTTTATTTCCTGTACAATGATGAGCAGATAAGATGGAAAACTCATCACAAATGTGCCAATGCTGCAAATCTCACTTAGTGCTGGTTGCTGGGATGATGGAGAGTGTAGGCCTGCCTAATACTTGATGCTGAGAAACTCGTGCAAGTACTTTATGGTGTGAGTTCCAGTAGCCTCATGCATGATGGACCACGACGATATACATGTACGTAGAGACACTGATCACGAGAATGACTTTGCACAATAATTACGAAATTGATCAATATCAACATGCTACACTATTTCTAGAAGTCTCTGCCAGTGTTAGCATTTGCAGCGCTGGTAAGCTGTTTTTAGAAGAAGCTCGCGGGCTAATCATATGATTTTGGGGGGCTATCTGTGCCCGCGGCATCACATTGGAGACCCTATGAAAAGTGAAAGGTACAAGATTGGGTTGATTTTTTTTCACAGATCATTTGACAGTTTAAACAAATATGCTCAAAGTGATTTTTTTTCAATGGCGAAATCCCCCTTTCATGTTTGATGCTTCATAATAAGGGCCTGCTTGTATTTTAATCGCATAGCCATTCATTCATCTTAAGTCTGATTGATCTGCGTCATTATTGCTGTTTTTGACCTCATGTCAACATTTGATGGTACGAACCTGCCTTATACTTGATGGCTCTCTCTTATTCACCATCAACTTGTGTCGTACTTGCGGCTGAGGACTTGGCTAGAATGTGATCAAACTGTTTCATATTCGATCACGAGGACCTGTCACAAAAATGATCGACCTGCCTTATACGAAAAAGGGTCTTTCATATAATTGCCCTCTCATGCTGTACATGCTGCCCTCGGGCCTGCCTAATATTTGATGCTGCATCGTAATGTAATGTTTCATTTAGATTTGTACTTTATTACAGTCATAATAGTCCCTCAATTGGAAATTCAACCCACGTGCTGATTTATACTTTGCGTTACACACCAAACTTTGAACCAGATCACACGTATGCAGGCATGCAAAGAAAGATTCAGCTAAAGGGGGCCTAGCAAAGAGTGCTGTTTCACTTGAGCTCGGTAAGGCTTTCCACAGTACATCTTCATGACAGTGTTTAACGGTGTGGAAAATTGATTTTGAGGGCCTGCCTCCTCCTTGATTAGGAGGACCAGCCTAATACTGTACTGCATAGACCTGTCTTGTGACTGATGGATCTCTCTCATTGTTGCTGTTGTTGACCTCATGCCAGCAATTGATGGTGTGAATCAGCCGCATACTTGATGATTCAAAGTGGTCGCGTACGTGATTGTTTTGTTTGGGGTCTTTTTTTTCAATACCCGCATATGGTTTGGACCGGCCTGATACTTCATGCTGTATAGCTCATGCGGGTAATTTCGGGACCTGTCTCATACTTGATTATGTGGGCCTGCCTGAGTCTTGATGTTATAGGCGGAAAGACAGTTGTAGAAATCACTCTAAAGCAGTGGCTCTTAACCTGGGTTCGATTGAACCCCAGGGGTTCGCTAAGTCGGTCTCAGGGGTTCTACGGAGCCTCTGCCATGGAGGTTAAGACACACGCGACTCAACATGTTAATTAGTTATGACACGCCCGCTTGGCCAACACTGGCTGCAGATGATCACATGACATTGCTTGTCCAATAAGTGCTGTGGGAAATTTAGTTCGCTTATAGTCAACGTGCGACTGTCGTGATAGTATGTCGTACAATTGTTTTTTTTAAAGTATAGTTATCTCTTGTCATTTTATTTACATTTTTCCGTTTTTAATAAATGTGGGTTTTTTTATAACGAGAATTTGTAAAAAAAAAATTTTTTTAAATACCGTACATATTTTTTTTCACTCATGAAGGGGACGGTGAATGTGCATATTAACTGGTTGGGTTCGGTACCTCTAAGAAGGTTAAGAACCACTGCCCTAAAGTGAAAATAAAAATATCTTATAAATTTGGCAAACCACAGAGAAGAGTGTTGTTTTCAAGCCTGCCGAATTTGAATGAATAAATAAATCACCACGTACATAAAATAAGGCTCCAAAATCATGAAAAATAGAGCCGCCTTCCCAGTTGAAGCTGCAGGTGTGTGTCTGCTGAATGCAATTAAAAAAATGCAAGCTCATCTTACCTGTCGCTCAAACATGTTCTTATTGCATTTGCTCACATGTGCGTCATGGTGAGACACAGGCTGGATTTCGTGTGCCGCTGTGTTTAGTAAACAGTTAACTTTCCCTGAAGTGTCTGTTACGTGAAACCACACACACGACACAAAACCAAGCAAGTTATTGGACAAGCCGGTCGCCGATCCGCTCATTTGCTAGCGAGCTCACTAATTTACGGGCTTGCTAATATAGTAGACGTAAGTAATCCTGAAATGTCTCTGTTGTGTGTGAATCGAAATGGTCGGAGCACAGTCAGCGAGTCAATTTTATTCCATCAAGTGGTTTTAAAGAGATGTATCGTCTCTCTTCTAGATTGACTTGCCTCATTCTTTAAGTTGTTGACCTCATGTCAGTAATTGATAATGTGGACCTGCTTCATTCATGATGGACTTCTCACATACTCAATGGACCTGCATTCTGGGCATACTAGGTATGATAATCAGGCAACCAATTCAGGGTGTCCCCCGCCTACTGCGAAGACTGCTGTGGGATATTAGTGAGGATGAAGCGGTTCGGAAAATGGATGGATGGATGGATGGTCTCATGCTTAATGACGAGTATCAATCACACACTTGATGTTTGGAGCACTTGCCTCATCCTTTATGGACCTGGCTTGCGCTTGATGATGTGGATCTTATGTCAGTTCTTGATGGTGTGAACATTTTCAACCCTTTTTTTTTTTGTGAGAGAAAAGCATTCATCAAAAGAACCACTTATTTAGACCACAAATGTGTCTCTTTTGTTAATGGAAAAATCACGAGTCATCACTCATGTTGCTCATTTGAAAGAAATTTTATTAAAGTCATTGATGTACTTTTTGGATTTGAAACGCACAGGAAAAATTCATTTGCGTTCCAAACTTTCTGATTGAAATAATAAATAAATAAATAAATAAATACAAGAAAACAAAATGGCTAGTTTAGTGCAGGATTTAAAGTCAGCCGTTGGGGTCATCTATATGCTAATCCACAATTGCCAAACTGCAAAATATGCAGGGGTCAAAGAATATAGCTGAACATGTTTAGTTGACATTGATTAATGTGTATTCATGTGAATGCAATATGCTAACTTAGTGCTACTTCTAGCAAGTTGATATGAATAATAATTTGTCTTAATTGCACAACTTTTAGGCTGACTCTGGAAAGAAATTCAGCGATAAACACATTTCAATACTTTAAATGACACTTATTTTATTGCAGAATTTCCAACTGTTTGACAGGGTTTAACACACAAATGAGAGCCAAAGCATGAATGTTTTAATTATGATCACAAAGATCTAGGGGGAAAATATAAGTTTGCTCGGTTAAATACAAAAATACTGTATATGTTTTTAAAAAACAGAGAAAAAGAAAAACAAACACAAATATTGGAAATATGTAAGTACAGAAACACAAGAAAAATAATTCAGAGAATATTACATGACAAATACACATATGCTAGACAAAAATAGTAGACCAAAAATATGAATGGATTAAGTATTGTCCTCTTCCAGTTAACGTTTCCCCAAACAGGCTTTGTTTAATTGACCGCACTTTATGTGAATCAAATGCAGTAGGCCAGATCTAGATGCTCAAATTCAGGCTATGAAGTGTTTCATAATTGTGACAAGTGTTCAAGAACAAATCTTTGTTATAAATCTTTGTAGAGTGTTGCACTATCCTGCCCCACATGTTTTTGGAATGCGGGGAGAAAACCCACCCAGACACCGGGAGTACATGCAAACTCCACACAGGAAGGCAGAAGCAGGAATCCAACCCCGCACCTCTGCACTGTAACCAGTCAGTTATGATTGTGAAGAAATTAAAAATACAAAAAAATAAAATAAATCGTTGACCATTTAGCATTTTTTGTTCGGCAGCTTTGTACCATCCTTGAATGTTTTGGGTTTTTTTGTTTTTGTTTTTACCGCAGAGCCCTTTGCACCAAAATAATCACAATATATGTCCTTATTTGGTCGTTTGCTTGTAACCCTTTGTTGTTAAATTAGAATAGTGAATCTTTTGTACATGCAATGAAAGATGTATGATGAAAATGTAAATATATTAACAGCACGTATTTTGTCCATATTTAAAATGTCATTTATGTCATTCACCAAGTCAGGATGCCCCTGCCGCCCCTCCCTCCCCAGTAGCCCTGATGAAAAATTGTGGTGAGCCTCCAGCATTTTAATCTGCCCATCCCAACAAGTGTATTATAATAAAGTCCGCTTTCGTTGTACAGTATTTACATTCAACTCGTACTGTATATTACGATTGAAATCCACACCCCAAACGTTCTCGTCCTGGATTCGCCCCTTTGATGATGAGGACCTGCATCGTAGGTAATTATGCTGCACGGTTGGGACTTGCTTCTCATTCGATCGCACGCACCGGACGATGACGACCTATCTCTCGTTTAAGTTCCCACCAGGCTGATACTTGATGTCGCGGTCCCGCCTCGGCGACGCAGCACTGAGCCTCCAAGATGCGCACCAGGCGCTCACAGCTTGGGAGGAGCTTGGCATATGCCTGCTGGTTTCTTCCCACTGTCGGGTGAAGACACGCTTTTGGAGAGGCGATAGAAAGCGAAAGGTACTCGTATGCTTTTAAACTTTTCAATGACGGCAAGTGGCACGAATCTGTCCTTTTGGAAGCTGGCGTAGGAACTGTTCGGCATTACTTGTGTCGGCGTAACCTGAAACAAATTATTTGTGGAAGGTGTCAAAAAAGAAGCCGAAATTAAGAAGGGGTCAATCATGGGTTGTTTTATGAGTGGATTTGCACCTGCTTTACACGCGTAAGTGGATAGTTTTTGAAAATCTATTATTCACGTGGAGGGAAATAAATTACGCATGAAATAAGATAAATATAAGTCTGACATGGGATCATTTTAATAAAATTGCAATTAAACCGATTGTTTTGTTCGGGGATTTCGCTGCAGCAGGTGTGTTGGACAGATTGGCAGACTGTTTGGACATCAAGGCTGATCCGAGGGGGATGTTTTAACACGTTGTCAGTGTTTACTATAAAGTCACGTCGCCTGCAGTTTGCCCGATTTGATATTAACACAATAAAGGAAACACGCAGACTGCTCAAGTTATTTTCTGTTACATTTCTAACCTATTTACGACAGCTAACCCCTGCATTATGAGTTTTAATTCAAACAATATAGCCTCAAAATTTGAGACACGCATGCATGCGTTAACCCAAAATAGAAATCGCGATACAGTTTACCTTGCGTATGCAGCCTTATCAAACTGTCAACAAAGCTGCATGCTGTTTCGTTCTCTGAAACAAACCAGATATCCAAAGTGGCTTCATACAACTAAACCGATGAGATTGTACCTCATGCGGTGTTCATTTTGAGAATAGCGAATTGTGTTTTAATCCCCAAAAGGTTTATTTAGTGAGAGGAAAATAGTATATCTGCAGGTCTAATGGTGCATTGAAATGACTGTCATCATCATTAATTGGCCATTCAGTGCATATAAAATAACTCATGTCTATCTGGTCATGTCCCAGTGATGAGCATGTTTCATTTGGAGTGGAGGCAGGTGGAATTAAATGCAAGAGGCATGAAGAGCAGCATTTACTGTGTAAAACAATATCTATCTATCTATCTATCTATCTATCTATCTATCTATCTATCTATCTATCTATATATATACACACACACACACACACACACACACACACACACACACACACACACACACACATAGATAGATAGAATGCATGAAATATTTTGAATGAAGTGGTGATGCAAAAATGAGGGTGAGCCGCAAGAAACTATCCACCTGATTTACTTGAATGTGTCTGCGTTCAAAGGCTTCACATTGCTTCATTTGACAGTATTTTGCATCATGAGACAAACAGCAACTTGGAAAACAAATAGCATGGGAGATGGTTAGGTGACCCATATTGAAATAAATAGGGCTGAGGTTCACTTTCAGTTTGGAGTTTGAATGAGGAAGGCCACCGAGGATTCAGGACTAAATATTGTCATTATTTGTTCAGGATGTACGCCCTGATGATTTGAATTGTGTGCTCAGTGTGAAGAATTGTGTCATGCCGCATGTTTCAGTGCAGTAAAAATGACGGTAATTGGTAGGGGGAAAAAAAAATATTCTCGCAGTGACTTCCTTTGCTGTTTTCTGTCTTTGACATAAGCAAGGAGGGCCAGATTCCCTCTGAGGTGTTTGCACAACCCGGAGGAGAAATGCGCCCCTCAGACACGTCGAACAGCACAGGAGAATGGGACCCTGATGAAATCGGCGTGTGGATTGTGCCCAACGGAAGCATGGATTTAAACCATCATGGTTTCCACACAGACATCACCAAGCACCTCGGGGTGCAGATCACGCTCATCACGGCTTATTCCCTCATCATCCTGCTGGGGCTTCTCGGGAACGCGCTTGTCATCTACATGATCATCCGCTACAGGAATATGCGAACAGTCACTAACTTCTTCATAGCCAACTTGGCGCTGGCAGACTTGCTGGTGGACACTTTGTGCCTACCCTTCACGCTGGTCTACACCCTGCTAGACGAGTGGAAGTTTGGCGCGGTGCTGTGCCACATGGTGCCCTTCGCCCAGGCCCTGAGCGTGCACGTGTCCATCCTGACCCTGACTGTCATCGCCCTGGAGCGCTACCGCTGCATCGTCTTCTACCTGGGCCAGCGCCTCACGTGGCACTCCAGCTTCCTCATCATGGCTTTCACTTGGACTATCGCGGCCGTCCTGGCGGCACCCTTGGCCATCTTCAGAGAGTACCGTTACGAAGAGATCCCCTCCATTAATCTGCATTTCGCCGTCTGCTCCGAGAAGTGGCCGCATGGGACCAACAGGGACGGCGTCATCTACAGCCTCTCCATGCTTCTCCTCCAGTACATTATCCCCCTAGCGATCATCAGTTACGCTTATATTTGCATCTGGGTCAAGCTGAAGAATCACATCAGCCCGTCTACTCGCAATGATGCCATCACGCGCCGCAAAAAGACCACCAAGATGTTGGCGCTGGTGGTGGTGGTGTTTGCCATCTGCTGGCTGCCCTTCCACATATTTCAGCTGGCGAGCGATCTGGACCTGGTGCTCATGTTCAAGGAGTATAAACTGATATACACCGTGTTCCATATTGTGGCTATGTGTTCCACCTTTGCCAACCCGCTCCTCTACGGCTGGATGAATAAAAACTACCGAAATGGATTCTTAATGGTCTTCCGCTGTGAAGATAAGCCGGATTCTTTCCACCCCGAGGGCTCCTTCAGGACTCGCTCTATGAGGCGGCTGACGGTCAACGGCCGTAACGGCGGACACCCGCCGACTGCCGTGTGAGATGCCGGGAGGCATCTCAACATGTTGCTATTTTGCGGCACTTGTGGTACAAAGTACGGACTGGAGAATCTCTCTCTCTGTGAATGTTGTTGACTGGTTCCATGTCAATGTTGAACTGAGCAAAATCATAACGCATGCCGGGGCGTATTTACCCATTTGGGGGCACAAGACACAAATAATCAAAAGGCCCTCCATATCAGTGTCTGACAAAAAAACCCATTGTTTATCAAAACTAAAAAGTGTCAAAAGTGTCTATTTTCTGAGTTCGTCAAAGTCCTTAAAATCTTTCTCAATAATTATCTAACACGTGAATCATCTCAATCAACATTTAATATCAAGTAGTTCACCATTTCGACCGCTTTAATACTCACATCTTGATGAAACTCATCACTCGTGTCACTCTCAACTTCGTCTCTCTACCACATCCGCCTCAGCTGACCCTGACAATAGTGCTACAACTACAGGCAAGAAAGTCCAGCTCTTGGCATTGCCGGTTTCAGACATTCGGTAATTCTGATGAAAACTGTTTTCCTCTCACGTTCTCTCCGCTCCTCTGGGACAGTAACTCTGTTTCATTTGCCCACAACAGGCCAACCAGTTTGTTGTTCTGAATCAAGTCAGCACATGCTGTGAGATGACGGAATTCTATTGTATGCAAAGCAAGGGTGGGCACTTGACACGGTCATAGATTAAGCATTTTGATGTGTTTTTAAGCGTGTGAATTAAGCCTAATCCAATAGTTACGGCTTTAAAGCAAAAAAAGCTTTTAAAATCCGTTTCGATGAGATATTTAGGGGGATCCTGGAAATCTCGGTAACCCGGGTAATTGCTTGCGCTTGCCTAATGGTAAATCCGCCCGTGGTTCACATGTTCTTCCTGAGACTCCAAACGAGTTGAGACTGAATCAACAGCGCCTCTGCCGGTTGCAGCCAAGCAGTGCACTCCATTTTGCTTCAAGATGCAATTATTCAATAACAATGGTCAACACCAAATATTAATCAGAGCTGACTTTATGTATGCCTAAAAATATTTTGGACACTGATTTCAAGATGGTGTTTACTTTTGCTCTTGCACATCAGGTTTATTGCATTTAAGTTTGACCTTAACCCTGGAGAACCCACGGGGTCAAATTTGGCCCCTATAAATTCTACTACTCAAATGCTACCCTTAAATCCCAAAGGGTCAAAGTTGGCCCTTATCCTAAATTAAGATTAAAGCATTGAATATTTGAAAACACATATATTTTGGTGTTCAGTGAACATATAGCAGCCATTTAATGTATAATTCATCATTTTCCAAAGAAGAAAAGGGGTCTTGGGTTCTCCAGGGTTTTAAATGATTTGCACCATGCGTTGTAATTTATAGCTATGAAGTTTCTGTTATAAAAAAAAAAAAAAAGAAACTCTACCTGCGGAGCTAAACCCTTAATTCATAAATATTACTAAATATATTACCATGTTATGTTATTGTTATTTTATTCGATTATTCATATGACAACCTGATGTCATAGAGAATAAACAACGGCAGATTCTGAAAAGGCGCAAAGTAAAATCATCTTGAAAAGTTTACTTGTATCTCTGATTTTAAAAAAAGCAAACATTTGTTGACCACTGTAATCGATTCCACACAATTGTCAGAATTCTGTGAGATCCATTCGTCGATGAATAGGTTGCTACGCCCATCCCTGGTACAAAGGGAAACTTTTGGCCTCATTGATCTGGCCTTGAATTTGCGTCTTGCTTTATGTAAAGCAATTATTTCATTTGTGAATGTTCATAGTGAACCCACAGCTTTCAAATGATGCTCACTAGTGTGTTCTTTATTTCTGTAATCTGCCCAATGTGTTCCTTATTAATGCAAATGACTTGTTGGTAAGTAATGTGCACTTAATTAAGAAGTCAGCTGCATTGGTCAAATAATTTGTCCCTACTTCCTGTTGGAAGAAGCTACTTTCTTGTGATTACAAGGCCGGTTTTATTTTTTCAAACACTCGTTTCTCGATTTGCTGACTTTATCGTGGTAGCTTTTACTGCAAATCGAGTGACATTCGAATCTAAGGCATCCACTAAAACTGCTGCTGCTTCTCTGCCTCCACAGGAAGTTAATTATGTTGACCTGACAGCGCTTCAGATCAGATGCAACAGCGGGATTCCTTTTAACGGGAACATGAGAAACGAGATCATGTGAATGAAGTGCAATGAGGTGACGAGGAGAATGTTCGAGAGGGCCCCTAAAAAGGATTTAAATTAAGAATCGCTCGCTCTCTACTTTTTTCCACCCAGACTATCAGCCGCTGTACCGCATGCGCTTTGCTGCTTGTGTTTTATCAACAACACACCTTCAACCCATGAGCTAAACTGGCACTCGGAAAATGTGACACAATGTCAAACAGAAACCTAGGCTCACAGCTGTGTCAAGGTACTCAAGAAGTGTGTTGGTAATCATCTAAACAGACAGCCAGAAAAGGGGACTGTTTGTTGAGCTAAACAACTCATCTATAAACATCTAAATGGCTTTCTGAACAATGCAGCTGAGGATTTAACAGCAAATAAAGCATTCGGAAAAACAAACAGAACTATTGTGGCGTGTATAAGTGTTTTTATTTTCCTGCAAAGAAAATGCTTGTAGCCAGAGTAGGGATAGCTATACACCCACAGGACCGATTTTATGGCTTAGCCTACATATTCCTTTATGTTCCAGAGACTCACATATAGCTGGAGTCTGTGACTTATATCATCTGGGGGGAGGGGGTGAGCATGCCTTGTGCCTTGTTTGATGTTTGTTCCAATGCTTTGAGAAATACTGTCAATGTGCAGAATTAATTAGAGATGTATTCCCTTGTGGAAAACACATAAAGGTGATTATAATTAAAAGAGATCAACCAAGTAGCCATTTTAGTATGATTTACATTCACAATGTCCAATGAACCATAATGCTGCTTTGTGTGTGGGTATTTTTTTCTATTGTTACATAACATTTGTCTCTTGCAGTCCACTGAAAACAATCCTTCATGAGGTTTATAATAACTAATTGTTAAGTAATTGTTAATTTGGTGCAAAAACATACCAATTATGATTATTACACTATCCGTCCATCTGTTTTTTATTACGCTTGCCCTCATATGGGTCAAGGGTGACAACGATTCACACTAATATTCACAACAATCGATAATTTGGAGCAAATGTTGACCAATGACTATAATTTGTCCTTTAAAGGTGAAGTCAAGTCAAAATTTGTGTTCAAAATATGTTCTTTGTGGCCCCACGGGTCTAAACACCGCATTTGGATGAATATTGCGTTTGTGGAATATGAATTAAGCAGAACAATACACCCGTTTTGAATCCATTTTCGGTGGTGGCCATTTGTTGGCAGTTGAAAAGTACATCACTGTTGCTCAGGTTTCTGGTAAAGACCAATCACAGCTAAATTTGCTAATGTCAAATGACCAAAATCCAAAAACAGGTAAGGCGTTATTACCTGAAATCTGAGCAACAATGGCTGTGTCCGTATTCATAGACTGGGTCACTTAGCAACTCCACCACATGCGGTATCCAAATTCACATTAAGCCTGTCCAAAATTACCATGGTTTTTGCAGTCCACAGAGCCTACATGAGGAGGAGCCTTTGAAGGTGTCGAAGGACCCAGCTGGAAACCCCATGTGGTCGAGCTGCCCCGGAAGTGACATCATGTGGCTGAAAATGCGGCCTGCGGAGGACGCAGTCTGTGAATTTCACTCGACAGCCATGGCCGCTCTGAAATGGATAAAACCAGTCGATTTTGCTGCTTCATTCACATTCTACAACTGTAATATTAATCGAAATGCTGTGCGAAGACTAGTGGGGGCTCACAGAACATATTGTCTATCCATCAATCCATTTTCCGATCCGCTTTATCCTCAAAAGGGTCCCAGCCTTCTTCGGGCAGTAGGCGGGGGACACCCGGAACCGGTTGCCAGCCAATCGCAGAGCACACAGAGACAAACAACCATCCGTGCTCACACTCAAACCAAGGGATAATTTAGAATGTCCAATCAGCCTGCCACGCATGCTTTAGGAATGTGGGAGGAAACCGGAGTACCTGGAGAAAGCCCGCGGGAAGAAAATGCAAACTCCATAACCTCTGCATTATGAAGTTGACGTGCTAACCACTTGACCACTGGGCCGCCCTCGAACATATCGTAAATAACATATTTGACTTGATTTTCCCTTTAACGTCTGATCCTGTTCAGTGTGGTAGGGAGCTGGAGCCTGAAGCTGACTTAGGGCTTTGCCGATTCTCCAGTCCAAACTTCTGACACACCCACAACGTGTAACCTGGAAACTTGTGCGCAACCACAAAGGAACAGTGAGTTGAGAAAGACTGAAGGTGGCCCTAATTTCCGAATCGTGGAGTTTTCATGAATTCTGGAGAGATCCACTTGGAAAAATATCACCATGTGAATGTGAAATTAAGTTGCATAGCAGATCCCAAAGTTAAGATAATCATCGGCAGTGACATGCGTGCCTCTCATTTACCAAGCTTCTTTGAAGGTGCAAGTGTTTTTACGTTCTTTATTGAATAAATCTAACAAAGGTAATGTAATCAGAATACCATCCATATGAATGAATGCATCTTCATGCCACACACCGGTCTTGTCACTTAACGGGATTGCATAGATCAAATAAAAACAAGTGATTCAAAACCTAGTTTACCATCACCACCATGACGATGACTGCAGTAGCTGTTTCCAGACATACTCCAAGCCCCGAGCATGAGTCCGCAGCTGCGCTGTTACCCAGCCTGAAACAATATGTACAAAGTGATGTGTCACCTTTTCAACTTAATACTGCAAAAATTTAAAGATGCTTAAATCTTTGGGAGAATACGCACTCTCCACCATACTTTAACAGGAAACACCCTCATTTCAGTGTTAATCTACCCAAGGTGAATACATTCCATGAAGGTGCATAAGCCAGTGACACGCTTCAGTGGATGGAAGGACCAGCCAAAAAAAATGCACACCCGCGATCCTTTTTGGAGTTCGGCCCGAGTGATGAAGATCCATATACAGTAGAAAATTGATGGATGGCCATCTCAATAAAGTTGACATCCCTTCTTCGTGGGTAAACTTTTGCTTTTAAAAATAGACAGATGGATCAGGTCATGCATAGGCGGAAAATAAAAAGTAGAAATATGTTAAATATGTCAAACTGTTTGTTTTAATAATTTAAAAAACATTCTGTTTTATTTTATAAAACATGTAGTGTAATTTATATATAATTTATTCAGAACTAATAAATTAACTGGTTATTTCATCCAATTATTGAAAAGAAAAGTTCAATGTACAGTACAGTATATGTTAATTGTTTTTACTGATACCAATTAACCAATTGCAGGGGAAATGACTATGACAATGTGAGTGCTCGTGGGCAGGCCGTATGTAAGTACAGTAAAACAGTTTTAATTTTTTTTCCACAAAGACCTTTCAGTCATACATAGAGTAGAATTTCAAAATGTTACAGTTAATACAAAAAAACCCCAACCTAATCAGTCAAATAAAAAAGAAATACATAACATTTATTCATATTTTGCTGGCCTGGTATACAGGTACACTTGAAAGCGTACTTGTTCGTGAATAGGTGAAGTGGATGCACGTTGGGTTGTTAAAAAATAGTCTTTTTCTACCCTCAAGTGGTCGAATGTAGATATCGCAGGTTCACAGTGACCGGACATGACGTCACGTCATGACCTTCTACGGTTTCCGTGTGGCGTTTGACAGTGCGGTATTTGTCACATGGGTAATTACAACCCAGAGTTTAAAAAACATGAAAATACTCGTCTTATGAAGAGTTTTGCTGTACAGGTGACTATTTTATCCTCTGAAATTATTACCGATCGTGAGTATGAGACCGCGCTGAGTTCTCGAGTCGTTCATTCTTAATTTTGCTATGCTAGCGCGTGCTAACTATGGTAGTAGAAGAGTGCGGACGTGACAAATGACAGCCATGATGTTAAACATAATTTCCATCCATCCATCTATTATCCCAATCGCTTGTGTTATTAATTCTATGAAAGTTCTCATATGGGTAACGAAATGAAACTAGAATGTATTGGCTGTAAAGCGAGTGGACAAAGTGTTGTACAGCCATTTGATTACTCTCAAAGCGGCCATTGGTTCCTCTTTAATTTTTTTCAACCCACCTTCCGTTTTATCTCCACAGCTTTTTTTCCATACCAACTGGAGGGAACAATGGTCAAGTACTTCTGCTGCGCAGGTTTGCTGAAAAGCTCATGGGACCAAGTTTGTGTTGCTTTCTGGCAACGATATCCAAACCCTTACAGGTGAGGTCAAAGTAAAGACTCCTCTCTACCTCCATCATGTTTGTTGACCTAGCTCGGTTTCCGTAAAATATGCTGAAAGTGAAACGTAAAGCAAATGACAACACAACTTTAGCTTGCTGGTTTATTTCCTTGTAATTGCGTCAATCCTCCTGATACAAGACACGCTTTGAACAGTCCCCCATTAAACTTCCACAGAAATACAATTAAATATATTTTCTTAACACATGCCGTGAACGTAATATGTGATCCATAATAATCACATTTCTGATATTCCACAATTAGGTCAAAATTCACGGCAGGACTGGTGCGTGTCTCTTACCAGCACTGTCTTTTCTCGTGTTGTTGTACATGTGAGGTAGTGAACCCTTTGCAACATGTTGGCAGGTTGGAAACACATACAGTGGTTGTACAAAGTCTACACACCCCAGTTTGAATGAATGAATGAAATGTCAAATGTTATATTTGAGTGAAACTTCTGTCGTGGTCAAGAAATGATTGAGTTTAGTGTGGGTTTTTTTTCAGTATTTGTGTAATGGAATTATCAAGAATCAGTACTCTGTATGGGTGTGTACTCTAATGTAAGTATTATGACTCAGCCTGACAAAAAAGGTATCAGTGCATCTGTACCATCCATCCATGGTCCAACTGGACCAAACCACACTCCACTGGGTGCCAGCCAGTCGCTGGTTATCTTGAATGCTTAACCCGAATAGTCTGACCAATGTAGTTGTTTTTGTTTGCCTTTCAGTAACCATGTTCTGACTGAAGACATCATTTTCCGAGAGGTGACTCCAGGCAACTGCCTCATTTCCAGACGTCTTTTGACCAAAACAAGCCGCGCTCCGCGCTGGATGGAGCGCTATCTTCCAAAGCATATGGCTAGCTGCGCGTACATTGTGGAGGACTCTGTTGTGGACCCACAGAAAAGACTGATGACCACACTGACATGGAACATCAGCCACGCTCGTCTCATGGTATGACAACCACAGAATTGGCACACTGTCAATTAAAGACAGGCTTAGATATAATTCTTTCTCGGGCCTGAGATGAATTGGCCTGTGGATTTAATCTGCGTGTTTTAGAATTGCCAAAAATTAGCTGGATTTTTTTTCTATTGCTGTGTTTTGGCAATTTTTTTGGGGTTTTGTTTTGTTTTTGGTTTTTTTTGTTTTTCAAATTAATACAGTTAGGCAAAGATAATGACATTCAAAAAGCCTCCTCCACCCCAAAATACTTAATACACATACTTGGGGTCAAAGAGTAATGTAAAACGGTGACATTTTCTGCCTGTAATTCACATCTTTATTGTTGTAAGCATTAAGGATACACAACATAAGTTATTTAATTCATTGTATAGACAGTCATACCTCAGTTTTTGACCATAATCCGTTCCAGAAGGCTGTTCGAAAACCCATTTATTCGAAAACCAAAACCATGCTCTTTAAAAAAAAAAAAAAAAAAAAGAGCTTTACTGAACATGCCTGCGCACAATGGAACGCTACACCAGGAAGCGTCACTTCTTCGTCTACCCGAGGAAGCGTCACTTCCTCGTGTAAGGAAGGTGAGAGGAGTCAAGTGGCGCATTAAAGTGCGCTCCGTTTGTTCGAGAACCGATTTTCGGTCGTAATCCAAGGCATAAAAAACTCTATTTTGGGTCGAAAACCGATTTGGTCGTGAACAGAGACGTTTGAAAACCGAGGTTTGACTGTATTATTTTTTTTTTAATGAGCCAATTAATCGGTTATCAGAATTTCCCACATATCAGAAACAGTAAAGCTGCCCCCCAAAAATCCATATTGGTCGGGCCCTATTTGTATCATAAGCATTGTCTTGCAACCAGACATACGGTGATCACTATTTGCACAAATCTAAAACAAACAACCCTTTTTCTTTTAGTTGGCATTATGTGGTGATGTGTGTCGAATTTTAAGGGCGAAAAAACGTAATCCAATGACTAACAGCAAAATATGTCAAATCTTTTCGGATACATTTCATGACAAATAAGGGTATTTTTTTATCCAATGTAGGACACAGCCAGAACTTGTCAGAAATTGCTGCAGCGACTGTAAATGTGCTGTAAGCCTCTCGGCAGGTTTCCTGACCAGTTTTCTTCATCAGCTTTGTTTCCAGATTTTTTTATGCCTACTGTAAATGACCTCATGTTGTCTATGCATGTCCCTCTTTGCCACCAGTCTGTGAAAGAGCGTTGCGAATACCGAATTAACCCTGAGAATGGCACCTGGACGGAGATACATAGAGAGGCTTGGATCTCTTCCAACGTGTATGGACTCTCGAGGGCTGTTCAGGTCAGAAAGCACACCATACCAAGCAGCACTCAAGAGAACAAGTTATAATAATTGACTCTAGAACATTGTGTAATGGTTATGCCAAGATTTGAAAGACTAAAATGAAACCGTCTGCGCTGAGTTCATTGTTTACTTGTCTCTTTGCAGGAATTCGGTCTTGCAAGGTTTAAGAAGAGTGTTACCAAGACCATGAAGGGTTTTGAATACGTGCTGGCCAAAATGCAAGGTATAATGCCCATTTAATGAGCTGCTCCACCTACTTGATTGTGATTCATTGAGGAAAGATGAAGAGACAATATGTTCACAAAACACGCTTTGTGCAGAACGCTGCAGTTACGAGGTATTATTAGTGATGAAGTCAAAATGTATTATGTGGAGTCCTCTTGGCCACTTGCCTGTCAGTGACAGTGTTGTTTTATCAGGTAGTGCATGTAAAACATTTGCACAAAGCTTGAGTTGTGTAACAGTGCTCCGAAGTGGGGCATTGTGATAAGAGGGATTTAAATCGCCCTTGTTGAGTACATTTTGACAACCACTTACGGCTGCATCTCAGTAAACTAAAATGCCACAGAAAAGTTCACTTCAGCATTTCAATTCCAAAAGTAAAACTCATTCGACAGATCCATTCAACGTGTAAGAAAAGTACTTTGCAGAAGATTGTTTTATTTCTTAATTTCTATATTAAGTCATTTTGGTTTTCTGTATTTTATTTGATTTTTTTTTAATTGGCTAAGGCAGGGCCGCCACTCCCAATGCGCAGATAACACACAGTCCATCGGGCACCATCATCCGGTTCGCGGCACCAATTTGGAACATCATCAAGTGTGGACATCATTCGTCAACGCTCCGACATGCACTTGACACGCACTTGTCATTCACATATGCGTCAGCACAAATGTATGTTTTGAGTTACTGAGGTAGGATCCAGGAGGATAATTTATTCCCAATTGGGACGCAAATTATTTTTGCTTTTGATCTGTCTGTGCAGCCCAGCCCAGTATCATTTGGTACAGCTGCGGGCCGGTGTTTGATGACCACCGATGTACAATATGAACGTGTTCCCAGAAGAAGAAAAAAACAGAATGCAAAATGCTTATATTGAACTGATGGAAAAATAATGTAATTTGTTGACTGAAATGGGGTCGTCACAGGTGCTCCCAATATGTTTGGTGCCTCCAGAAAGGCATCCCAGTTTCTCCCCTGGTCGACACTCCTCAGTGTGGGCACAGACCACCTTTCCAGTTGTAGCTGATCCATATTTTCCCGATGACATATACAGTACAAATACAACTATATGGTGGATAATGCATTGAGGATTGAGAGGAAGAAATGTCATCTATGCTGCATGTCATACATAAAGCATATTTGACAGTAAAGATGACCTTGACATTCTACCAATCAGGAAGGCCCCTCCTGTCTTTCCCAGATCAATGCCCCTGGTAAAGCTGATTGGAACTGATTAATACTGTACATTCTCTATTCTGAATTGTTTGTTGTGCAGGTGAAACACCGTCAAGGAGTTTGGCAGAAGCGGCAACAGAGCGTGCGAGAGAGACAGCGTTGGCAGCGAAAGAGAAAGCTAAAGGCTTGGCCTCACAGGCTCAGAAGAAACAATACGTGTGATGATTCCTTTACCTCGGATATTGGGGACACTTTTCTGTAAACCCTCCTCAGTGCAGGAATGCATTTTATGAAGACTAACTCACCTGACTAGATGCCTCTGTGAGGAAACAACCTGCTGATGTGCGAGTGGACAACTTGAAAGCCGGAGCGGAGCCTCTTCCAGCCAAATCGCACCTGCGTCACTCATCCTGATCATGTTCCCCTACATGTCAGCTCACAACGACTGCCATGTGACAGAAAACTGTTCCTCTCGCCTTCATGCAACCGTCGTGTTTGTGTTTACCGGTACTCTTATGCAGCTTGACTTCGTCAACATTTCAGAATTCAATGTCTGATGCAGATTTGTCAGAGTTGGATTTTTACCTTGTTTGCCCTTTTTTTTTTTTTAACTGATTAAATTAGCTGAACAACAGATTTATCCTGCAAAAAAATAATTGTCACAGTGGCTTAGTAATATAAAATTGAGCACTTGGAAGGAAAATTGTCAATAAAACCAAAAATGAAGACTACAATGTGCTCAGAAAATTAATAGAATATGCTCGTGACAATAAATGGAAACCACGTTTTACCCATGTGTTCTTTTGTGTTGAATAAATAAAGCAAGACTCATAAATACAGAAAATATTTATTCATAAAAAGCTTACACCATTACAAAATATTGCTACATGATATTACTGGGCGGAGGGAGTCTGAATGCATACATAAAACAGCAGTAGAAAGGTACTAAGGCATTTTGCATATCCAAAAGGTGAGGACGAAATGTGCCTTCAGTTATTAAATACAGAGCAAAATAATACATGTAATACAGCAAAATCATTACCTAAAATTGTTAATAGTGATCAAGAAGAACCATGGCTGTGCAAGAATTGATTTTTATCCACCAGGCATCAAAACTCTCACACGTCACAACAGAACTAGAGTGTGCAAATACACCAAATGAATCTCAGGCACAGTCACATCAATTGTGCAACAATGACCACCAAATCATTCTGTTACCTGTGTTTTCACTTCCGATATACTCGCAACTCTTAGAAGACAAGACAAGTGCAATGCGAGGATGCTTATGTGCAACAAAAGAAATCGTGAAACGACACCGTGTATATAAAACATAGCAAAGATTAATGTTCAAGTGCAGGCCACACATGGCCTTACTGAGATATATTGTAATGCTTAGCTTGATTTTAAAAAAATAAAACAAAAATGGGCAAATCTATTTTAAGGCTGAAGTCAGTGTAGGCATATTGAAGTCAAGAAAAATCTCGATTTCTTTTGCGGGGGATTTTTTCCCCAAACAAAATCCCTACAATGAATGTGTCTTCATGGCGTTGGATATGTTTGACATACAGCAGTGATGTAAACTGCTCTTCAGTGCAAACGGACACAGCTCATTCATAACCGAAATCATGATTACGCTTGTGGTGTAACATTCAAACAATATTGATAAACTGCCTCTGTTTAAAAAAAAAAAAAAAAAAAAAAAGGGGGGGGGGGTTGTTCACTTGTGCAGTATCATTGTCCTCACCCTGCTCATTTTTGGAATGTTCTCTCCTCCTCCCCTCCACCCCACTCCACTCCCACCCCTGCCATGATGACGATGAGAATGATGGTAGCTGCTGTCATAGCCAGGCTTTGTCCATAGTGGAGTAACAGTGATCGACAGCGCTGCATGCAATGTAATTCTCTTCAGAGTCCATGCAATCGAACACGATGCTCTCCACGTCCACCTCAACATCCTCTGAAAGAAGCAAAAACGGCAAACAAGAAGGACGTCAGATGCATCAACAATACATCCATTTTTTATACCTTTGATTCCCACCTTTGTAACCTAAGAGAGAGAGATCATCAGGCGCGCCATGGAAATTATGCAAACTGTGTGTGTGTGTATATCACACACACACACACACACACACACACACAGTATGTAAGGGGAGAATTTTTTTTAATACAGTGGAACCCGTATTTAACTGACCCCCGAACAAATGAATCCTGCATTCAATGAAAATAGTGTCTACTCAAGCCCATTCAAAACCCCTTTGTATAGTACCTTACAAAGTCTGTTAGTTCCAGAACTGTCCAGAGTTCATCACAGCGCCAGTAAATGGTGCTTGGGTGCCATCAACAGACAGAGACTAGTCATGTTTCTGGCTTATACTGCTCTCTGGTCATAAATAAATTGACAGGAGACTAAAAGCTGAGCCAATGTGGCAGCCATGCTGGCAGGGGCGAATGTCCCATCACATGTAATACAAGTTAAAAAGCATGTATGTTAACTTGGCTTCGCCACAGACACGCAGCTCAAAAGCAGCATGTTGTATCTACCTATTCATATCTATAGCTGTTGTTGACTCAGGTTAGGGATATTTGGCTTTTGGGCGAAATGTAAGGATGAGCCTAAAATGTATTCAAACCTTTAAAGGTGAACTTAATGTGACCTTCTCGAAGCTTTTGAATGCACATGTCCAAATGTTTCCGTACTTTTTGCACAAGTTGCTGTTCTCTTATGAGGAGCTGAGCGGCAAAATTCACAACAGGTGTTTGGTCTTTGACTCGACCAATAAATATCCAGGTTCAAATAGAGTTGGTGGTTAAACAGTTGTCCTCATCATGCTGTTCCTATTTTGACATCATGAGACCCAGACGACACCGAACAATGGATTAACAGTACTGTACCTCATCATTGTGATGCTTCAAACAGGATGTTCTCAGATGGAAGTGGCCACTGAGCTTAGAGTGTCACATAGTGTCGTCAGCAGGTTGCAACAGAGATATCGAAAGACTCACAGAAAGCTGTAGAAGTGGACGTTATTTGGCCACATCCCATGCTGATGACTGAGCTTTTCATGGTGGCGCTGTTACAGTGTGTCAGGTGTGTCCAGTCGGTACAGAACTGCCCTACACTTTGTGAATGGTACAGTGACAAGCCCATACTACCTGAATAACATTATTCATCCAGTGATTGCGCCCCTACAAGTATGTATCAGATTGTTGATTTCAGCTCATCAAGGTCGCATCGCCAGGGAACGTCTCTTTGGAGACTGGTGTACCTCAAATGGAAAGGCCTGCACTTTCTCCTATTGAAAACCTGGGGGATCAGCTGAGTTGTCAGGTAGAGGCTCGAAACTGCATTCCAGAACCGCAATGATCTGAGGGCTGCCCTTCACGGGCTACCATGCCTCAGCAGACATTAGGTCGACTTGTGAACAGCATGAGACGACGTCGTCAAGGTGCAACTGATGCTCAAGGGCACATGACGAGTTATTGAGACGTTGAATTTTTTTGTTGTAGTGTAGCCGCCATCATTGTTAACTTTTGTTTCCATTAATTGTTTGAGGGGCGGCCCAGCAGCCCAGTGGTTAGCACGTTGACTTCACAGTGCAGAGGTACCGGGTTCGATTCCAGCTCCAGCCTCCCTGTGTGGAGTTTGCATGTTCTCCCCGGTTTCCTCCCACGGTTTCCTCCCACATTCCAAAAACATGCATGGCAGGCTGATTGATCACTCTAAATTGTCCCTAGGTGTGAGTGTGGGCGTGCATGGTTGTTCGTCTCTGTTTACCCTGCGATTGGCAGGTGTCCCCCGTCTACTGCCCCAAAGCAGCTGGAATAGGCTGCAGCACCCCCCGCGTGGGGATGAAGCGGTTCGGAAGATGATGAATGAATAATTGTTTGAGATGAAGAAATCACGAGTGCATCCTTCTACATAAATGCCCTTCTTTCATGTGATATTACTGTAGCGTGACGTTTTTACATTTTCCATAAAATTCACCTGAAAGCCAAATATCCCTCACCTTTTGTGAGTAGTGTATATGGTGTTAGATAAGTGTATGGAGTGATTTGTGATAGAAGAGTGTCAGCTAAGGTGAAGGGAAAGGTTTACAGGACAGTTGTGAGACCAGCCATGATGTGCGGTCTAGAGACACGAGCAATAGGCAAAAGACAGGAGACAGAGTTCGAGGTGGCTGCGTTAAAGATGCTGAGATTCTCCTTAGGAGTGACAAGGATGGACAGGATCAGAAATGAGGTCATCAGAGGGACAACTCAGACAGGAAAGTTTGGAGAAAAAGTTAGAGAGGCCAGACTGAGATGGTTTGGACATGTACAGAGGAGGGACAGTGGATACATTGGTAGGAGAATGTTAGAGATGGAGCTACAAGGTCGGAGACAGAGAGGAAGGCCAAAGAGGAGATTCATGGATGCAGTGAGGGAAGACATGGAGGTAGCTGGAGTCAGAGTAGAGGATGCAGAGAACAGGGAAAGATGGAAATTAATGACTCGCTGTGGCCACCCCTGAAAAGGTACAAGCCGAAAGGAGAAGAAGAAGAAGTATATGGTGTTAGTCGTGACCCTAAATACTGTTCACCGATTGGATGGCGATGCGCACTTATGGTTGCATCTAATACAATTCCATAGAAAATGTATTGCGTGGCTTTGCAAAACGCCTATGGCACGGGCCATTATTGCAAAGATGATATTTTCTCTCTATCTTGAGCAGCCCAAACGGACCATCGGCTTTGAGGGACGATGCCTTCCCCCAATTAGCTTGTATAATCGAGGTTCCACTCTTTTGCATTTTTGTGAAATTGTGGTTGGTTGGCATGCCACGAGTTCTTTATTTATTACATTAGATGCCTTGCATAAATAAAGGTTATGCCGATGTCAGACTTCATGAATGGAGCCAGATTTTGAGCCGCCAGATGTGTCCCAGACAAATGAAGTGACTCGTTGCTGATTTGAAATGATCTGTGTGGCATACTCAATGACTGGTCATAGGGCATCTGGGACGCTTCACGACGACCACGAAAAAAGTCTGGCATATGACAATGCGGTGAACAATATTTAAAAAGTGACTTGAACAAAAGAGGAAATATCCAGTAACCCAAACGCTCATCTTTTTTTTCTTTCTTTCTGAACATAAAAACAACGCACATGCACATAATGCTTCCGTGGACATGACTTTGACATGCTTCCCACGGACTGAATCTTGACGAGCGATTGTGGGCGGCGTATGATCAGTTGACGTGTGCGACGTCTCATCTGGCCCAAGACAGAGTGATATTTATCTTGTAGCCTGACAGCGCGACCGTCGTGAAGGACATAAACAGTCTTGTTGTAAATTAAAATAACAACGGTATTGATTTTCACTTTTGCAGCCTTTGTTTCAGCCCATAGTGGGCAAAATATGTGTGGATGAAATCTTAATAGTTATTGCCGTGAGATAAAACTCACCTCTGTCCGAGTCCGACCTCTCCGACGACATGGTGGAACCCTGGCTGTCGTTCCTCGTGCGCTCAGCACCTCGCTGCAGCTGCTCCAGACGCACCTGTAGCTCCCTCTGCTCCCAGCGCAGACGGCCCTTCAACTGCTCTGCGCGCTCATCCTGCTCCTGCAGCTTCTGTCATGAAAAATGCACAAGGTCAGTGGAGATATGAACAGAAGTTAAGGGACAACTGTGAAGGCCAACTATGGAAGGGAAGTTGTCATTTGTCTCCGACAACTGAAATGGACTCGAGCGTGTTCTGCCTTAAAAATGATCATGTTTCTTTTTGATAAACACTATCAGATGTATTCATTTAATGTGTTTACAATATGGTTGTAGTTTGCAAGGTGGATGGACAACTTTCAGTGTTGCACCAATATTATGACTCTCTCATATACTGTATAGTTAAAAACTGAAATATTATAAACCACTGTCAGTATGCAGAAAAAAGCCCCAAAAAATGAAGCATAAAAATTTGAGCATTTTGACATATTTAAAGCACGCATGGGAAGTCCAACTTCAAAGACCCACCATACACAACATTATGACCACTTCCACAAAACAGTGATATCCAACCAAGCCTAAAGACACTGTAGCTTCGCCACGCTTCTTGCCTGAAAGCTAATTTAATTAAGGTGGAAACAACCCAACAGTTGTCATTAGTTTAGAGTTAGATTACAATTCATTGTTTGTGTGGTTATTACTTTCTTACCTTGATGTGCAGCTGGGCTCGCCTAAGCAGGTTGAGTGTGGTGTTCCTCATTGAGTCCGACGACAGAGGAACTTGCTTCTTGAGCTGCTCCAGGCACTGCCTCAGTTGTGCTCGTCTACAAAGCACAACGACAATATGTATGACTGCAAGTCATTCAAATGTGGCTCATTTTTCCAAACACAACCACATTAGTCACCTGTTTTTCTCTAGCTCGTTGTGCACGGACCTGCATTTGTAGCGTGAAAAAGGCATGTTAATTCAAACAAACGACAGTCATGAGTGCCACACTATAGCTGAACAAGCACACCACACCCTCTTGTCAGCTGTGTGAGTTATGTAATGCATTCACCTATTGCCACAAGCAGATATCTTCTTGCTCTTCTGTTTGCTTCTCTTATCAGACTGAGTCAAACTGGGAGGCAGAAGTGAAGCATAGCCATGTTCCGCCTCTGAAAAACACATCACAAATACAGTATATCAAACTCACTCCATTCTACTGCTGCCTAAATCCTAAACTGCTGACGAGAGTAAAAGAGTCTTCAAAAAGCCTCTGACTATGATTCTGCTGCTAAACATCTATCCATCCATTTTCCAATCTGAATATCCTCACGGGGGTCGCGGGCACGCTGGAGCCTATTCCAGCCGTTGTCAGGCAGTTGGCGGGGTAAACCATAAACTGGTTGACAGCCATTCACAGGGCACACATCAACAAACAACCATCCGCACTCATAGTCACACCGAGGGACAATTCACAGTGTTCCATTAACCTATGGTGCATGTTTTTGCAATACCCGCAGAAAACCCGCGTGGGCACGGGGAGAACATGCAAACTCCACAGGAGGGCTGAACCGTGTGCACCTCTGCACTGTGAGGCCGACATGCTAACCAGTCGACCACCGTGCCACCCTCCTGCTGAAAAATCTGCTGAAATTGCATACCTTGCACAATATATTATTGCATGAGTTGTACGGTTGCCATCGATGTTTCCTTTACTTTCAATCTTACCTAGGGCCTGACTGATGTGGACTTTTTTAGGCTGGTGCCAATATTTGGCAAAAAAACAACAACAATAATTTCTAAATATATATATTAACGCTCTAATGCATTTCAATTGGCATCAATTATACATGGATTTTCATTATTCGCAGACTGGCCTGGTCCCTGGTCACACATTTTGTATAGCGCACGCAATAAAATGAACTAAAAATAAATACCAATTATTAATGCAATGAAACACAAAATCCATCGGCAGGAAAAAAACATCGTTTAATACAGTTATAAGCGCCTAAACCTGTGTCATATAAATATTTGTGTTAAGAGTAGTTCAGTGTGTCCTATTTTACATTTATCTTTGATTTATGTTGCACTTTTTTGATCAAATCGAAGGTTGTATGAAAATATTTTAGAACGAGGAACGAATCCGTAAACTTTGGTAACATGCAAACTCCACAAAGGCCGAGATTCGAGCCACGAACCTCAAGATTGTGATGGAAACGTGTTAGCCACTATTGTACTAAGCAAACGTATCTTTCCAGCTGTCATAGATGTGATACAACCAACCATTAATTGCATTTCAAAACCAATGTATATTATCGTCTAAAATAGACGAAAAGACATTTCGTCTATCAGCTGTGTTTGATTTTGGCGCCATCACCCGCCCCAAAATGTCCACTGTTGTAAAGGCTAACATTGGAAATCGCTTACGTCAAAATGGCTTGAAATGCGAACAAACCACTGTCAATGAACTAAACAGCGCCAAACATTTCCTTGGACGTGTTCATTCGCCGTTAAAATCGCGGAAAGCAGCACGGCTTCATTTTGAAAGTGGAGCAGATTGGCGCCTTCGAGTACAATGATGTGAGTGATATGTAGGTCACTGAGTCAAATGGAGAGCTCGTCCAAAAAAGGTGATCATGCATATCAATCAATTCGCATGCTATTTCTCGTCTCGTCGCTTTCACGGTATATTTGCACACCAGATTTGTACTCGTTTAACAGTCTGTTTTGTTGTTTTGACGATGAGCAACTTCACCGCGTATGCTGACGTTTGTTGTGCATAAATAGACACTTACCTCGCTCTCTCCTCTCCAGAAACTCAGCAGCACGAAGAAGCACCTGGATGTTGCAAATGGACCCTTCCATTCTGTTTTTGTTGTTGTTGTTGTTCAAAAGAACAAGCTGAATGAGTTGGTAGCGAAGAACGGGTGAAACACTTGCAGTCTAACAGAGTGTGCAACGTCCCCAATCCAGTGACTGAGCCGCATTTCGTGCTGCCTTCAGGGTTCATTTGAAACTCGGAAATATGAGATTTTACACCAAAAAATACCCGTATTGGTTCAATATTTTTCACAAATAACTACATAAATGTAACTTGTTAGCTTACTTTACTTAATTTATACACACATATGCCTATTTCCTAAAGTTTTAGTGAAAAAAGACACGTTCGTCCTCTTCGGTGAACATTAAGTCCCGTATGTACTAAACCAGAGTTTACCAGAATAAATTATATTTTTGGAAACAATATCTTAAATGTAACACTTCAGGACAATAATTTATAGAAAATAAAATTGTGTGGTGTGCTTTTTCTTCAAAGTAGTCGATTGCACGATTTTTGCAATGTCTTGAATGCATTCAGAGACAACGAAAACTTCATCGTCGCGCCCACTCTATCGCCCTCCCCTATTCAATAATGAGCTACAACGTCATTATTACTATACTGTATTAATAACACAGTGTAACATCACATTGTTTTCCCCCTTCTGTATAGTATATTATTAATGGCACTGTGAGTCTGTGTCACTATCAAACTCACATACAAAACAGTGGTTCTAAATACAATGAGTGGGCCACTTATGTAAAAGTTAACAGCCATTTTATTCGGCTTCATTTGTAGGTTGTTTTTTTTTTTTCAAATCAAACATATAAACAACTCAAATCAGTTTTCAACGCAGTCTTTTCCACCCTCAAAATCAACTGTGTGCATTTTAATATTGCCATTAACGGCTTCAATTAATTAAATATATGAATGTCACGGTGCGCCTTAAAACTACTTCATTTGTATTTTTTCCAAATCAAACATGTAAATGTTGTTTACATGTTGAATAGAGTAGAGTTGAACTCAAACCAGTTTTCAACGCAGTCTTTCCCCGCCTCTAAATCAATTGTGTGCATTTAAATATTGCCATTGTACCGTCTTGAATTAATTAAATATATAAATGGAACGGTGTGCCTTAAAACTAAAACTTCAAACGAAATAAACGTTGATTGTATAATATCGCATTTATATTTTCAGGAACGGCAGGAGATTTTTGCCCTTACTAATTATGGCGGCGCTAGCTTCAATGCCCTCGTCGACTTCACTTGTATTTCCTGTATGAAGTCGAAGCCGCCTTGCCAGCAGTATCTGTAACCTATGAACTCCCGAGTGTGCCAGACCAGTCCTCCGCCATATTGACTGTTGTCTTGACTGGAGGAGAGAGAGAACATTTTGTGGTCCGACAATAAACCTAAGTGTGCTCTTGGAATTCACGAAACTGGTGCAAACTTGGCCAAAGCGCTGTGCGGACCCCATCGCGATGGCAAGGAAGAAAAGCAAACAGCAAGGCGTCGCTCAGAAGGAGCTTGTACCCGGACAGCAGACCGCACCGAAGAATGCAGTCTCTCCTGGCGATGCAACTGGCGGCGGCGGAGATGCTGGAGTGGAGAGGCTGACCACCACCAGGGCGAACCAGGCAAGCTACTTAACCATCTCACAACCAAGGCTGATTCGACCACGGCCAGACCCTCCTTACCCAGGAACCATACAGTATGGATAATGAAAACAGCTTCTCCCAAAAAGCTGGATCGTATTTTATAATCATTTGACTGGCTTAAACGCTATCGCATACGTGAACGCAATAATAGTGGACGGAACGTTAAGAGTCCGACAAGCAATTCAAGAAAACGTGTTTCATTTCAAGTAGCTGTGCTCCACTGCTTGGCATCGTGGCCATGCAAAGCCCATCTGGCCTGGCAGACAGGTGACATTGTGCTTCAGACAGGTCGTCCCGTTTGCAACGTTAAACGCACAACAGACCAACCGCCCCCGCTCGTGTTAGCCGCAAGGCTAGCCGTGCTATCGGCGGGCTAGCACGCAAACGTGCTTTACTACCTTCACTTTGCGGGCACTACAGGAAACGGCGGCTACCCAAGCTACGAGCTAATCAGGCTAGCTAGCGCCGATGCATAACGGCTTTGTAACAGCGTTGCTAACACTCGACATTTTAGTCGAGTCTGAAGCACCCCGAGGCATTGTTTTTAAACCACCTTCACTGGCTGAAATGCGTGGTGCAAGAATATAGAACGAATGCAAAGTTGATGGGGAACAAGGAACGTAATGGTAAACATTCGTGATGGCACGCTTTAGACGAGACATCTGTCAAGCTCACTCGCCTTACCTGGCGCCACTGAACTTGGCCGCTTGCTAATGAGTAATTACATTTGAAAGCAAGCATGGGAAAATAGAGTTATATTGTAGCTCGACTCCCTGGAATAACCTTCTAATAATGTGTGTGTGTGTGTGTGTGTGTAAAACGGATTGCTTTTATTTACATTTGTAATAGGGCTGAAAACAAATCAGATTCTTAAGCGGCATTTCAGTGGAGTACAATGCAATTTTCAAATCGCAAAGTCTGCAATTTTGAACATTTAGGGAAAGATGCTTCATTTTGATTGTAAGAATTGTGTGTGTGTGTGTGTGTGTATACACACACACGTCAAGGTAGAAAATCGATGTATCCACCTGTTGTAATTTATATAACAGAATAAGTCCTGCGTCTCTGCACATACATAGATACATCATCTTTGTGTTTTATTTCACACTGAGACTATACATTCTTATTTCTGTTTGGTGGCGTTCTTTGGCTCCATAAAGTTTAGGAGACATTGTCCGTAGGTATGAGTACCCCTGTTAGACCGATGTAGATGATCTGGCTCAGTGTTGTGACGTATAACACAGGGTACGAATTTGCATCTGCTTTTTAATCATTCTTTTTCTGCGGACAGCACATCAGAATAGTCTGTCAAAGATGCATCTGTGCAGAGTTTGTATATTCTGGCCATGCTTGTGTAGGAGCATAAGCTTTGTAAAGTCAAAATTTTCAGTACGTGGCTGGCATTGTATGTGTACCTACTCTTGTGGCTAATTGGGGAATGTAAAGATTACTCTCCCAAAGTCATACAGCGACTCCAAGCCATAGTACTTAAGTATTTGTATGAATTAGATGAGAAACAATAAATAATATCATTGCGGTAAGGAGTTATTATGTCATAATATATGTAGTTTTGCATGCGATAATGTAGTACAAACATGATCTTACTCAAGAAAAAAATGACCTCTTCCGTGTTGGTTATAGTCAAATTTAAACTATTGTTAACTGCCAACATCTGGCAGCACAGCCTGTTATTTTATGTTATGTCCAAGAAAGTGAAGTGTCCCATGTTGCAGTCTGACAACTCCCCTAATTGTGTGCTATTAATTCAAATGGGTAACCTTTTTTGTCCTTAGCCGATGCATACCTGCTGCCTCCTGTGCCACCGGGAATTCAAGGACTGGGGGGCGAACTTTGTGAATGGGCTCCCCGGGGCACATGGCACCAAACTGGCTGACGCCGTGCCCGCACTCTCCCAGGCCTTATTGCGGGAGGCGCCAGGGCGTAAGCTGGCTGATTCGGTGCCTTCGCTGTCCCAGTCCCTGCTGGGAGAGGTGCCTCTGTGGATATGTCAGAGCTGCTGCAAGAGCGTGGAGGAGGAGGAGAGACGGAGTGCGCTGGAGCAGCCAACTGGGGTAAATACAAGTGCAGGGAACTGGCTGGTCCGTCTGGATCCTTTTTTCCCCCCCTCCAACTCCTTTGACATTGAAATTAAGCCTTATTGTATGTTTATCAAGGTGATCTAGTCTCTGTTGATCTTGCTTTTGTTTCTTTGTTGACTTACCACAGCAAATCCTCCAAGTCTGTGACATTCACTGACTTCCGATATGTTCATATTTCATGAAAAAAAAATTCTGAATTATTAATTGATCATGATTGTAACTCAAAACACCAGTATCTAAAATTATTTTTACCCATTTTAATGAATTGAAATTAAATCATTCCGCCGATCAACAGATGCCTGCAAATGTAGTTTTTTAATGAAAAAAAATGCACTCGTGAAATTGTATTTTCAAAAAACATACAATGGTGGCATAATTACATGCCACCATTGAGGAAACGCCAGAGGAAACGGCCCAACTCCTCAGCAGTAATATGCTGAGGACTTTTCTCAGAGGATAAAGAATGTATGACTCTGAGGACAAGCAACACGACTAACAATTATTTTAACAATCGATTTATCTGTCCATTATTTTATTGATAAATCAATGTATCTGAAAAACCAACAACAACAAAAAAGTTTACATTTCCATCCCTTGATATAAATTAAGGGGTTAAGAATATGCACAAAGGTTACACCGGTATGTTTCAGTGACTACATGTGTTGCTGCCCTTTAAGCCCTATAGCTTAAAGGGCTAAAACATGCAGAAATATGCACTAATGAGTACCATTGGTGTTTTCCATTATGTGTTAGCATTAGCATTCAGGTCGTGGAGTGAAGGCTAACTAAATCTGACCCCTAATCATAAGGCCACTCAACAGTCAAGTTCGGTAATAAATGACTGCAGACATTGTAATAAAACAAAACTACGGTTAACTGAAATAGCGAGGTGCACACCCTGAACTGGTTGCCAGCCAATCGCAGGGCACACATCGCCAAACAACCATTCACACCCACAATCGCACCTCGGGACATTTTAGAGTGTTCCATTTGCCTGCCATGCATGTTTTTGGAGTGTGGGAGGAAATAATGGCTAATAATAGTCACTCACTTCTTTTTGGAAATTAGGAGAGCAGTTTGCTGAAAGTAAATTGCGATTTGTACCATTCCTACCTGCCCATATAAGTATTGAAGAAGTTGCACCGGTATACAGTTTAAAAAAAGCACATTGTGGACTCGCCATTACCTCAGATGAAACGAACGAACGCATGCACGTTGTTAGGAGATGATCACTGTGTGTGCCTAGAAGGTGAGTCTCTTCACATTAATCAGTTATTTTCTGTGTACAATCTTCTTTTATTAATGATAGCGACTTTATTTCACTTTTGTTCACAGCAGCAGAGACGAAGACGAATTACATTAAATTTCTGGTTCTACGATTGTCGTCAGATTTCTCCTCATTCATTTAAAGTACATTGAGTGCAAATCTTACTTCATGTTCCGAAGTCCTGCAAGATTTGCTAAAGTCACCAATGATAAGCTCCAAGTTTCTACATGAATTCAGAAGCATTTTTCCCCCCAAAAATGTTGTTCGGTAGTTGGAGTCCAAATTATACACATTTGCAGGTTGTGCTGTGACTCTTCTGTCTCAATATGATTTTATCGTCTCAGTTTACTGCAACCTTTGAACATTTTTGGAAGTGTCTGAAGTTTTTTTTTGTTCAGCTTTTCTTGGCAGTTGCAAATGCTAAATATAGTTGAATGGGATGACTGCAGCAGAATCTCCTGTTATGACTTAAAAACAGTATTTGTTTGTTCACCGAATAAAGTGTCCGTTTACAGTGCCTCCATCCACACATATTGAGTCACTAATAGTTTGATTTAGTTGTAACACCTACTTACTGTTGCTGCCAGGGATAAAATACAAGGCCTGCCATTAAATAATCGTGTTTGTGTGTGTGTGTGTTTGTGTGTGTGTGTGCTTGTGTTTTCTTATTGCAGGTACCATTGTCACACTCTTCCTCTTGTAAGTTCCAGGGCTGTGGGAATGGTTACCCAGAGCAAAGTACTGTGGATTGGGACCCGAGTTCCTTCCTGTCAGCCCACAAACTCTCTGGGCTGTGGAACTCAGCCCACTCCAACGGAGGGGAGCACTGCAGCCACAACGCCTCCTTACACCTACAGCAAGGTCTGTCGTCTCGTTTTACGACGAGCATCATCCAGCATTCAAATCACAGGCCTCGGGCCCTGTGAAGTTTGTTCAGCAGTTGCGAACGAGCTCTTAGAACTCTGCAACATAGTTGCAATTCATTTTATGGCCTTACTGAGGTGTTCATGAGAGTTTCAGACAGTGAAATATTAAGTATAAAAGGAAGAGTTTATTTCAGGCCGCTTTGTGATTGCTTCTTCTTGTGTTCTCAGTTCTCTTCACTTTGTTGTACTAATCTGATGCGTCACTCGGGTTGTATTTTTAGACAAACTTGAAATTGTAACTACTGAATCTGTGATTGGAAACTGAACTACTTTATGCATCATTAGTTAGCCGTGAAATGGTTTGATGTACTGTAATTATTTTTTTCTATTTAATTAATACTCTGCCTCTCTTGCGCCTCTCTTCATCTCTGTTAAATGCTTGACAGCTTAAAGACAACAATTATGTGCGCTGATTAGCACTCTAAAGAGATACGAACTGTATCCAATCACTGTGTAGCTAAAGACAAGGGCAACATCAAAAAACATTGGAACACTGACATTGAAAAAGGGATTTCCGAACATGAAATGAAAGATTTGAAAAATAATATTTTCAATTCCAATTCAGTTTTCCAACTCTCCAAAAATACTCTCGTCTGGCCTAGACCTACCTACATTTGGAAGATGGGGGGGGGGGGGGGGGGGGGGCATGTCCCTTTAGAAAAAAAAGGCAAATGTCAATGTGCTGCCACATCTCACACTGTTCGTAAAAATATGTAAAAAAAAACAACAAAAAAACAATTTGGAACCTGACTTAATATATACATTGGCTCATGCCTCACGCCCACGGTTTTGTGGAAAATCGGTTAAAATGTTTGCTTTTTTTTTTTCTTTTGCTCCTGGCAGCATATCCTTCTTTGCAGAAGAAAAACGTTTACATAACAATTGCCTATGACTAAAGAGCAGGGCTTTGAAAATCAATATCACGTGAAGGAAAAAAGTACACTCTTTCAGTCCTCGCCATCTGTTCTTTTTGTAATTTTGCTGCATTTATTTGGTCGTTTCGACATGCAGGTATAACAACGGGGTCGGCCTGTCATGAGAAAAGAGGACTCCACGAAGCACCTGGAAAATCTGCTAAAACGTCGGTAGCCAAAGTGTGCCCCTACAGTCACCCGCTGACCCAGAATTCCAGTGGCTCCACCGCTGGGACTCCCCTCTCTACCTCAGCTGACCTGTGCAAGACCACCCCCAAGCATTTCAAGAACGTGTGCCGTCGACCAACACCGCCAGGTGCGCTTTGGTTATCGTACTTGGGAATTCAGAGTGCAGTCTCTGCTCATTAAATTAAAATTGAAGCGTAAATAATGATAACAACTGTCAAAGTTGGAAGGTTGCATGTGCTTTCATTGTACGGTTCAGGATTTCGGGGACAAAATGCGATTAATAAGTGGCACAAATATTACAAATTTACTTGGCTTTGTAACTCATTTCAATTGACTATTTTGTTTAAATCCTGAAGACTGGAGCATTACAATACATTTTTCTTTCATGTTCAAGTCAGCATTTTCTTGGTTTTACACTGGCTTGATTCTTTTGACATCTGTGTGACAAGTAAGATTGTCACAGATGGGCCTCATTACATCTTCATTTGTTTAGTATTACATTTGCAGCTATTTTATTATACAGTCAAACCTCGGTTTTCGAACATCTCGGTTCTCGACCAATTCAGTTTTCGACCAAAAATGCCAAGTTTTTTTTATGCCTCGGATGACGAACAAATATCGGTTCTCGAACAAACTGAGTGCACTTGAATGCACCATTTGACTCCTCTCACCTTCCTTACACAAGTAAGTGACGCTTCCTCGGGTAGACGAGGAAGTGATGCTTCCTCGTGTTGCTTTCCATTGTGAGCAGACGTGTTCAATAAACATTTTTATTTTAAAAAGAGCGTGGTTTCGGTTTTCGAACAATTTCGGTTTTCGAACAGCCTTCTGGAACGGATTATGGACGAAAACCGAGGTTTGACTGGACAGTTGTATGGCATTTAGGGATGTCAAAAGGGAATTGTAATAGAGTTAGAACTTGGAACTGCCCTGGAATATCTTGCGTTTCCACTGGATCATGCATTTGACATTGTGATTTATGAAGATGCCCACACAACTATGCCAATGACTCTGGTCAACTAATTATTACCTTTTTTTCCCTTTTTTTTTTTTAAATCAGAGAGGCAAGTAAAGTTTTCAAGAGAGTTTTTTTTGCGCTGATTCCGAATGAGCAGTCGTATCTTCTTCAGCACATCAGGTGATCTTGATAGTGCTAATAATAAAAAGAAGACGACTATGTAATATAGTAATATAATTAACAATATTTCAGAATTTAGGGTTAGGATCAGCAAGAAGTGGAATTTGTTTTTGAAACATGATAGCTGTGAATTACAATGTATGGTAACATACACATTGTACAAGCTTTTATAGGTCAAACTTAAAAACAAAAAAATTAAAACGATCTCAAAAACCTGATTTGATAGAAAAAAAAGAAGTAAAGACATGTTTTTTAAATCAGCATCAAAAGACATTTCGAGACATAAAAAGCCATCTCTGATTAAAATTTGCTGTTGAGTTCTGTTATTCATAAAAAGTTCCTTTTCAAGCAGGGGTGGCCAAATGCTCTCAAGGGGCACGTTTTAGTTTCAAATGGAAAGATGAACCAGCTCATTTGTTGAAAGGGGGGTGGGGGTAGGGGTAAAATATATGTTATATATGTTAAAGTGCAAATAAAAAGTTGCATTCAATGCATTTTTGTTTCTTAATTGTATTTTTTTTTTTATTCTTAATATAATAAAATCGATTGGCTGGCAACCGATTCAGGGTGTCCCCCGCCTGCTGCCCGATGGCGGCTGGGATGGGCTCCAGCACCCCCCCGCAAACCTAGCGAGGATAAAGCGGTTCAGAGAATGGATGGATGGATGGATGGATATAATAAAAACTGTATTTATGAAAAGAAATAAAATGTTTCAATGTATACATAAAAATTGCACATGATTTCAAATTTCACATAAAAATCCAGATAAATTGTTAAATAAAATAAATACAAATAATTATAAAAAGAAAAAGAGGAAAAACATTTTCCTAAAACTGATTTTAGGAAATCAATGCAACAAACATTACAGGAGTCTCAGTTCCAGATTGGGCACACTGGCCATAGTTTTCCAAGGCTTTAGAACAATGAAGTGATTAATGTAAAATCTGATTACTAGGTGGTTGTGCAATAATTGTGACATGACACCTGATTCTTCCAGGTGAAGCCTTCCACACCAGCGACCATCATCAACACACAGACTTGTCAGTACCCCCCAACAGTCCCACGGGCCTGTCTTCCCAGCATTCCTCCCTCCTGCCCCCAAAGCCGAATTCGGGACAACACAACCACATAACCTCTTCATCTGCCGCCGGTGTCGCAGGCCACACCCCTTTCTCCCCTCTGGTACCAAACCTCCATGGGTCCACAACTAAAAGGGCTTCTCCTAGTCCGGATAGCCCGACATTAGTTCACAAGCCCAGTCCGTGCAAAAACTCCCACATTCCTGCTGTGAACACACAACATGGAAAATCGGGCACGTTACTGGGAGGCTGTAACCACCCATGTAATGGACACAGTACGGGAACGGTGGCTTCTACAAATGTGGGAAGCTTGTCAACTGGGGCCTGCAGGTCAGTACCTGTGAAGTAACCATCAGATTTGATTCAGATGATTGATTGGTGTCAATGTTTGTCCTGTTTGGGGTTTTTTTTCCTTGCAGGGACCAGGCATGTAAGGGGCACAAAATGACAAACGGGACGATGTGTGAGCCGTCACTAGAGTTAGAGGAAGTGGAGGATGAAGACAGCAGCTCTGAAAGGAGTTCCTGCGCCTCCTCTTCCACTAACCAGAAGGATGGGAAGTACTGCGACTGCTGTTACTGCGAATTCTTTGGACACAATGCGGTACAAATGCTGTTGTTTGACACCATTTGTTTAGTAGGGCCTGACTGATTTATCTGCTGGTCGATTTCATCGGCTGATATTGGCTCTTTGGGACATTTTTGAAAACTCAAATAATTCTCCCCAAAATAAAAAACGTAATGTCGCTGATTTTTATTTATTCATTTATTTTTATTCAGAGCAACACATGCCGACATACGACAAAGATAACACATTCACATATTCACACATTCAGATAACCCTTCACCACTGCCCAAAAAGGCCCATGATTTTTTTTCTCTCTGTTGTCGCGTTAAATACTAAAGGCCTAAGTACTATAAAAACACACACATGTTCTGCATGTATTTCATATGTTTACTGTTCTAAGCAGGAAAAAAAAGAAGCAAATTCAAATCAACATCGTGATGTAGTAGAATGCAAAGGCTCCACTTTGGGGGGAAAAAAATAACTTGCTGCATTTATTTTTCAAAAGCTCTATCCGGGAAAGCACTGAGGGACTAAAAAATAACTTATTTTATTCATGATATATTTTTCAGTTTATTAACCGATTAATCAGTTATTGAAATGTTACTCCCCTAAATATTGAAATAGCCTAAGAAAATCCATATCAGTTGGGCCCTACTGCTTAGCACATCGGGGTTTTAGATTCTTTTTCAAATCCTCACAAATAGGGAAAAGCTTATTTTGAAATCTTTATTCGGTCACAGCCTCCAGCCGCTCCCACCAGTCGAAATTACGCTGAGATCCGAGAGAAGCTCCGGTCGCGACTCACCCGACGCAAGGAGGAGCTTCCTCAGCGCCAGGACTCGGAACTGACAGTGTCTGGTGCCATCGACAACAGGGATGTGGATGAATTGCTGGACTTCATTAACAGTTCTGAGCCCAAACCTGTAAACAGTGCCAAAGCGGCCAAAAGGGCTCGGCACAAACAAAAGAAGAAGGTATGCCAGTTAGAAAATTGTCTTTTTAATTCCATTCCTAATACTGAATGCAATTAATTCACTGAAATTTGATCCGGTTTGCAATCATTCACAAAAAGTAGAAAACAGTGTAACCTCAAATACAAACGTTCACGTGATGGTGGTTGACCTCAAAATTGTTCTCAAAAATGTGACGTTACTCTCTGAACAGTAGAAAAACCTTTTACCAATTTATAAGAACTAACTTACAAGAACTGTGTTGTTCAATTTCATTATCTTGATCATATCTTGGTTCTCTTTTGTTCAGGAATTGCGACCTATTATATCACAGGTGTCAAACTCAAGGCCCTTGGGGCAGATCTGGCCCACCACATCATTTTATGTGGCCTTCAAAAGCAAATTATGTCAAATAATGAGTTTGACATCCCATTATTACACCTCTTATTAGTAGTGTTTTCAAATGTCCCATTTGTTGGCAGGCTTCTCCAATCATCTACATGTTAGTTATCAGCCATAATGATTTTGGCGACATGGAATACACATCAGCTTTTGCTTGGTAAGATTTATTTGTGGTTGTGATATGCACAAGATCGATGCTTAATTAATTCTCTGAGAGAAACTAAATACATAACTACTCATTACTGAGCATCCTTTAAACACTTAATGTGGCAATAAATTCAAAATCTGGTTCGATGGTCATCATCACATTTTTGCCCTTTTCTTGCATAATTTAATCGGACAAAGGAAAATCAAAACGAATTTAAGGAGTAGATGCTGACCATGCTGAAGTCCCGTGAGATTGAGATGCCTGGACCGTTTTTTTTTTTTTTAGGGGTACTCTGCTTTGGAGGAATATTTTTCTCTGTATTTAACTAGAGTTGTCCTGATCCGATCATGTGATCGGAAACCAGGACAGATCCCCTGATTTTCAGCTAGTGGTATCGGCTGAAAAAGGTTTTGAATTTTCTTAATTTCTGAAGTCAAGAATCGAATATTTGTTTACTTGAGTTGAAACACTGCTGACTTATAGCCATATCAAATGTTATCGTGTTGGGATACCTCTATTCGAAAAAAAAAATAAGATAACACAATTTGAACATGCCTTTCTTTCTTCGTAATGCATTGCTAAAGTATGGGATCGAGATTGAGGTTCAAAAAATTTTTTTTTTGTATGATCGGTACATCCCTATTTTTAACAAGCCAAAATGAAAGTCCAAATGTTATGTCATTTGACATGCAGGCAGATAATGATGATAATGTTATTTTCAGTTCAACAGAAAATAAGTGCGCTGATGATTTTGATGAACTCAATAACTTCAGATCTTTTCAGCATGACAGATGATGATTTACCACCATGTCATATGTATTTCAGGAAAAAGCGCTGCAGAGCAACGTGGGCGCTGCAGGCATTGAACCCGTTTCTAATCCATCAGAGTGTATGGACGAGCCCATGCCTGACACCGCCGAGACGTCACGCTTATTGGATTGGCCCCAGCTGGAACTCGAGCGGGTCAACAGTTTTCTCACCAGTCGGCTGGAAGAGATCAAAAACACCATCAAAGACTCAATTCGAGCTTCGTTTAGCATGTATGATCTCAATCTGGACGTCAATGACTTCCCGAAAAAGGCGGCCACTCTGGAGGGCAACCATTTATTGTCCCATCTGAACGGCTCCTCTGACATGCAGCAGATAGACCTCGACCTAGCCCCTCTTTCACTGGGAACCTTTAAGAACCATCTGGACCTGGTCAACGGATGGGAGGACACAAATGCGTCCTCGAATACCACCGCCACAGCCACCACAGCCACTGGGATCACGGCCGGTTCCAAAGATATCCAGCGCTTGAACACGACGCCAAGTCTCTCCAAGCTCATTCGAGTCCGCTCCCCGGAAAAAAGCACTTCTGAAAATTTGCCACAGGTACCGGCCCAAGTTACAGTGAAAACAAAAGAGGACATCTCAGATCCTAAGAACAGTACAGTTGGGAATGGCGGTACAAAGTCAAAGAAGAGTAAAAAGCACCAGCAGCAGCAGCAACAGCAAAAACAGGAGCAATCGTGTTCCGAGCACAATCCCAAGGTCACGGAGTCAAGAGTGGCCGAAATCATTTGTAACGGCTCCAAAGCTGCACTCAAACAGCTTCAGCAAGGAGCGGACGGCCAGAAAAACGGCATGAAGAAAGCCGAAGACAGCAGATCATCCAGAAATGCAGCGGCCAACGGAGCAAACCTTGCCCTCCCAAATGCACACAAGGTTAAAGGTGACAGCGACGTACGGGCGGCGCGAGAGCGTGAGCAAGATACTGAAAGCAAGGCTCTTCATGCCATTCCGGCAAACGGGCAGCATCAGGCGCAATCCAAGGGGAAAAATAAGAAGAACAAGAGCAAGGGTGAAAAATCTGCGAGTGCTATTGGTGCGGGCGGATCTTGATATTGATATATTTGTGCGCATGCCCTCACGCTCTAAATTCTAATTCTTTTCATTTAATCTTTAGATGATGTCTTTCTTCCGAAAGATGTGGATCCTACGTCAATGGATGAAATCGATCGGGAAGTAGAATACTTTAAAAGGTAAATAGAGCACAACAGCAAATCTCAAAACATTGGAACCTTCAAAGTCGACTGAAAATCAGTCTGTCACTTAACTTTATCTTTTTCCATCAGTTGCAACTCAAAGCATGTGTTTTAGGGTCAAACTGTTAACAAGTACAGTTCCAGACCACCCATGCAATAATTGATTTAAATACTCTATACATTTTTTTTCACATTTACACACTTGATATTTTTCGAAGGTTTTAAACACACGTTTGAAATAATTCAAACACTGTATCTGTAAACAAATGTAATATACAATTGTCCCCTTAATTCTTGGCACCCCTGGTTAAGATGTTTTCTTTAGCTTCTTAAAAATTCATTTTTTTCCTTCATAGTATAGGACAAAAGTTAAGAGAACAGGATAAACCAATATTTAATTCAAGTGCATTTATTCAGTGAGAATCGCCCATTAAGGAATGATTCTTTTCCATCAAATCATGTGTGCCATAATTATTGTCACCCTCGACTTTAATACTTGGTACAGCCCCCTTTTGTAAGCCAAACAAACCCAATCTTCTCCTTTATTGTTTCACACCATTCCTCTTTTTGGACAATCTCTCTCCATCATCCAGCGACCTGTCACAGGTTTTAATGGGGTTGAGGTTTGGGGACTGAGATGGCCTTGGGAGGAGCTTGATTCTGTGTCTTGTTAAGTAAGCACATCTACAATTTTCAGTCTGAGGGTATGATTCTGCAATAAAAAATAATAATAATGGGGATTTTAAACCAAAATAGAGTTACTAACTTTACAAAACAAATCTGTGAAAAAGCAGGACCCCGAACTTGGAACCTGTGATGGGGTTTACCGTAATCCTTAAAATGCTCACTGAAACGGGCTACACGCATCACTTCTTAGCATCGATGGATTCCATGGCTGTTGCGAGACAAAAAGGATTCACGAATTAATCACCTCGTCTCTTTTTGCGAGGAGTTGGTTCCACAGTTTTTCCAGAAAATGTGGTTGAACTCCGAATTATAGGAAGCATTTGACTTTGGAGGTTTCTCTCTACTTTGAGTTTAAAGTTAAGTGTTATTGACAGGTGTCCACTTGATTTCCCTCTGCCTCTCCTCCGCTTGTCTAAATGCCTGTCATCTTTCTAGGTTCTGTCTTGATTCGGCGAAACAAACCCGCCAGAAGGTTGCGGTAAACTGGTCCAACTTCAGCCTCAAAAAAGTTCCCTCCAATGCAGCTCAATAACTGACGAGACCCAGGAGATAAAACGTCACACTACAAACTCTTTCCATAGAGCTGTGTTTGGCCTGAGGCCTTCTCTCATTCCCTCTTTTCTTCTTGTTGAGTCGAAGGACCTTATTCACAGCTCATTCACAGGACTGACATTCAACCGCTGGCTAGTCAGCCAGGGATCAATACAAGGCCAGCTCGACCCTTTGTTGCTGTTATGGCAGTGTTCACCAAGTGACAAGTCCAAAATGGGAAAACTAGTGTGTTTGTCCACTGCATTCATGTGCTGACGTATGTAGTATGTAAACATTTACCTTACATTAAATAAATGTTTTTTATCAGAAATCTGACATTTGAACGGTGTTAAACTTCTGGACCTTAATTCTGGTGCTCCCCATGATGTTGTCACATTCAGCATGTTGGACAAATGTCTTCAATGTTTACAGTACTCACAAGCAGAATGCAATATATTTGTCCGAGTATTTTGGTAATCTAAAAAGTCGTCAAAAAAAGTTGCACCATGTGAAACCTATACTGTTCTATTAGTATGAAATGAGGGTAAGCAGAACTCATTCATATACTCAAAGCGCTCACTTTCACTTAACTATGTCATATTTGTCTCGTAAATTGCACCCCAACACATGATGGCTACCGATGACCTGCCCATGCATGATATGTTTGAGAAAAATGCTCACTCAAAATATATTGCCTCAACATCACTCCTTCCTAGGTGTTCATTCTTGTTTATAGTGTTAGCCAACATAGTTCTAGAATCCAGAAATCAGCCCTTTCATCCCCGGGGGCTCCAGTTTCACATTTGAATCCACACTCAAATTCATTTCCATGCTTGTACATATTACGTGGTTATTTTGGGCCCTTGTCAGGCTTTGGCATGTCTTTGGTCGTGTGTGAGTGAAACGTTTTCAACCATACAACTCTTTTCAGTTTCCCAGTGGAGTTCCAAGGCTTGATGATATTTGAAATGAAAATCTTCCCAGCTGCATCAACAGCCAAGTTTTAGCTGATGGTTATCCTTGCGATAGATAGTCAATCTTTGGTCTGTCATTTTGTTTCCATACAGATACATCGGATGCTCTCCTGGTTTGATTTAATTAGAGAAAGATGATCTTAATGTTTTGAATGTAGATTTATACTATACCAATAATAGCCAAGTGTATGTTGGCTGGTTTTACTTGATTTAAAAAGAAGCTCACTTTTGATACTGTGAACAATCTTTCGTTCCGGAAGATTAAAATGATGCAGTTTTGACAAACATACATTAAGTGTGGCGTTTGTTTTTCTATGCTATCGGGCAAGTTCACCAGGAAGTGGTGACGTCAGTGCGATGTGAGCCTTTTAGCTTTCCGTACTTAAGCGTTGCCCGATGATAGTGAGTGTTTATACTTTGTATAATAAACTTGTGTGGATAATTTGCTCAGTTAGTGCCACAATCCCCCAAGTAAACACATCGTTTTGAATAAGATGGAAGACGATAATCGATTTAAAAAGGTAAGCGCCAAATGAAAGTCACTGTTCCAGCGAGGAACAGCCAACACGAGCTTTGGCGGCTAGCTTACTCGCTAGCAAAACAAACCATTGCTGTACAGTACTACGGGATGAACATTAAATACTGAATATTTGACGCCAATGGGGCACATCCGCATCAACTGTATCGCTGAATGTGAATGAATGTAATGCTCAATGTCGAAAACAACGCTTAAAACGAAACTACGATGTTGTTTTATTTCTTCCTTTAAATTGCATTACTCCGCACTGATTCGAATCCCTCAAAGGATAATCCATTTAACATTATATTTGTTGATCAGGGAAGCACCCAAGTACTTTGAATCAATTAGGTTGTATACTGAGTCTCAAGATGAAGTGTGATGTCAAATCATTTGCTAAAACTAAATACTTATAAATATAATTTATGATTTTCCTAGCGAACTCATGGGGAAGATGAAGGTTCCGGGACTGAGGATTCAGGGGATGAAGATTATGTTCCTTACATTCCCGTCAAAATCCGAAAGCAACAAATGGTATGTCATCTCCCCTCATTCAGTTGGCATTGAATTACTGTAGTTTGATATTCTTCATTGCAGTTAAAATGAAATTTTGTTCAAGAAGTCAAGTCAAAACGTATGTTTTGCTCATCTCACAGGTTCAGAAGATGTTGCGATTGCGTGGGAAAGTAGTGGATGACGAGCACAGAGACAGTGGGGAGGAACAGAGGGATGAAGATGAAGGGCTTGGTCCACGTTCCAACGTCAGCCTTCTTGACCAACATCAGCATCTCAAGGAAAAAGCAGAAGGTTTCCATTTCAGGAGATTAAAGAATTTTGCGAAACACACTTTTTTTTCTTCTTTATACCCATTAGCCCTGTTTTGTCTTAAATCAACAGCACGCAAAGAGTCAGCCAAGGAGAAACAACTGAAAGAGGAAGAGAAGATTTTAGAAAGTGTCGCAGAGGGCAGAGGTAATGTGTATCTATATCTACATCTATCTATCGATCGATCAATCGATATATATATATATATATATATGTACAGTCAAACCTTGGTTTTCGTCCATAATCCGTTCCAGAAGGCTGTTCGAAAACCGAAATTGTTCAAAAACCGAAAGCACGTTCTTTTTAAAATAAAAATGTTTACTGAACACGTCTGCTCACAATGGAAAGCAACACGAGGAAGCACCACTTCCTCGTCTACCCGAGGAAGCATCACTTCCTCGTGTAAGGAAGGCAAGAGGAGTCAAATGGTGCATTCAAGTGCGCTCAGTTTGTTCGAGAACCGAAATTTGTTCGTCATCTGAGGCATAAAAAAACTCAACATTTTGGGTCGAGAACCGAGACGTTCGAAAACCGAGGTTTGACTGTATATGTATATGTGTATATGTATAGATGTGTGTATACGTATGTATGTATATGTACATATGTATATGTGTGTGTGTGTGTATATGTGTGTGTGTGTATATATATATATAAGTGTGTGTATATGTTGTACTATACTGTGATAAACTCAAACCCATCACTTGACTACTGTTGACAACTGTCTTTATTTTTCTGTCAGCTTTGATGTCTGTGAAGGAAATGGCCAAGGGTATAATTTATGATGATCCAATCAAAACAAGGTGAGATCATTTTAGCATACAGTTAGTCATTAAATAACATTTCTGGCCTGCATTACATAACCTGGTGGTTGCTTGTAGCTGGAAGGCTCCACGGTATGTCCTCCATATGCCAGAGACCAGAAATGAACGCGTCAGGAAGAAGTTTCATATCCTGGTTGATGGCGATGGCATCCCTCCTCCGATCAAAAGCTTCAGGGAGATGAAGCTTCCGCCAGGTTGGACTACATGGTTTCCCCTTCCCCTCTCAACCAGCACATGCGCGCACATACACATTGTTACCGTACGTCATCCCTTTGTCTGCAAACAATGCTGTCGTTGTATTTGCAGCCATTCTTAAAGGTTTGAAGAAGAAAGGAATTGTACATCCAACGCCAATTCAAATTCAAGGAATCCCGACAGTGTAAGTGAACTATGCACACAATGTGAGCTCCATATTTTATTTCACCAAAAATTAGAGAGTTCGACTTTAAATATGTAATTAGCCTACAAGAATGTGAAATTTTGGTTTAATGCGTTTTTCCATTAAAAATAATCTTGCTGACTGGTGTCAACAATTTTAAATGTATTGGAACTATAGATGCTTTAACATTTTCAAATTGTATCCATCCATCCATCTTCTACCGCTTATCCGGGGCCAGGTCGCGGGGGCAGCAGCTTTAGCAGGGAAGCCCAGACTTCCCTCTCCCTAGCTACTTCTTCCAGCTCTCCCCGGGGGATCCCGAGGCATTCCCAGGCCAGCTGGGTGACATAGTCTCTCCAGCGTGTCCTGGGTCGTCCTCGGGGTCTCCTCCCGGTGGGACATGCCTGGAACACCTCACCAGGGAGGCGTTCAGGAGGCATCCGAATCAGATGCCCAAGCCACCTCATCTGGCTCCTCTCGATGTGGAGGAGAAGCGGCTCGACTCTGAGCCCTTCCCAGATGACCGAGCTTCTCACCTTATCTCTAAGGGAGAGCCCGGACACCCTGCGGAGAAAACTCATTTCGTCCGCTTGTATCCGGGATCTCGTTCTTTCGGTCACGACCCATAGCTCGTGACCATAGATGAGGGTTGGGACGTAGATCGACCGGTAAATTGAGAGCTTCGCCCTTTGGCTCAGCTCCTTCTTTACCACGACAGACCGATACAAAGTCCGCATCACAGCAGACGCTGCACCGATCCGCCTGTCGATCTCTCGCTCCCTCCTACCCTCATTCGTGAACAAGACCCCAAGATACTTAAACTCTTCCACTTGGGGCAAGATCTCCTCCCCGACCCGGAGTGGGCACTCCACCCTTTTCCGACTGAGGACCATGGTTTCAGATTTGGAGGTGCTGATTTTCATCCCAACCGCTTCATACTCGGCTGGGAAACGCTCCAGTGAGAGTTGGAGAGCCCTGCTTGAAGGAGCCAACAGTACCACATCATCTGCAAAAAGCAGAGATGCAATACTGAGGCTACCAAAAGGGACTCCCTCAACGCTTCGGCTGCGCCTAGAAATTCTGTCCATAAAGGTGATGAACAGAATCGGCGACAAAGGGCAGCCTTGGCGGAGTCCAACCCTCACTGGAAACGATTCCGACTTATTGCCGGCAATGCGAACCAAACTCTGACATCGGCAATATAGGGACCGAACAGCCCGTATCAAGGGGCTCGGTACCCCATACTCCCGAAGCACCCCCCACAGAACTCCCCGAGGGACACGGTCAAACGCCTTCTCCAAGTCCACAAAACACATGTAAACCGGTTGGGCGAATTCCCACATACCCTCGAGGACCCTGCTAAGGGTGTAGAGCTGGTCCACTGTTCCACGGCCGGGACGAAAACCACACTGCTCCTCCTCAATCTGAGGCTCGACTTCCTGACGGACCCTCCTCTCCAGCACCCCTGAATAGACCTTACCAGGGAGGCTGAGGAGTGTGATCCCTCTGTAGTTGGAACACACCCTCCTTTTTAAAAAGAGGGACCACCACCCCGGTCTGCCAATCCGGAGGCACTCTCCCTGCTGACCACGCGATGTTGCAGAGGCGTGTCAACCAGGACAGCCCCACAACATCCAGAGCCTTGAGGAACTCCGGGCGGATCTCATCCACCCCGGGGGCCCTGCCACCGAGTAGCTTTTTAACCACATCGGTGACTTCAACCACAGAGATAGGAGAGCCCACCTCAGAGTCCCCAGACTCTTCTTCCTCCAAGGAAGGCGTGCTGGTGGAGTTGAGGAGGTCTTCGAAGTACTCCGCCCACCGGCTCACAACGTCCCGAGTCGAGGTCAACAGCGCCCCATCCCCACTGTTTCCCCCTCTTGAGACGTCGGATGGTGGACCAGAATTTCCTCGAAGCCGTCCAGAAGTCCGCTTCCATGGCCTCACCGAACTCTTCCCACGCCCGGGTTTTTGCCTCAGCGACCACCGAAGCTGCATTCCCCTTGGCCAGTCGATACCCGTCAGCTGCCTCTGGTGTCCCACAGGCCATAAAGGCCCGATAGGACTCCTTCTTCAGCTTGACGGCATCCCTTACTGCTGGTGTCCACCAGCGAGTACGGGGGTTGCCGCCACGACAGGCACCAACCACCTTATGGCCACAACTCAGATTGGCCGCCTCAACAATATAGGCACGGAACATGGTCCACTCTGACTCAATGTGCCCCGCCTCCCCCGGGACATGGAAAAAGCTCTGTCGGAGGTGGGAGTTGAAACTCCTTCTGACAGGGGATTCCGCCAGACGCTCCCAACAAACCCTCACAATACGTTTGGGTCTGCCAGGTCGGACCGGCATCTTCCCCCACCATCGGAGTCGACTCACCACCAGGTGGTGATCAGTTGACAGCTCCGCCCCTCTCTTCACCCGAGTGTCCAAAACATGCGGCCGCAAATCCGATGACACAACCACAAAGTCAATCATCGAACTGCGGCCAAGGGTGTCCTGGTGCCAAGTGCACATATGGACACCCTTACGTTTTAACAAGGTGTTTGTTATGGACAATCCGTGACGAGCACAGAAGTCCAATAACGAAACACCACTCGAGTTCTGATCGGGGGGGGCGTTCCTCCCAATCACGCCCCTCCAGGTCTCACTTGATAATACCCATAACATTGGTAATCGTGGTCCCCCCATTCATGATATGAAATATTCATCGATTTTAACCTCTACCTGTAGTCTCTCAGGTCGCGATATGATCGGGATCGCCTTCACCGGCTCAGGCAAAACCTTGGTCTTCACTTTGCCCATCATCATGTTCGCCCTGGAGCAGGAGAAGCGGCTGCCCTTCTTTAAAAGAGAGGGACCATATGGACTCATTATCTGTCCTTCAGTAAGTCATCGCCTATTTTTTATTCGACTTTTCTCAAGAATATTATCTACAGCCCCCTCACTATGCAAAGGATACGTGAAGCTTATTACCTGTAATGACAGAGGCTATCAGCACGTTGTTGTTTGATGACAACTCAACAGTCTGTGATTTGACTTTGCAACAGCGAGAGCTTGCTCGACAGACGCATGGCATCATCGAATATTACTGCAAACTGCTGGAGGAGGAGGGAGCCCCTCAGATGCGGACGGCCCTCTGCATTGGCGGCATGTCGGTCAAGGAGCAAATGGAAGTTGTGAAACAGTAAGTTAAGGTCAAAGTTAGAATACAGAAACAAGTGCAGCTCTTTTTTGTTTTTAAACATATCCCACAAGTTCAAACTACCTAATTTTTGCATTTATTTTTTTTTACTCAACGTCAAATATTGGAGGCCTTTGTTTGTAATGCAATTTATCGTAATTTTCAAAGTAATACATGTGTTTTAAATGAATGGATTTTTGGATTTGATTAATTCAGTGGGGTTTTTTTTAACCAACTACCCGTGTACTGCACTTTAAGGATCACTGCTCAAATGGATTGAGATGCAGCGCAGTCGCATCCTGGAGTAACTACCTATGACATGACCAACTGTAAAAACACAATAAAATGCGTTCCTCTTGCAGTGGTGTGCACATGATGGTCGCCACTCCCGGGCGTCTCATGGACTTGTTACAGAAGAAGATGGTGAGTCTGGACATCTGTCGCTACCTGTCCCTAGATGAAGCTGACAGGATGATTGACATGGGCTTTGAAGAGGACATCAGGACCATTTTTTCATATTTTAGGGTAAAATATTTGATGGAACTGTTTTGAAGTATGATCTAATCATGATTTTTGTTTTTGCCTCAATATTGACATTGTGATTTAAGATGAGATTGAGAACTGAACTTCTATATAGATTTTCAGTCAATAAAATGTACCGATACATTTACAGTATGGTCACTGATGGTGTAGTGGTCGCCTGACTTGTTGAGCGGGTAGTGTGGGATCGGTTCCCACTCAGTGACGATGTGGGTGTGAATGGTTGTTTATGTCTGTATGTCCCCTGTGACTGGCGACCAGTTCAGCGTGTAGTCTACCTTCGTCAGCTGTAATAGGCTCCAGCATCTCCCCGCGACCCTGTTCAGGATAAGCGGCGTTGAGGATGGATGGAGGGATTTACAGTTGTGAAAGGCGCTTGTAAATAAAATGTATTATTATGTACTGCCTATCAACTGACCTAAATGACGCCGTTTTCTGCACACACAAAGCCTTGTGGTAGAACTGTGAAACTACAGATGGAACGGCGACACGTACACCACCAACAAGGCGAAATGAAAATGGGATTCTCAAACATAATTTGAAAGCATCATTGCACAGTGAATTCCACTTCATGAATGGGAAATGAGTTAATCCAATCAATGCACAAATATTCTGCAATCTACATGGCCTGGAGCAATTCATTCCTTCTACAGAAAAGTTCTGTCGATGTGCACTTCCAATAAGAAGCTGAGGCGTGCTCGCTGCGCGTATACAGTAGCTACTGTCACTTGTTGCCAGCTTGCAATATGGGGATCCACATAACTTGCTCGTCCTTGTCTACCTAGTCGTAGATAAATGTTGTCTGTGCACCATGACACTTTTTGAAGAACAAATCTCACAGTGGCAGTATTGTAATTTACTCACAAGTGCTGGTAAAGGTTGAGGAGATGAGTTTGCAGAAAAGTATGTGATCGAGGACAAGTGTTGTAATAATCCCTTTTTTTCTCCTATAGGGACAAAGGCAAACCCTGCTTTTCAGTGCCACCATGCCCAAGAAGATCCAGAATTTTGCCAAGAGTGCTTTGGTCAAACCCATCACCATTAACGTAGGCAGAGCGGGTGCTGCCAGCTTGGATGTCATCCAGGTAATTCAACAGCCCACTATCCGCACTCATTTACCGAAAACGTCCGGATATAAAGGGTGACTCTGACTCTGTTTGTGTGTATGAACAGGAAGTGGAATATGTCAAAGAGGAGGCGAAGATGGTGTATCTGCTTGAGTGTCTGCAGAAAACAACACCTCCGGTCAGTACCTTTTTGCTCATAAGCCTTTACACAAATCTTTGCACTGGTAGGACTTGTGCGACCAACTTTTTCATTTGGTGGCACCAGCACAGACTGGGCCACTCCCTTTTTTGGGTCGTTACAGCATGACCGTATTTGCTGCTGGGTTGTCATCTCAATTGGAGCGCCTTATCTTTATGTACCTGTAGGAGCATTAAAACATACACTCACGCTGTGTGACAGGATGAAATTTTTACGAGCACACCTTGAAAAAGCGGGGTCATTTGCGAGTATAACGGTCACAATTTCCAGTCCTGCCTTATCAAACTCTGACATAGCGCAAAATTCAAAGGCATTTGTTTTTTCCCCCCAAAAGGTATTGATATTTGCTGAGAAAAAGGCTGACGTCGATGCCATCCATGAGTATCTGCTGCTGAAAGGTGTGGAAGCGGTGGCTATTCATGGAGGAAAAGGTACATGTGCTATTATGTTTAATGCAATCGTGTACTGCATGTAACTTCACAACTATGGACAAGAGTCCATCTGTGTTACCTGTAGTACCTCATAATGATCACTAGATGTCCCTTTTGCTTCATCATTTTCATAGAGAGCGCAACCTTGAAATTAGTCCAATCATTCTCTCTCTCTCTCTCTCTCTCTCTCTCTCTCTCATACACACACACACTCAATTTAAAGTTTGCACTTGTTTTAGTAACATGTCTGTGACATGGGCTCATCAAGGATCGGGAATTGTAGAACATTGAAAAAAGCCCATTTCTTGCCGGGGCTCGCTTGAAAGTGGCTCTGGATCTTTGCTCACCCTAGCTGGCCGGGTCATGGCTGGAGAAACTCTTTGTGGTTGCTTATTGTGTAAATTATGTAACAGTGGGTAAGGAAGTGAAGATTAACTTAGTAACACATTTTCAGAAATAGGCAGGTTCGGGAATCAATGATTCCGAAGTAATGTTGAGTGTCTTTTTATTGGTTCCAGATCAGGAGGAAAGAACAAAAGCCATTGAAGCATTTAAGGAAGGAAAGAAGGATGTCCTCGTCGCCACAGATGTGGCCTCAAAGGGTCTGGATTTCCCAGCCATCCAGCACGTAGTCAACTACGACATGCCCGAGGAGATTGAAAACTATGGTAAGGCAATAATGTCTGTGTCTGTGTTTATGACGATGCTGGCTTCACACCAGCTACAGGAGTCTCTGGTTTAGTTTTTGCTTTCCTAGGCTTTGGAACTTCATTTCAGGAAATCTCTGCAGACAAACTCACTGTCTGCTTTTAAATCTCTTCTTCAGACTCCGTTTAAAAAAAAAAAAATGTATTCATCACTTTACTCTTGTAGTTGGTGTGTATAAATTGCTCCATAGATTTATTTTGTTCATTGATGTCTTTAATGGTTAATGCCTCATAATTTTGGTTGAAAGGTGCTCTTAAAGCAGCTTTGACATAAATATGTGACCTCACAAATGTCTGTCTCGGTGAATGGAGAGAAAATCCTCTGTAGTGGAAAGTCTTATAAGAGGAGAAAGCTGTGTCTGTCTCCAAAAGATAGATCAGCACTATATCGTCATCCATTTTCCTATCATCTTTTTAGCATTCTGCTATCAGACCATATTTCACTCTCGATTGCCTTTTCCTGTTTCTGTTTGGACTTCATCAGCATTCTAATAAAATGTTTGCCTTTTTTTTTTTGTGAAGATGTATTTCTTTTTTTCAGTCCACAGAATTGGAAGAACAGGACGATCTGGTCAGACTGGTATCGCCACAACGTTCATCAATAAAGGCTGTGGTAAGGAACTTGACTCATCACGACGACACCAAAAATCTAATTTCCAGCATAGTCATCCACATGTATAGTGCACAATTAGCCATACCCTGGCCAAATTTGATGAAAAATGATTTTTTTTACATTTGTTGAATGGGTATCTTCTGGCTGGAAACGAGAGAATTATCAGCAGACTGCCTTGTTTGCACATTCTGACAAAAAGTTTCAAGTTCAAAATAATCCATGCATTTTCTCAATGCGGCCGTATGCCGTGTTCTAAACTTGCTTACGCTCTAGACGAGTCGGTGCTGATGGATTTGAAGGCTCTGCTCGTTGAAGCCAAGCAAAAGGTTCCTCCAGTTCTCCAGGTGCTCCAGACAGGAGATGAAACCATGCTAGATATCGGAGGTGAGTCATTCATGAAAAATCCCACCAACGTCTGTATTTGTTTGACCATGTTACGTCGTTTTCATTAATTATTCTTGTGGTCTTTTTTTTTTTTTTTTTTGTAGGGGAGAGGGGCTGTACGTTTTGCGGTGGTCTGGGCCATCGTATTACAGACTGTCCCAAGTTGGAGGCGATGCAGACCAAGCAGGTCACCAACATTGGGAGGAAAGACTACCTGGCCCACAGCTCAATGGACTTCTAAGTGTCTTTGGAAAAGGAACATTGCCCGCTGCAACCACGGTATCATTCAAACCAGGAGGTCAAGCTGTGCAGACCCATTATGACTGCCATCACAGCACCTATGAGGTTCATAAGTTTGTCACATTTTTATACAAGCTGTAAATAAATTTCTCTTTTTGAGAAAAGAATGGTCTTCTATTATTGCCTAAGTCTTCTCTTCCGCAACAGTTGGCTTGCTGATCAACCAAGAACGCTTGCAAGTGACAGTCACGTCTTAAACCTCATTTGAACTTTTGGCTCTAATTAATTGTACAGCAACGTCAACACTGTCAAGCCCAGACATCATCTGCAAAGAAGGAATGACATCACCTGTTGAATAGTATCAGGGCGGTACATGTATGGAAAATCTATTTCAAATCTAGTCAGCCTCATTTAAACCTGAATGTGTGCTTAGTGGGAGGTTAGTTTCACAGCTAGTTTGAATACAATAAAATAAACTTTAAATAGTCTAAAAAATGGGTCAAAACAACGATTTTCCATACTTCGAGGCATGAGTGGGCAAGCTTGTACTCAAGGGCCACCGTGTTTGATTTTTAAAACAGACAGATGAGCTATGTCAAACATGTTTACCCTTTAAAAAAATTAACATTGTTTTGAGTATTGTAATATTGTTCATAGTAATTATCATCTTCTATCATTTTATAATTAACCAGTTATTTAGTGAGTACAAATATGTTAAGCGTAGATGTATTTTCTTGTTTGTTTGTTTTCCAAATTGATTTTTTTAGAGCTTACAAAAAATTACTTCACCAGCTGACCCTGTGAGGATAAGCGGATCAGAAAATGGATGGATGGATTCATTCACCAGTTATTTAATATGCTGAGTAAAACACATTGTAATACTGTAATTTTTTTACATTTTAGGAAAAACTGTCTAAAAATCCTGAAAAAAAGAGTAGTTTGCCATTTTCAAAATAGGATTATTTTAAATTTGGCTTAATTTAATCATATATTCATGGATGTGTAAAATATGTTCTTTCATTAGAAATGAATAAAAATTGATAAATCTATTTGAATAAACCCATTTTAGGCAAATCAGTGAAAACTGTTCAACAAGTATTACATGAATTATGTCACTTCATATGCCCACTGTCAGGTTATTTGGTGGCAGGGTAACATGCAGTTAGTGAAATGTGCAACTGTCAGGTCAGTGGAGGTGAATTATGCAAAAGGGGCGTACATAGAGGCCTTTATTAGTTAGAAATTCTGATTTTACTGCGCCAAAGTTGATTGAAACAGCGCGTGACTTATGTACAGATAGCTTCAAAATTTCTATGCACATATTCAAAGCAACAAGCAGAATGAACTTCAGCAGTATGAGCAGCAACTGGATGAAATACTCACATTTGTAGATGTGAATGATGAAATCCACATGAGTAGATGCTATACACTGTAGAGAGCAGTAAATGTGACCAAAGTAAGACTGCGAAATAAGTGATACATCTTACACTTTTTTTTTTTTTTTACTAAACTTGTGTTATTTGTCAAAAGTCAATGTAACAAATGAACAATTTTAAAATTTGATGAAAGTGCTTGCGAATGAGGTCAGCAAATGTTTTGACTTATTTGAAATTTAAATATTTGGACTTAATTAAAACAAAAATCGTCTGTTGTGATTAGATTACAAGGAACTCATTTTACAACACGTTTGCTCTTGTGCTTGTAGCTAATATAGATAAGCTCGAGACCAGTACAAGTATCCCTCACTAAGGTGGGGAAGATACAGTAGATAGCACATTGCGGAATCTCGAACTCTTGATAAGTCACTTCTCCAATTCTAATGCTTGCACAAGCTCTGCACGTTCTTACATCTTACTCCTTTCAAAGCCATAAAGCGGTGATAAGAAGGTGGAGTGACCACTCTCATATTTACCATGCCACCGTGTTTACAGAAAGATCCTGGTGAATCGCACGAAGGGGGGTTCGAGCGAGGAAACGGATTGAGCATGAAGGATCGTGTTCTTGAGCGGACGTAAAACATCCAGTAAGAGCTTTTCCCATTGACAGTTGATCATTATAAAAATCACGATGTGGCTCTCAAGATGGTGAGGAAGTGACGATGATAAAGTTAATAGGTGAGACCTGAACAACCTAAAATCCTACCCGTAGGATGTCATTTTAATAGTTTCTCCATAATAAGTGTCAAACTCAAGGGCCACCCTCATTTGATTAAAGCATGGCACAATGTTCCCTTAACGTCCCCCCCCCCAAAAAAAGTCAGGGACAGTATAATACAGTCATGCAGACAAATAAACGTTTCACAGCATCTGCAGTAATGCTAGTCGCTTTTTGCAGAGGATAAATAATATATGCCAGTGAATACAGTATTGTTATATTGTTTGTGCCATGTTTACATCGTTTTGGTTCAAAGGTCCGTTGCGTAATGCTTTACAACACTACCACATAGAAAGTTTTTATTTATTAACTGTGATGTTTTCCCATTAGGGCGGCCCGGTAGTCCAGTGGTTAGCACGTCGGCTTCACAGTGCAGAGGTACCAGGTTCGATCCCAGCTGCCTCCCTGTGTGGAGTTTGCATGTTCTCCCCGGGCTTGCGTGGGTTTTCTCCGGGTGCTCCGGTTTCCTCCCACATTCCAAAAACATGCATGGCACGTTGGGCACTCTAAATTGTCCCTAGGTGTGAGTGTGGGCGTGGAATTGGCTGGCAACCAATTCACTGCCCGAAGACAGCTATAGGCTCCGGCACCCCCCGCGACCCTAGTGAGGATCAAGCTGGATGGATGTTTTCCCATTAGGTGTTAGCATTAAACTAGTTGACTGAAAGGCAGAATTACGTGGACATTTGAAATACACATTTTGGTTGACAGTAAACTTTCACTTGGCGTAGCAGAAAAAAAAGTAGTCTAAACCAGTGTTTTTCAAAGTTTTGTGAGCCAAGGCACACTTCTTTCATTGAAAAAAATCTCGCGGCACACCACTAGCTGAAAATGTAAAAAAAAAAAACCCGCTTATTTTAACAATTAACGTGTTATATTGTTACTATAACCGTTTTTAACATCGAAGAATGACGCTAGAACAGCTTGATTTGGAATCAAATGAGCACAAAGAAACAAGTATTTTATAATCTTTCATATTTATTGTTTCACTGTCGTCCTGCATTCATGCGGCACAAATTCGCTTGTCTCTAGTGGTCAAAACACAAGGCAATTGGCTAGCTGTTGCTGCTCCCTAGCGGTATGGGAGGGTACTACATGATTACTTTCTGGGCCACAGACCGCACAGGCATACAAATGGGATATTTTCCCGCGGCACACCTGACAATGTCTCGCGGCACAGGGGTTGAAAAACACTGGTCGAAGTCTCTTTTTTGAAGAGTTGTCTGCCAAGCTTCTGCTTGTGATGTTAGTTGAGAAAAAACAAGACATCCAGTTATGCCTTTGCATGACAGCATTACCTTTTTTAAAGTTTAACTGCATTCTAGAGCAGATTGTGCCGGTGTATTTTTTGCCGTGACGGGGGAATGTATACCTTCTGAAAGCAGCATCCAGAAGCAAAACTTTAAGCTTTCAGTCCATTATAAATTCATGCAATCAGCAAAAACAACATTTGAGTAACTGCGAGAGCCAGTAATTTATTCGGTTCTGGTTTGGACACATCTATTTATTTTCTTTCCTAATGGATTACAAGTCAGCTAGAAAATACAGACACATGAGGTAATTTGTAGAAAGTAAGCAATTTTCAGTGGGGCTCGCCTCAAATTGCATTGATTCAATTTTGCTGATGTGTTTGTGCTTTGACCTCAGAGAATGTCCCACTTACTAGAAGTTAGTCGAAAATGAGACTGAAAAGTGAAGCACATACTGCACAAATACTGCAGAGACTACATTACGCTGAAAATGCAATATTTTGCATTTGGTGAGGACGTTACAAAAAAGGTCTTTTACAGTCAGAAGTGTGAATGAATGTTCCACATCACCCAGCATTTGCGGACTCATAACTGTAGCTCCTACAGTAGCTCCTTCTTCAACATTAATGAAATTATGACCCGTTTTTGGCATCAAGTCAAATTACTGACTACTGATTCATCAGTGGCAGTAAGTGTTGCAATAAAATGGTGGTTGCAGCTCCTCATGAATCAAAAAGACCTGTCTACGACTTTTCCTTTTTCTTTCACACTGTCAAAGTAAAGCATTAAAAAAACCTGTCAAATCTCTCTCTCTGTCACTAGCTATCTAGCTAACTGTCTGCACTTTCCTATTTTATATTTTTATTTCTCGTTCAGGGTGGCCCGGTAGTCAAGTGGTTAGCACGTCGATTCACAGTGCAGAGGTACCGGGTTCAATTTCAGCTCCAGCCTTCCTGTGTGGAGTTTGCAGGTTCTCCCCGTGCTTGCGTGGGTTTTCTTTGGGTCCTCTGGTTTCCTCCCACATTCCAAAAACATGCCTGGCAGGCTGATTTACACTCCAAATTGTCCTTAGGTATGAGTGTGAGCGCGAATGGTTGTTCATTTCTGTGTGCCCTGCGATTGGCTGGCAGCCGGTTCAGGGTGTCCCCCGCCTACTGCCCGAAGACAGCTGGGATAGGCTCCAGCACCCACCGTGACCCTAGTGAGGATAATGCGGTTCGGAAAATGAATGAATGACTGTATTTCTCGTTCATGGTCTGATTTTTATTTTTTTATTTTGATGGATTGGAAGTTAATTACCAGTTACGGAGTCCTTGACAAGTTAGTCACCAGTTACTCAGGACTTCAGTATTTTTTTTCCACTCAAATAACTATTTAGAGAACATCGTTTTTACTTTTATTTGAGTTGTATTATTCTCGATGAACAAATGCTCTAGAACAATTTTGGCTAATCTACCAACCTCACCAAATCGCATTCAAATCGACATAGCAATGTAGTGGAATGCAAATTTCAAATGGCAAAAGCTGCAATTTGAGGAAAAATAAAGAACCTTTGCTTCAGTTCTGTAATAAGATTACAATAAATGGTCTTTCATATGAATTCATGGTTCCTTTGTGTTTGTTTTAGCATCAGCCTACCCGATAAGATCGAAACATTTCTTTGTAATACATCTGATATTGTTTATTGTGGTACAAATGAATTGATTACTTGTGTTTGATTTTTTTTTTTTTTAAATCCACTGGAAAATCCTTGAAAAAAACAAATTGCATAATAAATCACAGTCACAATACTGAGGGGAAAAAAATTGCATTTAGATTATTTTTCAAAATTGTTCAGCCCTACTTGGAAGTTAATGAGCATCGCAAGACAAGTGGTTTGAAGCAAGCCACCACTGTGTTAGGAGAGTTCATCTTGCAGCTGGGAATATCCAGCCGGGCCGATGTGAAAAACAATTCCCATTTCCTGCAGCGAGCTACTACACTGCCACGGAAAGTCATTACCTGGCCATACTCCATTTCTCCAACTGATCTCAACCAGCCAACCCGTTGATGATGCGCATGGAGGCTCAGGCAGGTCCTCATTAATGACACTCCTGTAGTATTTGCAAAGCGGCATTTTCTTGTTAAGGCAAATGGTGCCGAAGGTGAGGATGAGGGGACACATTCCTCAGAGCCCGGATAATGTCACAAATGACAAACTTTATTATGACCATCTTAAAAAAAAAAGGTCAGCAGCCTGAAATAGAGAGAACCAGTGTCCGTGATTGAGTCTGCCTTGGATCCTGGCGTGTCATCAAGTTCCCTGCTATATGGAATGACACCCAGCTCGCGAATGACAAAAAGGTGATAGAGTAAAAAGACGAGGCCATCAGCTCCTCAGCTGGCATTCCCGCACCCGCAGAGCTTTCAGCCAATTTGACACACAGGCTGGCAGAAAGCACTTCTGAGGGAGCGGAAAGGTTCTGAGCACCTCGCTCGCTTCAGAGAGGCAGTTCCCATTTGTTCCCCCGATAGGCTATTAGTGGAGTAGGAAGAGCCACTTTAACGGTGACAGATAGCCAGGCAGCATCATTAGCTTTATTCGAGTCTCGCTCTTTATTTGCTTTCTTTTACTTGGAGAGTGTGCTTCTCGTTTGTGTGCATGGACAACCATGTACCTGATTTAGCTGCACAAGTGGGGTGCGATTAAAAAAATGTATCTAAAATGTTTATTTTGACAATGTATCGATAGAACGCTTTGTTGTTTCACCTTTTACAGAGAAGAGAACGATGAGCTTGAGTTGAAATGGACACTACGGGCCTCATTAGAAAGCAGTTGAACAATAAACCTTAAAAGGAACATTTTCAAAAGTCATACCCGATTTTCAATATCATACAATATAAAGTTGCACTGAACATTATTCATTGTCAATTCCATGGCAAAATATGCATTTTCGATATGGTCACTTCCAAGAAATAAGTGACCGCAAGTGTTAAGCTATTCAAGTCGTTCTTTTTGTTTGTTTGTTTGTTTGTTTTCTAGTCGTATGACACTCACTCCAAGTCACAGCTGTAGAATTGATTTTAGAATTTTGCTACTGGTTTATAAATCACTGAATGGTTTGGGTCCTGAATATATCAAGGAAACGCTGATTCAATGTAAACCTATTAGGCCTTGGGGGTCTGCAGACTCGGGTCCATTAGTGGAGCGCAGAGTTCAAAGCAAGCATGGTGAAGCTACAAGTAGCTGTTATGCTGCACACCACAAATGGAATACGATGCCAACAGGAGTGAATCGCGCATATACCCCCCCCCCCCCCCCCGCCCCCACTCCATACCTATGAATAAAGTTTTTCAAAGCATTTGTATATGCATTTCACAGTATGGTTTTCTTACTAATTGTCGAAACCTACTTTTATTTCTTTGCTTTTGAATGTTTGTAAAGTATTCCCTTCGTGTGTTGAATTGTTGTCAATATACTTTCTTTTCATAATTTTTGGAAGTTTTTTTTTCTCTCCTTTGCTTCAGAATGCCATTCATCAGCAGTTGTGTTTGTAAATGCTTTGAATGAAGTGTTCTGTCTTTGCTTGGGTGAAGAACACTGGTATGCCCTGTGTATGAATTGTGTTGCATTAATAAAGCAACACAATGCAAACCACGAGCAGAATGGGGTTGAATCACACACACACACACGCACGCACACACACACACACAGTTTATTGCCACAAACACTAAGTAGATGACTTAGACAAAATCCGTGCAACTCCCCTCAATCCACCACTTTTATTACCTAAATACCATTTGTCACCAGCTAATCAATACAGGTGGACATTTTTATTCTGGACTTAAAGGCACATCCTGTATATAGCCCCGTATTATCTTTATTGTAGCAAAAAAACAAAACAAAACAAAAAAAACCCCATTATAAATCCTGTAGACACATAAATACCAAAATGTAGAAAGTAATCACATTAATGATTCTTTAGCTCATGTAAAGTGCAAAAAAATGGCCTGTGAGAGTTCATTGTGACCATAAAAAAATGTTTAAACATTCCAGCCCACTTTATGAACCTTTTCCTAATTATTCCATCAAACAATCACTTAACCCTTTCACTACCCGCGAGACCAAAAGCAGCTCAACATTTGATAGACTTGATGTTTTTAAAAGAATGAGTTCACCTTGACAACACACTGTTGTTGTAGACCTCAAAACAGGTTCACACCAAATGAGGATCCAAGTAGTCTCTGTGGTAATATGTCATATTTTCAACGAACGTTCCATGTATAGTATTTAAAAGTTAAATAAGACCCCCAAAAAACGGTAAATCCAGTGTCACCAATAACCTTGAGTCATCCTTCTTAAAAAAGTAACAAAAAAGTAACTTTTCTTCCTGTCCCCGCCCCCCCCCTCCTCATTAATATGCAGTTTGTTTCATTTTTATCATCAAGTGACATGTCAACCATTTGATAGGTACATATTTATGAAAGGAAATATACAAAGTAAACATTTTGTCTAATGCTGTAAAAGCCACGTTCGTGGTACTTCCAGTGTGCAGATTTAATGTCCCCCACTTTGAGTCTCTTCTACGTCACTGAGATGAGACGATTCCCCATCACTGCAGTGGCAGGAGATGCTTTCATGCAGCTCACTTTTAGGCCCGAGTATGATGAGGTGCGAAGAAGAAGAGTCCCTCCGTTCTCTTTGCCGGTTCGGCTCCGGAATGTGACTGTGGATCATGTTCCTCCTGCAGGAGGTTTTGTCCGCGGCGGAGGCCGGGTGATGCTGCACCACGCCGGCCAGGAGCTCCGACAGCTCGGTGATGTAAATCTGCGCCATTTGGAGGGTGTCGTACTTGGACAGCTTTTTCTCGTTCTCCAGCGACGGAATGACGCTCCTCAGCTCGTCAAAGGCTTTGTTGAGGCCGTGCATCCTCCTCCTCTCCCGTGCGTTGGCTGCCACCCGCCGGTGTCTGTGCGGGCCGCAGTGGGGCGGCGTGTCGCCCATCTGCGCGCATCCGGCGTCGGGGTTCCCGTGGCCCGACAACTCCGGCGCAAGGTGCTCCGGCGCGTCTGTCCTGCTCGAAAAGAGACGCATGGCGTTGGGGGAAATCCAGTTTTTGTACTCCTCCGCATGCTGAGTCCAGATAGGAAGCTCTGTTTTGGTGCTCATAGTGTAATACTGACGAGTTGTCTTCACTGCAACCTGCATGCAACAATTTATACAACTTTTCCCCCTCTCAAGTCCACCCCACCCCCGTCACTGACTTATGACAGGTCCGAAGCAGCCAGCCCCCTCTGAACTTGTCAAAGCAATTAAACAAAGCATATTCTTTTTTTTTTTGTCAGCTATTGTGCATTGTAACCCAATCACCACCTTATTATTAACTCCACGCAGAAGGTAGACTACCACATGAATCATTTAAAATCCCTTTGAGAACCCCTCCCAAGTATAATAGACAATTGGTTGCCCAGCTTTTAATCAATGGACAAATGCACCAAGAACATTTCAGCTTCATGTGGGATTGAAAAAAAAAAAAAGTCTTTTTGTCTTTGGAAGTTTATTACGTACTAATGGGGGGGAAAAAACTTTATGTGTGTTGAATGCCCATTTTCCCCCCAGTTTGTTTAATTTCTGTGTTCCATATTATTTTCTGTTGTCTTCCGAATATAGTTTTTTAGAATATTTTCGCTGTTTTTTTGGAATAATATTTTTTTCTGTTTTATGGAATAAATATTTTACTATTGATCTGTTTTTTGGGGAGGAATATCTTTCTGAGTTCAGTGTATTTTTTCAGTTTTTCATAATTTTTCTTCTTTTTTTGTTTTTTTTTCAGTTTTCTGTTTCATGGATTTTCTTTTTTCCCCCCCGAATATTTGTTTCTGTTTTTTTATTCTTTCCCCCATTTGAATCATTCCCCCTGCCCCCTGTTGGAATTTGAAAGAAGAATGAAAAATAATCAACTGCTCAGAAAAAAAAGTGAATGCATTCCATTTCCAGGACTATCAAACCAAATCAAGGCATTTAAAAAGGGCAAATGCACCTTTCATCAGCTGTAAGTAACAAAAAAGGCTGCATGAGTCACATGAAGGCATAGAAGTGACATCATTGCACATTTTTTATGAATCAAACACATTGGGAATTCAAACTGAAATGTTGAACAGATGGACATATGTATTTGAAAGTTTAAAGAATGTCAATATAAGTTCACTTGTAAAGGTTATAATGTATTTCGGATTATCCGGAAATGTTATCCGAAACACCAACATCCCTAACTTTTCCAAATAATTAAATAAATGGAGGGAGGAAAAAAAACTAGACAAAAACTCTATATAAATCAGATGCATTATTATTAGTATTAATAGGAACACCCTACGTGGAACATTTGGAGAAGGTTAATCTAAAATGCTTGCCCAATAGGGAAATGCTTGGAAGAAGACGTTAGTTAAATTGCCAAATGGCTGTCACAGCAGTTTGTGGAAAATAGATTTGGATGTATTTCTCATGCTTGTTAATTGCCCTTTGAGGTGGGTTTGTTCTCAAACAAATTGTAAACCCTATTTGCAGAAGAATAATAAAAGAAACAGGTGGAAGGCAAAGGGCCTAGACACACCTGTCTGAGGCAAAGCCAAGATAACTGATAAGAAAAGCCATTTATGGATCATTAAATACATCATACCCATGGCATACTGGAAGGACTTAAGAAAAAAATAAAAATAAATAAAAACAACCCCATTACTTTTGAATATATTTCCATATTGCTCGTTTTCTTCTTATGTGCCACGCCTCTGCCAATCTTGATGTATCATTTTAATTGCATTTTAAAAGTTTTTTTAGTTGCCAAAGTTTTTAACTTTCGAAGTGAAATATGCTATGATTTTTCACATTATAACCAATTTTTAAAATGTGGGTGAACACACGTGTCGATAAAAAAAAAATGCAGCTAGGACTTTAATACAACACCACACACACACGCACACACACACACACACACACACACACACACACACACACACACACACACACACACACACACACTTAAATACACAAATATTTCCAGCGATTAATGCAGTACCAAAACTGACCTCGGAGAGAAAGCTGAGAGCCCCAAGGCATCTAAACTGATGGAAAAGATCAAGAAGAAAAAGCCAGTCAGCACCCACAGACACAGTTGTCGCACAGTTTTCAAAAGTCCTGGAAACCTCCGTAAACATACTTGTGTCTGACATTCTAACTCAAGTCCTTCAGTGACATCTCCACAAGGTCCTGGTGCAGTCATGTTACTTTGTGTGAGCCCATGATGTCATTACAAACATGGTGCCCATTTTAGGAGGTGCATGTTAAGGAAGCTGCTACTTTCTAAAAGCTTGCTGTTGGGACAAGTAAGGTAACCAACCATTTTACCATGAAAAAAGTTTTTAAAGATTTTGTTGTGCATTCATTTTTTAAAAAAAATGAATGCACAACAACTTAATTATAGTCACAATAACTGCTTTGTAACATGTATGTCATTTACACCAGAGCGAGTGTCATTTCAAAAGAATAGCATAAAAAAAAATTGATATAGCTTAATGGTAAGTGAAGCTTTTTTTTTTCCAGGTTGCCTCCGAGGACCATTTGAGTAGCACCACATTGGTGACATGTTTAGCAGCGTTTTTCTAAAGAAATTTTCGGTTATTATTATATAGTAATCTAAGTAATTTTATTATTTATTTTTATATATTTTTTTCTTCCACTGCATTTCAGTGGGCTTCAATTATATGCTCATCTTCGCTTGCCCCAGTCCGTATCCTCTGCGAATACCGGAGGTCGACTGTATAATAGAGCTCATATTTTTTATCGTAATATGGATTAATTTATTGCTCGCGTTTGTTAAAAAACAAAAATTGGAATAGGACTTTGAAAATGTTTTTTGTATATTAACTCACAATCACAATATTGAAGAAAACAAATAGCACTTAAAATCTTTTTTCAAAATCATTAATCCCTACAGTAAATACTGTATATTTTTATAATTAAATGCTTAGTGGGCCCGATTAAGGAATGGGCTGCTCCATACTGCTGCAAACCCCTGTTTTATATCATCCTCTGCAGACCACCGAGTGACGTTCTAGCAAACAGATACCAATGGAAAATGACAAATAAATACATTAACCTCAGTTGAGTCAGAAGTCTGTGCTCTGCACTCTACTGAGCATCTTTAGTTATGATGGTATACAAATCATAGATCAACACCAAATTCACATTCCGTGCTGAGGCCAGCGTGCCTATCATCTGCTGTCCCCTGGCACCTCAACACAAGACGAGTCGCCCACGTCTCCCATATGTCGCTCTCCGCGGTAACTCAGCTTTCACGCCGACATGCCGTACTCTGACACAAGAGCTAATGCCTCATTAGGTCATCAATTACGAGGGAGGAACCTCCTCAGCACCGGCACACAACATCAGACCTGTTTGCGACCATTCACACTCGGACAAATTAAGCATCTCTCTTTCGCGTCTGCTGTTTGTGTGACAAGCATGACTGAGCACCAGTAGTGAAAATCTCCGTGACCTGCCTGGCTGCCAGCAGTGAAATGAGGCCTTCTTTTACTTGAATAAATTGGCACACTCCGTCCCGGGGTGTCCATTCAATTTGGGGGCTGCATGAATATTTCATGCCAAAGCAAAGCAACAGCCTGCAGCCCTGCGCACTGTCTTTTAAAAAACGCAGCCGCACTTCCCATCTGGTGCTGGGCCAGGCAGGGAGGTGTGAGGAACATTTTGAAGGTCAACGCCTTGTGCCCTCCTGCAGGGGAGACACTGATGCCTCCCAGCAGGCACTAGCCAGGGAGGGGACACACGCTGACACTCTTGCAACTCTCAGTGGAGCACGATGGAGGCGAGACTGCGTGCTGCCATTAAAAGTTGATCCTCAAAAGAGTTCACTTGTTGTTTTGACTTTAATACCCAACTTAAGGAGTTTTCTTTAATGATCTGAAAAGAAAGACTCAACAAAACATTTCGGATGAACTGGGTTGTGTAAATTGAGGCCTGTCTCCGTTCTTGTCGTGAAATGCTGAATGAATGTTTTGTCACATCAGCACCAACATCATAGTGTGATTTGGTGTTATCTTTGTGTCTGTTACAGAGAAACAACAAGAAGCTCACTCAACTTACATTTTGTTGAGTTTGAGCTATCCAGAATGGATTTGTTTGTTTGATTTTGAAACATCCATCCATTTTCTGAACCGCTTTATCCTGAGGAGGGGCGTGGGCGTGCTGGAGCCTGTCCCAGCTGTCTTCGTGCAGTGGGCGGGAACACCACGAAATAGTCGCAGTTTAAAAAAAAAAAAAAGAAATACTAATAATTAGGGCAGGGCAATTAATCAAAATGTAATTGTGATTTCAATTTCAAATTCTCTCAATCTTTAAAATGTTACAATAAAAGAACAATGAATAATGTGTAGAAAGGTGTGATGTGCTTGCATAGCAATCATGTAGTGTCTGTGATTCTGCCATCCCTGACCGTGCTTTAAGCCATTTAGTGACAACCGAGTTGCACTTAGGAGTAAAACTAAACACACAACTAAAAATAATTACACACATTGTATATTGAAAGGGTGCCACAGTGGTCGCCTGGTAGGCATGGCCGTCTCACAGTGCAGAGCTGCAGGGTTCGATTCTGGCTCCGGCATTCCTGGGTGGAATTTGCATGTTCTCACTGTGCCTGTGTGGGTTTTCTCTCTGGGTACTTCGGTTTTCTCCCACATTCCAAAAACATGCATGGCAGGTTTATGGAACACTCGAAATTGTACTTTTAGGTGGTTGTTTTTAGTTATCATACGTTTGCATATTATTAACGATAAGTCGATTATGCCTGCAATGAAGAACGCTCGTGCTTTTAATAAAGATATAATGCTTTTAATCATTACATACTCACATTTATAATCAAGAATGCTAAGTGCACTGTGTGGCAGTTTAGGGACGCAACCACCTTTCCGAGGAAGTGGTTGGGAGGAGATAAGTATGAAGACTAAACAGGAGCAAGGTTGGACGTGGACGGAACTGTCAAGACCAGCTGCAACTTGGATGTTTTTGTAATGATTGCACACGTACGTAATTTTCACTCACATACACACACATAGTCAAACAAGTTCAGTGTGTCTTCAACAGGCCTCATCCTTTAGGTTGGACACACCCATGTATTAGATTCCCAAAAAATGAGAGGGCGAGCGGGTAGATCCTTGAGTGACGTGCAGAGAACTGAAACCAACGCTTCTCCTCGTTCCCCCTTGGTACCAGAATTGAGTCTCCTCCTTGTGTTTTATGTCTAAGTGTCAAATTGATGAACCTGACATTTTTGGGGGCTTGTCCAGGATCGCAATATACCTGATGCCTCCAGCGACTGAGGAAGACCGTGGCCATGGCTGAAACACCCTTTCCGGGACTGGGTTCCGTCTCCTATTCTCGGGGCTGAGGGTTGACGTGAATCCAGAGGAGAGAGGACTACTCTTGGTAGGTAAGGAACTCTTTCAAAGGTTGAATGAGTGTAGGCTCCAGCACGCCTCGTGACCCTTGTGACGATAAGTGGCTCGAATAATGGATGGATGAATGACACTGTATATTTAAAGGTGGAACAGTGGTCGACTGGTTAGGACATGGAGGTTGTGTGTTTGAATCTGTGCTCTGGCCTTCCTCCGTGGAGTTTGTATGTTCTCTCTGTGGAACAAAGTGTCTCTCTGGTTGCCAAAACAGTCATACCTCGGTTTTCGACCATAATCCGTTCCAGAAGGCTGTTTGAAAACCGATTTGTTCGAAAACCGAAACCACGCTCTTTAAAAAAAAAAAAATCTTTATTGAACACATCTGCTCAGTAATGGAACGCTACACGAGGAAGCATCACTTCCTCGTGTAAGGAAGGTGAGAGGAGTCAAGTGGTGCATTCAAGTGCGCTCAGTTTGTTTGAGAACCGAATTTCGGTTGTCATCTGGGGCATAAAAAAATCGAAATTTTTGGTCGAAGACCGATTTGGTCGAGAACAGAGACGTTCAAAAACCGAGGTCCGACTGTAGTAACAGTTAAGCCCAAAATTATTTATATCCTAATTCAGAAATTTAGAATCGTCATTATGGAAACAAATTGTTATAAAAATACTAAAATAAATAAATTCATGTGTTGTTAGAAAGTAAGTGAAAATGATATCAGCAGGACTTTTATCCCCATGACGATAATTTGTATTTCATTTTTGGGCTTTGAATAAGTGTTTTTTTATGGTGGAATTGTTCATACATTCCTGTCTTATTTTGTGGGGGAATAAAACCACACACACACACACACACACACACACACACACACACACACGGAACCAAATAAACCACATGAAGATGGAATCATTATTTTACACCACTGCTACAGTTTTTAATCTCAAGGAACCCCAGGGTGGAAGCACAGTATCAGCACGATTCTTGCTGTATTTAATTTGATTTCAAGGTATCGCTATTAATCAGCAGATTTGATCCACAGTTTTTACACTTACAGTACATGCAACATAAGACTAACAAAACATTGGGGGATCCTTGTGAGGCTCCAGAGGTGATTCCAGAAGATGTAGTTGCCAAAATACAAAACCCCACAAAAACATTTCACCTGACAAGAGTTTAAAGCTTTTGTGATAAATCATCAAGTTGGAGAGAAGGGCACGGGAGACAAATGGAGACTAATGGTGCTGGCAACTGCCCCGGCAATTTATTCCAACGTTAGTGTATTTACACAATTCCAACATGCATCCAGGGTGTGCAGTTCATGCGCGTTTGCAAATGGATCGCAGCCAGATGAGCTGTTGTGTTGCTACAACTGTGTGTTTGATGTGACAGCTCTTCTCGCTGCTTGTGGGCGTTTAATGAAGAGAGATCACACAATTATGGGTGCGATAATAATAATAATGGATAATGGGTGATAGGGGGCCATGCCCTATGCAAGTGAGCCAGTCCTCAATTCATCGTACTACATGCTCTAAGGGACAGGCTACTATTGGAAGAGCGATCGGTCGCTGCAATAGCACCACTCCATTTCAACATTGCAATTGTGAATCACAAGTGAGCCCCCACAAAGATGGTAAGGATTGTATTTTCCCTTGTAGAAGCAAGACCAAGCTGCCAAATTAACTTAGCTGCGAAATCAAATAAATGGTACCAAAGAAGCTAACACTTTTAGCTAATGCTAACCAGTCTGTCCAACAGAACAAAACCATTCTGCTTACCTTTTGGCTTTGATTTAATGAAGTCTTCACTGGCTGATTTTTTTCCAAGAAATTAAAATGGACATTTTCCATAAGGTGTCTCCTTTAACAGCATGTCTAATTGGTTGTAAATTTCTGCGAGTCATTGGCACACCAATAAATAGCTCATTTAGTCTATCCATCCATTTTCCCACCCGCTTATCGTCACAAGGGTCGCGGGGGTTGCTGGAGCCTATCCCAGCCGTCTTCGGGCAGTAGGCGGGGGACACCCTGAACCGGTTGCAAGCCGATCACAGGGCTAGATCATTTCATATAAGATGAATTCGTAAAAATCACACAATAACATTTTCCAGGATTTAAGTGAGGGATGCTCAGTCACTGAACAATACTTTACAAAACTCATACTGTACTTGTGAATGAAAAAGCAAAGCTTGCAGTCTCTGTTGCCAAAATGTGTGTGAGTGATGTACATACCGCGGCGTACATTCAAGTGAACGGGAGTGAGTTGGCTAGCATCAGCAAGTGGCGTCGCAGGAATACTTAGCAGCCACAAGCAGGTCTGGCTTCAGGATTTTTTCTCTCACGGGGCTCAAGCGGGGTTCGACCGATGCATAAGGAGGACTGAGAAAATAGTTTATTAATATATTTTATTAATATATTTTACAATGTCACATCAAATGATGGAGGGGCCTAACTGGGGCTAAGCAGATTTCTGCTAGGCTATAGCCCCCTCTTTCACCAGTGTCGCGCCATCGCTGTCCACAGGCCAGTATTTTTCCAATTGTATGCTATCTGGCCTTAATGATGACAGGTTCAAATAAAGTAGGACATCAGTAGAGTGTACTGATGTCCTACTTTATTCAGATGCTACAATGTAGCATAAAGCAATCAGAGCCAAACTGTTTTCCATTTTTGAAACAAGGAGAGCAAAGCTTATTTACATAATAAATATTAATGAGAAATCCGGCCGTCTCATATGCTAGGTGATTTGACCAATTTGAAAAAAGGGCACCCTGGGCATTGCCAACCCAAACCAATCCAACATAAACTATGGTCACCATCAATAGATTTGGTGTAAAATAATTATTTCTTAATATGGGAACTGAATAAATGCACTTTTGTTTTGCATTTATTTGTGGCTAAATAAAACTTAACCATGGGTGCCGATGATTATCGGGGACGTGATAGATAGATCGATGGATAGATAGGGATAATTCAATACGTACCAAAAAAGCGGTTCGGAAAATGAATGAACAACCTTGAATTGTTACAACCTTGCAAACTATGAAACTTTATTGCATCAAGAGAAGCAAATGTTGACAGAGGAGAAGTGCTAAGCAGGCGTGACTTTATCAGTTACAGTCAACGACTTGCTCTTTTTTTTCTATAATGGAGGAAAAAGAGTGAGGTCAGCCATGTCGTCAGTAATAAGCCTTACACCCAAAAGCATTCTCTCTCTCTCTCTCTCTTTCTCATTCTCTCTCTCTCTCTCTCACACACACACACACACACACACACACACACACACACACACACACACACACACATTCCCCAAAGCTATGAAGGTGCTTCTTTTTTTTCTTCTCTGGCACATACATCACACTTCTTAATGCAAGGGATCCGATTCCACACGCAAATTAGCACAATTAGCTATCTCATTAATTTGGTTCAAGGAAAGTAATATTTTAGACACAGCAATGCCTCATTAAGCCATTGGAGCTAATTGACGGATGGTGTAAAAGAACTACTGTATAGTATATGGTCAGCACAACCCCTTTTTAATGTCAGAAACATTTTTGTAGTCTCTCTGTCGTCATAACATATCGTTATGCCACAGCTAGCAAGTGTGCACTGGCATGTGGCTCATGATGCAGGAAGAAGACAGAGCCAGAAATGGGTGGATTACAAAACTGTTGTTTGAACCCCAATTTGCCTGCATCACTGATCACAGGTGTCCCCACCGTGACCCGTGTCCTGTATACACATTGGACCCCCTATCCTTTGATACTAAAATATTTGGTACTCACTGGAATGTTGTTTTGTTTCATTCATTTTCTGGGGAATATAACTTTTTTTTTGGGGGGGGGGGGCAGTAACAACAAAAGAGCTGTTTTTGCATCTGCTGAGAAAAGGTCTGATCGAGTAATTAGAACAGTCTGCACTTTTGGCCTGCTGGATTCTTTAATCTGCATTTACCTTATCAAAAATCCAGTAATATTTCATCCATCCGTCGATCCATCCATCCATTTTCTGAACCGCTTTCTCCTCACAAGGGTCGCAGGGGGCGCTGGAGCCTATCCCAGCCGTCTTCGGGCAGTAGGCAGGGTACACCCTAAACTGGTTGCCAGCCAATCGCAGGGCACACAGAAACGAACAACCATCCACGCTCACACCCACACCTACGGACAATTTGGAGTGTTCAACCAGCCTGCCATGCATGTTTTTTGGAATGTGGGAGGAAACCGGAGGACCCGGAGAAAACCCACGCAAGGATGGGGAGAACATGCAAACTCCACACAGGAAGGCCGGAGCTGGAATCGAACCCGGTACCTCTGCACTGTGAGGTCGATGTGCTAACCACTTGCCTACCGGGCCGCCTCCATCCATCCATCCATTTTCTAATTCGCTTATCCTCACAAGGGCTGTGGGCATGCTGGAGCCTCTCCCAGCTGTGTTTGGTCATAGGCAGGGCATAGCCTGAATTGGTTGTCAGCCAATCGTAGGGCACTCATTGACAAGCAACCATTTGCGCCCACAGTCAGGCCTCGGGAGTGTTCCATTAAATGAATGAATGAATGAATGTTTTTGGAATGTCGGAGGAGACCGGAGTGTCCGGCGTGAGAACATGCAAACTCCACACAGGAAGGCCGCAGCCGGAATCTAACATAACTGTGATGTGGACGTGCAAACCAGTTATTCACTGCGCCGCTCCAAAATAAATTGCATTACAGTTATCCAGCCAAGATGTAAACAAGGCATGGATTACTGTTTCTAAGAGCTGCTATGAAATGAGAGTTTTAACTTGAGTCAGATGCCTAAAATTTAAAAAACAGCTGGATTCATGAACAGCACCAATTTGAAATAACTGTCAATCAATTTAAAACCAAGAATGTTGGCTTTAGATCAGATGCCAGAGGACCATGTCAGCAGGGTGGGATTTTTTTCCAACCTCATTTACAAATTACCTGTCTCAATTGTCTGTTTTAAAAGTCAAATGTGGCCCTGGAGCACAAGCGTTTGTCAGAGTCCGGATTTAAGCCCATTTAAATGTTCTGCCTGTCACTATATGTCACTGGCATAGATGAATAAAGACACCAACTCGTAGTAAATAAATACATGGTCATTTTTGGGATCAGTAAAGGTCCCGGTAAAGTGAAAATAAATGTTAACAACCCTGCTAAATTTGACTGATTAAAAAAAATCATGAAGAATATAAAATAGGGCCCCAGACTTGTGAAAAATGAAGCCGTTATTTCCGTTTTCTGTCTGTGTTGTGCATACACTCAGGGCTCAGCACTCTAAAGCAGATGTACCAACTCAAGACCCCGGTTCACACACTCGCCGATTTAAAAAAATAAACCCTTGTCTTTGCTCTTTTGTCTTTCTTTGTGTGACATGCAGGCACTAATGGCCAACAACAAGGTACTCTAAAGCTAGCATGCCAAAAGACTATGAATTGAAGATGTATTTTAGGACTGTCCTAGCCAAAGTCATGTGCCTTTGTTGTGGCTAATCGCTACTCTTGTGTAAAAAAAAATGGACCCATGATGTAAATATTTTTAGTTCCCACATATGCACATCAAAAACAATACATATACATGTCATGACAAACAATAGGCCGAGCATCCATTACGCATTGTTAAATACTAATCCACCAGTGACAATTCTCATTGTGGGCTGCATGGTGCTGAAGTCTCCCGAGCCTTTCTTCTCCTTTTGATGGACTGCGTCCTTAGAGCCTACTTGGCGCTCCCCTATCTGCCATATGGTGCGCTACCGCAAGAAAGGAGCTCAGTCCAACATGGAGAGGCTGTCATTGCGACATTAATTAAGCATTTTGAATGATGACGCCACTAATGAGCATTGAGTAGGTTTAATGCAAAATAGAGGAAATACGGTAAGAGGGGCTTTAGGGATCCTGAGCATTTGCAGATGCATTTAGGTGCTATTCAATACAAATTTGAATAATACGCTCTGCACGACCCAGTATAAGTGCTGTACGAAAAATCATGCTGTAAGGAAACTTTTGGTGGTGTTAATTTAACTACTACTGTTTCGTCATTCATTAATTTTTTGTCAAATAAGGTAACAGAAACAGTAGACACAGCTCTCAGTGTGATGCAGCACAGTTTTATACCTCTGGTATGTTGCATGAAAAATGAAAGGCTTCTTTGGCTTTCATATTCTTTGTGTGTGGGCTTCCCCCCCAAATCTATAGAGTGTAAAGTGGATATAAAAAGTCTACACACAGCTGTTCAAATGCTAGGTTTTTGTGGTTGTCAAAAAGGACATCAAGATAAACCTTGACAAACTTATTGCATTGAGTTTGATAAAATATTTTTCAAAAAGGACATAAAAATAATGAACATTTGAAAGAATGTGGTTGCATAAATACACACACCCACTTGTGAAAAGGATGTGGCTGTGCTCAGAAATAAACACGTTCAAACAAATGTATGTGAGCTAGCAGTAGCCCACATTAGTCGCCATTTAAAGTGCCTCTGATTAAACACAAGTACATTTTAGTAGTTCTAGTAGGCTTTTCCTGACTTTTTCCCCCCCACTTTGCAGACGAAGCCTGAAGGTTATGTGCTGACAGTGACTGCTATTTCTAACTGTTCATCATTTCTTCCACCTTCTCTTAGGCCCCAGTTCCACCTGAAGAATAACAGCCCCGAAGCACGCTCCTGCCTCCATCACCATGCTTCACAATCGGTATGGAGTTCTTTTAGTGATGAGCAGAGTTGTTTGCAGCCAAAATACTTTTTGGAATTTGGCCAAAAGTTCAACCTAGGTTAGATCAAAACGACCATCACACATTTTCCCACTTGCGTTTGGGAGATTTTGCTACGGTCCAATGAAACCATGGTTGAAAATGTTGGCCAGTAATATACTAATTCACGAAAATCTTCATGTTTACTTTAGAGCAGGGGTGTCAAACTCATTTTACATTGCGGGCCACATACGGACTCGGTAGATGTCAAGTGGGCCGAACCATTCACATTATACCATACTGTGCTATGAATCACCAAAATATCATCTCTTTCCTTTGTTTTGGTCTCAAGAAGCATTGATTGGCGCTTTCATATCATTTGCTGCGTTGGGTCTATCTCGGTGACAGACTGAGACTGCTGTTTTCTTCCCTGATCAAAACAATGTTGTCTTCGACTATGATCAAAACAGTGTGCACCCTAGCAGATAATCCACGAATTGCATTTTATTTAAAATATCCATTCTGTGTCTTTAATGCATTTTTTTTTCACTTTTAAATGATCCCACGAGCCGGATCGAACCTCCTTGGGAGCCGGTTCCGGCCCGCGGGCCATATGTTAGACACCACTGCTTTAGAGGCAGCAAGCTTAGCATGTCCACCACTGGTTCTAGGTTCGAATCTCATCTCTGGCCCTGCAGTGTGGAGTATGCAAAATCTAGGTAGGGTGACCTATCCATGCCCTTCCTGGAAAAACAAACAAACAAACTTTAAAAAAGAATTTGAAACTAACCATGATCACCATAAAAAATCATTTGAAACTAACCATGATCACCAATGAGCATGATACACCGTAAGTCAAGTATATCTAGTTTTCTTCATTTTTTGAACCTGTAATGATGTCTTAATGGTTTGCCGTGCACAACAGTAACATGTTAAATTACTGAAGCAACAAAGTGACTGCAACAACATTTGAGTCACAATCAAATCTCTCCCACTATTAGCTTCAACTGCAGCTACCACTAGATGGCAACAGCGCAACACCCTTGCTCCAGAACTCCCTGCAGTCTCTCTGACAACAAACATTATGAGCTGCTTTCAATTTTACAAAAGAAAAAAAAAGGAAAGAAAAAAAACCCCGGAAAACTCTAATAGAACATATTGATGTCTTAAAAAAACACAGCTGCACAGATACTGTGAAATTATATAAATACTGAAAGTTTATTTACCTTCCAGTTCAAGACATGACTCCAACATTCATTATTGAGGGCACCTCCAGGGGGCTCAGCGATGGTCAGTAATCAGGCACCTATTAACTGAGGCTAAGGATCTTATCATAACAGGGCTCCGTTCACATCCCGAGGGGATTACATCCCACAAGATCCAAACCAAGACAACCTGTGATGATCGTATCCCGATTTAAGCCAGCTGCTCATCCCCACTGGAATGCTTTCTACCAACCGTCTCACTCATTTCCAACACAACATATTCAGCGGTCAGTAGGGAGCAGCAGCACTCTGCTCTTTTTTCTTTGCCGTGATGAGCAACACTTTTGCCCATTGACATCTTTGACCTTGTGGATTAAAGGGGCTATACAAAATGAGGACTCTTAACGAGTCATGTCAAACACGTCGCTAAAATAAAAAAGTGCATGACCTTCATATCTTGAATACACACGGAATCAGTAAGATGCCTTAAAAAGGCTCTTCTTTGACTTTCTTCCTTGTAGTCTATCGTGATGTCTTTGTCACGTTTGACTGACAGGCCACACTGAGCGTATTCAAAAAGGAAGAAATCAAATCGTCTGATAATTCGGTCTGTCACAATGGTGGTCAGAGGGGTTATTTCGACAAGATTATTTCATTTGACACATCGTGACAACCACAACCAACTTTAATTAGAATCAACCAATCCCTGAAATTTGCTGCGAATGGCTGTTCATCAAGTTTCCGTATGGATTTTCTATGGTTGATTAATGTAATTGGATTGGAAATCGGCGATGTCTCAGTCTGAGCTGTTGCATGCACGGGCTGGATATTTTTATTTTTGCCTCTCCAAGTCCAAGTTGGATGCTTGTTTTTCAGAGCGCAGAGAGAAGACAAACCAGACGGCACACAAAAATAACCTGAATTATGTTTTTTTTTTTTTTCAGCACCCGACTGCTAACTACTGCCACGCTAACATGTCACCTAGGTGCGATCGCTCCTTTTCAAGTAGCTCTGATGAGAAAAAGAAGGTGTGACTAAAGGAGAGAAATAAAGTGGAGTTTCGGGGTGAGACCTCTGCTTGTGACTCAACGAGACGAAACACATCTTTTCCAATTCTAAGAGTGGCACCTCCAAAGTCAAACACCTGGAAAGTGGCAAAACTTAGCCTCACAAGTCTAACAAAACCAAGAGTTCAAACCCCGATCATGAAAGACTTCAGCAAGATTGTGAGAGACTTTCAGCTCATGGATGTCAACTTTAGCTCAGGGAGCAGTGAAGTGTCGTTAAAAGTATATAATGGGTAACAACTAGATAGAAAATGACCAGAGAAGTGAGAAGCTATAGCCACCAACCGTGTTGATATCAAATTTAGAACAGAACATTGTAAAAAAAAACATGGCTGACATGTCTGTCAGGGATGGGATTAATGTTACTTTTTAATATTCTGAAATGATTTACGTTTTATATCTAGATGATGATAAGGCATGTCATGTACTTAATAATTCACCTGTTGAGTAATTAAAATCTTATGCCTGGAATGAATGATTAAAAAAAATATATATATATTTTATTTTACTTGGACGTCAACCAAATTGTGTTGGATTTATGTGTAATCCTTAATTATGTAAGAGTGAGCCAGAAGAATAAATAAAGGATGAATGAAGGCAGCCATGATGGCACTTCCTGTGCACCCCAGCAGCCCTCACCTTAGTCATCCCACACTTAAGTGGAGGTTAACTTGTTGATTTATCCTGCACATATATTCCCAAACCCATGGTTAAACTGTATGATGATCATTAGCACCTTGTCCTTCAGTGTGATCCTCGTTTTGCAAAGTGCAAGTGGGAGAGCCGGGGGGGGGGGGGAGGAAAAGTAGTGATGTGGGAGCCTCTTGGCTATAAGGGAGGGTTGAGCGGAGATGGGTGAGACATAGGTCAAGGTTGAGAAAGAAGAGCAGACTGAAGAAAGTGGGTAAGCGGTTTGAAGAGTGCTATTATCAACATTAAGAAAGAAATGGCAGACACGTAACTCCCTAGTATTGCGTTTCTATGCCACACATTTGCCCCCTCTTGCAAGACGTAGTTTAGGGCTCTCATCCCCCAGTGGATGTCGATACAGCATTCGATAAACCCCTTCGTAGGACTGACCTTTGCTCTAAATTGTGAAAATCTGCAAATGATTGCACCCCAAAAGGTAACTGCCTATTGTTGTCACACAATGGGGACAAAACACTTTTTCTGTAAGACATGGCTTTGTCCCGAGCACCGAAAAAACAAAGAAAAGGATAGACTGGCAGAGGAAAAAGAAGGATGGAGTGTACCAGATCTGGAGGCCGGCCTACAATGAAGAAGAAGAAAGGGAAAAACCTTGACAGCCTGAATATTAAACAATCAAAAACAACAAAATATTCCTCGTGCCGTGTGACAACCCATTCTTACGCCACTGAACAAACTAGTTTTTTGTGTGTTGTTCATAACCTTCATGGGCCGTATGTTGGACCCCTGATGCCCCCATGTTTACCCAATTTTTGGGGGGAATACTGAACTGCAGACAGTATCAGGCATATAGTTGAAGGTAATGTCCGTTTGTGAGACACACCCTAATGGAATCGAACCAAAGCACCATCTCTTACTTGGCTGTCGATGGGGCGTCGAATGTATTTGGGGGTATTTATTTGATCAAGTCATTGATGCTCTGTGTAACTAATCAAGAGGAGCAAGGATGAACTACGGTGGCCATTAAGGGTAAAAAAGATTGAACACTAAAGTGGTGGACCTAGTGAAGGCAACGCGTCCACAGGTTACACCCAATGCTAATAAACGGCAAAGATCTATTGGGAAAATTCAGACCGCATCTTCCCAAGCCATTCAAGAGACGTTGATATATTTCAGTCCGGTCATGTGGTAACACCGTGGAAGTAGTTTATCCTCTGAATGCAATTACATTTAACTTGGTTGATTGACAAGAGGGAGGTTAGCGCAGGATGGAGCACGACAAGCTCAGACCTTGTGAGATCTTGACGCGCGCCACCAACACTTACAAAAATATATATCTAAATACTTTTTGCTTATGACTGAACCATTTCGCTCCCTAATTAAAAACAAAATGTATGAAAGGCCATCGTGTGTATTGAGCTTACACTGACAAGTTTTAATTACGTTTTCACTTGATTTGATTGCCAAATCCCATTTGCTTCTTGAGATAACATAAGTAAATATCTGCTTCATAAAATTTATATATCAAACTCATATACATTTGCATATTGATGTTGATTTTTTTTTTTTTGTACACCCTTTAATGAAAAACACAAACAACATCTTAAAAGAAGTGATGTATGGCCAGTTCGACAGTTTCATAATTTGACTCCTTTTACGAGAGGGTCTCCTTGTTTTACGATTGTCTCAACAACGCTTCTTGGTTAAGCCTCTTCCAGTGTACAGGCCAGCATATGGAGGACAAGTCAGGAATTTCTGTCTTTATTCTACATTTAGAAGTCATTTTCATCCAAATATTGATGTCATTAGGACTCCCCTTCTGCATTAGCATTGGTTTGAGAGTAGGATTGAATTTACATTCAAAATCGGGTTACGTCTGTTCTAACCCAAGGACGCTCTGCGCATTAAAATGTTGAATTTGAATTCAAATACAGTGGTACTTTGACTTCCAAATTACTATTTTTTTCCATCACCAAGCTCACAACTCATTGCATTGTTAATGTCATTTTATTTTCTATTAAAATGAATTGAAATACTCCTCCAATTAGTCCATTAGATCACAGCACCTCGGAAACCTTCACAATTTTCTTTTCACTGACAAAGTAAGTCACGGTATCAAATGAGGTATGGCACAAGAGAGGAAATTTCCTCCCATGATAGGCTTTTGTTTGAAAGATTATTTTGATGAGATATTGCCAATTTACAGTCCATAATGCCGACGCTCGTTTCCTGCTCATATATTCTGAAATGGTCTGTTGCTGTTTTCCTACATTTGGGTCGACCATTCTTTGCAATTCTTGACCACTTTATAATAATAATAATAATAATAATAATAATAATAATACATTTGATTTATAAGCGCCTTTCAAAACACCCAAGGACACTTTACAATCAGGAACAAGAACAATAAAACACAAGGCGGGTGAGCAGCGGCAGCCAAACGCGCCAGCGTTCACTCAACCCGGAAGTCAGGAAGAAACCACAAGGGAGGGAGAGGGGGAGAAAATTGTTCAATCAAGATTTTTTAAAAAAGCAGACGTGTTTGGTGAAACGTTTCCTCCTTCCTTTGTGAGTAATCACAGGAAGGTGTCAAGCTCCAACCTGTACACATGGACCTTTCCACTGCAGCTGGTACCCAAAAGTAGTGCGGTAGTGCCTCTGTCTTCCTACTCTTACTAATCATGTAAGTCCTCGAACAGTCATATGTAGTGCACTCACATAACCCTGTACATGAGTGCACATAACACAAACATGCCCATGAGTCAGTTATTACCTTATGCAGGCGTTTCCTGAAAGTTGTTTATCTCATGCTACGTACAGGCGCCTCGTGATTTGACATCCACAAACTGAGCACCTAACAAGCTGTAGAGCAAGCTCATTCATTCCCACTTGAGCCAATTTTAAGATTAGCTTGCATCTAGTGGTCAGATCACACATGACACAGTAAAGGGAGTCCCACACCTGCTATTTTTCATTTTAATGTAATGTTTATGTAAATAAATACATAAATACTAATGGGCAAGTTACTATTTAATGTATTTACTAGACACATTAATAGATGAACACATCAACATCTCTCTGATTCGGTGTAAAGAACAAATATTCATCATTTACTGTTCCCATTTTTTTCCTTGAAACTGTCGTATCTGGACACACGCATGAATTTGGGGTGAACATTTGATTTTGCTGCCTTAAAATAAACATAACTGGCATAGATGGATGAACGATGAAATATTAAACGTAATTAAATCCAATAAATCATAAGCTTCACGAAATTTAAAAAATCAATTCAATAATTTATATTAAAAGAAAAAAAAAGATCATCAGCATTCAATATTATGCCCCTCCCAGTGGGTGGAGTTGGTTGGCGTGAAAAATCACGGAAAAACGAGGGGGAAAAAAAGATAAACAATCTGCAAATAATGTAAATTTCAGGTTGAATATCCAGGAGTTGACTATAATTTTAGTTGTAATATCATCAATCAGGCACCCTAGTGGAGTGGTTGGCACGCTGGCTTCGCAGCGCAGAGGTCCAGGGTTCGATTCCGACAGAACGAACAACCATCCGCGCTAACACTCACACCTCGGGACAATTTAGAGAGTTCCATTCACTTTCCATGCATGTTTTTTGGAACATAGGAGGAGGAGTGTCCCCACCCCCCCCCCCACACACACACACACTTTAACATGTATTTTTTCCTGATTAGCCAATGGAATTTTGAATAGAATACCCAAATGAAAGTACCTGTACTGAAAAGTCTGATAGCTGCAGACTTGCTTGACCTATTATTATCATTAGTAGTAAAGCTGAGATAATACTGACAGCATGGAGAAAGTGCATGAATAGCTGGTGCTACACTGTTTGTTTTTATTTCCAGTATAAACAACTCTGTTTCTATGTAACCTAATCCATTTTAATGCATTCTTTCTGTTCCAAGTAGCTGTTGTTTTAAAGCTGTTGAGGTCTTCTTGTCTGGTCGGTTTTTTGGTCATTTAGGAGTTTAATGAACACAGTGGGAGTGTGCACAAAGGCCTACTATCAAATGTAATACACCCCTTCCCATATATGAAAAGAGGCATTTGAAAATCCACAGGGAGCTATGATAATGACGGATATGACAATTTTTTTTAACCCTCACCTTCTTTTCCCCTCGTTCGTTGTCTGTTACTTCTGCTCTATTCCTCATTGTCTGCTCTCTCTCTAATGGCTGTCCCCAACACTGCTGTTCACTCAGCCAAATGCCACATAGCTGAAACTGAAATATCAACTTGGCACTCAATATGGCGGAGTAAAGATGGGGGAGGCGCTGCCGTCTTGTCCTCAGGGAAACTATGTGTGTCTAATTATCACCATGCCAACCTGCTGAGTAAAAGGCCCTTTAATTGATGACTGCATTGTTTTGTCTGATCAAATTTTTCCAAAGCTTGCTGCGTTGTTAATGGCTCAATACTCATTTCACTATTTTGAGCATTTAGACATGGCATGTGATTTTGAATGCTAAATAACATTACCGTTACTTCACAACAAAATAAATAAAGATTGACACATCCTGGGCTCCAAGTGTGTACAATTCGTTACTATCCTGTACGATTGTGGTGTGAGTACCTGGCATAAACCAGTTGATGCTTTTTATATGTTCATGACTTGATGAGTTGTCTGACCCGAGAAATTCATAATGTTACAAAATGTTTGTTTTATAAGTCCGAGCCATTCCACTTTTGCTATAAAACTCAACTTTTAAATAACATTCGTCAGATTTGATGGTTTAGGAGGAAGCACGGATCCTCCCTCGTGCAGTTCAGCTCAGCTCCAACCTCTTGGTCATTCAAAATACTCGGCACGGCGTTGGTTTTTAATGTCACCTGCGTGGCATGTTTTATCTTAAACTGTAAACTACTCCTCGTCCTTCGAATGTTCACTTCCTGTATCTGCTTGATCTTGTGCACACCGGTGACCCGCAAGTACACTTTTGTGGAATAATCTACCAGTGTGCATCTTGTTTTTGTTTCTGGTCGATTCCTTGAACATTTTTGCAATGCATAATGCCATTGTTTTTCTTTGTGTCCTACTCGTTTGTAAGATGTCTGTCTCTTGTCCAGCAATGAATATACAGACATTACTTCTGGGCCCAACGCGGAAATGCCATAAAAGTGACAATAACATCGAGTTGTATTTTCCCCAAACTAAAATCATTAATTCAGTGGTTCCTAACCTTGTTCGAGGTACAGAACCCACCCGATTCATATGCACATTCTCCGAAACCTTCATTAGTGAAAAATAAAAATATGCTTTTTTACAAAGGCATTTATTAAAAACAGAAAAAAGTAAACACAATTAGTATGAGTTGAAAGTATACGTTTTTTTAATTGTGCACAAAATGAACCAGCCAGTGACGGCCAAGCGGGCGTGTCATAACTAATTGACAGGTTGAGTCGGGTGTGTCTTAACCTCCATCATGGCAGAGGCGCTGTCAAACCCCTGAGACTGATTCACTAAACACTTCGGGTTCGATTGACCCAGGTTAAGAACCACTGAATTAATCACTACCAATCAAACCACACGTAAAATGAATCGAAGCCTTCCTTTAATCAAAGTCTTCCTTTAAATCTCTGCTCCAAGAATCGCCATTGGTGTGGCGTCATTACAGTAATACTTGAGAGCAAGATACAGACGTATGCAGTTATATTTTACTGTCAATCACATGACAATACTTACCAATTAAAAATTATGATTAAAATAGGGCACCCGGTCAGAATATTTTTGGAGGAAGAAAAAGTACCTTCATGGTTTAGGTAGAATTGGACTGTTACATCTTCCAAGGAAGTACATTCCCAATGTTTTAGGTGATTTGCAAGTGTAGGATTCCTTCAACAAGTTGATTAAAAATGCAGTTTCATTTCGCATTTGGTACAATTTCTGATACTGGATGACTTCAACTGCTCTCTGTCTGTGAGGCTAATTCTCCCTGATTCATACACTCGAACTTTTGTTTAATTCTTCTCGCTGGTGAGACAGTGCCAATAAATACAATACTGTGGTGGAGCGTTCGCTCTGCCATGAGTTGTCTCGCCCCAGAAATTAGTAAGCTTATAATATGTTTTCCATTCCGATTTTAATGTGGCTCAACATTATCCGTCCATTCATTATCTGAGCGGCTTATCTTCACGAGGATCGTGGGCGTGCTGGAGCCTATCCCAGCAGTCTTCAGGCAGTAGGCGGATACACCCTGAAGTGGTTTCCAGCCAATAGTAGGGCTCAACATTAAGTAACGTTTCTCAGATTTAATTAGTAACAGTCTTTTGCAAAAAGAGTTTTGCTTCCCTTGTGTGACTGTAGTCATGTGATGATGAAATGTACAAAACAACAACATGTATCACCTTGCTGGGATCTGAGCACCCCAAAACCTCTGATCCCAGAATTGCCCCTATTAACCACTGTAACATCGTGATGATGTTTTTTTTTTTTGTTTTTTAAAAATAAGTATATAATAAATTATAAAATTTCTTTGGTAGTGTAAAATCCTTCACATACTGCATAAACCGTGGTTGTCAATGCCCTGCGATTGGCTGGCAACCAGTTCAGGGTATCTCCTGTCTACTGCGCAAATACGGCTGAGACAGACTCCAGCACGCTCACGTGATCAGATCAGAAAATGGGTTGATGGATGGATGGATACTACATACACAACATATACATTTACAGCGCTTATTTCTTATATACATAATGTCAAGGCTCAAAATAAGCGCTTTCACATTGCAGTTTACGAGTAAAAATTGGCATTGAAGAGCAAAACTGATTCATTATATTCAATTGCAGAATACTGTATGTCAGCCGGGAGGTGTGGCGTATACATTTCAAAGTATATTATGTCATATATTGAATATTTTTAATGCAGTAATGTTATGTCGTTTTTATTCCTCAAAAGAGTCCTGATTTGATTTTAACGTTTGACATCTGCACACAAAACATCTCAAATTTATATTACAGTAGAAACTGCACCACTGAAAATGCTTCTGGATAGAAACAGGTTGTTGCCTTATAAACGTGCTTTCTGTGCCATAACCTGCCGCAGCAGATTAGTTTATTCTTCCCCTCCACCATGTCAAGGACTATTTGCGAGCGAGGGCTGAATTTAAAAGGGATGAGAGGAGCCTCTCTGATTGACAGTGAATCAAGTCAATTGTGTTCACACCCACAACTTTGCAACACATTTCTCCAATCCGCCACGCTCCGCCTGCTTGCACGAGTCCACCAAAACACTAAAATTGAGTCTAGTCCACCCTTACATGGATTAAGATTTGCACTGGGCATGAGAATAGAGCCTTTGGTGTGAATGTGATTTGAAATTATATTGCAACCATTCCAGGGTCTACCACGCCTCTAAGCTATATAGTGCAACAATACACCAATATATGACATTCCAGTCGATTGAATGTATTCGGAAGATGAAAGAGACACACACACATTCAACACTGTGTTCAAACACAACAGCTCCTCATCTAATCTTGTTTCAGACGCCTACTAGAAAAAGTGAAAAGTGATAAAGTCGCATCTTTCAAGTTGAGAGAGGCTATCAGCATTGGCATTTTGTGTGTGCGTACGTGCGTGTTGTGTGTGTGTGTGTGTGTGTGTGTGTGTGTGTTTATACACACAATTCTATTTTGTTTGTCTCACAAGGCCAAATCAATTCAGTTAAATCCACTTTCACAGACATAAATGAAATACGACTGCTCCGGGTTTTATTGCCTGGAAATAGAACAAGACGACAATAGTTGCCTCCATGGCGGCACAATACATAGAATAAGCACAGTAAGGTGAAATGCAACCGTGTGTTGCAATCACAAGCCGACAGTGAGAACATTTTCCAATTGTGAACAGTGAAAATAGACTTGCCAAAAGACACTCCTCGTAGTTTAACAGCTGGCATTTTAGGAACACCAACACTTCTCTATGCTGCGGTATGTGGCCTGATCTATACTGAGAGCATGCATTAATAATAATCAGGGCAGTTGTAGACAGACCCACGTGAGCTATTAATTACGTACTTAATATGATGATCCAGTTTGCTTTCATTATACAACTTGTAGCTGCACACTCTGGACAGAGACATTACCAGACATGAAAAATACAAAAAAATGTCTGTCTGTCTATCTATCTATCAGGCATTTAACTGTCTTCATCGTATTATGGCTGGTGTGCTCGGACAATCCTCAACACACAAAATGATTGACTTCCACTACTGTTCTAGAATCAGAATCAGAATTTGGATTGGCATTAAAATCACGATTAAGAACCCCCCGCCCGTTTTTTTCATTGATTGTAAAACTTTGTATTTATTCCACAACCAAAACTCAACTACTCAAACCTGCTATCCTACCCTCATGCCCATTGGTCCTGCCACATTGAGCATATTCTTGAACAATCTTTCATTTTTGTAAAGTACAAAATTACCATGTAAATAATAGTTCCAATTTTAGCTTCATTTTCATTTTGCTGTATGCACACCTTGGCTGCATTTCAAGTCAACTGAAGTCAAATCAGCTTTTATTGTCAAATATGCTCAATGTGCAACATACAGCACAGATGAAATTTCTTTCCTCTCAACCACACTGCAACCACAGGAGAGAGAGGAGCCGCTGCAGGAACAGTTCACATAAAATAACAAAATAACACAACACAACACATAAGATAGACAGTCATGCAATCTTAACCACTTTTTCTGCATACACTTTGTTGTTTGAAGCAGCTACAGATGAAGAGGAGAGAATCCAAGTGTCCTTTTACCAGTGGATCAGAGACGTCATGCTGAAAATTTGCACGTCTGCTACAAGCTAAGTTTAAAAGCAAACGAGAAGCTGTAGCGTCCATTGACGAAGAAGAAATTGGCTTACATGTCTTGTCCCATGTAAATCCTCTTCAATTCCAAGCGCCGACTCCCAGTTCCACATCCGCATCTATGCTCTGCGCTGACGCTCCTTTCCTCTCATCATCGGCTCCACAAGCCATCCATCCATCCAGCCGCAGTGTGTCCAACAGCACCGACATTTCCGCTGAATAAAACGGGGCTGTAAAAAATGCTGCCCATTACAGGCGTAAAAAAAACAAGCGCCCAGGGCTGTCCAGCACCGACACCCAAATGGCGCCGACATTCCTCCCAATCAAAATCAGTGCTGGTACACGCGTGCTGCCAAGAAGGCGCAACCACCAAGCACAGATTCTTTCACCGTCAAAACTTAACTTGAATTGTAATGTCAAAAAACAAACAGAAAAAAAAATTGTCACAAAGTATAATAGTAATAATAAAAAAATATGGGTAAATAAGAGTGAGCGTCGGCTGTTCCTGCTGTGCACGTGTTGGCCTCTTAAGGGCAGTGTGGTGCCGGGAATGCATTGACTACACAAACCATCAGATAAGAAGCGTAGATGCAAGTTGAAATAGAATATTTGCATTTGAGCTTTGTTATATTACCTGTTACAGTGTTTGTGTGGGCATGTTCGTTTTTGAAGGAATATCACTCCTGAAAGTTGCTGCAAATTTTCCGTGAGCATGTCAGGGGGATTTTACATTGACTCAAAGTAGCATTGACAATGTTTTGTACAGTACAGCATGTCTTGTATTTAACTATACAATGTGTGTAGTTTATTTTGTTGTTTAATTTTACAGTAAACTCCAACTTGGGTGTTATGAAACAGTTTCAAGCACTTTGAGGGAGGGCAGAGTCACATCCACATCCCTATGCTTGGTTAGCAAGCTTTGCAGTGCATTCAGGGTGCTTTAGAAACTTGCAAACACACACATTGATCCGTTTTCTTCCATTATAATGTTCGGAAAATAAGAGAGCCAAAATGGAAACCACAATTGAGTTTCGATTACTGTATTGGCCCGAATATAAGACGGTGTTTTTTGCATTGAAATAAGACTAAAAAGTGGGGGGCGTCTTATATTCGGGGTCTAGACATTATACCCATTTATGACGCTAGATGGCGCCAGATATCATTTAAGCGAATGCTGAACTTGACTCCCCAGGCCAAAGTGAACCCCTGTCACAAAGAATAAAAATAAAAATAGCTGTAAGAAAGAAAAGAGAAGAAAATAATAGAAGAGATAACAGAAAATTGAGAAACGTAGCGACAATCTGGAGAAAAGTGGGTCGAAGATCGGCCAGGTTAACCGGCAGCTGAGAAGTTATGATGTAATTTACACTTCAAAAACTAGAAGCCATGTGATTGCACTTTCGTTAACATATTTAAATGTTCAGATATTAAGATTTGAATGAGGAAAATAACATGCTCTTTCTCTCAAATATATCATTTGTTTCAGATGTACTGTAACTATTTTCTGTATAAAAATTAATTTGATGTTCAAAAAGTCTTTTTTCAAACGAGTCTTGAAAAAGAGGGGGTCGTCTTACAATCAGGGCCGTCTTATATGCGCACCAATACGGTAATTATCCAGCCCTACCTTCAAGACAGAAATCTTGCGTGAGAAGCTGCCTCCGTAGTCCCACAGGCCAAAAATGTCCTTCCCCAGCTTCACAGCATCTCTCATCGCTGCCCCCCCCCCCCCCATACACACACAACCGCAACCCCCCCCTTCCAGGTTCTGCTCAACAGAGGTGCTTCTTCCCAATCATGCCCTGCAGGTCTCTCTGTCTTTGCTCACGTAAAGCACCAAAGTCCCCAAGCAGAATGAGAAAGTTCACAGCGGGAGTGCGATCGGCAGCACCCCCTGCCAAGAATCCAAAAAGGCAAATATCCATGTGCTCCGGCCTTTTCGACTTAGGCATTCATCAAAGCTGAAAGAGCACCGTGTGATCAGAAGAGTAAGTAAAGGGTGGCTCCTTGCCACATAGAAGTTTGTTTACCCCGACCCCTATCAGAGGCTTTTTCCACGCGAAGACCTTGGCCATACTCATTATGGTCAAGTCGTTTGTTGTCGAACAGCTCTTTGTCGTGTTTACTAATGAAGACCATGTCTGTTGCCGCCGCAGCCTTGATTAGAATGGATTAGGTGACCTCTCGTCACCGCCGCGTGCATCCATAAAGAGAGACCTTAAACGCTCATCTGTTCTACCTTTTAGACAGCGTCAACTTTGCCTCGGCCTCATCCGCTGTGGTTTGTTCGCATGCAGTAGCTCGTGACGCCTGCTGAGATCCATCTGTGTTCACGAGATGGCGGGCGCCATTGTTGTTGAAGAGCGAGCCAAAGAGGACCGGGCCTCTTTCAAGAGCACCGTGGTGGGACACCTGAGGGGAAGGTGTGACCTCCAGGGTCCTTCAGCTCATGCTCTTTTGTTTTCTTCAGCTAATTAAGCAGCACTGCTAAGTCTGATTGGTTTCCAGTGTGTAATTACTAAACCTTCCTTTGAGTGGGCTTTCCATCTGAGTGCCAGCCTGTCTGCCTCTCAACTAAGAGGAAATTAGCAAGCACTTGACCATGCAGAAAGCCAAGGTCACAAGCCTCATTTCTCCCAAACAAGCGTGATGCTTCTATTTGTAAACAAGGGTTATGCGCAGTGAGAAGGTGGAGGAGTTCTCTCTGTTTTTAGGGCTCGGCCACAACCGAAAGCCTAGACTAAAGGGTGACTGCCATGTTTAATACTTCTGTCACTAGCTTAGTTGTTTTAATCACCGTGTTCACATGTCATTGTGACATTTGTCAATGATTCAGTGGAAGCACCACTGGTTCTCTGACCCAGCACCCCCATATTCCTACTGCTGCAACGTCATGACCCATTTGATCAAAATAAAGCATCGTGGGGCATTTTGGGGTTTAAGATAGTCACTGACTATACATTTTGTCACATTTTTTAGGTCATGGTTTCAAATGAGTTTGATATAGTAGCAACATCCTATTTCTAGCCATGACACCCACGGCAGCTTTGTGATAGGATGAGTGTTTTTATGCTCCTTCATGGTGATCCCGATGGCCAGCGCTGGAGTACACACTTACCTTTACTTGAGTATAAATCAGTGTTTCAATGACGATTGGTCAGGCAGGAAAAGGTGCCCCAGTCGGTGAGCCGCCAGCATGTGTGTGCGTGGTGCGACCTTCTCAAAGGTTAAAGTAGCGCTCGATTGAACAGGCTTTGCCCCGGTCGAACTAATTAGGCTCCCATAGGTGTGTAAGAGCCGATCTGGCCTACTTCACGTGTCCGAGCCTGCATTTTATCTTCAGAAAAACAAAAGGGGTTGTAACTGTTTGATGTCAGTTTGTAGGCGTTATCATTCACATTGCCAGTAAATAGCTAACAGTATAAGTCCGTTGCTAACCAAAACAGCAGCATGAAAGCAGTCAGATATCCATGTCATGTGGTGATGTTCCACACATTGAGAGTCATCGACATCCAGGTTACAAATCTTTTGCATCCCGTCTGCCTTGATTCTTGCGGTTTCTGTACATCTCCTGGAATAGTTTTTATTTGTCAGTAGAGAAAGGAGAGGTTTTTATTTGTCAGGAAAGAAATGTCCCTGATGCGGAGATCCAGCAATCCGCATTGCACCCAGAAGTCAGTGGAACCAGAGCCATTGGCCAGTCTCTCATGATATCAGCACATTTCCCATGATAACCGCTGAAAGACAGTTTGCTTTTACAACAACAAAAATACTTTATTAATAACGTGGCCAATGGCTGTACTGTATATGGCACGTCACGCTTCTGTTTCACTAAACATTCACTTGGACCAGGTACGCTTGGAAATAACGTCCGATTGAAGTTGTCAAGTCTCAATGTCTCTGAGCCGCACACAAGAGCACTTTGTTGGTGCTGTTTGATCATTGCGTTACCATTCGGTATTCGTCAAGCTTCTAAGCGGAGACTATCTTTGAGGTGAATGGCTGCCATGAGCGGCGTCAACAATATCACTGCTTCGAGGGAGAAGCGGAGCCTGTCTTCAGACGCAAAGGAACAGTGAATAAAAGCGTGCTTGACTTCCAGCTCGGCAGAAGAGGAAAAAAGGGGTAATGAAATGCATTTATCAGGCCTCTGGAAGAATGAACATGACACATTGTAAAGGATTAGTAAAGAGCAACACAAGAAGAAGCATTGTATCCCAAGGAAACGATCAATCCATTGCAGACAAACTGGCTTGAATCTTCAAAGGCCTAGAATATTCATTTTCCTTTCAAGTCCTTTTCAAGTATGTTTCATCATTAGTGGGCAAATCAGTCCCCAAAAATATGTTGAAAGAGGTCAGAGTAGAGAAACAAGTCGCACAATCACAACAAATAAGGCTAATTAAGTATTGTTTTGACGAAACTATCTTGGCAAGAATGTCGCACAATGATGCAACAATTCTCTCACAGCTGCGCTTCAAACGGGAAACAACAAAATCAAGGGTACTAGACATCATTCATTCAGCAGTCTTATGTTATTGCCCCTGAAGAAGAAGAAGAAAAAAAACATGATGAAATCCCCAAAATGAATTGCAGAAAGCAAATTACCGTCCATAAGCGTTTGGACCGAGTGCTCAGCAGATGCTTCCCTCCCGCACGTTGCTAAGTGATGATGTCATGACAGGTCACCAACAGCAATGGTGTGAATGAGTTTGAAAATTAGGTGAAAATGTGGACACGTTGAAGCTCTGCCTCCACATGCTGAGAGACATGTGGTGCCTTGTGATGAGTGCTGCCAGATGCTAAAGGAGTCCGCATGAGGTTGTTAGATAGCATCGTGCAAATGCAGCACCGCAGTACGGCTGCCGAAAAGGGCTCACGTCCGAAACAATTACGCACTGACTTTGATCGTCTGCATGAATGAATGCCACCAGTTGAGAATATATGGGAAAAATTCAACATTATCGGTTAGTCAGGTTCGACGATAACGGCTTATCTTAAAATAATAGTTGCCTATCTTCCAGCAGAATTATACATCTCATACAATATATACTGTATTATACATCGATAGTGGATACCACTTACTCTCGGTAACTGGAGCTGATGGCAGCTGACTTCAGGCGAGAGGTGTGGTCCACCTTCACCTGGTCCGTCGTCATCGGCAATGCGCCCAATGCAAACAACGAATAGGCAGACATTGATTTAAACGAAAACGGTTGTGGGAGGAATTCGGCGTACCTGCAGATCCCATGCTCAGGTGGACCTGTTTGTTAGTTTATTGTTTATAAACAGATAACAGAAATTTGGCAGGAAGTTAAACAAAAGTAATCATTTCGCACCTTTACATGTTCAAAGAAAGCAAGAAGTACAAAAAAACGTATCGAGTCCTAGCCCTTGTTCTTTGTGAATTTTAACTTGATCTCAATATAATAATAGATCATTCATTTAGTATATCTCATTCTGGAAAGAAACAGAAAAAAAGTCAACGTGTAGACCTACTCAAGTGTACAAGTGCATGTATAACTTATTTGTGCTGTACATATGCCTACAACATACGGTATGCACAGGAACTATGTAATCACACACTCTGGTGCATTTATTTATCACTTTAATCTCATACTCATAATTAATATTCCGTTCCATTAAACTCAATCCAGCATGTGAAAAAAATACAGCATTTAATCAATTTACCAACTTACATTTGATTTATATAGTTTTTTTTGGTATTTTCCTTTTGCATCCGATTTTGAACACAGCGAGCGACACACACACCTTTTTAGGTCAGAATTGCCACCAATTGACACCTATTATGGAAACACAATTTTGCCTAATGTTTGTTTTGTTTTTTTTTGGTTGAGGTATAGTACCCCCTAAAAACATAGCACCTCTCGAGCACGTTTCAAACAGCGAGTGTTGTGGCAGAGTAGATTGGAAAGCGCCATTCCGCTTGTTGAGTTGAATTCATAGCCGGTGGTGCCACTGAGACGTACGTGCACAACATAATACTTAGCCAGATTGTCGAATATAGTCGGTTGGTTTTCCAGTTTGAAACAATCAACACAGAACTTCCAAATGTACACTGTCTGTAACCACTCCAGCATTTGACAAGGAATGGCCATAAAAATATGCAGCAACTTCCAAATATTCAGCACTCCGGGCTTAGGCGGATCTGGCTAAGAGCCGAGCACATAAATCGATTGGAACAACTGCCAGAGGACACATAACCTTTTTTTTTTTTTTTTTTAACACACTGCATTATTTTTGCATTTTAACCTTGAAAGGTGACTCCCGAAACAGCATGAAGCAGGAAAGAAGAAAATCATTCTCTTCGAAGCAAAGTAGGAAATCACAAACCAATACAAATGTAGTGACACCACTTGTGTATATGGTTGCCCGTCTTCTACCCTCGCAACAAGCCTCAAGAGGAAGGATGACCTGAAAAAGGCCGAGGCCTTATAGGGCGCACAGAGCCTTGATGAAGTTGGACCAAACTTACTGCAGGATGTTGAGAAGTTACTTCTTATCGGAGTGAATTAAAAGCAGCCAGTGAGAGTTCCAATCAATGAAATGGTAATTTGTGAAAAGTCGACCTACGGCAAAAAGAAATCCCATCAATTATCTGAAGAGGAAACTTTCAAGGCTGTGTGATCAATTCAAGAAGAGGATAGGAATTTCTTACATAAAGGCAGCACACGCTGATCAGGCTGTATGTAGCAGAATATCTTGAAGGAATTTGACACATTTATCGAGAATAACCTGACACCCCGCCTCATGCTGTGGCGAAACAAACTTATTTGGAAGAAAATTGGATCTCAATTACCGCCAGAGGAACAAACATGCCGGCTCATAAGCGCAGGACAGACTAACACTTTGTGCTTGTTAAAAAGCATGTGGCGACCTGAGGTTTAAGGCTAATATCCTGTACTGTTCTGAAAATTCAGAAAGTTATCAGACAGTGTAAAGATCAATCTCAGTGATAATTTTAGTTTAACCCCAGCGAGTCCCAATTGCAGTGAGTCCCAGGGACTCACTGATCAGAAAAGTATGAGTCCCATTATACATTTAGAGAGTCCCAAATCTCAAATTCTGAAATGGTCTACTTATTCAATTGCATATGATAATAACACAAGCCACAACAATATACATTGGTAATAGGTTTATTTCTTATCAACAAATGCTGCAAAAATGGAAATAATTCAGGCATACAAGATTATTATCGCAAAAAACGATCCAATCTGTGATGTCGCCGCAATACATTTTCGCAACACTTGTTTTAACGTTACACGACTTGGCAAACGTCTGCCGAGCTTGCCAATCTCGTCTCGCGAGAACGAAAATCTCGTCACGCGAGGTTACTTAACGTGAGATCAAAACAACAATGGTGGCGATTGTCAAACTGCGCTCGTTGCTGGAGAAAAAGATTTAACAGGTTTTTTTTGTTTTGACTGAGAAATTTCCTTGCATCCCAAAAAAGCACATTATTTCGAACTGTGCGTCCCGCGGCAAAATTATGCATCTAGGACGCGGGACGCAGAGGTAGCGAGATGGCTGCAATCTACCGGAAGTCAAATCCTAAAGCCTGGTTCAATCAGACAAAGTCTAGGGAGAAGATGAATAGATATTCCTCCAGAGCTTGAACTTGAGTTTAGAGCGTGTCACTGCCAACAAGTATTAAAAAAAAAAAAAGAAACACTTAAGACTTGCCTTGATACTTTGGGTGTGAGTCCTCTTGCTAGATTTGTTGGTAGAAATCATCTGTTTCTGGTCAAACCACCATTAAAACCTTCCTCAAAGCCACCATTATCAGTTAAATGTAAAATGTACTGTCGCTGATGGTGTTGCTGTTGCTGATGAGCAACCTCCAACCAGGTCCCAAAGCGGCTCCTAAAGCCACAGCGACCTCGGTACCTGCAGACCCAGTTGTCGGCTGTTGACTGGGAACCGTTCATAGCCCAACACCGCTTGAAGGTCGTTTCCGAGTTGGGCTCGCTGATGGTGTAGTTAGTACACGCGCCTGACTTGTGAGTGGGCAGCGGATCGGTTCTCACTCAGTGACAGTATGAATGTGGATGTGAATGGTCGTTCGTCTCTATATGTGCCTTGTGACTGACTGGCGACCAGTTCAGGGTCTCGTCTGCCGTTTACCCGAAGTCAGCTGGTATAGGCTCCAGCAGCTCCTGCGACCCACTTCAGGTGTTGACAATGGATGGATGGATGTAAAATGAACCAAAGAGTGTCTTAACTTTGACAACAACTTGACAGCTTGACTTGTATGGTGGCACAGAAGTCCCTTGTTGAAGCAGCGAAAAGCTCAACAAAAAGCACATCACACATCAATGTTGTTGCCTTTGCTTTCGCATGCTTGCCAAGGGTCCGTCATTTCAAATGAGTATCAAATCAAAGCAGAACATCCATCAATCCCATTCTCTGATCTGCTTATCCTCACAAGGGTCGTGAGGACAAGCAAAAATGAGTTTAACACCCCTGCTCTTGACTTTTTGAACTGAGATCTCACGACAACCACTGTCTTGTTTGCCCACCAAAAGTTGGCAATGAATAAAGTATGGCGCGTATTCGTGGAGTTTTTATGCGATTTAAGGGCATCTTTTTCCATAGCTCTGAATTGCGGGATCTCAGGCGAGTTTGACTAACAAGTTTGTACCTTAATGCTGAGCGTTTCTAATGGGAACCTCCCAAACGAATCTTTTCTACATTCCTCCTTTGAAAAGTGTATTTCAGTGCTCTCCCCATTCGCGACCCGATTTGCACTCAACAAGAGCTGGCTGCAACTCATTATTAATGTGTTACTTGCGTTCAATTTTCAAAGTTTGCCCCGAGCTTTCACTTGCGCCTCTGTGACCAGTAGGAGAGCGACAGCAATCGCAGCAGATTGCCACTTTTTTGTCTCATGTCGGGAAATGGATCACGGCGAGAAGTGAGCGACGCAAAGCCTGTTTGACAGGTTCATGTCATGATGAATAGGAGGGAAGACAGCAGGTGGACAGCATAGCTTGATGTCTGCTTTTCCTCCTTTTATCACAGCAGGAGTCCCGTGCACGTCATGCTTGCTGTGCTCAAGAGAATGGAAAACGCGGAAATCTTTCTGCGCAATCTCCCTTGCTCTTGCTGTCCTTTTTTCTTGTGCTCGGTGTGAGTTCACACTCAATACAACTGTTCCATTTCATCAGGTTTTTATCCCATTAAACGAAATCAAAACAGGATTTCAGCTACCATTGTCCAGGAGACACACTGCGCTGACAGCAGACGTTTTTCTTCTTTTTCCTGCAGGCTGCTCAAAAGCCCGGGATGCAATCTGCAGTGCAGCGGTTCAAGAATAGACAAATCAACCCGGTATGAAAACAACATTGTGAGCTTTAAAAAGAGAACCCAAAAGCAGCGCTTTTCCAATGTGTTGCAACTCTGAGTCATCTGTGTTTGACCAGTGACTTTCCGAGTCACTCTTGAAGAGGTTTATATCGTCTGAAAGAAACATTTTCATTCTACTACTATAAAAGCACCAGTAAAGAATACTTCTTACTTTTGCACTCCATGCATCAGGCTTCTCCCATATAACCAATCTCCCATTGCAAATGTTCACATTGTCAAACTCCAAAAAAGTTATCTTAGTGTGAACTACAACTACATTGTCACAGAAGACAATTAGTCCATAAAAAGGTACTTACTGAATTTAACAATGACGTTTTTACACTTGAATTAACACTAATGCTAATGCTAGCTCAATATAAAAGGTTTGAAACACATTCCTATTGTAGTTAAACCTTATAGCTGGCGATGTTAGCACCCGTGCTAATTAATGCAAAATAAAAAAAAAGCTTTCTATTTGACGAGCTACGGCCTCTCTGTGTGGAGTTTGTATGTTCTTCCCGGGCCTGCGTGTGTTTTCTTTGGGTACTCTGGTTTCCTCCCACATTCCAAAAACATTCAAGGCAGGCTGATTGAACACTCTAAATTGTCCCAAGGTGTGAGTGTGGGCGTGGATGGTTATTCGTCTCCGTGTGCCCTGCGATTGGCTGGCAACAGGTTCAGGGTGTCCCCCGCCTACTGCCCGAAGACGGCTGGGATAGGCTCCGGCACCCCCTGCGACCCTCGTGAGGATAAGCGGATCGGAACATGGATGGATGGATGGGATGGAGGTTTCTATTTGGAGTAAATGTTGCTTGATTCTTTTATCTGATAGTGTTTGTACTAATGCAGGGAAGGGCAAGGGAACTCTAGTTAATCGAGAACCCTATCCCGCCTGTTTAAGATCCTTCTCTTACTCCAACACAATTCTTTTTTGTCAATGGAAGCTACAGCTTCTTGTTTGCTTTCAAATTTAGCTTGCAGCAGACGCGCACACATTTTGAGCGTGACGTCTTTGATCCACTGGTGAAAGGACACTGATTCTCTCCTGTTTCATCTATAACTGCTTCAAACAACAAAGTGTATGCAGAAAAAGTGTTTAAGATTGCACGATGTCATTTTGATGTTAACTGTTCAGTGGTTAGCACGACGGCTTGTACCGGGTTCAAATCCAGTGTTCCAAAAACGCATTGCACTCTTTGTCTAGGTATGAGTGTGAGCGTGGATGCGATTGGCTATTCAGGGCGTTACTTGGGATAGGCTCCAGCACCCCCGCGACCCTTGTGAGGATAAAGCGGTTTGGATGGATGGATGTTAACTGTTCTGTTGATGGCGGCGCGGGCACCAGCAGCGGCTCCTCTCTCTCCTGTGGTTGGGAGGAAATAAATTTTATCTGATTATTTTAGCTTTTAGGAGTAGGCGGTGGGTCGCAGCAGGTGGTCAAGGGGGTTTTGGGGCTCTTTAAACCCCCGCAAGAGGTGGCTGTATCTTCCTTCAAATAAATATTGTGAAATTATTTTTGCTGGTTTTTTTTTTATCACTAACTGTGTACATGTTAAAATAAAGATGTATGATCATTTTTGATTGTGACACAAGTGTACTTGCTGATCCCTCAGAATTTTGCTGAAGAGGTTGGCCGGCTGTCATTTTAATCAGACAGATGCGCTTCTCCTATTACAAGATTTAACCTATGATATTACAGAAAATGTGTAACAGGGAGCTGTAAGTGCCTTTCATTGGTCAAAAGTGACAGTGTGGAAAAAATAACAGCAGACTTTGAATCCCAACATCCCTCAGCTGAGATACAGATATTGAATGGCATCCATATTGGTCTGCCTCAAGCCAATGAACAGTGACAAGTGAAATAATCCCCCAGCGGGACAAGGGGGATTTCAATTGCAATTGGATGGGAAGAAAGGAGTGTGGAAAAGAGCCAATTCATTCTTCTTTACCTAACATGTCATGCAGGAGTAAGACAGAAAGGCATGAGTTTCACATGAAAAGCATGCCAACTAGTCCATGTTGTTGAAAGATTAAAAAAGAAAGCCAAATAAATATTTGTGTTAGTAATTCCATGTCCTTTACAGGGCAGAGCAATACATACAGTACTTGTTTATCATGCATACGCTGCACAGACGGGGAGCAGTGGTTAAACTGCAGGAATCTAAAAGAAGAGGCCAGAAATAACGAATGAGGGAAAAGGACAGGGAAAGGTTAGATGGTTGTGTCTTTGACGCTCTGATGTTTGCCTTACTGAGTAGGCAGTTTTTCAACAGGAGGGAATGAAAGTCACCTTGGCCTGCGTGGGGACAGGTGACAGGAGGAGTGGGGAAGCTGCAGCTCCCGGCTCTGGCTCCCGCTGATGTGGGCCAGTCATAGTCGAGGTGACAGGCGCAGGGAGCTGCTCACCGGGGGCCCTCGAGACTGCACAGCAGTTGGCCCGGGAGACGCGGCGTAAGCACATTTTGCATAGGACGTTAAAGAGACGAGAGTAAGAAGTTCCTTTCTGTCCGACTGTCCTGTAACTTGATTTAGTTCTTTCCACCACCTCGGCTGTCGTAGTCGAGGCATCAAATAATGATGTCACCTGGAGGTTTTCGTTCATATTGCTTCAGGGGTACAAGAGTGCAAGGCAAGAATATGGACTCTTCTTGCCATTTGCTGTTTTTGATGACAGCAGAAGTAGGAATTAAGTTCCAGGACCCCCATGCATTGCAAGGCCATTCATGTCGTGACACTCATTCTAAACTTCCATCCATCCGTTATCTGAACCGCTTATACTCACGAGAGAACGTGCAAATTCCGCACATGAAGGCCAGGCCCCGAACTTCCGACCTCCGTACTGTGAAGCGGACGTGCTAACCAGTCGAGCACCGTGCCACCATCCTCGTGAACTGAAATCAAAATATTATGGACAGTGGCTTCTTGATTTACAGTGGTTTGTAGAGCCGCAACCCAAAACTCTCCAAAATCTGGAATGTGTCGCAGTCCAGTGATTTCTCAACTCTCAACTCAACTCAACTATATTATAGAGCACATTTCCAACCAGTTTGCTGCATGTCATGGACTACCTGACGAATCCTTGCCATGGATAGCAACAGTTCACAAGTACCGTATTTTACGCACTATAAGGCGCACCTTCAATGAATGGCCTATTTTAAAACTGTTTCCATATATAGGATGCACTGCATTATAAGGGGCATAGAATAGAAGCTACAGTAGGGGCTGCGGCAGCGTTATGGATCCATTAGATGGAGCTATGCTAAAGGGAATGCAATACAATACAATATGGCTTTATTTATATCGAGGCTTCACAACCGCTACAGCTGTCACAAAGCGCTACAGAACATTTAAAATACTTCATCCAAGAAATCCGAATATTGATCCGTATGTAGCTCCCTCAGGATGTAGCATGAAGCGTGACACAAAGTTCATAAAAATACAGGTTTTATTCCTTGGCATAAACACAAATGGAATTACAGTACAAAATAATAAATGAAAGACAAAAGTTATGAAGACAATGGATTGAACAAAAAGGCACACTCACCTCGTGGGCTCACGTGCACAAGGGGCAAAATATCCTTCCAAGTCTTGCTTGTCTCCTTCCTTCGTTTAGTCAGTCGTTAACTATGCTTTCGGTATTATCTTTGTTTCATAATGGCTGCGCAGAGCTCACAAAGTAGTTGTCTGTTTGAGTGTGTTGGTGAATGCACATGTCAATTCGTGTCAGGCAGAACCCTATTGCGTTACAATTGGTTCCTGCTAATAACATCCACTAGATGGCATCAGAACACTAACAGGGAAACAACTCAATGGGGAATCGAGATTGTAATACCATGTATAAGGTGCATCGGATTATAAGGGTATTGTCGGCTTTTGAGACAATTGAATGCTTTTAAGGTTCATGGGGAAAATACGGTACTTTAATTGATGTCTGCCAAAAACCGTGCTCTACGTTGGCACTAGATCTGGAGGCGCTCTTCTTTTGATTAAGAGGGCTCTCCAAGTCAATAGTGAGGCAGGATTTACTGTTGCGGAAACTGTGTACAGTCCTGGCTGGAATGATGACATCCTCGCAGAAATTGGCACATCGAGTGAGACAATCTCTTTGGTCATCTCTGTTGTGGATCGCACAATACACCCAGTCTATACAGCCCTGCAGTGTTTTGCTGACTTCTTGGCTCCACTTCCTCATAACACTTTTGGTTACAGGAAACCGAATTTTGGTCTGATAATTCAAGTGGGGGCAAGGGTGAAGCACTTTATGCATCCCTAGTGTTTGCATGCAGCATGTTCAATGTTTTATTGTCTCTTGGTGTGCATAGGGCATACCGGTACTTGTGAAAAGTGGGTAAAACTAAGTCTAAACTGCAGTGATTAAATTCCCCAGTTACGATGACAAGAGCCTCTGGGTGCAGGCTCTGTAACCTGGCATCAGGTACACGAATTCTTTCACAAGCCTCTGCCTCTGTAGAAGAGGGTGGAATGTATACTGTTATGATGATGGTGGATGACAATTCCCATGCCGCCGTACTCCCTAGGGCTTCGCAGGAATCAGTGGTGGCTTGGAGAGTGAAGCAAATTGATCGTTATAAAGAAACACCAAATTAGAATTTTGGGATTTCAGTCAAAACGGGGAACATGAAAATAACGCTAACGTACATGCGTGCAGTGTAATTTCTCACTTCCCTCTTGCCCACTCTCCAACATTTTGCTACCCGCTCGGCCCCCTTGGACTATAGGAAACCACAGAAACTCTGAAGGTTGCTACGGTACGTATGGTATGTGGGGAATATGGAATGAATTAATGAAGGAGTGCATGTGCTGCCTTCAAATGAGCAACACATTGAACTGTTAGGCAGTGAGTTAATAAAGCCTAGCTTGGCAATGTTGCAATGCCGTGTTTTTTTTTGCAGTTGGTCTCACGCGCCACCCTAGCAAGGGAGATGAAATATGAAACTAGCCGGGTTTTCTTAGCGGTAGTGAGCAAGTGGATGCATTTGAAATTGGTCCAAAAGAACACGCTGCGTTCTGCCGTTGGCCAGTGTGTGAAGAGGAATCCTGGAGTTTAATGTAAGTTATGTCCAACTAAAAAGGAAAATCTTTCATAAGATTGATGTGGCGGCATCAGTGTACACTCTGTTTTCAAAAGATTTGTGACTATGAAGCTTGGTAAAGCACTTTGGACAACATAAGGTGTAGATAAAGCGGCATATAAGTGCAATCCATTTACTATTATGGGTGAATGGATTTTTTTTCTCAATTTTTTGGACTATGATGAGTTTTTCTGCAAAGTCCACTTTGCCTCCTTCAAAACTCGAGGGGAATCCCGCCTGGGCTTGGCAATGGGCCACAGATGTGGCAAGAGCCAACACCTGGTCACGCATGTAGTGGAGCATCTGAGCAGCGATGCCTCCCAAAAATGTTAGGCAAATAAAACGTATACAAGACCACTGGGGAAAAATTGGAAATATTTTCCCTGCAATCATGTAACAACATACACACATGTCCATAAAGCAACTTTTTACAAAATTGTAAAAGTGAGCCGCTGCAACAAAGTGACATGACACGTTTAACACGTATTAAACATTTTTGACCGTTTTTTGTTCAGTGTTTAGAGCTCTTATCAATCACGACCTCTTGTGCATGTACTTTGGGTTGAAGATTTTGTTTTTTTTTAATCCTCTCTGCATATAGTTGTTCAGTGAAAAAAAAGTAACAAAGAGCAAATTTGTTGTCAGCAAGCCGCTCAACTTTCCAAAGTTGTAGTGTAGTGTGAGAATTCATCACAGATTTGATTCACTAGCAATCATTATTATAATTATGATACAATAATGACTAGTATTGTTATTGTAGCATGAGCAGTAGCATGAGCATAAGCATATATCAAAAGTGTACATATGCTCTTGCTTCCTTTTCCTGATTCCTTCCCACCCTCCCAGGTCAGCATCCATCACCACGCAGGAGGCAACCTCTTGCCTGACAGCTTTGTCAATGCAAATTAACACACTCTGTCCGGAGTGGTCTCGGCCAGGGAGAGCAGCTGCTGCGGGGCTGCTCAGAAAAGCCCAAAATAACTGACTTGCTGGTCCAGGGGCGTCTTGCAAGCTGAAATTCTGGGCCAAAATTAGAGTGAACGGCAGCTCAGGTGAAGCTTTTCAAATAATTTCATTTCAAAATGAAATGGTAGTCAGGTGTTGAACAATAGCATGCGCTTAGCTGGTCTACATATGTTTTAAATTGAATATATTCTGTGGAAGATCACTTTGCACGTTCTTATTTGTTTGGTGCATTGCGCACTGATTTGATCCGTGCACACACAAATGGATGCAGTGTTACACGGTCAAGGGAGAGATATCAGAGTAAGTGGGGCAACACAACAGTCTTCCCCCCCATAAGCAGTTTGGGAGTTTTGTTCCTTGCTTAAGGGCACCTTGACAGTGCACAAGAATGGAACTGACATCTGTTCAACAACCTGTTCCAATGTTTCTGTCCTTGCAGAGTCAGGTCTCAAAACTGTGACCTTTTGGTTCCAAGCCAAATACTTCCAAACTGAGACGCAGTAGCATTTTTACTCATCTCAGTGTCAGTCCAGTGATTGGCAGCTGACCAGTCAAAGGTGTGACCTACTTCTCACCTACATGGGCTCTCATGATGACCTGGAGGGCGGCCCGGTAGTCCAGTGGTTAGCACGTCGGCTTCACAGTGCATTATGCATGGGCTCATTGGGCACTCTAAATTGTCCCGCGTGGAGCTGTGTGCCCCGAGCAACCAATTCAGGGTGTCCCCCCCTACTGATGACAGCCCCCCGCGACCCTAAGGATAGCGGTTCGGAAAATGGATGGATGGATGGATGGATGGATCTTATTATCCTCTCTGTCATTCGCATTTGAGTATACAGTGGAATTTATAAAACTAACTCTGGATCACTTCCAAGTTGTTTAAAATACACAATCCATGTTCCCATGAGGAAATAATGTAAAGAGAAGTAATACATCCGACATTCAATCTGGCACCCAAAGCCTTTACTCACAATACAGGTCAAGTTTTGAGTTTCATTTTGACGTTTGTAACTACCATACACCTTTTAAAAGAAGTTCGCTGGTGTGTAATCCAACTAAAATAAAGCAAAACTACTCGCCATTTGGTAGCACCGGGTAGGGTTCCAGACTATTTTTTTCCCCATTTTTTTTACTAGTAGGACAGTAGTCCCTAACTTCAAATGCATGGGTGCATACTAGAAGTTGTAACTACTCACTCCACCCATTTTCACGATAAGGTGTGGAGCAAAAATGTCAGCAATAAAAAATGTTAAAGAAGATAAATCTTTTTTTTTCAAATTTGCTGGTTGCACTGGTGCAAAAAGAAATTGATTTTCAGTGTCAGAAATTTTAACAACAAAATGACACCATTTAGCAGCAGGCCAGAGCCCTGTTGCGCAATACCTCAAGATTTGGTATCAATGCTACAACAAATAAATTGGATCATACGGCCGATATAGATAGCCATACTTTATAATGATTACGGTTGATGTGTCAAGAAATTGTAAAAACTGAATACATTTTCATAACCTATTATGCATTTTTTCAAAACCAGGAAAGGACTAAATAAACAGTTTACTGATTTTCCTTATTATAATGCAGTTTTTTTTTTGTGTGAATGAAATGCATATGTGTCTGAATGAAGTGTTTTTATTTGCATGACACATTTGCATGGGAAGAATGTGTGGCATCAAGGTCAAATACAGTTTAATAGGGATATTTCTTGAGTTGGCTAAGTTTACAAAGGGCCAGTTTGAAAATGATGATCAAAAATTGCTCAGGATGACTAAAATATTACTTTTCTCAACTACTACTATTTTTCTTGGCCCTGTCTTGTAAACACTGTTTCTGAGCAAGGGGTCTCGGTCTGTTGAGTCAAGGGCGTGAGGCAGGGGTGTGCAAAGTCGATCCTCAAGGGCCGCTGTCGTGCCTGTTTTCCAGCTTTCCCAGGAGCAACGCACCTGACTCCAATCATCAGAATGGTTCTAATGCTCCTTCAGAGTTGGCTGATGAGCTGATCATTTGATTCAGGTGTGTTGCAGGTGTGTGCAGCCGGGAGAGAAGGAAAACAGGTAGGACGGCGGCCCTCCAGGCCCGGAGCTGGACATGCCTGACGTGAGGGATTCCTCTCCTCGCACTGATTCTGCAGCTTGAAGTTGCAATGTTTTCACAATATGTTGCGCCCCCCCCCCCTTTTTTTTGTTACAAATATTGCTATTCGCATTTGTGTTATTTTTGGCCTGAAAATAAGAAAAAAAAAGGAAATACACTTGCGGAGTGAATACTTTGCATTGGGAGGAAGTCTGTACCGTCCAAGCATACTGCAAAATACCTTTTAGTCTGATTCAGTGCAGTTGTACACCACCTTTCATCCATTTTTCCAGACTCTGGCACGGAAGGTAGTCTCCACCCTGGACTGGTTGACGGGCAACAGAGTACTGCAAACTACAAGTGCAACAATAAAGGGACACATCGATACATCTCTGACCGCATCGACTCAGCAAAAGTAGACATGTTTTCACAGCTCTTGGATCTCATTGGATTGTGAAAGCGTAGCAAATGCACCTCACTTTTAAAGCAAAGAAATGAAAGGTTTTGCATTTGTAAATCAAGCAATACTGTACATAAGACGACGGCTCGAGTCTATATTTAAACCAAACAGCAGTTATCATGATTGTTACTATGCCATTTCAAATGAATACAAATGCGCTGACATATGGGGGAGTTGTTAGGCAGCCAGATTTCTGTCTGAGCTTAAAGTACACGCGATACCTCGGAAGTAAACAAGGTTGTGGTTGTGCGCTGCTTTTGATTTTGGCTTCTTTACAGGAGCGATACAGTTGCACTAATCCCCGATGGAACCTAACGCACACGGTGGTTTTTGCACCAAGAAATATGGCCTATTTCTTGCATCAAATGAGCTCTCTCGGGGTTTATTTGTTAAATTGCAAAGGACGCAAGATAATTCACATCTTCGTAATTAGCCATGCAAGAAATACATCACAGAACCCAATATGCCTTGTTACTAATAAAGAAAGGCGCTACAGTTTGAGATGATGTAGATTTAAATGCCCTCTCTGGGGTTTGACTTTGTTATTCATTCCCTTATTTTGCCCGTGAATAGAACAGCAGTGTGGGCAGGTTTGCACCCACCGACCTAAACAAATTCAGAGCAAAGACGACAGAAGACTCAGGTGACTCCATTTTCAGCACCGCTTGTGTTTCTTTGAAGAAATACATCGGACGAGGACTCATTTGTACGACGTTGGTGTGAAGCGGAATAATGTGCGTGTTAACGTCAGGTAACCCATCAGTGGCGGGGATCGTGAGGAACCACCTTGCATGCATGCATGGTCGACGTCCTGCCAAGACAAGAGGGCTTCTTTGTAGCATTGCAACCTCCAGCAATCTCAATACAAACATCGTATGAGTAGTCAAAGTCATTCTCCCTTTCATGGTCAATGAAGCAGCTCCGAGTGGTGCATCAACATGTCAACCCAGATTAGACTCTCACGTCTTTGCTTGTATGGACCTTAAAGGGAGACTCTCTCATGTCTTCATGGTAGAAGATGCTGTCTCAAAAGAAAAAAAAAAGACTCAGAACTAAATTGTGAGCAGGGGAAAAAAAAAAGAGCAATTTTAGAACCTTCAAAGGCACATAATATATAATCAGCGTGGAAATAAACGCGACGCGCTGAAGTGCAACATCAGTGTCACTTGCTTCCAACATGAAAAACGGTCGGGAGTTCACTCAGATTGCATTTTTATGAAATCCCATTTGCAGTTGCACGCGCAGATGGATTCATCTAAAATGTCCAGTGAGATTGGAAAGATAGCTTGTCATGTGCTTATAAATAAGTGATGCCGTTGTGTGATGTAGCCTGATCACAGCAGACCAAAGGGGCCACATGAGAAGATGGCGACTGTAGGGAAGTGGATTGAGTAGATTGGCTCAACTTCAGGCCACCTGTCACTCCTCTTCAGCCGCGGCGAGTAATTCATCCGCTTCCACCTGCGTGCTCGTGGAAGGTCACTGGCATGGCGGCTGACACTTTGAGGAGAGCCCAGAGAATCGCTCTTACTTAGACCGCCGTTTCCTGGGAGCCTTGTTCCTCTCAATCACTTCCCAGACTGCGGACGAGTTTAGACACTTGGCTCACAATCTGATCGTTGCGGGGAACTCGGTTTGAAATCCGATGATTTGGGTTTGAGATGCTGACACTGAGCAGCAGCATTTAGAGCACAGTGTCAAATATACGGCCCGCGGGCCGGAACCGGACCCCAAGGCGGTTCCGTCCGGCCCACAGGATAATTTAAAAGTGAAAAAAAATGCATTAAAGACACAGAATGAATATTTTGAATAAAATGCAATTCGTGGATTATCCGCTAGGGGGCACACTGTTTTGATCACAGTAGAAGACAACATTGTTTTGATCAGGGAAGAAAACAGCAGTCTCAGTCTGTCAGTGAGATAGACCTAACGCAGCAAATGATATGAAAGTGCCAATCAATGCTTCTTAATACCACAACAAAGTAAAGAGATGATATTTTGGTGATTTATAGCACAGTATGGTATAATGTTAATGGTTCGGCCCACTTGACATCTACCGAGTCCGTATGTGGCCCACAATGTCAAATGAGTTTGACAGCCCTGATTTCGAGCAAAGACATTTTGTTTGCAACCATTTTTATGAAAACTAAATTAACTCGGTTAAAGCTATGTTGGTCACAGATTGAAAGGGAAGGATTTCACTCTTGGACAGTTTTGAGCTGCTGCTCGCATAATCAAAGAAAGCAATGTTATCGGCATCCTCCGTAATGTACAGTTGAGAACATCGGCATACGCACAACCGCATGGACCAATGGAAAGCGCTAATGCCTCACAGTACTGATCGCCAAAGAAAGATGCTTTGCAGGGCTATCACTATTATCGATTATTTTCACAATTGATTCCTCTATGGAGTATTTTGCAGTAAAGCCAATTATTTTCCCAATTACAGTTTACTAACCAATTATTGTTGTTTATTTGGCGTTGTCTGGTGATAAAAACAACAACAACAGCACGACAGGGATTGACATACTCACCAAACCTTTTGAAACAGATTCAGTTACCGGTTCACAGTTTGAATGACACAAAAGATAATCAGTCTGCTTTCACAAAGGATTGATTAATTTGATAATGAATTACTTGTGAATTAATTGATGAATGCAGACACCTCTAGTCCACTGCTATGAACGTGAGTGTGAATTGCCACAATAAAGTGGGCGCCGGTCACCGATGATTGTGAGTTGTGCGCAGGGTTGGCGCATATCCCAACTACACTCTGGACTATCAATCACAAGGCATCACATACAATTATGAAACCAGTATTCAATTAAAATCGAACACATAACTTTTTGTTGAAAGGAAAAAAAATGTGTGTGTAAGAATTGAACTGAAGTACATTCTTTCAGACTGTCAAAACAAAGGTTTCCTTTAAACAAGTGATTAAAGAATGCAGTTTTGTACTGGTGTGATTTTTTTTTTTTTCTTAAACTTGACTACTTGTCTTTCTTCAGCTGATGCTTTCCAGAAGCAGAGTCTTTCTGATTCACACACTCAGCAGTTTGTTGAGTTCTTCTCGCAGTTGAGACAGCGGCAATAAATAAAACAGCGGGGCGGAGCGTTCACTCTGCCATAAAGTACTGATCGTGGCCTTCATTGCATCATTTTGGACTTTGAGCATTTTTCACTTTATCTTGCTGGGGGGGAATGCCTGCCTGCCGGCCTGTCTGTCTGTCTGTGGCACCACAATATCTAAAGCACGCGTGGGATTCAGATGACATCTATTCACTCAGTATCAATCAAACCTGTCAGATGGATGCTGGCATGTTGTAGTAATCCAGTGCCGCAGTGAAGTATTGAAAGCAGAGGTTTTGCTGTTGACTTTGATCACTGCGGGTCATGCCAGACTTCCCAAGCCCTCCTCTCCTGTCAGACTGGATCATAGCAGCATGCGTTTCAGGCCACGGCTCCCCTATGACTCACTTACAGTATTCTTCTGCCGCTCATGTACAACAACGATGGCTCCTTAAAAACCCAGGCTGCTAATTTATTGATCGCTTTGCCTTACGTGTGTGTCACTCCGAGGGTGAAACACCTGCTACCGTCTGCGACGCCGCTTGGTACGCCAGCCTCGGAGACAGTTCACACACAGCTGCATTGATTCATGCACTGCAAGGCTAAAAAAAAGCGGTCCTGTTGGAACCTGACAGGAGGTTTTAGTTCACCCTAAAACCACAAGTCTGAAAATCATTTGGGTACAGTGATAGGGCAGCTGGGCTGTCAGGGGTTTTCTCATTTCTGCCTCAACCGTCTTTTTTCAATGAATGATTGTTCATCTCTAGAAGAGCTGTGATGAGCTGACCTTACTGGGTCCAAGCGCAATAGAAAACGGATGGATGGATTGTACAAAATAATATGCCACATGCCTCTCGATAATGTTCATACCGAGCTTGATCTGTGTATCTAAAGAACGCGCCATAGCTTCATATGCCGAATGCATCGAAATAATCTTATTGCCTCAATGGTCGTTGAAGGGCTTTTTGGTAGCTGCATTCCATTTTCTCTGATGCGAAAGGCAGTCGGTAGGTTATGATACCAATCAGGTGTTCCACTCGTATTTGTGGTTCCCAGAAGTTGCTGTTGAAAAAAACCCCCAACCATATCTTATTTGCTTCTGATTGCTATTTTGGAGGACAGACGCGCTCACTTGTGGTTTCAAATTTCAACGGACAAAACAGAAGAATGAGATCAGAGCAAATGATTAGACATGGACAGTGTTGCTTGGAATGTGATGTGATGATGACATGCGGTCTTAAATCTGCTTTGGAAAACATTTATGCAGTCTGAAACAAAAACAAAGTTAAGACGCAACATCAGCCACATTTTGGGGGTGTTTTATTTGGCCACACCGGCAAACTGTTGGTTTGAATTGATAAAGATGACCTGGCACACTTTAAGTTTTCCTTGCCCCTCTCACAACACCATACCTAGCGACTCTCAGAACTGTGAGGCAGAAGTGCAAAGCGCTCATTCACCGCGCTGCCCATTTTTAAATCAGCAAGTGAAAAATGTTTTGTCAGTTGTCATTTAAAAAAGGACACGGAACGATATCCTTGTCAATTGGAAACTAAAGATAAGCAAAACAATTTCACTGTCTGTGCAAAACAGAAAGTGGTCATCGGTTGTCTCGTTGTCCTCCAATTAACACCACACGAAAAGGTCGTAGCTTGTTTTTAATAACATCAGCATCCTGTTTCTTCATGGTTGAAATTCAAATCACACGATTCTTGAATTAAATTCCCCCAGCCTTTAACCACCTGCAATTTTGCATTACTTCTCTGAAAGCAATCAACCGCCACTGAGTTCAATTTTAAAAGCATCCAGAAGCAGTAATGGGCAAACCTACTGTGCAATTTAATGGCTGGGGATGGAGGCAAACGCTTTGTGTCTTAAGAAACCAAGCTAATTTAGGAATAAATGTACTAGGTGTGTATATGTCTGTCAAACTACCTGGATTCTTTGTTTGTTTGTTTTAACAGAAATGGGATTTAAAAACAACACACTACTGCATCCTGTCGAAAGACCAGTTTCTCAAATCAATGTCAACAAAAGAACAATTTTCCTGTACTTTAGTCACATGCTAACATGTGCTCACGCCGCATACATTTACGATAAACACTTCGGCGCTTTCATTGTCGATTTTGCCTCGTATGAATCTGCATAATCCGCCTGAGCAAAGAGTTGCTACTTGTCTGTCCTCCGAGGCGATGTACAGTGAACTCCTGTTTTTTGTGGAAGATACATTTAAGACTCACCTGCAAAAGGTGAAGATCCACAATATGGAGCGACTACGAGTTTTACCCCTCCCACATGCTCTGAGCACATCATTTGAACTGATCAAAACACTTTTTTCAAGTGTTCCTTTGTGTCTGTTCTTACTCTCACTGTCAAGAAATGGGGGATTATTGTATGACATCACTTTCAGGAAATGAAAAGCAGACGGGACAGGCTAACAGAAATTGGCAGAGTGATTATAAAGCTTCAGATAACCGCTACTTGAAAGGAGCACACCAATGGTAAGTCAAGTGATCACGACGACGGACATGACATCCTGCTCGAATTTGCTCTAAAAATGACATATGGCATCACCAAGTATGTAATTAATAATATAATTATCATTAGAATAACAGGAGCATCCCTAACCATATCAGTGTCACGTTGCGAGGTGGTGGTGGACCCCAAAAAGCAGGCAGGAGGGAGGAGCGAATTGTATTTAATAAAACGCAGAGAAAACTGAATCCAAAACCAACAAAGTGCTAACAACCAAAACAAATCCATGTATCAAACAAAACCATGACTGAAGCAAAAACTATCACGAAACGAAAACATGACCGAAACATGACAAACAAACCTGACAGCAGCTAACAAGCAAACAATGACCCGACAATGAGTGGTCGGGCTGGGAGTCCTTTAAAAGCCATATTTGCCTAACGACCAACAGGTGTGCAGCTGCAGGGAAACCCCACAGTGCCACCTGTTGGTCACAAACCGAAACATGACAATCAGGTTTCATATTCTTACGTCGAGAGATTAAAAAAAAAAAAAAACAGCAGCAGTGGCTAGCCAAAGCAGCCGGCCCAAACATGGAGTAGCAACACTCAGAGGCGTTTATTCTCTCTACGCTGTGGGAACAAAAACTTTTACTGGAGTTTCTAGTAGTTGGTGGCATTTTCTGTTTCTTCTTCTTCCTGTTAATTCTGTTTCATTTTCTCCCGTTGGACTCAGAGCTGCCCAACAAGGTGTGACACTGCACTCTGAAATCTGGACTCGCTCGTGTATTGTAAAAACCCACCCATTGTTGTTGAAATGACACTCGTTACCCAGTGCACATGGCTTTGTAATTTCATTGTCATTGGAGTGGTAAAATTGTTAAGATTCTTGGCAATGTTGGGAATGTGCGGGGTCTTTATTCCATTGTGTTGTATGGAAAGTAGAGGCTGCTCAGTAAAGGTCAATGAACATGGCAGAGGTTTTCCCATGTGACCGTCATATCGCGTGCCGTTGTCGCGATGTCGCTGTCAGCAGCCTCCGATGACCTCGCACAGACTCCTTCTGCTCTGTCTGAACTATAGCAGGCCCCACACTGTGAAGGTGATTTTGTTTTTGTGTCTGTCAGAGTCTGATAAAGCCCCGGACGTCATCCTTCTTAGACTACAAGGGGTAGGCTGCAAAGACTGTAAAATCCCTCTTCCCTCAGTCATCTGTATTTATTTTACCTTGTCTTTATTTCTCGCGACCAACAGTTATTGCAACCCCCCCCCCCCCCCCCCCTTCACCCACCCCCAACTGCACCCTTATATTTTCCCAGGGGTGCCCGCATTTCGCGTACAGTGATGAATGGCTCGGGCTCCCTTATCGATTTCCAAACTGAAACAATTTCAGCACCAAGCCAGTCGCGGTTTATCATATTGATTTTTTCCCCCTTAATTCACTTTCTCACGTCAGGTGACACCGCTCATGTGAATGAGCGCACGTAGATGAATGCTTAACGCGAGCTGAGCGAGTCGTGACGGAGGTGTAACAACAGCGCGAGTGACTCCACACAAAGTACTTTTCAGTGAGCAGCTCGACAGCAGAGGAGTGAAGTGTCCCTTTTAAGAGGTGCGCAGCTATTGTTGACTGTTGACTTTTGAACCATTTTGTCACTTTTTGTATGCGCCCTTGTTGCAATTACCTTCAATCGGCAGCTCACACTGCAGCGTCTCACTGAGTGCAAGTCTAAGAGCTGCACTTTCGCTGTCTTTTTTCATGCAAATGATGTGAAAATGTTTCTTCTGGGGCAAGGAGAGTACTTTGTACCAAGCATTTCATTTCATACCCTAAATGCATGTGGACATTTCTTTCACATTTAAGACAAAACGGTGTAGTATGTTAACAGTTCAAAGGCATACCCTTTTCCCACTGAAACTAGTGGATAGTAGTGATCCGTGGCGACACGCAAACCAAATGGCATATTGTCCCTTTCCTATTGATCAACAGAAGGCGATTCTGCGCCCCCCCACCCCTCCACCACTTTGCGTCTGGTTACGTCACCACACTGTGATTGCGTAGATCATAGTGGGCCAGATTTCTTGGTGGTAAACAAAGCAGCTTGGAAGCGAGTGTTCTTTCTTTTACTTGGCGCCGAACCTCCTATTCCCCACGGATGAAAAGAAGCTGGCAAATCTAGTCTCCAATGCTGCCACATGTTGACCGATATTGTGCGGATATGGCGGATTGCGACTAACAGCTTAAGGGTCGATCTCCTAGCTTTATTGTGGGGGCGTGCTATATACGAGGCCGATGGCTCGCGATGTTATGACGCATCACGTACCGCCCTATGTCTTCACGTAATTACCAGGCAGCTCCCGTGCCAGGCTTTCAAACTGCAAGCGATACGGAGCCGAGGCGATCACAACCCGCCTCCCACGGCGTGCTGGTGGACATGGATCGAAACTGGCCAGTGAGCCTTTCCCACTGCCCAAAAATGCGTGTTTACCCGTGGTTTTGCGGCAGTGGGGAAGGGGTACCCCTTCCCCACTGCTGCAATGGTGAGCTATGCTGTGTTGGATTGAATTCATGGTTGATAGCGCATTTAGCATAACTGGTTTTGCTGTGTCACTCTTACCCCTTTCCCACTGAAATTAGTGGGTAGTAGTCATCCGTGGCAACACGCAACCAATTGGCAATATGTCCCTTTCCCATTGAACAACAGAAGGTGATTCTGCGCCCCGCCCCCCTCCCTTCCACCACTTTGCGTCTGGTTACGTCACCACGCTGTGATTGTGTTGATGGAAATGGAAATGGTGGAAAAGCAGCCGAGGATCAACTCTTTGCTACTACTGAGACAACAGCTTAAGGGGCGATCTCCAAGCTTAGTTGTGGGGGCGTGCTATATACGAGGCCGATGTTATGACGCATTACGTACCGCCCTATGTCATCACGTAATTACCAGGAAGTCCCGTGTTAGGCTTTCAAACTGCAAGCGGAGGCGATACGAGGCGATCACAACCCGCCTCTGATAGCGTGCTGGTGGACACGAATGTTATCTGGTTAATTTTTCAATAGCATTGATTTTGACACATGAAATGTGCACAGTAAAAATGGTCATGAAATTAAATTAAACTCCTGTTTTTGTTAATCAATTTAGCTTTGTTCAAGGACCATCCAATCAATTCAGAAAGTTTAAACTGAAATTTATGTTGGTGTTTGGAATGTGTTGGACAAGAAAACCATTTTTTTCTGCTATTCTCAATGTGGATTTAAGAAATAAAAACTGTTGATTTTATGGAATTGCAAAACCAAATATTCATTTGTTATATTTTTGTTAAATAAAACCCTTGCTTCCGGTCCCTGGTATTGAAAACAAATAGCGACAAGCACAACTGTTTGCGAACGGCTTGCAAATTTGTTTTCAAGCTTTTTTATGAAAAAACAACTTTCACTTTATTCGCGATGCACTCGCCAGCCTTCGCCTCTCACTCAGATGCCACCTTTAGTCGACAATTGGGCAGCAATAGCTCATCCAAAAGGACTCGCTTCGAAGCCACACTGCGGACTAAATGTCAAACTTCTTGGAGAGATCCTTGTTTGCTTCCTGGTTACTGTCAAGGTGTCCCTGAGCAAGGCACTGTGTGTGATCTCTGGTGTGCAGCACATGTAGAGAATACTGTGATGTTTTGGCAACGAGATTATTGTGTACAGGAAATATCGTCTGAAATGTCCTTCAGATATAAAACGGCAACCTCTTTACCTTGCAGATGGTTGCTGTTCAAAAACATGTCCTCATGTTAAGATAGCAAAGAGCTGAAGTGGGAGGTCTTTCTGAGGAATTGGACTCAGTTTGTAACGTATTTGTTCTGTGGGGCAGGGATGAGGAGAGAGATGTATTTTTATTTACTGTCTTTGGTTAACTTACATCCCTCAGAGCACTCACATTCCTCACTCTTGCCCCACGTTGCCTGTGTTTTCCAGGTTGGTAATCTTACGAATATACTTTTCACCCATTGTTAAACATGTAAGAATTTCATGCCGTGAATGTGACAGCTTTAGAGAAAATATCTGACCGTCATTTACCAAATTGAGCGACGCACTACACTTTAAGTAGAAGTCCATCCATCCGTCCATTTTCTAATCTGCTTATCCTCATGCGGGTCGCGGGCGTGCTGGAGTCGATCCCAGCTGTCTTCGGGCAACAGGCGGGGTACAGCCAATCGCAGGGCACACATAGACGAATATCCATTTGCGCCCACCGAGAGACAATTTGGAGTGCCCAGTCAACCTGCTATGCATGTTTTTGGAATGTGGGATGTGGGAGGAAACCAGAGTACCCGGTGTAAATTCATGGGGAGAACATGCAAACTCCACACAGAAAGGCCTGTAGAAACCCTGCACCTCTGCACTGTGAGGCAGAAGTGCTCACTAGTCGCCTATTGTGCTGTCTAAAGGAGAAGTCAACCCCCACATATTCTTTCCGATAATGTTCTATGCAGCCCAGCTCGTCGAAACACAGCATTCTGATTAAGATTTTGTTTGTGGAATATGAGGGGAACGATCAAATCCACCTGTTTTTATCCATCTCAGGGGGCAACCATTTTGCCACTTTCTGTCGACTGAAAATGTCATCACAGTTGCTCAAGGCTCTGGGAGCGACCAGAAACAAGTGAGCGGTGATTGGTAGTTACCTGAGGACTGAGCAACTCTAAAGTCATTTTCAGTCGACAGAAAGTGACAAAACGGCCACCCCATGAGATGGATAGGAAAAAAACAAAAAATGAGAGGATTTTGTTGCTTAACTCATATTCCACAAACGCAATACTAACCAAAATGTCGTGTTAAGACTAGCGGAGGCGCATGGAACATATTACAAGTTTAGTCTTGACTTCCCCTTTAATTCTTTCCTTACTGCTTGAGACATAATTTAAGGCCTTCTGTCGCAATTGTTGAATGGTTAAAGCTTCCAACATTATAAGCATCTTGCATTAAATGATTTTCTGAAGACATGTGACCCTATAGCCCATTTATGAACAATAATTATGTATTTTCATATATATTTTTTAGAGAAAATACTCATCAGTATTATTTCTTTGAATGTGTAATTCTTAACTTTGTTCATCTGATCATTAATCTAATGTGTCGAAAGAGACTGCATGGATCTTTTGCATCATTTGAAGTTCAAGTCAACTTTATGATACATGTGCAACATACAGCACAGATGAAATGTCATTCCTCTCAACCACAGGAGGGAGAGGAGCCGCTGCGGGTGCCCGCGTCGCCATCAAAAGAACAGTTAAGATAAAATGATAAAATAATACAACACAACACATAAGACACAGACAGTCGTGCAATCTCAACCACCTGTACTAATGTAGCGCGTTATACCGGAGACAAATTCCTTGTGTGTTCTACATACTTGGCCAATAAAGATTATTCTGATTCAGATTTTTCTGCATACACTTTGTTGTTTCATTTGCACACAAGATAAATAAATACCCAGATGCAATTTATATTAAGTTTATTTTGTTTGGCGACGAAAAACACACTGTTAGTTCAGTGTGAGGGCTTTTTCCATGCTCCGTGCGAGTGTGTTCATTTTGAATTTGACGTGTTCCATCGAATAAATAGCTGGAAGTGCATTGGCAACTGTGGTTGTCCTATTTTGTTTCCCCCCACCCCAACCCAACCCCCTTCCCTTGAGTAGCGGTGTAACTTTAAATCCCAAAGACTGAATTGCAACAGGCGGCCCGGTAGTCCAGTGGTTAGCACGTCGGCTTCAGTGCTGAGGTACCGGGTTCAAATCCAGCTCCGGCCTCCCTGTGTGGAGTTTGCATGTTCTCCCCGGGCCTGCGTGTGTTTTCTCCGGGTGCTCCGGTTTCCTCCCACCTTCCAAAAACATGCATGGCAGTCTGATTGTGCGCTCTAAATTGTCCCTAGGTATGAGTGTGAGCGTGGATAGTTGTTCGTCTCTGTGTGCCCTGCGATTGGCTGGCAACGAATTCAGGGTGTCCCCCGCCTACTGCCCGAAGACAGCTGGGATAGGCTCCGGCACCCCCCGCGACCCTAGTGAGGATAAAGCGGTTCGGAAAATGGATGGATGGATGAATTGCAACACCATTATTTCTTGTTGTGTAATGTATGGCGCAGCATCCCTTTACAATAATCCTTCCTCTATCGTGATGGGCATGCAATTTCAAATCTAAGTGAAAGCCAAACTTCAAGCGCCTCATGCGAAATCTCTCTTTAGTGCGGATGAAAGGCGGTTGTTTTGTTCTGATCTTTTGGTCTTCTGTGTGTTGTTTTGCACCACTTTATCCTCAAAAAAGAAGGCTCAACGAGGGCTTTGTTAAGAGAAGAGGAATGTGAGAAGACTTTACTCTCGGGGTTACGGGAAATCATTCAGAGTCGTAATGTGGCGCACCAGCAATTGGGCCAAATTTGAATATTTTCCTTCCTGTGTGATCCAAGTCAGCAAAAGTCCCGACTTTTTCTCAGAAAAATTATCCTCTGTGATTTTCCTGTGGGCTGTGATGAGAAGTGATTTTTTTTTTTCCCTCTCTCTTTTTTTCCCTTGCTTCTGTGATCTGCTTGGAAAGCTGGCTGGGCAACCACCGTGATTGCCAAACCTGTTCAGAATTGAACCTTGTGTGGGTTTGTGTGTGTGCGTGTGTGTGTGTGTGTGTGTGTGTGTGTGTGTGTGGTCAACACAGAGTTGGGCCAAGCCTTGGACTGTGTGTTTGTGATGTAGCCAATCAGGAAACAAACGACATCCCCCCTGTTAGCACACACAGAGGATCAACCATTTGTGTTGAGTCTCTGTTTTAACCTGTTTGCTGAGTCACTCACCAAAATAAAAGACTTCCTTGCCCTTTGCTGGGTCACCAATTGTGGTCCTGCTACACTGCAGATATCGTTCTTAAAGCTATCTATCCTGTCAAGGCAATAATGAGTTCTGACGAAAAGGCATACCGACACGACGCAATAACAAAATATCCAAAATGTCTTCATAACAGTCTAAAGGAGTTGGAGGAGATGAATGACGAATAAGGCTGCGTTCTCCCTGCAGATCAGTTCCACTTATTTTTCCGATTTCCAACACGTATCTGATTTATTTTTGTATTTTTTTTCATCAGGTGTGAAAAGTACATTTCTGATTTCTTACAAATCCGATCTGGGCTTCTTTCATATGTGGACATAAATCGCACGTTTCCAATGTGCTTTGTCAAATACAGGTTAGTTGTCTTTAAGGACAATGCATTTTTATTAAATATTGCCATCCATTTTATTTTGTATACATTTTAATGGAATTATTATTATTATTATTATTATCATCACTTCCTGTATCAAGTGCAATGGTCAGTTGTGTCGGCAGACAAGCCAAGACTCCATTTCTGAAGATGATCGTGTCGTTTGATTGTTGCACGTCTTCTGAGGTCCATTTGTATTCACACCTGTGGTCCAAATTCTCGGAATCCCTTGAACAAGAAATCCAAATTCTGTTGTAGTGTAGTAACGGGACAAGAGAGGAGAGAAGATCGTTGATGATCACGGGTCGATAACCACTTTATAGCTCGGTAACTTTGCCTGTTTTCATGAGATGGAGTCCAGTGTCAAGTCAGTCTGTTAATACCAGATTGGATTTGATTGCAATCTGCTGACAGCGCAGCCCATGACACACCTGAAAAAGCTTGTAGCTCTATCCTGAATGCATTAATGCTGACAGTGGAGTCACAGGCGGTCGGACGCGCCCTTGGCCGCAGTGATCTCAGCCTCCCCCTGAACGGTGACCGGCACCGGCAGCGCTGCCCTGGCTGGAAATGGACTGCAAGTGAAAAGGCCTATTAGAGAAGCTAAAACAAACAAACAAATGTGGCGAAGCAGAAGATGACAGCTTGGCACAGCCAGCGTATTATCTCTTTAACCTTTTGTCCTTTGCTCACTCTGCTTCTCTCTTTTCCAGCTGCTCAGATGAATGTGATTCTTTGGAAGCCTGAAACTCAAGTCATAATATTTCCAAATTATTATGCAAAGGAATATTTTTCGCCGATTGACACTCGGCCTAATTTTCAAGTCCTCGGAGGTTAGAAAATATGTTGACTGTTTTTGAACAAATCTTCCAATGGTAATGAGCATTTCAAAACCACTGTTCCAAATGCTTAGGACCAACAGAGGTTCGAGCCATTTTATGTCTTGTACAGAAATGGCAACATTTGGAGCTCATATGTGCTGAAATCAAAAGCAGTTTGATGAACCCAAAAAAACGAATTCAGGGAAGAGGAAGACTATAGAGACAAAATAAAATAAAATACGAGTTGAACATTCAAACCCCACACAGGCAAGCCAGAAAATGACTACTCACGATATTCTGGAAATGTCCAAACGTTCTGCTGTAGTTGTGTTTTTAAAGCCGTCCAACTGATATGTTCTTTGCTCCTTCTAGAGACGCTTTAAAATTTCAGTTTACAATGTCCACTACCTACAGTATTTAAAATGGTAACTTTCTCTCCAGTTGGTTGAATTTACTTCCTTGCACAATGCAAAGTTGCCCAATTGAGAAGAGTTGTATAGGTGCGGAGAAAGGGAATGAAGCAACGTAGCACGGCCATCGAGACAGCTTTACGACAGCAGTGACAAAAAAAGCGGTGAATGGAAGTAATGGCCTTTGCTTGTTGTAAAGGGGTTGAGGCTGAAAAAGCAGAGGCAACATCCTCTTGCTTTATTCTGATGTAAATTCTTTTGGGGAGGATGATTGTGAAAAGTAAGCTTAACATTGCAGTCTTACAATGGATTGGACAAAAGCTGCAGTGTGCTTGAGTTCTCTTATTGTCATCAACACTGTTGATGGCTCTGTTAGTGTTTTTTGTCATACCAGTTCAGTTCTCTTAAAAGGAGAAGACAATTATGTAAAATGTTTAAAAATACCATTGTTTAATCCCTTTCATCTTTTTGTTCTGTTCTTCAAAGCAAAGACAGGGATCAGGCACAAAGACGCATAATTGTTCACGTAACCATTATTTTTATGAACATGAAATGCAGTGAGCGACTGCTTGAAGTCTGGAGTCCATCCTGACTTGCAAACACCTTCACTTGCGGTTAGTGGGGTTTACCACCTCCACCTTTCTCTGTATGAGATGAAAAACACGCTTCTGTGGTTGAGATCATGTCACTGACTTTTTCACTGAAGAACATTTGATTATGGGTATTCAATTCCAAAAATCTCAAGGTGCTTTCACGCTATGTTTAGAGTTGTCATCCACCTGCACAGTGAAAATGCCGTCCTCTCTTGTTTTTGTAGCACTTGGCAACTCATTTTCGAACTGCTATCAGTGCACCAGTTAGCCTGTTCAATTAGCAGTCATGCTGTAGATGCTCATCCCATAAAAGACTGACTTTCGATGATGAACTATTCCATCGCAGACTCTCACTCTCCATATCATTCTGATGCAAGATGGATGACTTTGTTTTCACCTGTACGGCCTATCTGAGTTTGGCGCCTTGGAGCCATGGTGTTGTGTTGCTGTAAACCCGCTGTATTTGCGTTCATGAAGATGTCTCTTGATTGGATTTTTTTACACTGATACCGCTACCTTCTCCAGGATTTTGACATCATGCACTTGTGTGTTTTGAGATCTTCCGGGACTTTCAGGTGGAACATTTTTCAATGTTTCCTCTCTTTTCAATAAGCTGTCAATTTAGCCATCCGGCTATCAATTTGTTTTTCCAATCCAACGAAGACCTAATTCACTTGCATCGAGATTAATTCGATTTTACATTATTATAGTATTACCTTCTTTTGTTTTCATCTGAAGTAACATTGAAATTAACCCAATATACCCCGTGTGACTAAATTGTCTCAATAATGTTGACACTGGAGGTTGTATCCATATAATAGTAAGAAAAATAATCAAATGCCATTTGTTCACCTTAAAATCAAACTTTTTTTTCCTAACTGAAATTTGACCCATGCCTTCTACAAATCTTTTTTTTTTTTTTTACAGTGAGTGTTGAATAAAAGAAAAGGCTGGTAATTATGGGAATCTTGAAACTGTGAAAGTGTGCATGCCATAACGGTATTTGAGGGGAGGCTTTAAACAGTGTTGAGAACAGTATGTTTCCAACACTGCATTTGCACAACTTCAAACAGAAACATGTACCTGCTCTTCTTTGAAAAGTTATGGAGCTATCTTAAAGCAGTGAAAAAGTAAGACAGCATTCGAACAATCATATATATGAAGGAACAAAAGTCAAATAGAGGTCAAAAATTGTCTTGCCTGAGTTAAGATTTCATTAGTTAATAGCCCATTTATCAAACTCATACAGACGAGCCATGCATTTTACAGAACATGTTGTTCAAATTTTGCTATAGACAATTATTATGAGGATATTCTTGGCCCATGTCAAAATTGATAGATACTTTGTGAAACCTAAAGGTCTAGACCTCAGCTCAGTCCCATCTCAGTTTCAAATCAATTGCCTTGGTGTTAAAAAGGCAAAATCCCCGAAATTGTTACAGTTCAAATATTTCTGGACTCAAGGTTAACCTCTTCAGTTGGCGGTGTTCATAAAACAAGCTTTGAGAGGGCCACTGGAGCTGCAACAGGCCACGAAGCACAACTCTGAGCATCAAATTGGCTTTCTCAGTTGACATCCTCCTGGCAAATGACACTGGAGACTGCGTGTGTCTAGTTTGATTGGATTTTAACTGCAGCATTTGATACGGTGGATCACAGTATTCTGTTGACTCATGCGGTAGCACTCTTGAGTGGCTTAGGTCCTATTTAGCTGACAGAACCTTTTGTGTTAGCCTTGGCTGCTCTGAGTTACGTACTGCCCCTCTGTCATGTGGTGTTCCACAGGGCTCAATCCTGGGGCCTCCGCTGTTTTCACTGTACCTGCTCCCATTGGGTTCCATCTTAAGGAAACATGGTATTTTCTTCCACTGCTATGCAGATGATTGTCAGATCTATGTCCCACTGAGCAAAAAAGACACTTTCTTATTAAGGCCACTTTTAATGCTGCCTGGAGGAAATCAAAACCTGGATGGCACAAAATTTCTGGAATTTCAATGACAAGAAAACAGAAATGATACTGTTTGGTCCCAGTGGCCCTTGTACATCCCATCCTGTAGACTTGGGCCCCCTGTCTCCTTATCTTAAGTCAACAGTCTCAAACTTGGGTCTTAAACTGGTCAGTGATTTTAAACTTGACCGGCAAATTGGTGACGTTGTTAAATCCAGCGTCTTTCATCTTAGACAGCTGGCCAAAGTAAAACCTCTCCTCTCTCAAGACCACTTTGAGACAGTAATTCATGCCTTCATCACATCCCGGCTCGATTACTGCAATGCCCTTTACTTTGGAGTCAACCAATCCTCCATTAAGCGCCTCCAGCTGGTCCAGAATGCCACTGCTCGCCTCTTGACTGGTACTCGTAAGAGGGAGCACATAACTCCTACTCTGGAAATTCCTTGACTGGCTCCCTATACATTTTAGAGTTCTCTTTAAGAACTCATAGATGACTTCGCACCACCTTACCTCTCTGAGCTCATCCACCCTTACACATCTGCCCGGCGCGTCAGGTCTGCAGACCAGACATTATTAGAAATACCAAGAACTAAACGGAGGCTCAGCCTTTTCCATTTCTGGTCCCTCTCTCTGGAATGACCTCCCCCTGAACATTCGGCAAGGCCCCTCGCTGCCCATCTTTAAAACCCGCCTCAAAACTCACTTGTATTCGTTGTCATTTGACTCAGCATGACCCAGACTTGATCTTAGTTTTACTCTTTGGGGCTTTCTACCATTTTTATTACTGATTTATTGCTTTATTGTTGGATATATGATAGTTGCTCCATGTACAGCACTTTGTATGCAGCGATGGCTGTTTGAAAGTGCTCTATAAATACAGTTGAGTTGAGTTGAATAATCACAGTGTTGCATTAATTGCGTCGATTACATCCAATGTGAGTGCGCAATTTTGTTTTAAAGCTACACGTATGTAAGACGAAGGAAACCGTCCTTCCTCCTGTAAAAATGTTTTCCGCACCCCCAGAAAGGGCAATGTCACGTAGGATTTTATGGCCATCGTGTTCAGAGTTTGATGGGGTGTGCAATCAGGCCGGGGTGACCTTTTGAGGTGTGCCTACAGCTGTGCCCCCAGGCTGCTGTCAGGCTACGGTTGGCCCTCACTGACCTCTCGGTGCACAGCGGCACCTTCCCACGATGGTGTCTGCGGGCTGTCACACCTTGGCAAGTCTCAGCTTGATAGAACTGTCCGAGAGACCTACTGCCACACTCAATATAAAACAACTGGTGCCCTTACTATGTGTGCTACTGTAGAATTGATGGTACTTTTGAACAGAGAGGAAATGAGTGCAACTTGACCGACTTTGCATTTCAAATTTCCGGCCCTAAACCCTTCACCACATAGAAGACAAAGTGCAAAGTGTTGGTAGAAAATAATCTCAGGCAAAGCTCTTGTGTGGATCTATCTGCATCACTGGTCCACTTAATGTCTGCCCAATGACCAGACAAAATCGATGTAAAGTCTATGTGCAAACCAGCCGTAAACAACTGTGAAAAAAGAGAAAAGAAAAAAGGCTTGGTTTTCATTCGTTGGTTTTCTACCAAGTATTTTTACTGCCGCACTATTCTTTGTGTGCAACACTATCATTCATCCTCCAGCATGATTTTAACTGGCATTCAAACAATGGTTCATTTTATGATTGGGGCCTAAGCATAAGGTTGGTGCAACTGGCCTCTTGGAATCTGTGTGCGACATTAGTATTCCTCCTTTTAGCGATGCAAAGAATGAATGGACCAAGGTTATTATAGTTTACAACAAAATAACGAACTATCCATCCATTTTCTAATCCGCTTATCCTCACAAGAGTCACGGGGATGGTATCCCGGCTGTCTTCGGGTAGTAGGCGAGGTTGATCCTTAACTAGTTGCCAGCCAATCGCAGGGTACAAATTGACGAATAACCATCCGCGCTGGCACTCACACCGAGGGACAATTTAGAGTGTTCCATGAACCTGCCACGCATGTTTTTGGAATGTGGGAGGAAACCGTAGTACCCGGAGAAAACCCACGCAGGCACGGGGAGAATATGCAAACACCTCAGAGGAAGGCTAGAGCAACCATACAGAAGAAGGAAGGTCAAAGAAATGTTTCATTGTTTAAAAACAATTTTGTTTACTTTTGACAATACTTCTTGCACTGGACAAAAGACTGCAGATTAAAACAAACTGAATTCAAAAAGTAAAAGTCAAAACTAAATAATAACGGTGAACACAATCTCATCCAGTCTGTGTCGCTTTCAGTAATCCATGCTATGATAATTCATTGCGTCAATTCACCCTGAGTGAATGGCATTCTTGTTTTTTTTGTTTTTTTTCAGGCCTTTCTCCTTAACTGTCCAAGGCTTTTGAAGAAAGAAGTAGAAGAAGAAAAAAGAAGAAGAAGAGCTGACTTGCCTCACTTATGGAGGTTATACATTCACAGTGTAAGCCAAGTCAAAAATGTTTCATCTTTAAACTGTGTTCAGTGTGCCCTTGTTCTCATGTTGCAAACGTCACATGACCAAACCCAGAAAACAGAAGAGCCGTGGCATCCACAATGCAAGACGAAAAGCATTTTGAAATCAATTCCAGTCGACAGCAGAGATCAGTGTAATGTGACAGCGCCTTGAGCTGGCTGAACACGAGTCAATTTATCTTCTTAATTCTTAATTCTTATTCCACCAATGTAATATTAATCAGAGCAGTGCGTTTACACAAGTTGGGGCACATAGAACATCGTAGTGCAAAGACATCTTTTGACTTGAACATAAAAAAATGTGGGAAGAAAATAGTAAAATAGGAAGCTACTTTTGTGGTCAACTGGTACGCGCGTCACCCTCACAGTGCACAGGTACACGGTTCGATTCCGGCTCCGGCATTCCTGTGTGGAGTTTGCGTGTGCCCTCCCACATCCCAAAAACGTGTGGGAGCATTCTAAATTGTCCCTAGGTGTCAGTGTGAGCACGGCTGGTTTTTCGTCTCTGTGTGCCCTGCAATTGGCTGGGAACCCACAACGACAGCTGGGATAGATAACTGGATCAAAAAATGGATGGATCGAAGTTACTTTTCAAATGTGCAAAAAAACAAAAAATTGCAATAAACACAACCACACTGGCACCTAATGCCTTCACCAAAGTTTGTTTTGAGCTGTCCTCACTCTGCAGCTTGTTCCATGTTCACGTGTGTACATACCGTATCTATTTCCCTTGCCGAGACATAGATGGATCCCCTATGTTGCATAGCTCGACCCTTGCGTGTCGGCCAGTATTCATTTTGTCAGCCCCGCCACCACAAAGCAGCCAGCAGCGCATACATACACTGTGCGGGAGTCTTGGGTCGGGGGCCTGAGGTGGCGCACTGGGCTTCACGCTGCAACAATAGATTCTTGTTAACGCCACCGTGTTGGAGCCAAAAGTGAAGACAAGCTTCTGTAAAGGACAAAAGGCTATGAATTGATTTACGAGTCTTCATGGGGCTGTAATGTGTGCCTTTAACGAGGAATCAATGGGCGAGAAAAAATGCCACCAGCAGCGCTTTATGTCCGCTTTTGTCTCATCTGGAATGTAATTAATTTGAAATTCTTTTTGAGCAGAGAAGGTGAAGAGCGTCCTCACTCCCCTCAGCAGTGAATGTCACCGATGTGATGACATTCTTTCGAAATAGCACAATGAACATTTTTCTGCTTTTCTGTGGTGAAAAAACGAATACAAAGGTGAGAGATTTTTTTCTTTTTTGCTCGTGAATATGAGCTGAGAGGAAAATGATGAACTCTACCTTGAGATGCTTCACACGGCGCGCAGTCTCCTCTTTTCAAGAGGTGTTACCTGACCTCATTTATATTTAAATATCGGTCAGGATGATCTTCATTTAATTTTAACCATACTTGGAGGAAAAGAGGTTTATAATTGGGGCTTTACCACAGCCAAAAATACGTTTGTTTTTTTGTTTCCCCCAGACTAGTATTCCATGGTCCAAAACTACTTTTTGCATTTTTAATGTGTTGGTTCTGTTTCACTTTCAGGTCAGAAAATGTTGCAGTTTTTTTCCTGACGGTATGATGGAATTTATCATGCATGTTGATGCTCGGTCTAAAACGAAAAAGACGGTTATAAATAAAAACCGCATAGTTTTTCATCAGTGCAACAGCGGGGGCTCACATAGGACCACGCACTTCCTAACCAGATACATGACAAAAAATTTTAATATGGACAAAATATGTAGATAGGTGTTCTTTACATCTATCTATCTATCTATCTATCTATCTATCTATCTATCTATCTATCTATCTATCTATCTATCTATCTATCTATCTATCTATCTATCTATCTATCTATCTATCTGTCTATCTATCTATCTATCTATCTATAATTCAATCCAATTCCCAATCTCATTTGTAGCCAGCCACATTCCGTGCCTCTCGGTGTACTCCCAATGCTTTTTCATATCCTGAAGTGTAATAAGATCAGCTTCAGTGAAGCCGTTTATACCTTTGGAATGTCATTTCGTCATTTGTTGACTAAAAAGAACATCTCAACGCAGGGTTGTGCCCTGGTTACAGGATCACTTTGTACATTGAATTAGTTGCAAAGCGCGAAGTGAATATTCAATTGAAAAGCATTAGCTCCTGGAAAGTAGTTTGGTTTCATGTACTCTTTGATCAGGGTCTCGTAACTTGGTGAACCGGGCTTTCGTTGCTGCATTCAAGGGGGTTTCCAGTCATGGGGATGCTCGTCATGTCTAAGTTTGCCTGTGAATATTCTCTTTCATTCAGGTCATTTCATTCTCATCAGCGAAAGCCTGCTCCCACACAGAATTTTGACACAACTTGGCCAAATGGGAAAACTTTGTCTTTTTTAAAAAAAATGTTATTCTCTTGGTTCTGTTTGGTGGCAGCCTTCAATGTTTGAAATTAATCACAGACCTCTTGGTGTGCAGTGTTTTAATTCCCTGCCCTCCATCCACTTTAATTGCATGGTCTGAAAAGTTGTTCCACATCATTTAGTGGCACTCCCTCGAATGGTGATGCTTTGAACGTCTTCCTTAAAATCTCCATTTCATCTTTTTTAATTACATGCATTTTCAGCTCCACTCTGACACATTTCAAGGTTAACATTTTCACAACAGAACTGACTTCCAAGCTGTTGCTTCATTTTGTTGAACGAAATCCTGCAATATGCACACATTTGACAACACCTTTCGAGTGGTCGTCACAGATTGGAACGTGTCAAAGCAGAGTACACTTAATACTCGCAACACATGTGAAATTCATCGCCAAAGATCACATGTACATATTTTTGGGAGGAACTCAAAATTAACCTTGTTAATTCCATCAAATATATTTGATGCATTTTCTGTTTCAAAATTGTAGCTTCCATAATTGTGCAGATTGATGCAAGCAAATGTAAATCAAGTTTCAAATGAGGCCACATTTGCTGTAAGTTTGGTTCCACCGATTTAAAAATCAAATAATACTACAACCATCTTACTGTACCTTTTTTATTGCTTAAGTTACAATTGCATTGGCCTTTGGAGGAGGCACAAAATGTAGTACTTGCTCTCAAAGGCCTTGATTTATTAAAGTGCGCAAGGTGCGCATTTGTCATTTCAGACAATATTTTGCGGCTTGGAAACATGGAGAGCTGGTTCTGAACCACAAACGGTTTCAGTTTTTGAATACGGCTGGATGGATGGCTGGTGCGGCTAAGGATGAGGAAAGAGGAGTGTCGGCACGCAGCACGGAGAATGTAAGCTGATCTTCGAACCAAGTGCACCCAGGAATGCGTCTCGCAAATGTGCAACATTGCCGTGAAGTTGATTTTGCGCGTTCCTGGCGGAGTTTCTGCATATATCGTGAATTAATTTATCATGCATTGAATACTGTAGTTAATCAACCCTTGGACAAATTTCAGTGTCTCAATTTGCATTAAACTAGGTTTACGGTTCCAAATTGCATTTAAGACTCGCGTCAGGGGTTCAAATGTGGATTTTAACCTAGCGTTCGAGTTTCAAATTTGGATTTTAAGTTAGGGTTTTAAACTAGGGTTAGGGTTTCAAATTGGGGTGCAGGTTTCAAACGGGGGCTTTAAACTGCGTTGAAGTTTCAAATTGGGGTTTAAGACTCGGGTTAGAGTTTCAAACTAGGAATATAAACTAGGGTGAGCATTTTAAATTCAGGTTCAAGACTCAGGTTAGGGTTTCACATTGGGGTTCAAGACTCGGGTTTGTGTTTCTAATATGGATTTTAAAGTGCACATCTGAAAGGCAGGTGCAAATAGCGTGAGGGGGCAGGGATCGCTTTTCCATTCGTGGAAATTTTTTTGAAAAGCATGGACAAAAATAGAAACCAAAATGATGGTGACATTTGGAGCTTCTGGATGATGTAAGGCCTGACATGGAGCCAGTCAAAAGGAGGAATCGCGCCGGATCACCTATGACTAAATTCTGCATTTTCTTGCCTCAATGGCATTTCACCGCAGGGGGGCAATTAGAACTGACCACTCCCAGAGCAGGTTTTCAGGGTCGCTGTCCCAAGTTTGAAATGCATTGTGAGGCTCGATGTACCGGTTAGTGAAATTATACAGAACTTTTTTACTGTGCAGTTGCTGGTTTGCCACACATTATTGGGGTATATGGGATATTTATTTAATTTACACATCAACACAAAACAACATAAGACAAATATCATGACATTCTTACATTCCTACCCCCAAACATCATGTAAACATCATCATCATTCATCTTCCGAACCGTCTCATCCTCACTAGGGTCGCGGGGGGTGCCGGAGCCTATCCCAGCTGTCTTCGGGCAGCAGGCGGGGGACACCCCGAATTGGTTGCCAGCCAATCGCAGGGCACACAGAGACAAACAACCATGCGCGCTCACACTCACACCTAGGGACAATTTAGAGTGTTCAATCAGCCTGCCATGCATGTTTTTGGAATGTGGGAGGAAACCGGAGTACCCGGAGAAAACCCACGCAGGCCCGGGGAGAACATGCAAACTCCACACAGGGAGGCCGGAGCTGGAATTGAACCCGGTACCTATGCACTGTGAAGCCGACGTGCTAACCACTGGACTACCGGGCCGCCCATCATGTAAACAAACACTAAATTAAGAAATAATACATTCCAATGTCCTACATATAATGCATGTCTTTACTGTTGTAAACTGACCAAAGTACACTTAAAAAAATAAAAATAAATAAAATTCGATTAGTCATGCCCTCGTATAAATGACCCAACCTTGGCTCGGTCCTTTTTGGATTCAACACTGGGCTTGCTATGTCACCCAATTTGTATTCATTTTAACCCAACACTTCCAAGAGTGCATTTCACTAACTCGTCGTGGTAGCGAATGGTCTGAAAGTCTACATCTAGATTCTAGAATTTGCTTTTCTAAAAATTGCAAGTATGCTTTTTCATATTGTTTAAATTGTGTGTTATGTAACTTAATATTGAAAGTGATGTAGAAATTAGCAACGACCTCTGATTTTAACTCCAGTCCAGGCAGCAATGTTGATTTGAGCCACGAGTAGAACAATACACTCACATTTGGTATCACCGCTCGCTACTTCCAGCTGTCTTTAGTTGGAATGCAACAATGATCTCTTTGGATTTTATTCATACGCTCTCTGCCTGACAGTGCTTTGTCATAGTACAGCCAAGGTGACTAATTGTGCACAAGCTGCACTTTCAAAAGACGGATCTGCTGTTAAAAGGTTTGTTTCTCGAACAAGGCGCTGAAAATAAACAACAATGTAACACTCGCAAGCTGCTCATCAACAATCAGGAAAGTGACCGTACTCGGTCATGACTCCGCATTAAGCATGTGTGGGCGGTGTCTGTAAATACAGCACATCAATGAAATGTTGTGAAATCTTATTTCTGTTCTGACAGTGTTTGTGTGGGTCTCCATCGGGTTTCTTTGACTGAATCTTCCTGCATTCCTCAAATTGAAGGTTGAAGGGGCAGTTACAATGGAGCCAAATGAACTGTACAAAAAGCAAGATCAACGTTGCTGCAGGGAACTGTATTTCACTTTTGAAGTCTTATAACCACTCGCAAACAGTTTGGGTGGTTTCAGTTGACCTGCGGCGGGTTACTTCAAATGTAATTGTTAGATCTCCTTCGTTTCAACTTTTGGCCGTGAGCAGACATACCGTATTTTCTGCACGATAAGGCGCACCTAAAAACATTGAATTTTCTCAAAGGCAGACAGTGCACCTTATAATTTGATGTGCCTTATATATGGATCAATATTTTGATTTCTTGGATGTCGTATTTTAAATGTTCTGTCAAGCGCTTTGTCACAGCTGTGGTGGTTGTCAAAGCTCTATATCAGGCATGTCCAGCTCCGGTCCACTCTCCTGCCTGTTTTCCAGCTCTCTCGGCTGCAACACACCTGATTCAGATGATCAGCTCATCAGCCAGCTCTGAAGCAGCATTAGAACGATCCAGATTATTTGAATCAGGTGTGTTGCTTCTGAGAGAGCTGGAAAACAGGCAGGACAGCGGCCCTTCAGGACCGAGTTTGGACACCCGTGCTCTATATAAATATAGCTGTATTGTATTGTATTGTATATTCCCTGTAGAGTAGCTCCATCTACTATAGTGTCATCTATTCTATGCGCCCTATATATGAAAAAAGTTTTAAAATAAGCCATTCATTAAAGTAGCGCCTTGTACTCCGAAGCACCTAATAGTGCGTAAAATACTGTAAAATTAACTACAAACTGAATGTAGAGCAATTACTGGGCCAAGACGGGCCCAGATTTGACTCTTTGTTTATTACCTGATTTAGGTGAGTGACATCCTGACCAATCGGTTGGACTTTTATCGAATGATGATGCAACAGTTGTGAAAATCCAGGCAATCTCGTTACATTCTGCCAGACCGCAGGACGTAGCATAAACACAGTGAGTGAATGGAGTTGCGGATGACTTTAAAACACCAGCGGGACACTTTTTAATGTGCAATCAGTGCTGAAAATAAATGGATGTGTTCATTCCAAGGTTGCTGAGATGGTGATTTGCTTTTCCCTACATTTTAAAAGTTACTCGAATGGAAATTTACCAGATTAGTCTGATACTGTATATGTGCACGGGCGTGTGGCTCATAATAATAATAATAATAATACATTTTATTTGAAAGCGCTTTTCATCATACTCAAAGACGCTTTACATGAGCTTAAAACAGGATAAAAATGTGCATTTAAAAACAAGCATACATAATTTACAAAAACACATTTAGATGAACAAATGGCAAAAAATGGGTAAAAGAGATTAAGAGGTGTTAAAAGCATTGCGGAACAGGTGAGTTTTAAGAGATGATTTGAAGGATTGTAGGTCAGTACAGTTGCGGAGGTGTTGTGGTAGAGCGTTCCAGAGGGTGGGGGCGGCAACAGAGAAGGCTCGGTCCCCCCAGGTTTTGAGCTTGGTCACGGGGATGGCGAGGAGGTTTGTGTTTGAGGAGCGGAGGTTGCGGGAAGGAGTGTATTGGTAAAGAAGATCGGAAAGGTAGGAGGGGGCCTGCTTGTGAAGGGCTTTATAGGTGAGTAGGAGGAGTTTATATTGAATACGCTGGGGAACGGGGAGCCAGTGGAGGTTTTTAAGGACGGGGGTGATGTGATCACGAGTGCGGGTGTGGGTGAGTAGGCGGGCGGCAGCATTCTGGATGTACTGTAGTTTATTGAGGAGTTTGGAGGTTGTACCGTAGAGGATGCTATTGCAGTAGTCAAGGCGGGAGGTGATGAAGGCGTGGATGAGGGTTTGAGCAGCGTTGAAAGAAAGAGAGCGGCGGAGACGAGAAATGTTTTTGAGGTGGAAGAAAGCAGTTTTGGTGATTTGGGTGATGTGTTGGTCGAAAGAGAGGTTATTATCAAAAAGGACACCAAGGTTGCGACAGTGAGAGGAGGGGAACAGGGTGCAGTTGTCAATAGTGAGGTTAAAGTTGGAGGCTGTTTGGGTGAGGGACCGAGGACCGATTATTAGCAGTTGAGATTTAGTGCAGTTAAGAGTGAGAAAGTTTGTTTGCATCCAGGATTTGATGTCTGAAAGACAGTTAGACAGGGTGGAGTGGGTTGTAGGGGTAAATGATTTGGTGGATATGTACAATTGGATGTCATCAGCGTAGCAGTGGAACTGGAGACCATGATGGCGAATGATTTGGCCGATGGGTAGAAGGTAGAGAATGAAGAGAAGAGGACCAAGCACAGAACCCTGGGGGACACCTTGGGACAGTGGGGCAGTGTAGGAAGAGCAGTTGTTGATGTGTATGAATTGTTTCCTGTCTGTGAGATATGAGTGAAGCCAGGTGAGGACTTTGTCAGTGATGTTTAGGGATTGCAGGCGAGAGAGTAGGATGGAGTGGTTGATGGTGTCGAAGGCAGCTGTAAGGTCAAGAAGGATGAGGATGGAGAGTAGGCCGGAGTCAGAGGCAAGGATGAGGTCATTGGTGATTTTGAGGAGGGCTGTTTCAGTGCTGTGTTGTGTGCGGAATCCAGATTGAAATTGTTCGAAAAGTTGGTTATTGTCTAGGTAGGTTTTAATTTGAGATGCGACAACACGTTCTATGACTTTGGACAGAAAGGGGAGGTTGGAGATGGGTCGAAAGTTGCTCATGATGTCAGGGTTGAGTCCGGGTTTTTTGATGATGGGGGTTACAGCAGCCAGTTTGAGTGAGGAGGGGACATAGGCAAGGTTGAGGGAGGAGTTGACAATGTTCATGACGAGGTGGGAGATGGTGGGAAAGCAGAGCTTGACGAAGGTAGATGGAATGGGATCCAGTGTGCAGGTGGAGGAATTCATTGTTGAGATGATATTGGTGAGTTTGGCTATGGAGACAGGTGTGAATTCAGAGAGAGGTGAAGTAGTTGGAGTGATGGATGCTGGTAGTAAGGGAGGGGGGACGGGAGAGGTGGTGAGTGAACTGTAGAGGATGTCGATTTTGGATTGAAAGTAGGAGAGGAATGAATTGCATTTATCAACGGTAAATGAGGTTGAAATATTGTCGCTGGGTTTGAGGAGTTTGTTGACGGTGGAGAAGAGAGCCTTTTGGTTGTTGGAGTCAGTGTGGATGAGGTTGGAGTAGTAGGTGGAACGGCTGGAGTCGAGTGCGGTCTTGTACAACTGAAGGTGATCGGTGTAGGCGAGGAGGTGAACGGTTAAACCAGATTTTTTATAGAGTCTTTCTAGCTGGCGTTTTCGGGTTTTAAGTTTGCGGAGTTCTGGGGTGTACCAGGGGGCTGAGTGAGTGAAGGAGACAGATTTGGTTTTGATGGGGGCGAGTTGATTAAGACAGGAGGAGAGAGTGCTGTTGTAGTGGTTGGTGAGAACAGTGGGGTCATGGGACAGTGGAGGAGGTAGTATGGACAGGTGGTTGAGGACAGAGGTAGAAAAGTCAGTTGGGGAGATGGATTTGAGGTTCCTGAATGATATGGTGCGCTTTTCCTTGGGAAGGGGGTAGGGAGGTGGAGGTTCAGAGTGATAGCCAGATGATCGGAGATGTTGAGGTTGGTGCTAGAGAGTTTTTCAATGGTGAGACCGGTGGAACAGACCAAGTCCAGAGTGTGACCGTGGGTGTGGGTGGGGAAGTTGACATGTTGAGTGAAGTTAAGGCAGTCCAAAAGGTCCAGAAATTCAGAGGCATGTTTGCAGTAGGTGTTATCAATATGGAAGTTAAAGTCGCCAAGAAGCAGAGTGAAAGGTGAAATAGGTAAGAGCTGTGTGACAAAATCGGAGAAGTCTGAAAAAAATGATGGGTTAAATTTCGGGGGACGGTAAATGACAGCAATGACCAAGGGGGAGGGACCAGGGAATTTGAAGGTGATATGTTCAAAGGACTCAGTGGGTGAGGTGGATATAGTGCTGATTTTAAACTCTGTTTTGTGGACTGATGCCACCCCCACCACCTCGGCTAGTGAGGCGGGGCTTGTCGATGTAGGTGTAACCAGGTGGGGTGGCTTGGTTGAGTGAGAAGTAGTCCAGGTGTTTGTGCCAAGTTTCGGTGATAAAGAGGAAGTCCAGGTTATTGTCAGTTATGAATTCGTGTAAAACGAGTGCTTTGTTATTGAGTGAGCGGGTGTTAAATAGAGCCAGTTTGAGGATTTTGTGATGTCTGGGTAACAGTGAGGATTGGGGGAGTGGGCGGAGATTGGTGCTTGACATTTTAAAATATTTTCTCTTGTTATTGTAGTAGTGAGGGTGTCTGGCTGTGATGATGGATTGAATGGGGTAAATGGCAGCAGGATGAGACAGTGACAACTGGGGCCTGTAGGGGGACTATGGCAAGTGGAAGTGCTGTGTGTTGTTAATGTGGAGGAAGGGGAAGGTGGAGGTGTGTGATTTGCGACTAGTCAGCTTGTGGAGTGGTGGACAGCATGCTGGAGATTTGCTGCCAGTATTCTGCTGCCAAGTTTGTTGGGGTGAAAACCGTCCGCCTTTAAAAGGGATGGACGGCGCCAAAATGTATTAAAATTGTCAATAAAGCCCACGTTGTGTGTCCTGCAGGCAGTTTGGAGCCAGGTGTGGAGGCTAAGAATGCGGCTGAAAATGCCCATGCCACGATGCGGAGAGAGTGGGCCGCTGATGAAAATTGTTTTCCCGGTCGTGTTGAGGAACTGAAGAAGTTTGTTGAAGTGACCTTTGGTGATTTCTGACTGCCGGTGGGTGGGATGCATCAACGCAGCCAACATGTACAATAATTCTATGGACAGATGGTGGAGTGAATGAAGCAGGCTGGGGAGTTTTGCGAGGATGATGGGAACAGTGGCTCCGGGGAAGCAGTGTGTTGTTGCGTTGAAGAACGGAGGTTCGGGTTATGGAGTCGCCAACAATCAGGGTGGTGGGAGGAAAAAGGGGGCGAAGTGGGCAGGCAGGGGTGGGTGAAGGCAGAGTGGGTCTTGGCGTAGGTTTAGTCAGTGGCGGTGAAGTGGAGGGGGAAGTGCACAGGAGACCAGGGACACTGCGCTGCGGGGCCGGAGTGAGCTGAGGGATAGAGCGGCGGTGAGCAATGGAGGAGAAGGGGTGGACAGGATTATCTGAAGAAGGGATCTGAGTGGAGGGTTCATTTTGGACTGTGTGGTGAATGGTGAAGAAGTTGTCGGCACTCCAGCAAGAGGAGGGAAATCACGAAGATTGAGGATGTCAAAGGTGTTTCTCAGCTGGATATTGGACCGCAGGGGGTGGTTAGGATATGTGTCTTTCCCACTGCGCGAACCAGGGACCCGGACACAGCTCGTGGTGGGGTGGAGCTGGACCTGGGCTTGGCACCAAGTCGTGTCCAGGTGTCATCTGGATCGGCAAGTGGCAGGGAGCTTTCAGGTGCGGGGTCGGGAGTGGTGGCCTTGTCACTTGCGGGAGAAGCAGCGGTTTTGGCGGCGCAGCTGTGTCGGTGAAAGATGGAGACTCTGGTTGTCCAGGACCAAAGATGATTGTGTCCATCTGCAGCTCAGCATCATGGATATGGTGGAGAGTGGAGATTCTCTGCTCCAGTTCAGCAATCTTCTCAGCAAGAAGGATGCAGCTGCTGCAGCCGGTCGGAGAGACAAGAGGAGGCATGCGTAGAGTGTGGTGTAGATCGACTGGTGTTTGGCTAGCAGCGGGTGTTTAGCTAGCGGCGGGTAGTTTAGCTAACAGCAGGTTTGGCTAGCAGCAGACCGTTTGGCTGGCAGCAGGTCTTTGGCTTCCACCGCTGAGAAAGTGGTTCGTGCTCTCTCTCGCCGTTCGCCGTCGCTTGGTAGCTCGCTAGCTGGTGCTTTCTCTCGCCGATTCGTCGTCGCTCGTTAGCTCGCTAGCTGGTGCTCTCTCTCGCCGTTCGCCGCTGCTCTTTAGCTCGCGAGCTGGTGCTCTCTCTCGCCGTTCGCTTCCACCGCTGAGAAAGCTGGTCCGTGCTCTCTCTCGCCGTTCGCCGTACTGTATTAAAAACCAGACAAATGGAGATTCTTTTTTCAATGTTTGATTCATCGGTCCCAAAATTTGTCATGTAAATGAATTGACAAATCACTCTGTTGCATGACCCGTTTGAATTGGTTAGTGTGCCACTTTTTCACAGCAAAACGCCCCTGATTGATGAGAACAGAGCTTCTAGCCTGCCCTGATTCAGATGTGTGTTTTGACAGCTCTTTGAGCTGTTTGACAACGTTCTCTGTTCTTTTTCTTGTTCCCCCCCCCCACACACACACACACAAAAGGGTGGATCTCCATTAATATAATAGACACACACAGACACACCTGCAGCTCTGTAATTTTTCCACTCTTGCTACGTACCAGTTAGAGTCATGCCAGCCATCCAGCTAAATCATCCGGGCATGTGCGGTCGGAAATAAGTTTCTCTATTTTGGGCAATCTCCTAACAAGCAGACAGGGCTATACAGGGGAGCAGCCTATATGTCGAGGCTGGCAACACGCAAAGCTCGGAGACAGAATAGCCCGTGTGGCTAACAACTATCAGTGGTACACACGCCCTCCGTTGCGAGGCCTGGTTTAGGCACCAACACTCCTGGGAGGACAGCAATCAATGAAACCCACAACCCTGGAAGAAATGTGTTGAGGCAAAACAGGCTTATTTCGAGTTAAACTGTCTTATCGGTGAGGTTGGAGCAGCTGGCTCAAAATGTCTCCCTGGAGAGCAAGGCAAGAGAGGAGGCTGAATTCACTGTAAGATTTTTTTTTTTTTTTTAGACGGGCGCCACACAATTGGGTACGTCATAATAATTGGCCAAATGATGGTTCCGAATGCACTCAAAGTGCAGTCTGCATGTGCCTCGTGTGCACATGCCAATTTGTGTTTAGTTTTTATCTCCTGACAACTTGTTTACTCACCGCTGTATTTGACGAATGTCGGCACGCTCTGACATTTACAACACCCCATTTTTAGTTGGCTCTATTTTTAACCACATGGCAAATTACAAGAGGGAAATTAAAGAAGGAGCTGCGCTTTTTGAAAATAGAAGTTAATTTAAAAGGACGGGACACACTTCAAGTAATGAAAAACGCTCAAACAAATAGCTTGATTTTGAAAATTCTGAATATATCATGTGGATTGGAAGATTGCAAAATGAGGATGGTCTAATGATCGCATGAAGTCCTGATAAGAGTTTTGTCGCACAAACGTTTTTTTTTTTCATAATTATAATTACTGTATATTTTTTTGTATTATTTCAACACATAAAGAGAATAATGGTCTCAAAACAAGCCCCTGTGGTACACTGTAGTGCATAGTGTAGTTGTTATATATTCATTCATACATTTTCCAAACCGCTTTATCCTCACTAGGGTCTCGGGGGGTGCTGGAGCCTTTCCCAGCTGTCGTCGTGCAGTAGGCGAGGGACACCCTGAACCGGTTGCCAGCCAATCGCAGGGCACACAGAGACAAACAACCATCCACACCCACACTCACACCTAGGGACAATTTAGAGTGTTTGTTGTTTATATATATATAAATGTCTATATATATATATATATATATATATATATATATATATATATATATATACAGTATATATATATATATATATATATTCATAAAATACAGTATATGTCACCATTTTCTGATCTTTTTCATGCCAGGTGTGTTCAGGATTGCCAGTATAATAAAGTGATGATTTTGTGACCAATAATCTACTCCAGCATTTCATTATATGAAATGGGAGATAATCGATAACATTAAGATCCATATCTGTATGAGCGCAAGATGAAGAAACGGATTTTGCGACACTAAGATCACCTTTGTCAAAAAAATTATTAACTTTTGGGGATGGATGACTGTGAAAGCAGGTAGTTCATATCCGGGAGGCGCACTTGTTTAGCCCCGTTTTAATTAAAGATACAGCTCAATATGCGTACGGTCAGCAGTTATCACTTCTCTGATACGATCTTTTAACTGAGATAGAAAGTAGTTTGAGGGTCATATGTCTTAATCAATCGTTGAATGGCAAGCTAGTGATTTGCTATTCTCATAACTGGTTTATTTGAAATTGATTGAAAATATGTATTGTGTAAATCTGGATTTCGGTGCACCTTAAAACAATGACCTCTGTGGTAAGTTTTCTCTTTTCTTTTCCTTTTTCACCTGCCTGGCATCTGAAGCAAACACTGGCGATTTGTTAATTGGATTGTCCCCCGCTGAGTTTTCTTCATGGATCAGAATTCTGCGGAACTGTATTGTCAGTCGCATCACATTTTTGGCCACTTATTACTGGACAGAGAACATAGGGCTCAATAAATAATTAGCAAATGCCAGACTCCTGGAAAGACAGCCGCCAAAGGCATTTTTAATGAGTCCAGGAACAAAGTTTATGGATTTGAAACACCACTCGGTATCAAATATGAACTGTGCACCGGAAAGAAAAAAAATCACCATGGGGGAGGACAAGTTGTGCCTTTAATATCAGCGTCACAGGATCATCAACATGGAAACTTGGTACACTTTCAGGTGGAGGCATGGCCATGGTTTGTAAGAAGACAGCTGACTATTAGGGTCGCGTCGTGGTCATATCGCATTTTCTGGATGTTAGAACTGAATATTTTATTTCATTCCAGGACAAGAAAGGATGTACAGTAGAGGTTGGTGACTTCCGGGTTGAGTGAACGCTGGCGCGACTGGCTGCCGCTGCTCACCCGCAATTCTTCTTTTTTTTTTTTAGCGTTTTTTTACGGTTTACTGTCGTTTCTACGGTTTACTCTCGTCATGGGAGAAACCCTACACTCCTGTCGCAATTCGTTGAGGTTTTGGACCGTCGGTCGTCACATGGTTGTCCTTGGTCGGGCTGTCGCGGCGTCCTGCCTGTTCGGCTGCCGGACGGGGCCCCGTGCCTTCTCCACCCCTCTGTCTCCGTGGTGGGGGTCGACGGGGCCTGTGTCTGGGCTATTCTGCTGTGGACCGTCTTGTCGCTCCTCTGTCTGCCCGTGGGGGGACTGCTGCGGTGCTCGGTGGCGGGGCTTCTTGGGCTCCGCTTCCGGTGGTCGGGCTACCCGCCTGCGCTGCACCGCTTCCCGGGCGTCGCTCCTCGTCCTTCCCGGAGGTGCATCCGCCACGGATCTCGTTGGGGCTTCCACCTCGATGGCTCCAGGGGCATCACCTCCTTTTGGTCGTCCTCCCACCGGCCACACAGAGACAACGGCAGAAACGGCGGCCGATCCGCGGACCATGGCGTGTTGGCCGGGCTGGCTGGGTCGGCTAGTGCTCCTCGCGACGGCGATGTTGCCGGCGTCAGCTATTTAAAATAGCTACTTAAAATCGCATATTCAGTTTAAATTCATCTCTCCTTTTATTATTTATAATTTTATCTGTGGTTTTATTGTTCTTGTTTTGATTGTAAAATGTCCTTGAGTGTTTTGAAAGGTGCTTATAAATGAAATGTATTATTATTATTATTATTATTTTATTGTTGTGAGTCTAGTATGTAATACTTTCTCCCATATTCCAAATACATTTCTCATAGGAATGCATGTGAGTGTAAATGGTTATTTGCCTGTATGTGCCTTACATTGCCTGGCAAAACAATTAATTCAAATCATCAATCTGTCATTTTTAGGGCTTCCGATTTGAATACTCTGCCATGGACTAGCGACGAGTCCATGGTGTACGCGGACTCTCGCCCCAAATGACAAACCTAATGAGGCTCGCAGTATAGAACATGGGTGGATAGCCAAAAGGCATTTTCTGGAAGGAGACTATGGCAAACTCCTAGCGAGGACTCTACATGTTATTTTTTGCAGCAGACTTTATATTATTCACGTCCATCCATCCACTTTCTATACTGCTGTCCTTAATAGGCTGGTGGTAATATTGTAGCAGGTGAGCTGCAGCCTACCCCAGCTGACTTGAGGAGAGAGGCAGGGTACACCTTGCACTCTTCGCCAGTCACTGATGTTGTATTCAAATATTCAACTTTTTTTTGTTGAATATTTCTTAGTTGTTTTAGTTTCATGCATTGATTTGACTCCTTCAGCCCCGCCCCGCCAAACTCATAAATATGTCTTTCCTTGGCATTCGAGTCCATAGAAGAGAGTTGTACTGGTCGCTGGCGCAAAGCCAAATAAGGCAAGTGTCCCATGTGCCGTGTCTTCAATAAGTGGAGACATATGGTTCACTTTTGGTAAAAATACGCCATTCCAGATCCATCGTGTTAGTATGTGCCCAGATTATGTCTAACGTACGGTGTGCTTGTGGCACGTCCGGCCGACCGCGGACCTTTTGGCTGTCATCCTCAATACAGAAGGTGCGACCGAGATGACATTCACGTCTTCGGTAATTATCAAGACTATGATGTGGGAACATTAATGATGTAGGAGGGCTCAGTGTGAGGTGAGTGGCTGCTTTCCAGGCTCTCATTACATGGCCATCCAAGCAGAGAGAAAGGCCGCTCTGCCACACCCGGCGTGGATTCTATACATTTTTCAGCTCTCAAAATGGTAACGCAATCAACTTTTTGGAGTTGTTGCAGTCGTTGATGGATTTGTGCAATGCGGTACATACAAGACAAATCGTTGAAATAATGTTTCCTATGGAAACTGATCACCATTTTTTTATTCACAGAGAAGTTAACTGCAGTATGAGGGGAACCACAATTAAAAACATGTAAAATTACTCAACATTTGAAGACACCTGACAGAAATGTAAAGCACAGAGAATAGGAAAGTATTTTCTTGGTAAAAATGAATTTGCGTGTGTAGTTTAGTCAATAATTCATTGCATTGATCATATTGTAGAAATCAGTCAGGTGCTTTTTTTGTGTGTACATTAAAATAAAGGCATCAACAGACAATGAACGTGGCACGGAAGGTTACAGTGTCAGGAGGCCGATTGGCTTAGAACAAGGCCTCTAACTCCCACAAACAATCATTGCTTGTTGAAAAGCTGACCGCTCCTCGCAAGAGTGAATAATTGTGCTTGCTAATTGTTGTAATGGCTTGAAAGCATTGGAACGTTTGACGACATTTCCAATGTATGGCCACAACAATTAAGGCGACCTTAAGCTTATACACTGCCTTCTAAACAGTCAGTAGTTGATCAACTCTAATTTATCTGCTCAGTGCATCGAAATAAATGTTGGATTAACACCGCAATGACATTCTAAAAGGGAATCAGAATGCCAAATTGGGAACTTTGAACTTGAGAGACTCGATTTTGCCCTCTTGTAACCAGAATGGACAAGATGTCTGATTATCTCTGATTAAAAATGATGAAGCACCTACTTGCCAAAGTCAATGAGTATTGATTGAGAGGAGCGCTGAATGTGTGGCTGGTGTGAGTTGATTCCAACAGGGCTTCAAATTTCTCATTTTAAATCAGAGAGGTGCTCATTGGCGAGGTGGAAATCATTAAAGCCATCCACTTCTCTCCTGTACAAGGATTATGGATCTCTGGGCTCTGTCCACTGCTCGCATGCTGAGCAGAGGCAGAGCTGCCAGTCAATGGGGACACAGAAGGGAGGCTTAACATGAAGCATCGAGAGAGATGGCGAAACGATGAGAATCTACATTATGTGACATGACAATGAAGGAAAACAGTTTCAAGAGAAATGTAGTTAGCATCTCTGTCATGTGCACAGGACGATTCCCAGGAGATAATTACCCGTTTGCATGCGGAATAAACTGCACCGTGACGTTGGGCCTCTTGTTGTCTCACTTCTACTGCCTCACGCACGCTTGGCAGGCTACTTGTCTTGCGCTCGCGATCGCACGTGCATGACTTCCTGTCTAATCAGGTGCGGTCTCCATGGAAACTTGAGCGAGCCGAATGTCACGCACAGCATCTTTGTCTCGTGACGCTCCTGGCAAGCGGTGAGACTGCGGGGATCTTGGCCTGTATGGATCATGTAGCTTTCAGTCTGGATGCTCGTACTGCAACGCGTACTCACTGACACGCATCGCTGGGGTGCGGGGTCCGAGTCCCTCTCTGTGGGGCTCTGACATAAATAAATGAATATGCAACATGATTAAATCGATGATTAATAGTCTAACGGTTATTATCGTTCAGATCTCTCACCACCTCTCTCGACACGTCAGCCTAGTTAGCAAACAAAGGTTTAACGCAACAAGTGTGGTTTCATTTTTTTTTTCCCCATAAAGACCCCAAGCCCTGCCCCCGCCCCCTCCCCAAAGAAATCCAGGAAGAAAGGAAAGCTGGAACATATTGCAGTATTACCAGTCTGACCAGGCTGTTGAATATATAAATATATAAATAGGCGAGGGACGGGTAAGTGACTAATAAGAATAAGAATAAGAAAACCTTTATTTGTCCCGCACTGGGGAAATTTGCAGTCTTCAGCAGCAGAATTGGAGGGGGAAGGGGGGTGGGGTAAAAAGAAAAACAAAGTATTGCATGCACAAATAAATGTTCCAGAACAAAATAGAGCTGTACACAGTACAGAATGCAAGATAAAAAAATACAAAATACAAAATATAAGGTGGCTGTGCTATTTACAATGTATGGATGGGTTGAGTCCGTTTTTTTCTTTCATGTGTGTTTATTGAGCAGCCTGACAGCAGTCGGTAAGAATGAGCGGCGATATCGCTCCTTCTTGCAGCGCGGGTGTAGTAGTCTCTGGCTGAAGGAGCTGCCCAGTGCTGTCAGGGTGGGCTGGAGGGGGTGGGAGGGACTGCCCATCATAGCTTTTAGTTTTGATAGCATCCTCCTGCTGCCCACCTCCTCCACAGTGTCCAGGGAGCAGCCCAGGACAGAACTGGCCCTCCTGACCAGTCGCTCCAGTCTGTTTCTGTCCCGGCATGACCCACGGCATGCGACCACACTCTGAGTGGCCCCTTGATTAAAGTGGCGGTTGAGAAAATTTGAAGTGACTCGGATCACGGCATGGCTCAAGTGTTGCTTTTTTGTACCTGGCGTGAGCCACTCGCTCCAGACACTGCGTCATCTTTTGTTGTGATCACAAGGCAAAGCACACACTTTCTACTGTTGCAACACATCCTTGACATGATCTGTTCTTGGATTGAGTTTATTTAGATTCGATTTAGTTTTGTTTCATGTTATGTCCTGATTTACCGTCTGCTTTACTTGTTAGGTTTTCGTTTCCACCTGTTCTACTGACAACCCTGGTCCTTGTGTGTGCCAATTCATCCCCTTCCAGCTACTCATGTGTTGTGTCCAAATGTGCCTCATCATCTCTTAATTTGTTTGTACAGTCAAACCTCGGTTTTCGAACGTCTCGGTTCTCGTACAATTCGGTTTTCGAACTAAAATTTTGAGGTTTTTATGCCTCGGTCGTGAGTCAGATGTGCGTGTGTCTGTGTTGGCGAAGGAGTTCGGGATGCCGAAATGCCCCGCCTACTGCCTGATGACAGCTGGGATGGGCACACGGCCCACGACAGATAGAGAGTGAGAGATGTTCCTTCAATTTTGGAACGGATTACCATTTTTTACATTGATTCCAATGGGAAACATGGTTTCGGTTTTCGAACAATTCGGCTTTCCAACAGTCTTCTGGAACGGATTAAGTACGAAAACCGAGGTTTGACTATATTTGTTACACTGGGCTATGCCATACACACAACGTTACTGTTCAGTGACATCGTATGTCAAATCTTTTTTTTTTCTTCCCCAAGTGCAATTCAACATAATTATTTCTTAAAAGTACTTTGTGATTACATTTGAGCTGCATGTATTTAATGTTTGGATACTTCTAGCTAAAAACTCTTGCACACTGCGTAATAATTGCGCTTCATGAGGAGTTTTTATTTTGATGTGCCTTTCGTCCTCTAATGATATATATCGACAAAGTGAATTGACATGTATCCACACAAAGCTCGTGATGTCATCGCAGCCACGCATCTACAATATTCAGTATTTCTGACTCAATTTTGCCACCTGAATTTGACTTGGACACATCAGTCAGTCTATGTTCATTTATAATAGACTGTTACTGTCAATCATCTGCTCCAAACATTGGAATCAACAACTGCTTTATCAAAACCAAAGAATGGCAAATGGATTTCCTTTTCGGCATGTTTACTTCACAAGTTTCACAATGAAGCGAATGGGAGATGTATGGCCCATGTTTTGAAGGCTGATAAAGATGCTCAAATTTGATTGGCAACTTAAGTTAAAAAAACCCAAACCTGGCTAAAATGGCCGTACAAGATCAGTGAGTGACACCCAGCCATTCAGCGAACCTATCCCAGCTGGCTTATGGTGAAAGGGACTCCCTCGACTGTTAGCCAGTCTATTACAGGCTACATATAGGGATTTACAGTCTTTACGCACACATTCATACCACCACTAAGGGTGAACTGAATCGAAATTGCCTGCACGGCAGTCAGATGAATGAACTGTTAGTCCATCGGTGACTCAGGCAGCGACGTGATGCTTTTAATCTCACTGAGCAGCAAAGATTTGCAAGTGTGTACGCATGTAGTGAATGTTGTTGTTTTTTTTTGTTTTATTTCTTGTCGGCGTTTGCTCAATTTTGCAAGTATCTTTTGTATATATGTGTGTAATTTGCCATCTGTTTGCCATTAGATGTTAATGTGGTGTTTAATAATGTTATAATAGAGGAGAAATATAAGGGTGACTATGTAAAGAAAGTAAATATGATGTTTGCTTGTGATACTCACACATAATACTAAAAAGCATCAAGCCACTCTTTTTATTCCAGAGAATGCATGTTCAGTGGAAGCGGCTTGAATGTGAACACTAACAATGGCCAGAACAAGTCATTTACTCCAAGGAGGCCTCAAATTGCTTTCTGGTTGTTGTCATGGGCGCAAATAATGGAATTTGATGTTGGAAACTGCTGCAAGGTTCCTTTCAAAATACAGTAAGCCGCATTTCTTTTGCGGGGCTTACGTTCCATACCACCCGCTCCAGAAGTGAAATCTGTGATGTAGAAATACCCTTTTTAAATACAGTACTCCCAAGACACTTTTTAAGGTCTTGAAAATCACTTTAACAATAAAAACACATAAAACAGAATAACACCAATGGATGAGACAAGAATATTGCACAAATAGTATGCATAACAGGATACCAATTCCTCTATGTGTTCACAGTCGTGAAATCCTGTTTTTAACCAAACGAACAAATGTGTATTATCTCACAACATACATCAATAATCAAGCCCAAAGATGCACATGAACAAAGCGGGAGAGGAGACATGTCATAAACTCTTTCTACTCGCATCACAAAAAAAAAAAAAATGACCTTGAGATATTTCCCGTTTTCCTTTTTCGTCTTTCAAATGCAGTGTTAGACATAATAGTGTGCTGTCATCTAGCGGCCAAAAGTGAAATGACACTCAATATAACAAAACAGAATTACAACTGCATACATAGAGAGAGAGAGAGAGAGAGAGTATGAAAGAAAGAGAGAGAGAGAGAGACAGAGAGAGCGAGAGAGAGAGAGAGAGAGAGAGAGAGAGAGAGAGAGAGAGAGAGAGAGAGAGAGAGAGAGAGAGAGAGAGGTGATCCAGTGGTTAGCACGTCGACCTCACAGTGCGGAGGTATCAGGTTCGGTTCTGTAGCATTTGGCTGTGTACCGTACTGCTACACGACGTTACGGCAGTTTCGCAAAGCTGTGGTTGGTTGAGTGACGACACACACCTGTTACGCTAGTTGAATAAAGACCGTTGAAAAAGTAAGTCTTGTCCTCGCATTTTGCGGACACAACGGGTTCCTCCTGTATTTTCATGTTCTATCCGTGCCTCCCACATTCCAAAAACATGCATGGCAGGCTGATTGAACACTCTAACTTGTCCCTAGGTGTGAGTGTGATTGAGCATGGTTGTTCGTCTCAGTGTGCCCTTCGATTGGCTGACTACCGATTCAGGGTGTCTCCCGCCTACTGCCCGAAGACAGCTTGGATAGGCTCCAGCAACCCCAGCGACCTTTGTGAGGATAAAGCGGATCGGAAAATGGATGGTTGGAGATCTATCTATCTATCTATCTATCTATTTATACAAAATCTGCAAAATAGCGGGACCACGAACCCAGATGCAGTGAAGTTCACTCTACATGCTGCAGCTCCCCACAACCCTTAACATAGAAAATTGACGGATTAATTATCCATTATTATTTTTTTAGATTGTAATTATGTTGACAGGATTTTTTTTTTGGTACTTGGAATGTTTTTCTGTCCATTGATCATGACCTGTAAACCCTTTTCCATGGTATACCGACCACTATACCAAATGTACATTTCAGTGTAACCTTTCAAGAGGCTCTTTCCAGAGAGCATTATTGAAATCATAGAATCCCAAGGTGAGCATTTTTATATTCAAAACTACAACGCTGCAGCACAATGAGAGTTATTGTCATATTTTTTTATGCCCTGCTTCCTGCACAAGTCGGCCTCGGCATGCCTGGTGACTGAAGGGTCTATAAATGTTCCATGCTCTGCGTCCTGTGAGTTACAAGGCTCTGGGCAGGCAATAACTCACACCATTAAACATAACGAGGGCCTAGACATCAGCAACAATGAAAAATCATGTCTCATCCTAAAATGATGAGATGTAATATTCATTTCTTTAATGCATTCAAGTGTTAAGACTTTCAAAGTGACTGACAGGTGCTCTGTGTAGAGGTCAGTAGAAAAAACCCCGAAAAGTTATTTGCATCTGTCCCTTGTAACATGCGGCACCCACACATAGACCAGATTACCTTTTTCAATTTACAGCGCAATGTTCCCAGTGGCCTTTACGTACGCAACAGGATTTTGAATGAAAGTTAAAAGAAGCAGGTATTTGCGCTTTATAGCTGAAATTCTATCTACCGTATTTTCCGAGCTATTAAGCTGCATCAGTCAAAAAAAATGCATCATGAAGAAGAAAAATCATATTTGCCTTTTGGGGGGGGAAATTTGTTTTATAAAACCCGAGACTAAACGAACAGCTGAGCTCGGACACGCCTACAAAATTACAATATAATTGTGGGTGCGGATATGAAGAACAGTTATTAGCCTAGCGTTACTGTTTGAAATTGATGCTGTGCTATGCTGTAAATTGCGCACAATGGGATTACCTACTTGGTCCATGTATTCCCTCTAGCACCGTCGGCACACGTCATCGTGGGTTGGTGTCCGACATTGTCGTTGGTAATGAAGGTCTACCGGCCACTGCGTACATTATATTTGTTTGCATTGTTAGTGTCACGTTCCTGTTTTCGGCCTGGCCAGCAGGTGGCAGCCTGAACGGACTTTGATTGCACACCTGCTGCCAATCTATCTATCAAGGGACTCTGTATTTACGGACCCATCTTCAGTCTGCTGGTTGTCGGAGTATTGTTTTTACCTTGCTCATAGACCTCGTAGTTTTTTCGCTGTTGAACTCTCTGTACCATTAGTGTTGTAAGTATGGTTTTTACTTTGTGATTCGGCTTTTGCTTGCGTATATTTTGATACATTGATTTTCGTTTGTATTCTCGGTTTTTGATTTCACCCCCTGCCTTTTGTGCAAGTGTTTTTGGTTATTCGTTTTTGTGCTCTCTGGCCCTGTTTTGGTTCTGTTACTACTTTGTCGGTGCGATTTTTGTACATTAAAACATTTTTTGCTACAGAGACCTTGTTTGGGATCCTAAAACCTTGATTCGGTTATTCCGAATCGTGACAGATAGTTGGCCAAAGGATGATTGGCCAAGTTAACTTCACACTTGACCTTTCCAGCGGAACCATTTGCTTCTGTCCGGGTTGATGCATTAACATCTTTCCAAATCAGTTTTTTATTCAAATTGGTTTTCATTACACCCCTAATGGCCATATTTCATTTAATCATTAAACGGTAGAGCTGCAGATCAGATTGCATCATGACAAATCAGTGGTGCGGCAAACCGATTGACAAGTATGATTGCATGAACAGGGACAGAAAAACAGGCCGATGATGGTCCAGTGACATTTCAAAAATATTGATGGAAAATCATTTCGCCTATCAAAATCCAGATGGGGAACTTTTTTGTAGGTTTCAAAAATTGCACGTCTGGTCAGCCTACATGTATTTGGACATGTAGGAGCCAAGCAAGAGTCTTCTTGCTGTGGGCCACGATGCTGCCCACTCGTTCACGAATGGAAAAAGCAAAATTCAAGAAAGTATTTCTTTTCAACACGAGCATGTATTGAATATTTTTGGCATCACAAGTCCTTAAGGTCACGCTGTTTGATGTACTGTATTGCAACATTCGAATGTATTTTTCAAATCGGTGAGTCATTTTTTTGGTGTAGGTGCTGCACATCACACATCGCTCGGGGTAGCTAAATTTAAATTTAACGGCCAGAAATGACGATGGTGCAATTCACTGACATACAGAGTACATGTAAGGTAGAAGTTCATTGATTACTTTTTTGCTCATCCATGTTATGTAGATTGATGTCACTCCATACATCTGTGATTAAAATCTCTCCTCTCTGACACCATAACGCCTCAGCAGAGCACTACGTGAAATAAATGGCAATCTGTTAACACTATACTTCGTCTGCCACATTCATCTGTTACTGCATGACAATCACAATTCAGCAATTAACCTGCTCAGTCACCCCACGGTGAGCTGGACTGGAGCTCAACTTCAGAGGTGGTAAATGGAGTTAAAAGCGACGCGGGGGTGTGAGTTCGTAAATGAAGGCTGACACTGAGAACGCTCAACGTAAGATATTTCACAACTTGTTAAATAACTTTCCTCTTTGTAATAGCAATGTCAGGGGACAGACAAGGTAGATTTCAATGGCCAACTATCATATTCCTATTTGTGTGTCAAGGTCACACTGTGGAATTATAGTCAGGTTCCAAATATGATTAGATGGTACAATTGGGGTAGATTAATCATTGCTAAATAACGGTTACATGTGGGAATACTTGGTAGGAATGACAAAAATCAACAACATTTAGCTCTGGTTACTTCAGTGTAATATTCTGCAATCTCTACTGTACTTTCCCAAAACAGCCACTTTTATTTGATTTTTTAAATAAATAAACAGGAAAAAAAGACTCTGTCTCTTCTATTGATCAGTTTTTTTTTAATCTCTGTGAACATTTTAAGGTTGCTCAAGAATTGGGACCTGTTGGCGCAGAAATAAATCTCCACGTATAGGTTTATAAACCACACATTTTCTCTGAATCATAATCTATCCATCTATCTTCCATCCTAAACCAAAGAGGAAAAACCCATGGTTAATGATGACGATAGAACTAAAACAAATACATTTAAAAAAGAAAAGCTGACCTTTTTGTTCAAATCAACTTTTACTTGAAAAATATTTGTCACTCGGCACTGAACGAAAATATCACCCATAAAGTAATGAATGAAGGGTTGCGAGGAATGGATGGATTCTATTTGCATTATATTCTATGGGGAAACTGGCAACTTAGACGATCTGTAATGTCATGCAGCTGCGGTAGCCTCAACCCACTCAATGCTCTAACCATAATTCTGAACTGTATACAGCAGGGGTGTCAAACTCATTTTTGTCACGGGCCACTTTGGAGTTACGTCTTCGCATGGCGGGCTGTTTCGACAGTGAAACCGAATGAATATTTAATCGTCACATCGTATTATGCCTTGTACACACAAAAAAACATTTGAAATCAGTGAACTATTTGTTTGTTGTTTGTTCATTTATTGTTCCAGTGACTGGAAACAGGGTACGAAAATGATTCCAAAATCTCAACGGTAATTGTTATACTGTATATGACAATTTGACATTTTAGTACAGCTAAAGGCAAGGATCATGGAAGGTGACACGCGTGATTTGCTTTTGTGGGCCACAAAACATGACATGGCCATGCGGATCTGAGTGACCCGCCGGCTGAAGGAGCCGTCAGGCTGAAAACGGGTGCGAGGTCAGCTCTCCCATGGTGGGTCATGGCTGCCTACCAGTCGGTGCGGCGATAGGGCGAGTTCACCGTGGAGGCCATCCTGGGTGCTTATTTTTCAATTATCCAGCTTAGGGAGTGGTCCCTTTGTGAAGCATAACAAAACATTTTGGATAGATAAAGGGTACACAATCACATAAAACCCAACACAGGTGCATTTTCCCAATTCTACCCCTCTGACTCAACTGTCATCTACGTTTTAAAAAAAATCCTCTACCTGAGATGAGTGAAATATGCTGTCAATATTTATTTTTATATTCATGGATACTTTCATCGGTTTCATAATTCAAGTGTGTATACAGTACTTTAAAAATTGCAGTATGCTAAACGTTTACAGCTAAAAATGTGAAGCCCACAGTATCACTTTCAATTCGAGTTGGCCCTTCATTCATAACCATGTCAGGAATGCCGAGACAAGCTGCAGAGTTAAATCAAAGTTGAATGTCGACTCATCTTGGTCATGTTCTGCTCTGTTTTGGTTGGTTGTTTGTTTCGGCACCAGCTGTTGTGTGGGGCGTCGCCGTTCAGCGGTGCACCTGTGTCTGATCAAGGCAATCAAGTGGTTGCATATTTAAGGACTCTGACTTCTTCCATGTACAGCACTTTGTATGCAGTGATGGCTGTTTGAAAGTGCTCTATAAATACAGTTGAGTTGAGTTGTCTCCTTTGTCGGATTGTTGCTCTTGTTCGCTGCTTGTGCCCAAGTGCTAGATTTTTGATATCTCGTTGTTGTTCATAGTCGCTCTCCTCATTGTGGATTTTTTGGTGTGTGAGTATTTGTTAATTAGTTGAATGTGTTCTTGGTAGTGATGGGTCGATGAGGCCTCATGAAGCGTGTTGACACAATGACACACTGTGTTGATACTGTGTTGATACTGTGTCGCTGACCCCTGCTGGACTTTCAAAATCCCTGCAGGCTCACAGACTGAACTGACTGATTTGATGATGAAGTGTATACAATATCATTCACATATATGCATTCATATTGTATTATTCAATATGTTTGAATAAGGTGAAGATTATGTAAATGAGGATGCTTGTGGGCTTTGTCTTCACAAAGTTTTATTCAGAAAAATAAGTTGCGCCAGTGTTTTGAATTTCAGTCTGTTGCGTTTCTTGCATGCTGTTTCCTCTGCTCGCATGGCACTGGTGATGCTGGCGTACAGAGAAACTGCTTTGCGAGGTGGGAGAGGTTTAGAAAAGTAGTGGGGTCTTGACTGTGTGCAATTTTCCCCTCTGCCAAGTATCGCTGGACCTCAGGTATAGCATCTGCTGTTGCACTTCTTCCCGGTCTCCCTACCTCATCATCCAAATGTTGCCACAGGTCATCTAAAAAAAAAAAAAAAAACCTAACAATTTTGGCATTTAGAACAGTTTCAAAAAAACAAATAATGATGAAGAACATGCCAGATGTAGGTGCAGAGGTGCTTTTGTTGGTATATGATGTTTCTGTATGGCAAATTCTACTCTGTCGGTCTCTCGCTTTCTTTAAATAAACCTCTTTTGTTCTCGCCATTTATCCGAGTCTGTGTTTGTGTTAAGACCTCTTGTCAATCTTACTAATCATTATGAATTAATGTAATATCTTGAATTCACCCTCTCAGTTATTGATGGTTTTTGGTGCAATATCCTGCCATTCACATCAATGATCTGATTCGTCGACTCGTTGCAACTGCGATCAGTGACCAGTCAACAAGCAAAATAATCGTTCAAGGCCGTCCACAGTCCATCCATCCATCCATTTTCCGAACCGCTTCATCCTCACTAGGGTCGCGGGGGGTGCTGGAGCCTATCCCAGCAGTCTTCGGGCAGTAGGCGGGGGACACCCTGAATCAGTTGCCAGTCAATCGCAGGGCACACAGAGACGAACAACCATCCACGCCACACTCACACCTAGGGACAATTTAGAGTGCCCAACGAGCCTGCCATGCATGTTTTTGGAATGTGGGACGAAACCGGAGCACCCGGAGAAAACCCACGCAGGCCCGGGGAGAACATGCAAACTCCACACAGGGAGGCCAGAGCCGGAATCGAACCCGGCACCTCTGCACCGTGAAGCCGACGTGCTAACCACTGGCCTACCGGGCCGTCCGAGGTCAGAACCGTTATTGTTAGCCTACAGGTACTGAGTTACTGCTCAACATTAAGATACTAAATGCTATTCACGTGAGATGCATAAAACATGCCAGAGAGGGCATGGAATGAAATCTGAATTAGAAATTTGTGTGCCCGCTTTTGTGTGTGTGTGTGTGTGTGTGTGTGTGTGTGTGTGTGTGTGTGTGTGTGTGTGTGTGTGTGTGTATGGGGTGGTTGTTAATAAACTCCATCCTCTCAAATGAACCTCCTACCACCCCAGGTAAAACTGTCTGGCCACCATGACATCATAATTGTTTCAATTATTATCTACCACACATTTTTTTCCATATCTGTGAAGCAGGTTAATTGTTGTTTTGTAGCCGTTGAAATGTGGCTCGAAGCGATGTTGACAGCTGTGATGTTGAAGCGGAATTTGCTCCTGTTCCCACCGGCTGCCTTTAACATGGCCTCTTGATTACCTGTAGAGGAAAAATCAACCTGAGACATGTGCTTGTTCTGCCAGCAATGTTTGAGTAAAATAATGGCCGTGCAATTCAATTGTCTCCGATCATTCGAACCTCGCGTGTCATCCATCTTTTTTTATTAGTACCCTGACATACGGCTTCGTTATGTTTATTGGTGAACCAATTCCACGTGAAAAAGTGAGGTGTTGAAAAGTAGGTTTGCCTTCAAGGTTGTATAAATTACAAGCCTTGATTGGGTTTAGTTGCTGGGTCAGATACTGCATAAAGATGAAAGAGGAAGATTTCAAGGACATTTTAAAGTTAAAAAAAAAGTCCTTGCAAGACAGGAAAATGCGGTGAAATTGGTTCCGCACAGAACGTGGTGAGGATGCAGTTGTTCAGCACAAGGATTTATGAAATTGAATTTCAATGGCACGTTGAGCACTACATTGAGTTTGCCAAAAATGAGAATCAGAGCTGTGACCAATTGAGACAAATCATTGGCCAACCGAGACGATTTCCGAAGCATTGTATTACTATTCAATTAGCATTTAGGGAGAAATATTTTGGGTTGTTTTGCAAATAAAATCGGAGTGCCTTCTACACAGTTTCTCATTAGAGCCACTCTGACGCTTACACAGAACCGCATTTATCTGCTCCATTGTGGAGCCCTTGTACAAAGGAAGCGTCAAATAAGTGACAAGAGCCATTTGAGTAGCGATGTCACAATAGTTTAATACTCACTTTTGTGTGTGTCGGTGTGTGTGTTAATGCTAAATGCATTTTCACCTCCGTGAACATGATTGTAACATAACAATTTCTACACGTGTGGATTGCACTGTTCTTTCAAGTTGTCCAGCATCCAGTGGAGCACTCTGGTTGACATCCAAACAGCACAATACAATTGCCTCAAATTCATAATAATGCCATCAAGTGGTTCTTAATAAATAATAGAATATTCTCAGAGTTCCATTCATCCTTGAAAATAAGAGTGCGAGAAACAGAAGGAAAAATAGGCACTTTTCCATGACAAATCTTACCTTTGTCTGCTCACAAGGCACTGAACTTTCTTTTTTTTTTTAAAAAATAAATCCATTATGAAGACTAATAAGCGTGGGAAACCTTGCTTCCAGTCTCATGGTGCATTAATCAGTGACGCTCTAATATGCTTTTGGTCTGATTATGGCTGTGGCTCGCCCAGAGCTGATAAACACAATGGCGTATGCTTTGTGTCCCTGATGGACTTCTATGTGGTCGACTGAAAGAAAACCAACCCATCACAAATGTAAAACAACAAAAACAACCTGCATGCACCCGTGTTGTTCCTCACAATCAATTTGATTTTCTCTTTTTAATTATGCGAGAATGATGATTTATGTGCCACTAATAAGACATGAATGGGAAATGAAAGGTCGGTAAGACCTAGATAAATGACTCCCATTATTTCACCAATTGGATAGAAGCCCATCTATATGTTCTAATTTGAATGATAATACAAGTTTGAATAGCTTTGTCCTAACAGGCCACTTTCTCCATGATAAGCAGCTTGGCAAGATAACCTTGTCCTGCAACCCAGACTCCCACTGGCTTCACAGGGGCTGTAATTGCTCTCATAATAAAGGCACAGGACATACAATACACACGTTATAAGGCTGCATACAGTCAGAAGCTGATTCCTGTCCTGCTCCTGCGTGTGTTAGTATTTTAAAAAAATGATAAATAGGTTGATGCAAACAAATTAAGTCATAAAAAAATATATATTTATTGAACACTTTAAATCATCCCTAGGTGGGATTGTGAATGGTTGTTCGTCTGTGTGCCGTGCGCTAGGCTGACAACCAGTTCAGGATGTATCCCGCCTACCCATATATATATATATATATATATATATATATATATATATATATATATACAGTCAAACCTCGGTTTTCGAACGTCTCGGTTCTCGACCAATTCAGTTTTTGACCAAATATTTCACATTTTTTATGCCTCGGATGATGAACAAATTTCGGTTCTCGAACAAACTGAGCGCACTTGAATGCACCATTTGACTCCTCTCTCCTTCCTTACACGAGGAAGTGACGCTTCCTCGTGTTGCTTTCCATTGCGTTGCAGACGTGTTCAATAAACATTTTTATTTTAAAAAGAGCGTGGTTTCGGTTTTCGAACAATTTCGGTTTTCGAACAGCCCTCTGGAACGGATTATGGACGAAAACCGAGGTTTGACTGTATATATATATATATATATATATATATATATATATATATATATATATATATATGTTAGTGCTGTCAGTTAAACGCGTTATTATCTGCGTGAATTTAAATACATTTTAACATGATTACATTTTTTATCGTGATATTAATGCAGCAACACGTCACAGCGGATGTTACATTGCTCTATAAATAAACCAGAAACAAAACAACAAGCACGCTGCACAGGTCCACGCCCATGTCTGTTTTGCCAGCCACGGCAGCGCGAGACAACGAAAACGGATACTTAGAGTTTATGAATGGAAAGTTTACTTTTAAAATGTCGTCGGATGGTTCCACTGACAAGACCAAAGTTACCTGTATGTTTTGCAGTCGTAAACTGAGCTATCATCATAGCACGTGGAGTCTGAAGTGCCACTTAATGGCCAAGCACACAGCTGATGTGAGTACTCCACCCCCTTGTCTAAGACAGACAGCTATGGGTATTTTCAAAGCGAAGAAAATGGATAACAAGACGAAATGGATAACACGAACAAATTTGCTGAAGCCATAGCTAAATGTATAGCTACTGCATGCAAGCCTTTCAACATTGTCCACAGCTATACTCAAGCTGAAATCATTCGCATTGCATCGAATGACTCCACTACGGATTGCCGGCGAGGGCCTCCATTCCAAGCTATGTACAGAAATTGTACGTCGTGGAGAAGGCTAAGGTACACCAAGCGAGAGAAGACACTGTTTTGGGAGATAAATAAGAGACTAGGTTGATGAGCCTCTGGTGAATAAAGAGCAGGTAGCCTGTTGAGTACGATGTATGCCACTGATGCGATTGTTACTTGCTTGGAACTATTTTGTGTGGAAGGTTACCGTGTTCCGTGTTCATATAAATAAAGGGGGTGGAGCTTCTCTGTGTTCGTCTGACAGTGACGGTGCGCTGAGGCTCGTTGAGAGTTCAGCCGTGCAGTTGTAGCGACCACACTGAAAATAAAACGTCTCCAGTGTTGTGTCTTGAACCAAGTGTAGTCATCCGAAATGATGTCTACACAAAACCATCGAGAGACTTCCACGCAAGAAGGACCAACAGAATCAGCATAGCCTGACTGCTGTGTTCAAAGGCAAACTTGAGAAAAACAAAGTCTGCAACCATGGCTTAAGAAGGGCAGTGCTTACCTGCAACCAATGAGTAGCACCTGGCACATGAAAAGCCTTGAAATCAGGAACACATGATAAATCAAAGAAGTTACAAACATGTTACTGTATTTCAATGACAGACATGCAGCCTTGTCGATTCTGTATTCAGCTTCTTTAATATTTCTTCCCGTGACATTTCCAAGATCAACGTTCGGTTGCATCTTTTCATTCATTGTGAAAAACAGGTATGCTTGTGGTTACTGGAAAGTGTTATGCCAAATTGGAGATTTTGTTTTATTATTTATTGCAGTGATGTGGTTTTGTGGATGAATTTATTTTGATTAAACTCACGATGTTCCACTTTATGAAATTAATTGAATTCCTCATGCGTTTGAATGAGCGGACAAACAAATTAATCAAGAAATGGCAAATGGCTTTTTATTATGCTAAACTGGAATGTGCGAGTAAGATTATAACATATTTTATAGTTTGATGATGCTCATGTGACCTTGTTTGGAAACATGCAGACGAAAAGGATAAATACTTATCTGATTTAGTTCAGTCTTTTCATTTCAAAACGTATGCACAATTTACAGTACGTCCTGCCCCTCCCACCCAAAAGGTATGTTGTCTTCAGAAATAATAGCCTGTTTGTTTTAGAGTTGATTAACTGGCCATCGTGATAATCTCAGATGATCATAAAATACATATCGTATGATGTTTCTGTGAACGTTTGCATTGCATTGCACTGACGTTAGTGTCAAAGTGAGTAACAGTATGGCATTGTCACCGTCCAAATTGTTGTTGTCTGGATGAAACAGCTCGACATTTGCAGCGGGGTGTGTTCTAGACAAGACTGAGCCATGAGTGGGATTCAGAGACAGTAATATACTGGGTTTAATAAGATCAATCATATATTATGGATACATTGTATATGGATCAAAAGAAAGTTATTTTGACAGTGACAGAGTTTTGCTCTTTGTTCCCTTGATGTTGTTTGTTGCTTTGTCCTTTATTTGGTCATACAGGGCAGGACTTGTTTTTCTATAAATAAACTTGAGTTATTCAGTTACACAGAACGTTAAGCATTCTCTGCCTTCCATGCCCTTCTGCTCCAGTCCTGCTCTCTGTCTTTTACTTTGAATTTTTGCAGATCAAGATTTTCACTTTGCCACTTTTGACGCCTGTCTGCTTCTGGGTCCAAATTCCGCTCCTCACGTGACAAAAGTACTAATGTAAAGAATATCAGTTTTTTCATTAGGTACAGGGGCATTAAAAACAACTCTAGCAGCAGTTTTACAAGTGGAAATGGGAGAGATGCCTTTTGAAATGAGAAGGACACAGTTATCAGTGATGTATTGGGTGAAGCTACAGGGCCATAATCAGGATCATACAGCTAAGGACATTGAAAGTTGGGGGAAAAGGAGAAAAAGGAAATGAAAACTTGGGGCCGACAGTACAACACAAAGTAACAGAGCTTGAAATAAATCATTTCAAAAAAATCATCACAAAAAAACAAACAAACCAAAAAAACCCCCAACACTCACCAAAAAGCCTTAAACAAAAGACAACACTCTTGCGATAAATAGTTTCGAAGTGAGGATCTTCTGAAGATCCTCGCTGAACTACAAATGCAATCAGAAAACACATTTCAAATACAATAATTTCAAAAACTGTCAGTGAGCGCGCGATCAATCATTTCTTTAATTCCCCTCACAAGCTGTCTAATTTAATTTTTAAACCCTCCAACAGATGTTACAGAAAACCATCTGGTGGTGTCATTCTTTGTCCCGTTTGTGCTTTGTTGGAACTCCAGAACGACCCAGAAAACGTTCTGAACCAAATCAAACTTGATTGAAAATTCTCGTAGCATCACAGTCCATAATTACAGGGGGAAGTGGAAACAAGTAGGAAAGTGATAGCACAGACATCAGTGGGTTTTTCCCCCTTCCCTCGAGCATATCAAAGTGTAGTTACTCTGAGGAGATGATGTGTATACCTGCTTTAAAAAAAAAATCAATCCCCCAATGCCGCCCTGATGTCTTCTAAAACCCGCCTACAACTGACACGGCCTTCAAGCTCTTATCGCTCTCCTTCCTTTTTTCCTCAACCCAAATCTCCACCAGGCGCATTCTCATCCCTCCTCCCCACACCCCGGGACCACTTTGCAAGTATCAGCAGAAAAGACTGCGAGATATGATGATTATGCGACGGCTTGTGGTGCGGGAAGAAAGCAGTGACAAAATGCACTTTTTTGACAGTTAATTTACAGCAACAAAACAACAACATAAAAAGAGGATACATCGGAGGTGTCATTAGCATCACAGCTAAAGAATAGAATGAGGAAGGGATACATTGTAATGGAGGCAAATTTAATCTGAGTAAATTATGTTAATTCCCCCTCGCACAACAAAGAGATCATCAATAAGAACGGGATGTTCATTAGGCTCAGCCAGTGTTAATATATGGATGTTTTGGCTAAGGCACACAGCACAGTGGTAAGAAAGCTCACTCAAGCGTGATTTCTCACAATCGCGCGACTCAATTCCAACGTGTCAGCCACGGCGGGATGATACAAATCGTATTAGCAGCCCCGGCTTCTAATCACAAAGAGTAAGAGTCACGAAACACATCCAAAACATTTTCTGTTTCCACTCCTTATAACCTTTGAACTGTTTTTCTACTTGAGGATACAAATGCAGACGTGCATGAAACGGAGAATGAGCTAAGCACAGTGACATTCAGGAAGTAATTGACGTCCCATTTTGTTGATGAATAAGTAATGAGACAAGCAATATTAAAAGGTGTAAGCACACTTCAAACAGCTGTTTGAACATCATCACAGGTTCAGGTTGTGGCCTCGAGAGATTTTAAATTCTAGTGTGTGTGTGTGTGTGTGTGTGTGTGTGTGTGTGTGTGTGTGTGTGTGTGTGTGTGTGCGTGTGTGTGTGTGTGTGTTCTTCTACCTTGTTTGATGCCAACACACACAACTGTACACAACAATATTTTACAAGTCACTTTTCATAACAGACTGAATAAACATTTGTGGTTAATGTGTACCTTTAGGTTGTATTTGGGTTTTTACATAAGCCAGTCATATTAGTGTGGAATCAATGTTTTAATACTTCTTAAGTTAAAGTTGACTATCAGCACTTTACTTGCTTCTTGATAATTTAATTTCAAATCGCTTGCAGGTCCGTAAAGGCAAAACCCGAAACAATATTTCAGTCTGCGATTCTTTATAATTTAGTGTTGTGTTTTCATTGGGCATATAGTCTGTGTTTGTTCTAATGGAAACCATGAATTTCTGTCATAGGTGAACCATCTGAACGCATAAACAGCACGCAGCTGATAGTTTGAAAGCCACCTTTCCTTTTAAGTGCATATCACATGTCGTCTGTACTGATTTTGCGCATCTAACTGGAGTCTAATGAGACAGCTGACCCCGCTGACATTCAGCCGCCCACTCAGCATTGCGCACACTAATTCAAAAGAGGATACATCTGAACAGTGGTTTCCGCTTCCGGTTGAGTGAACGCTGGCGTGTCTGACTGCCGCTGCTCTCCCGCAAACATTTTTTTAGCGTTTTCGACGGTTTTACTGTCGCCTGGCTGCCGTTGCTCACCCGTAAAACATTGTTTAGGGTTTTTACGGATTTACTGTCGCCAATCTATTTTTTATTTTATTTTTTATCACAAACTGTCAACGTCAGGTGATTGTTCTCAGTTGCGCTGTCACAGCGTCCTACCTGTCCGGATCTCAGACGTGGCCCCGTGCCGTCTCCACCCCTCGGTACCCCATGACGAGGGTCAACAGGGCCTTTGTATGGGCCATACTATTATGGACCATCCTGTCGCTCCTCCGTCGACCCGTAGAAGGATTGCTGCAGTACTCAGCGGCCGAACTTCTCGGGCTCCGTTTGCAGTGGTCGAGCTCGCCACCTGCGCTGCACCATTTCCCGGACATCGCTCTTCGTCCCTCTCGGAGGTATATGCACCGTGGGTCTCGTCGGGGCTTCCACCTCGATGGTTCCAAAGCCATTACCTCCTTCTGGTCATCCTCCCGCCGGCCACGCAGAAACAACGGCCGATCCGCGGACCACAGCGTTTTAGCCGGCCTGGCTAGGTCGGCTAATGCTCCCCGCAACAACGCTAATGCCAGCGTCAACTTCGGACTGCTGAACATCCGCTCGCTTACTGGCAAGGGTTATCTTATCCAGGATATCATCGAAGACCGTAAGCTTGACTTTTTTTGTCTTAATGAGACCTGGCAAACTCCCGGCGATTTTTCCCAACTCAACGACTCCATTCCCCGGGTTTTGTTTACCTAGCCAAACCCCGCGACACGGGCCGCGGAGGAGGTCTCGCGATATTTTACCGCGAGAAGTGGAAAGTTCTTCCTATCTCTCTCCCTTCTCTCTCCTCATTTGAATGCCTCGCCTGTCAAATTTCCGGACCCACTCCAACGATCATTGCCACAGTATACCGTGCCCCCAAACCTCATTGCGACTTTTTAAATGAATTGTCTGTTGTCCTCACCCATCTCTCCTCTCTTTCTCCAAATATAATTATTCTGGGGGATTTCAATATACACATGGACAATACCGCCCTTCCGCTCACCATGGACTTCGCCTCTTCACTCGACAGCTTTGGATTCCATCAGTTTGCAGACTTCCCTACACACATTAAAGGACACACTCTGGATCTGATTTGCTGCTCTGGCCTCACCCCCTCCAACTGTACTGCTGATGAACTCCCAATAACGGACCACTTCCTCATTTCATTTAACATCACCCTCTGGCTCTCCACCACCAAATCACCCCGCATCATCTCCTACCGTAATATCAAGGATATCAATATTGACTCTCTCGCTGCAAGGATCGCCACTCTGACTCCGGACACTGACTCCTCTCCTGATGTTTTGGTTTCCCAATACAACATGGACCTCACCAACATTCTCAATACACTCGCTCCTGTCAAGTCCCGCCCTGTCTTTTTCACTCGGTCTGCCCCCTGGTTCACCCATCGTCTCCGCTCCATTAAATCCAAAACTCGGCAACTTGAAAGACTCTATCGGAAAACTGGACTCACTGCTCATAAGGACATCTACTCAGCTCAACTTTCCCATTACAAGGACTCCATCTCTCAAGCCAAATCGCAATATTACTCTGGACTCATCTGCGCTAATACTGGAAATACTAGGACTCTCTTTTCTCTCTTAAACAAAATCACCCAACCCCCTGTCTCCCTACCCCCCACTTTTATTCCTCTGACACCTGCAACACTCTGCTTCTATTTTTTATTGAAAAAATCAACAAAATCCACCAGCACCTGGGCTCCTCTGTACCCCTCCCCTCGCCTTACCTCCCCACCCCCTGTCAACTGCTTTCGTCTTTTGAACTCCCCCATCCTTCAATAATTTCAGAGATCATTATGAAATCCAAGACTTCTTCCTGCCTGTTAGATCCCCTCCCCACAGTCCTGGTTAAATCCTGCCTACCCTCTCTACTTCCTTTCATTGCAGCCATCATCCACTCCTCACTGTCCACTGGAATTGTTCCCGCCTCTTTCAAGATCGCAGCTGTCACTCCTATCCTGAAAAAAACTGGTTCAGATCCCAATGACTTCAATAACCTGCGACCAATTTCTCATCTTCCTTTCATTTCCAAACTGCTTGAAAAAATTGTTGCCTCTCAACTTCACTCCCACCTTATCCATAACAATCTATATGAACAATTCCAATCTGGTTTCCGTCCCCGTCACAGCACAGAATCAGCCCTCTTAAAAATCACCAACGACCTTCTTATTGCAGCTGACGCCGGTTTAATCTCCATTCTCATCCTCCTCGACCTGAGTGCAGCTTTTGACACAATTTCTCATTCTATTCTCCTAAATAGACTCTCCACTATAGGCATCACTCACACCCCCTTACACTGGTTTCACTCCTATCTCTCTGGGCGCTCTCAGTTCATCCAACTCAATTCCTTCACCTCACAGTCCCTCCCCGTCTCTTCTGGTGTGCCCCAAGGCTCTGTCCTGGGACCCCTCCTCTTCATTGTTTACCTTCTCCCCCTTGGCAATATTTTCCGCAAATTTGGCATCCATTTTCATTGCTTCGCGGATGACACCCAGCTCTACCTCTCCAGCAAACCCGACGCCTCCCTACCACCGTCCTCCCTCTCACACTGCCTTTCAGAAATTAAATCTTGGTTCGCAAATAACTTCCTCAAACTGAACAGTGACAAAACAGAACTCCTCCTCGTCGGGACTAAATCCACACTTCACAAAACCAACAGTTTCTCTCTTACTATCGATAACTCCACTGTGTCCCCTCTCCCTCAGGTCAAGAGTCTGGGTGTCATCCTCGATAGCTCATTATCTTTCAACTCCCACATTAATAACATAACCCGGTCCGCTTATTTCCACTTACGCAATATCAACCGTCTTCGTCCCTCTCTCACCCCTCACACCACAGCTATCCTTGTCCACAGTCTCGTCACCTCCCGTATTGACTACTGCAATTCCCTTCTTTTCGGTGTCCATCACAAATTCCTCCATAACTTCAACTGGTCCAGAATTCTTCAGCTCGTATCATCACTAGAAACCCTCCTTCCATCACATCACCCTGTCCTCCAGCAGCTCCACTGGCTCCCTGTCAAACTGAGGATCACCTTCAAAATACTCCTCTTCACATTCAAAGCCATCCATAACCTTGCCCCCCCTATCTGTCTGACCTTCTTCAAATTTCCGTTCCCTCTCGTTCCCTCAGGTCCTCAGCCTCCCTCCGTCTCTATGTTCCCTCTGCCCGTCTCAGCACGATGGAGACCAGCCGCTCTGCCCCCAAACCGGAACTCCTACCACCGACATCCGTAATAGGTGAACCTCTGAACGCATAAACAGCACGCAGCTGATAGTTTGACACATTTCCTTTTAAGTATTATTTATAATTTTATCACATGTGGTCTTACTGATTTTGCGCATCTAACTGGAGTCTGAGACAGCTGCGCTGTATTATATTATTCAGCCGCCCACTATTACTAATTCGGAGATGAAAACACAATTGGTGCCGTTAATAGAAAGGAAAATCAATGTGAACAACAATGATGACTCAAACGAGAGGAGTGCAAAGAAATGGTCCATTCATGAGTTCTTCACAATTTAAAGACAGTTTGCTATGGAATGGAATGGAATGGAATGGAATACAACTTTATTGTCAAATGTGCTGTACGTGTGCTATGTTATCATCGCTAGAAAACGACTGCACATGAAGAGGAGGCAATTTCTCAAGTCAAAGTATCATAAAGTCATGCAGTTCAGAATTTGACTGAAAAACAGCATGCGCTCAAAAATTGGGCTAGCGTCATGCACCAATGCGTCATGCACCAGCATTTGGGCATCTCTTCAGAGGCCCGGCTTTCAGCATCTTGCCTATTGATGCGCACACAAATTGTTAATAGCTTTTAATCATTTGCAAAGTGCTGGTAAATGGGAAGGAAAACAATCGCTGGACACTAGCTAGCTAAGTTCTTACAGGATAATCAGGAGCAAACTGGCAAGATTTCATGCGTGAGCAAAATTCAAGTCGAATATGAAGGCCATGTGACGTGACCTCTGGTGCTCCCCGACCGCACGCCGGTGTCCAAATTGACACAGCCTTCAAATGCCCTTCAATTCCATTGGAGATGAGCCCTGACTGAAGGCTGCTAACAATCAAGCGAGAGTCCAAATTCCCGCGGTCTATGTGGTCCACGGAGGATACATCAGGAGGATCCTTCGACGGATGCAAATTTGGACACGGCTTTTGTGTTTTTACAGATTAGTCTGGAGAATTTTAGAGTAGCATAAGATTGTAGGTTTGACTTTTGAGGTGCCTCCAACAAGGTTAAGAACTTCTGCTCTGAAATCAGGCCATGAATGGGAATCGTTTGCTTCTGGAAATCAGTTGGGTCATTGTTTCATCTTCCTTCATGTTGCTGCCGTCCCTGCTTTTAAGATCTCTGTCAATCAGGATCTCAACCGCAATTGACTTTACTGATCTCAATTTATTTTGAGACCCAAAGGTTATGAAATACAAACAATCGACGGGCACGGAGGAAAGCATTGCGTTCCACCTTGGAGGTGCCGCTGTATTTACTTTACGTCACAAAGTGCGGCAGACCCTCCTTGTGCCTTGGATCAGTCTGTATAAGAAACGCGGATGAAAGAAGCTATTCAAATTCTTTTGGTCAGCGTCTGATAATGGGCAGAGGGGAAAAGAGAAGTGCAGTGAGAGCTTGTGAACTTCCCGCTTCAGATGAGTGGCAGAAAGTTTCCCCTCCCATGAATACCAAGGACAGGTTTTTTCCATTATTCATAGGCCAGCTGTTCTAAGGGGCCCATATTTACACTTATATTGCACAGCCAGCAAGTGGCTTTCCCTTTTTTAATATTGTGGCTGCCAGCCGTCTTTGTCCTCTCCAGATGAAGGAGCGTCCAAAGCTGCTCCGGGGCCAAAAGTGAGCACCGATGGGCATCGGCCAGACCATAGATCATAAACAAAGCCTTCTCGTATCATATTTACTATTTGAATTATTAAACAGTGTTTTATGATGGCTTTAAACTCAATGAGATTGCGATTATAGTTTAATTATAAATCCGCTATCGTTCCCGAGGATGTGGACTTGATGAGTTTCCTCATATGGCGTCTACTACAGCTCTGTGCCACACTTTTGAGATGTGCGCGGAATAATGAGGAGCACAATTTGCCTGGGTGGAAACCTCAATTGGGTACACAACTGCAGTGATCAGCCGTCATTACAAGGCCACCCGCGAGCAGCGCGGGCAGATGAATAACGCATGAATCCCTGTTGATGAAACATTGGAGAGTAGTTACCAGTACCCAGCTGTCTCATCGAGACCGCATTCATCGCCGAGCCGAGCCGATCCGTACCGTATACAACCGAAGCAGGTGGCGTGGAAGTCTCACGACACCTGGAGGCGACGGCGAACAGGTTTCGAAATGACCTGGTTGAGCAACCGCAGGCAGATTGTTTGGCTGTCTCCATTTCCCTCAGAGTGCCTCACAAGGACAGAGTCTGGTGTGCCTTACACAAGCCGAGATGGCCAATCACAGGAATTAATTAGAGTCGTGCTCAGCGTCCCGCTACAGTTGGATATTGTTGCAGAGCGGTCCCAGAAGGCTAAATGGATCTAAGGCCTCATAGTGCAGCCTGGGCTCATTTATCCCCGGCGCAGGTCAGCCGACGGGTGACTCGGGTTATTCTTCCCAGTCCTGGCCTCCCTCCCCCTGGGATTCAAATGGGATTAATGTTCGAGAGCAGTGACACGATAGAGTTACGGAACAAGACGCATATCTTATTTATTGTATGCGGTCAGGCTACACGAGAGCGTCGACCTTAGCTGGAAGTGGGCTTTTGTTGCTCTTCATTTTCCACCTGGGACTGACTGTGTCTCCTGACACCCTCTTCCACTGTAAACACATTTTGATATGAATTCTACTTTTATAAATCATGTCAGAGTGTCTGAACATCTTGCAGCACTTCTTGGTTCTACGTTGTGCAAGTTCACATTGATACACAGGGGGTGGAATGCGTGCAAAACAACATCTGACAAGGCCGCATTGGTATTCGTACTAATAAAAAATGTATCCATTTATATTTGCCTTTGCCTCACAGTTCCGGTAGGAGTCATTTTCCAGAGCCATAAACAGTCTATCGTAATGTTATGCTCTTTTATGAAAATCCTTTTAATTGTGCTTTTGACACAGTAATGCATGCGTCAGTAGTGAGACTGACAGCTTTCCAGTCAAATGTCACATTTGTTGCCTCAAAGGTGAAGAGCATTTCAGGGATCCTACACTCATATCGCCATGCCCGTCAGTGGCCGCACTCACTACCACTTGGCCACAGCTGGCCTCTGTTTACCTAATGCTGACATGTTCATGCCATTAGTGACATATTAGAAAATGTGTTATGACAGGGATTTGATTACGACTGAGAATAAAGCTGAAAAACGTCAGTCCATTTTCTAATCCGCTTCTCCTCACGAGGGTCGTGGGCATGCTGGAGCCCATCCCAGCTGTCTTCGGGCAGTAGGCGGGGGACACCCTGAACTGGTTGCGGTCTTGCCATTCACTGTTAGTGTGTGTGTGTGTGTGCTTGCACAGTGTACAGTGTGTACAGTGTGTACAATGGGACCACCAAAGGGAAACGTGCACTTTTCATGTGACGTGAGCGAACAAATGGTATTAACAGATCATGAAAAAGTTGTAAATTTAACGTTCCAAAATTCTTGTTTGTATCACCCCAAAGGATGTCACTTTATCTTGACATAATCAATTCAGAAACAAAAACAAGATTGCTGTGTGTTCACATGGACCCAAAAAGAAATTGGAGATTTGAAAAAATAAAAACCAGACAATAAAAACCAATAGTCATCATTAAAACGATGGCCAACGGTGAAGTCCTCCTACCCCACGTAGGAGGTAATGATTGGTAGCGAAAAGAAATCATTTGAGGCCGTTGACTTTATTTTTTTTAAGTGAAGGTATGTGTGTGTGAAGGCAATACATCTGCATGGAAATATTGGCACAGGTGAGGCCAAGGTGCTGAGACATCAGAGAAAAATGGGTCGCGGATGCTCACAAAGAGGCAGAGAAAGATTCGGAAGTGCGGAAGAGGCGGTGCAGCGCATCATTTGCATTGCTCGGGCTCAAGTGTAGTTGTTGTCGCTCCAGCGCCGTTTAGTCTCGGGAGAGCAGTGGAGGTGGTGATGTCACAGATTCTGGCTGGCATGTAGGGCGGCAGCTGCCTCATTTTGGAGTCGTTCCACATTCCCGCGCATCATTGTGAAGGAGATGTCGTCTGAGCAGAAACCTATCTGACAGCCGAGAGTGAAATGAGCTGAGAAATCAAAGTCACATTCTATTTGGGTGCATCTCCATGGTGCCAATCTAGAGAATGGGATCGCCAATCGCCCGCACCCTCGTCTTCTTTCCCTCAATAGAAGGGCTTTCTTAAATTCAAAGTTATCATAAAAGTTGAAAGAGCACAAAGACACTGAAATCACTTTTCAAGTTCTGCTTTTGCACTGTCTTTGTTGAGGATGCATTTTCCAAAAAAACAAAAAAACAAAACGTGATTAAGGGTTGTTGTTTTTTTTTTGTCGTCACCGCAAGATGGATGACATTGTTGAAAATCTCATCTGAAATGAATAGTTTCAAGCTTGTTTACATTTATCATGACCTTGCTCAGCAAAGTACTGATACATAAGCTTCCCCCCGCCTCCGCCGAGTGAAAAGTAACCCGTTAGTGGGCAGCGAAAGCAACGCGATGGATGGCCCCTTTCACCGTCTGTCTATTAGTTTTCATTAAGCGGCCCACGGAAACCTGGAGATTTATAGGCCGCATTTGCTTTGAATTCAACCCCGCTGGGTTTCATCTGATTGCTGCGCAGCGAAGACAATGATCAGCCTCAAGACGCCACCTGTATTTCCATAAATTCTTTCTTTCGGGGGGAGAACAAGAGACTGTCGTAGCGCGCAATGTCGCAGTGAAGGCATCCAGCCGAGCTGGACTTGTTATTGTAGAAATGCACGGCATAAACCAGGATCTCTCAGGACATGTGCACACCTCACGTGTCTCGACAGGATCATTTGGGGACATATGACATGTTTCTTCCCTTCTTCTTTGACCCACAGGATATATACTGTAATTCATATCCACATCATCAAATCTCACGAGCATTCTTACCATTTATCCTTGTTTTTGTTTTTTTTCCAGCTTTTATTTTTCTTTCTAGTCTACAATAGTCAGCCACTATTAATAGGAACCTAAAACCCTTTATATCTTTTTCTTCTCTATTCTCACCTTGTTCAGCAAAATAATAAAACTGTCGTCGATGAACTGAGGCAGATTTTGGTTAAATCTCCAACTTGTGCATTTGACGTTAGACGAGTGGACTGGGTTTACCTCATTTATTTGGTTAGGATGGTTGGACACAAAAACTACTACAAGACAGTTTGGTACAGTTTGATCTGAATAACTGTGAGGCTCGCGAAATTGTGCTTTGCTTTTCGCATTGTACGTTGTCTTTGTTCTGTGTAATAAAGTGATCAATATAAGTTTTTTTTCTTGTCTTAGTCAAGGGTGTTATATATATATATATACAGTCAAACCTCGGTTTTCATCCATAATCCATTCCAGAAGGCTGTTCGAAAAACGAAATTGTTGGAAAACCGAAACCACGCTCTTTTTAAAATAAAAATGTTTACTGAACACGTCTGCTCACAATGGAAAGCAACACGAGGAAGCGTCACTTCCTCGTCTACTCGAGGAAGCATTGCTTCCTCATGTAAGGAAGGAGAGAGGAGTCAAATGGTGCTTTCAAGTGCCCTCAGTTTGTTCCAGAACCGAAATTTGTTCGTGATCCGAGGCATAAAAAACTCGAAATCTTTGGTCGAAAACCGAATTGGTCGAGAACCGAGACGTTCAAAAACCGAGGTTTGACTGTATATATATATATACTACTCCGACAGAGAGCAATGATCAATTATTCAGACAAGATCAAATGAAGGGTAGTGTCATGATTGTGTTTTTGTTTCGACTACATTTGTTTTTGTTTCCTTCATGTGCCTTTTTTGTCGCCACCTGTTCTTGTCATCCAGGTCCCTTGTGTTAAGCAATCAGCTCCCTCAACCCTTTGTGTTTGTGTTCCTTGTTGTCTCATCAGTTTGTTGTATTTAGTTCCCTGGGTTCTGTCAGTCTTTGTTGGATCGTTGTTGCTGGCACGTTGTTTTGTGTTGCTATCGTGTTTTTTCTTTGGTTTGTTTGTTTGTTTGTTTCTGGTGCTGTCATATTGTTTTGTTGTTACTTTGAGTTTTAGGGCTTTTGGGGACTTTTCTAGTGTTGGTTTTAGTTTTTTCAAGAATACTTCTGCTTCTGTTTTGTTGGTGTATTTCGTTGAGTACTCCCGGGTTCTCCTGCTTTTTTGGCTCCACTACCATCACACAAACTTGATGGGTAGAAAGGGAAACATTTAAGTCCATTCCTTTTCACTTCTATGCATTGTCCATTTACCACGAGTTGTAAACTCTTTTTGAATTTGACTGAGCATTCACTGGTTTTTTCTCCTCTTTAGAAAGTAGAGTGTGATCATTTTGATCCTGTCGAGTGACGTCAATTATCACCTCCACTGATTAATATGAACAGGCATGTTGATATAGAATTTCCTCCCCACTGTCAGATCAATAGCTTCTTCATCTGAGTTCACTCAGAGATTCCATGAACCCACTGGGAACGATACGTCCATCTGAGGGCGAATTATTTCGAAAGGGCAACAAGGCCAAACGCATTTTCTAAAACTGCCGTCCTTTAGAATCATGTTACAGCACAGAAATAAGCAGGACTTGTGCGCATTTTGAATCGATGGCAGAAAAGTCCCTTTTCAAATCGACGATACTGCGATCCATCACTTGTATTCCTCTTCTCTTGTCAGAACATGCTCATCCTTTCACACTAGTTTCTGTATGCTTGTTCCTTGTATCCTTGTTACTGCGACAAGGCCGATGTCTGTAACCCCACGGTGCTCTACTCTTTTTTCCATCTCCCTCTTGTTTCATTGGCGGAGCTCCATCTGTTTCCACAAAATTAAGCTGGATGACATTAGCGTCAGAGAATGTTGTCAGCGCAAGGCCGGCAGCCTGGCAAGGTTTGCAAAAGGTGCAGGCTACGGCTATCTTGCCGCCGTTCTGAATGGCCCGTCGGTGAGTCATTCCATGCGTTTGCAGCCGGAGCGACCTACTCTCTTGATTGTTCCTCCTGCGGTGCTGAACCGCCTGCTGTTAGCAGGCCTGAGGGACAGCCTGCATTGTTCGCCCGAGTAAGTAAAGAGTGCGAGGGAGAGAAAAATCAATTCCTCATTAAACAAATTTGTAAGTGCTGCATCAAAAGGTGTTCAACATTTGCTTTGCCGCAGCTGTCAGCTTGATGTGACCTTGAGGACCAGACATGTCGTGGACGGTGCCTCAACACGCTTGTTGTGGGAAAAGGTGTTGCTTTCTCACTGTTGATTGATGGCTGCGTCTTCAGTCCCTTCACTTTCTCAGATGGAGAAAGCAACCTTGTATCCAGACTTGCATGTTGCTCACTGAATATTTAGTGGAAATGATGGAAAACGCAGAGAGCAAAACAGAAAATGTCAAATGGGAAGAAAAAAAAAACAAATTGGAAGAATAGGTCAAAGTCCAGTCACAGGACAGAAGAGGGAATGTCATCCTCGCTGCGTCCTATCTAAGGAGACGAGTGGGATCACCCATCCTTATGCGCTCATACATCTTTTCTTTCACGGATGACCAGCTCCCCCCTTTGGAATTGACACCTGCAATTTGTACTCATTCCACCTCTCTCCACAGGCCACCCAAGGGCTCCTTGGCGAGGGCTTCTTGCCGCGACTCAAGTCCACACGGGCTTCCTAATACAGCCCCACTCCCACTGAGGTAATCCTTCTAAGGCATCCTTGTAGACACAAAGAAATGTCAAAGCTTTGCTATGAGGATCAGTCTATCCGTGCATCAAAGGTAGGAGATTTAGCTTATTATAGCATGAATTAATTTGCTTGGCACAGGTGGAAGCATTTTTTTTTTTTCAGGTGGGATTGGAAAAGTTTGCTTTGAAAACAATAAAGACGCTGCTGCAAATAGACGGAAATCACCACCAGTATGGGCAGAGCAATGTATTGCATGATGTATGCATATGTTAGGGTGGTTCTGTTTGTGACCAACAGGTGGCACTGTAGGGTTCCCCTTGCAGTGGCACACCTGTTGGTCATTGTCTCATTGGTGTGTGGTTAAAAGGACTCCCTGCCCGAACAGTCAATGTCGGATCAATGTGTGTGTCTCTGCGCACATGTCATGATTTGTTTTCAGTCTTAGGTTTTGTTTGCTACTTTTGTTTCCTGTGGTTACTGGACTTTATTTCAGTGAGTTTTTTGTGTTAGTTTCTCCGGTTTATTCCTGTTTGCAATTTTGTTAAATACATCTTGGTCACTCCACCCTACTCCTCCCTCCTGCCTGCTTTTTGGGGTCCTACAACATCCACCATCATGCAAAACATGACAGCATATTTTATGATGCATACTGGCTAACGCCAATAAATCATCACGCCCAGTGGGAGAATAGCTGAAAACTTATAATAAAACTTTGGAAAACACCATTAAATAAGTCCGGTCTATTTTGAATTATTTAGAGGAGGTTGCACTGGGATCTTAAGTCACCTCGTATCAGAATACAGTCAAACCTCGGTTTTCGTCCATAATCCGTTCCAGAAGGCTGTTCAAAAACCGAAATTGTTCGAAAACCGAAACCACGCTCTTTTTAAAATAAAAATGTTTACTGAACACGTCTGCTCACAATGGAAAGCAACACGAGGAAGCGTCACTTCCTCGTGTAAGAAAGGCGAGAGGAGTCAAATGGTGCATTCAAGTGCGCTCAGTTTGTTGGAGAACCGAAATGATTCGTCATCCGAGGCATAAAAAAACTCGACATTTTTGGTCGAAAACCGAATTGGACGAGAACCGAGACGTTCGAAAACCGAGGTTTGACTGTAATTCTTTATTGAATAATTGTAAGAAGGATAAAAACACAATTTAAAGGTTTATGTTTTTCATTTTATCATGATCACAATAAGTGTCCTTTTTTTTTTTAGAATAACATGCGCTTGGATGGTATACAGTACACACCCACCCCAAAAATCACCCTTCAAAAGTAAAGGTTAAATGCGGTCCCCAATCTCCAAATTGAACTATTTTCCACTGAGTAATTTCAATAGGAATTCTTGTGTTCAGACATTATTTTTCTGGGTAAAGACAACTAACTGTTAACACTGAGCCTTTGTCAAAGCGAGACGGTCTGAGTGCAGCGTGGAGTCACCTCCACATCGCAATGCTCACACCTCGACACTCATGCTGCACCTCGCGATCTTGCGGGCTAGATTTCGGAGCTGTTGGACACCCTCGTGTGAGACGAAACCTTTTTGTGTGACGTCACAAAAATGTCGCAAAAAAGTCACAGATATGCGCCGAGTGTCTCAAAAGATGACTGAATGTTGTTAAAAATGGTGGATTGGGAAAGACTTACTTTGGAAAATCTATTTATTTTTATTTACGTCCGTTTCCTTGTTATTTGCGCCGACCCGTTTTGGAATGGATGCATTCACGAGGCCGTCATGAATCTTATATATAAGCATATATCGATTTTTAAATCATATTGAAATGAAAGTACACTCTTCACAGCCGGTACGCATTTTTTTTTTTTTCAAATTTAGGCATACATTGAAGTCTATTTTTCCAAATGCCTATTAGAGTCACCCCATCAGTTGACTACAAAAGTAATTTAGCTTCCTGATTACTTGATTTGAAAGGTCAATTACAAGTTACTTTTTTAGTTATTTTCAACAGTTGCAGACAACTCGATATTACTTAAAAATGACAATTGCTTTGGCCAATACTTTATTGGGAGTGCTTTTTCAACTGCAATGTTGAAGGATTATGGTTTTTATTTATTTATTTATTTAATAGGGTTAGGGTTGCAAAATAGATGGATAAAATAAAGATGTTTTTTTAAACTCAATTATTTTTTGTATGTTAAAAAGTGAGTCTTTCTGGATTTCACTGAATATAAAAGAATAGTCTTTCAAGAGTTCACTTAACATGTTTGATACACTATATACCACATAAAATAAAGGCCAGGTTTTTCCACCGCTCTTCACTCGGGCTCGGCTTTCATCAATCTTCCCTGCATATGTGGGATATTGTTTTTGTGTCTCAATAAATAGTACCACCCTTGATTTTGTTAACTGACGCAAGCAATACAAAGTAAACAATTCCGTCTGTGACGTAAGGGTCCTTGAGTCTGATTTGATTATCCCCATCCAATTTATAAAGCCGAGTTTGACAAGGAGCCAGAAACGTCCAGGTCTCCTGTCGGGCAAACAATACTCACAACCAGGCCTTTTATTGCCCTTTCCCACAGTGCCAGCCATCTTAACAATCCCTCTCATGTATGGGAGGAGGCAGGCAGAGATGAAGAAATTGTCCACAAAACACAGAGACCCTGTCAACAGATACAGTAATATAAAGCCGTGAAGGCCGGGTCAATAAGACACAAGGCAATGAAACGTTGGCCCTGTTAGCTGTGAGTGGCTAAGAGTTCAGGAAGGGTTGCGTTATTCTAGTGAAGGGATGGCCAACCCGCGGTTCAATGCGGCTCCCGGGCTTTCTCATGACAAGTGTCGAAAATGCCTCCAATGCCACCAATCAGATGACGACTAAAATCACCGCTCGTGCGCAAACAACGGCGCTCAGCGCTAAGCGCTAAGCTAGTCAGGTAGGGGTGACCAATATGTCAATCGCGATTGACCCGGAGCCAGCGGACTGGTCCCAAATCGAGCGCGAGCGGTGGGAGGAGGAAATGGGGTGGTGGGGTGGACTTTCTATGTATGAAGTCTGTGTGCATGCGTGTGTGTTTGTGTATATGCTTCCATGTGCGCGATCGGGTCGATGACGGGAGGTTCGTCACTTCAAAACTCGATCTTCGGTCAAATATCTAGCACGCTGGCCCAAATAGTAAGTAACCACTGCAGCTAGTGTGTGTGTGTGTGTGTGTGTGTGTGTGTGTGTGTGTGTGTGTGTGTGTGTGTGTGTGTGTGTGTGTGTGCGCATGCACGCGCGCGCACATGCACGCTCGATGTCGCTCTTCGCAGTAAAACAGTAAAAAAAAATGGCTCTTAGTCTCTGACTGGTTGGCCACCCCTGTCCTAGAGAATAGTATTTGATTTCTACAGAGCATCTTATTATTTTAGGCATCTTTGTCACTGCAGAGCATGATTAGCAAACAGTCAAGAAACTAACAGAAGAAAAATGCCACACAACAATCTTCCTCGCTCTCAAATACACGCGCACATGCACATCCTGACACACTGCGGTACTTTGAGACTTGTCGTCCGGGAGACCGATGCTTGTTTGGATTTCTTTTCAAGGAAGCAAAATGGGGGGAATAATGGCCTTTTCGTTGAAATTTTTCCATAATCCATCTGCTTTGTTGGAACAAGCAAAAGGTGATCTTGGAAAAAGGAGCTGGAGGAGCGTTTCCGATAAAATTAGTCTTCCAAGGGAGAAGGGGCTTCATTGATTGTGGCTCCTATTATTAATGTAGAAGAATTTAGCTTGGCTGTTGAAAATAAACTAGGTGGACTCCATTTGAAGCATTTGTACCTGCTAAGTGGAAAATGCTGTAGGAGGGTTTTTTGGGGGGGGGGGAGGCATTAGTAATTTTACCCTCTGATGTGTAATTAGCTTCACACTGGAACTTGTCTATAATTATGAATAGCATGTTGTCCAATTGCTTCTAATCACATGTGATTGCTGGCGAAAGGTTAAGCCGATTCGATCCATCAGCCCAAATTGCTGCAAAATCTCCCAAAAACCTCAACAAAGGGGATTTGAAAGCCGGCTCATTAGGGATGCTGAGGGATCACGTTGTTGCTTTTGAAGATAATAATACCACGTTGTACGTCAGGAGTTGCACCATATTCTTCTAGCTTGTAGAAATGAGGCGCAACAATATTAAAGTAAATAAATAAATAGTGTGGCCTAAATATTCTCCCACAGCCTCCTTCCTGCCTTTTTTCACCACGTCCCCGGACTGTGTCACTTCATTGTTCTACCCTCACTCGCTCTCTCTGTCTGTTCACTCATTCAATAATCATATCCTTCTGTTCGCCTTATGCTGCTAAATCTCACAAAGGCAATTTATTGTCTTCCTCTGACAATATCAAGTTTTTACACACAATGAATCATTTATTCAACACGTGCTCCAAATGAGCCAGCCGCACATTTGGGATTTGCGCGATGTCAGCTGATGCTGTCCTGTGCCCATCGGAAATGCAACAACGCACACGTGATTGACTTAAGAGGCAGTTTCAATAAAGTAGTTCTTATGTAATAGAGAATCGTTATACAAATGATTGTTTCAATAAAAACGCTGGAATCTGATAGACTGAAGGCTATTGTAAACAAGATACTGTGCTCAATTGCCTTACCTGTTTAAATTGATATATTTTACTTTGAGTGTTTTGACAGTATTTTCCTAAAAGTGTGTGTGTGTGTGTGTGTGTGTGTGCGTGCGTCACAGTATCTTGAAAATTGTCGTCTGTAAAATGGAGGTCAGCAGTCAACCAGCCCACCGACTTGCATATACAGTCAAACCTCGGTTTTCGTCCATAGTCCGTTCCAGAAGGCTGTTCGAAAACCGAAATTGTTCGAAAACCGAAACCACGCTCTTTTTAAAATAAAAATGTTTACTGAACACGTCTGCTCACAATGGAAAGCAACACGAGGAAGCGTCACTTCCTCGTGTAAGTAAGGCAAGAGGAGTCATATGGTGCATTCAAGTGCGCTCAGTTTGTTCGAGAACCGAGATGTTCGAAAACCGAGGTTTGACTGTAATTCTGTTTTTAGTCAGGTGTACATCTTTGTGAACGTGGATACCAGTGGCGGCATGTGCGACAAGTACAGCTTCACGGAAAAATAATTGCAACCTTATTTCATCGATTTTTTTTTTTTCTCACATCAAGGCATGACCTTTGACACTTTGGTGTTTCAGTGTGGATTTGGTGCTCCGTTACGGTGTGTGCCTAGCTTGGCGGCCAGCCACACACGCTAAAAAAGTGGGTCTGGAGACGAGGCCTCGGCTCAAAATGAAGCGTCCAATCAAATCCGTTTACCTGCTGTGACATATCCTTCATGAGGAGCGTCACTTTTGGGCGGTGGAAGTCCATCCTCATAACATTCAAAGTGACGTGTGGCAGAGGTGATCGTTTGCTCAGGTTTGCCCCCGCCTTACAAATGCGTTTGACACGACTCAGATTCAATCGTTGGTACAGTAATGAGTTTTGATTTCCTGGCTTGGCAGCACCATCTGTCAGCACCGTGGTTCTTAAAGGTTGTCACCCTTGGACCCCCGTCATCCTATTGGAGTAAAATTGCGACCATTTTGTTGAAGTTAAAAATAACAAAGCATTGTGTGTAACACTGTGTGTTAAGCAATTGGAAAGCCAGGTGACTTTGACACCTAAGTGAGTAGCAGTACAATTAGCTTATTTAATACTGAATGAGGGCATCCCCTTATGTTGTATGTGGCCACATCGACCAAGAATGGTCACTGGCTGCATATGACGTCAGCTGTGTTCATGCCCACGACGACGGAAAGGTTTGTTTGTTTGGGTTTTGTTTTCTTGTGTTTTTTTTGCATGTGTGCAAAATTCCCGACACATTGTCTAACCTGCCCCAACGCAAATTTATGCTGCGTCACTTACAAAAATGGAGCCCTTACTCTTACATTCATTTGAGCAGGTCTGTGAATGGTGCTTGTTGGCCGCATCCAAAAATTCTCAAAAACACAATCATGTAAAATGTCTCAGTTTTTATTAGGCTGTTTTGCCACTGAAGAGCGTCGACCCCATGAGCGGAGAAGAAATAATTGGTCCGAATGATTTCTTGCACCTCCCCATCCCCTCTCATGTGGCTTCCAAGGTGCCATCACACGCCGCGATGCTCCCTCGCGTGGCCCGGGACACATCAGCTTCCCTCCGGTTGCATCCGAGTGAGAAAGCCCTGTCAACACGTCCAACACAAGGGGCTCGTCTTGAGGGGATGCATCGAGGTAGAGGATGACAGGGGAGGGAGGGAGGCGGCGGCAGTTAAGGGGGAAGAGGCAGGAAGCAAGAGAAGTCCAGGTCATTGTGCGATCTGACAGCGGAGGGCAATGCCAAGCCTCATTTAGAATTCCCTCCCTGAGAAGCAGCTGTTACATCTTTTATTGGATGAACAAAACAATGGTGTGCTATTTTCATATAAGAGCAATTTTCTTAAGAGTGGAATCAAAAGGGGAGAGTGGTGAAATAAACAGCAGGATGTGTGTGTGTGTGTGTGTGTGTGTGTATTTGTGCAGGCGTAGATGGGCTCAAAAAACAAAATGCTTTTTTTTTTTTTTTTCCTCGGGAGTACAAAGACAGCCAGCGTGCAGCTCATTACTTGCCGCTTGCTGCTCAGCTCTTGTTGCCTGCACTTCAGGCTCTCACCCTGTCATTGTAGGGGTCACAAGCCACCTCAGATGGATAGCCAGGAGAGTCGTCTACTTACACCTCCAGACAAATCAATACCTAGATCCAATTTTATTCCTGCAGCAACCCACAATCCCATGAAAATAGGCTTTGGGCGGAGTTGCACAGTTTGAGTTTCATTTAATTAAAACAAGGAATCACTCATGCATCGCAGCTAATTTCTGCAAAACAAAATGCACGCAAACAGGAATGGCACATTAGCAGAGCAGAGCAAAGTCTCTGGAAAGAATTCACAATTCACAATCACTGCCTCATTCAGGGTATGATTTCTTTCCCTTGCATAGGATTGTAACACACTGCAGGGGTAAATAGCAGTTTGTTAATCAGCGTAAACTGCTTTTTTAAAAGTTGGACGGTCAAAGTTTTTCAAACACCAGAAGCAAGGTGCTTACTTATACAGTAAGCCCAAGGCAACCTTTGGATTTGTTGTTTTAGTAATGCCAAGGCCATTGTTAAAGGAACTCATTAAACCTCATATTTGAGTTTTTTTATCATCTGTTTGTTGGTTAGGTGACGACTTACCGGTTCATGGAGGAGAAGGACCGGATGGGCGGTGCCATTATAATTCTCAAGGGTGGACGGCTCCATTCATGCTGACTCGCATAGTAAAAATAAATGACTGTGTCTGCACCTTTCTCCCTCTCCTAAATTGAATTAGTTCTTCCTCGGCCAATGCACCACCCCTGGAAGTCTCTTTCTTCTATTTCTCATGTCATTCTGCTCACCGTATTTGTGGGTGCCCGACCGCTTATACAGCGAGTCATTTTAATTTTTGCAAATTACTGTATCTTTTTTACTGCATCAACACATTAGAAAATGAGACAAAGACAATTGCATTCCAACATCCGCCCCTCGAAAAAATTGGGGAAAAAAATGTGCAGATTTGTATCTCTGTTGTGGTTAATCAAATACTGTTGGACAAAGTATTGTGAAACAGTCAAATGTTCTGCCTGTAATTCATATCTCTATTGTTGTAAGTGTTAAGGGACCCACATTTTTCAAAATGAATCATCCGATTAATCGGTTATCAGAATTGTATTCTGTCAAATATCGGAATCTCCATCAGCTTGAAAAAAATCTATCGGTTGGGTTCAGTGGTTTGTTAACCTGGGTTTGATCGAACCCCAGGGGTTCGGTGAATCGGTCTCAAGGGTTCGACGGAGCCTCTGCCATGGAAGTTAAAACACACCTGACGCAACATGTCAATTAGTTATGACACGTCCGCTGCAGATGATCATATCACATCGCTTGTCCAATCATTGCTGCGGGAAATTTAGTTCACTCTTTAGTCACCGTGTCATGATAGTACATCATACAATTGAAAAAATATATATATACTTAGACCATGTAATTTTATTGACTTTTTTTTTTTTAATAAATGTGTTTTTTAACACATTTTTATTTTTCACTAATAAAGGGTTCGGTGAATGTGCATATGAACTGGTTGGGTTTGGTACCTCTAACAAGGTTAAGAACCACTGGATTGGGTCCTAGTATTTGTACTGTTAGCAGTTTTATCATGTCTGTGAAAATGCCACGCATATTTGTTACCTTGTCAAACGAGTACTCATCTTGCATATTGATACACATTGATGTTGACGTATATTTTCACCCGTGGAGGCAGCACTTCATTACCAAGCTGCTGAATTACACTCAGTATGCAAATTCATGTGCGTGACACATGCAAATGACACATCCAAATAGAGACCCAACTACCTAGTTAGAAGCACATACAGTTCCTGAATACAGTTTGTCGCTTTCAAAACTAACATTAACCCTCTCATGCACCCTATAACCTGCTAACATGATGAGCTGTCCGCCGTAGTAACCGCTGTCCCTGAAATTTTCTTTACAATAAGTTCAGTGCAGCCTTAGTATTCTAAAAACGGCATTCTGATTAATATTGCGTTTGTGCAATATGAGTTAAGCATTAAAATTCATTAATTTTTTTAATCTATCTCAGGAGGCGGCCATTTTGACACTTGCTGGTCAATTGCAAATGACATCATAGTTGCTCAGGGCTCAGGTAATGACCAATCACAGCTCACCGGATTCCTGAAGCAAAATGGGTGGATTTTTCGAGTTCACTCATATTCCACGAAGGCAGTATTAATCAGAATGCCGTCTTTAGATTAGCGGAGATGTGTAGATTAGTACATATTAGTGTAAAGAAAATTTGGGGTTTTACTTCCACCTTAAGAAACCTTTATTGTTCAAAATGAATACAAACACACACACACACACACACACAACACACACCAGACAATGCAATCAGGCGTTCGCTTTTAACCCAGCTTCTTCCATTTGTCATATATGCACACCTTCACTGGCATCAACCTGTGTTACATAATTGAATTCATTTGACGTGATTTGGAAAGACACGCACATGTCTTTATAAAGCTTCGCAGCTGACAAAACATATTAGAGTACAAAGTGAGCCATGAGGTCAAACAAAGTGTCTGAAGAGTTTAGCGATACAAGGACAAAAGTGAATTTAAATAATTTTAACAACACATGTAAATAAAATGATCGAGGATCAGAATCCTGTGAGGATTTACTGTACATGTATAGTAGTGGTAAAGTACAAAGTGGATTTTACTCTCCACCAAGGATTTGTCAATGTCCCTTGCTAATGCTAATGTTTTGTTCTGTTGTTTTTATTTATTTTTTTGTTTGTTTGATAATTTACGACTTTATTTTCTCTTCATTTAAAGGAAATGCATTTATATATAAGTGTACTCCAGTTTAAAAGTTGAATCAAAAGTAACCCAAATTAGCTCAAACAGAGACTAGCCAAACGTTTTGAAGGTTAGGTGTGTTATTATATGTGTTGAGAATAACCCACAATGCAAAGCAACCCAAAATATTGAGTTTAGTGTGTTTGTGCTTCATTTTCATTTAAAACATCATTAATTACTGCTATTGGATTGTTTTGTTCCAAAAAAAGGTTGCTTTAACAAAACAACCCCAACAGTTGGGTCAAATGAACAACCCACAAAACAACCCAACAACAAAAACCCAAGAAATGGATTATGTACAAAACACTGTAACACAAAAACTGGGTTAAAAATGTATTCGATTCAATTTGGGGGGGGGGGGGGGGTGAAATGAATTACCTAAAAAAAAATTAATCCAGTCCCTTTTGTGCCAAATTTGTTTATTTTGGAATGAAAGCAATTCCTTAAATGAAGGGAACCAATACTTTCCTTTTTGAAGATATTAATTGAAGTGCACTACATTATTGAATGGCATTTTTTCTCGACTGCTCTGCCACAGCTGAAGTGTAAAGGCCCTTGATGTCCACAGGTTCAAAAGACAAGGTTAGTTAGCCTTTTTCATTAGTCTGTCGCAGTAGGATGCTCCAGATCAATCAAAAGTAATCTGGAAAATGTCAACCTTCCATTTTGTTCCACCGCCACCCTGGAAGCTTAGCCGGCAGGAGGCGAAGCGTCACGTTTAATTATGAAGCCATTATGTTTTGATCTGTGTGAAAGCCCTGTCAGTGGGAAAGGTGCAAGAATTTCCCACCCGTGACCTGTTTTCCCAGAATTAAAATCCCGCATTCTGTTGCCAAACGTCATGCGGCGTGATTAACAACACAATGTCGCTCCCAGAAGTGCCGCCGCAAATGACAAAATATCAGAGGTCATTTGTGTTATTGATAAAAATGTACATGGGGTGGGGGGGGAAAAAAGAAGCCGTTTGTCAGTTTTGATGTTACAGCAGTGCGCCACCAGGAATAATTGCGGGGGACATATTTCAGACGGGCCTGGTGCTGCAGTCCACCATCGAATCCTAATTTAGTTAGAGGCAGCCTCGCTTGTTTTATGTAGTTTCTCCAAGAAATGACGTATGCGGCTGGCAATTTAACAGAAATAAGATTATTCACGGAAAATGGAAATCAAATGTTAATGTGATAATACTTCTGTGCCTCTCACAAGTAAAAGATGCTGCAATGCATCATCTCCATCCATGCGGCACCTGGAGTTCTCCGCTGTGTCATGAAATTGGATGAGAGAGTGTTGATTTTCTCTGTTTGTGGGGCCACTTTTTACATTCGTAAGGATTTACATTTGTCACCTCGCAGCTTAACAAGATTATGTTTTGCGATTGGATCCCCCCCCCCCCCCTCCCTCCTTCTCTCATGCCTTGTCAACTGCTTTCATGCACATTAGGAATAAGTGGATTCGAGCATTTGGAAAGGTGGTGGGTTGTCTTCTTACCTCTGTTGTCAGGTTGATCCCTGCCACTCGTTGCTCAGGTGTTCCGCAGCCAACTTTACTGGAGGTTGGCTAAAGTCATGTTTGCACTCGCATTTATCATGTCATAAATGATGAAAAGGTCTTTGAGCTGCAAATCAGACTTACTGCCTCCTCAGGCTGTATTTATCCGATATAAGATGAGGACTGGTTGAGAATGTTCGGATTTGCTTGACACTTTGACCATCGCTGTACTCGGCGCCAGCCCATTCAGGACTATTGAACAGGAATGAGCGTTTTATATGGATTTGTTGACAATGTAAAATATTTTCCACCAAGAGAAACTTGATCAATCCAACATACATCAACAAGATTATATAATACATGATGATCAGCAACCACCTAAACGTGCCTGTACTTCAGGCCCAACTTGTTGGAGATGGTTCTGCATTTGCGGTAACATTGAATTGTGTGACTTGTTCAGCAGTTGTACCACTTGATGTTGCTAAAAAAAAAAAAAAAAAAATGAAGAAAGTTTGTTTGAACCATTTTGCAGTTTCAACTTCCAATGTTAAAAACATTCCATTTCAGGATATTTGGTGACCTTTTATTTATTTCTTTGTTGTGGGTGTTCAAATCAGTTTTTGCCATCCTGTAAATAATCTGAATAGCTATACCTGCCATATGCATATTAAAAATGGTAAATCATGTCAATGATAGGACATAGAAACAATGAAACAGTTGTATAACTTTATGACAAATGTTTGTGTGCGTGTCTTTTTTGCAAAATTTGGTCAAATTGAAAGGGAATGACCACTAGATCAGTACTCAATAGGCCACGCGACTGTCATCATGACAGATCAGAATAGATGGAGACTCGTAGTATTGCTGAGCTGTACGAGATCAACCAACCCTGAGGCTTGATTGTGTGGGGCTGGCGTCGCACGACGTGGACGCATGACAGGCCTGCCCTAATTGAAAAAACATTTTCCGTTCCCAAATATTTGAGTGTCTCCATGACGCAGACAACCTGGAGAAAAGGCTCCACGAAGCATTTCATTTTTTAGGGAAATATTTATTTAATTTAGGTACCACATTTGTCATTGGAGGGGTCCGCTTCACGTGGCTTGTGAAGATGGAAATCTGTCGATCGCGTGTGTGCCGGATTATCCCGTAAATTACGTTTGGCTGTGTGTGTCAAATGACAAAGTGAGTCTTAACACACAAGTATACTTGGGTATACTTTGGCAGATGGTGTTATCTGCTAGTTTAACAGTACTGTATTCTTGATAGATATCGTTTATAAATGTACTCATTTAATGGTTATTATGTAACTTGTGGATGGGTTCACTTAGAAATGTATTTGATTATGCTTTCTCTCTTACAACCTTGGCACGGACTCTAAGTGTGACACCTCACTGCCCATTGCCATCTTTCGTGTGGGTGTGTGGGTGTGTGGGTGTTTTCCTTTGTTATTTTTTTCTGAACAGAAAAATGTTATCGACTGTATTCTGATATTTGTTTAGGATACTTGACAGAGGTCATGTTTTGTTCATTCAGTTATTTATTTTAATTTGTCCAAATGGAAATGCGATTTTATTTTATGTTTTTGTTTTCAACAAAAAATAAATTTTCTTTAGAATGTGACAGTATTAGTGCTTCGGAACAACGTCAACAAATGGAATTATGACTCATTGAAAATATTACTTGTAGCTCTTTCAGAGCCGTATTTGAGCATTCATGCATTCAGCATTCATCTTTCAAGGTTTCCCTCTTTTGTTAATGGATGGTTTGTCTTCTGGGGACATTTTTTTGAATACCCAATTACACTGTTCGTGGAAACATGCATTACCATTTGAATGTAATCCATGACAGTCAAACACAATAATACACTCAGGCGGTGGACAGCTTTCGAGAACTCTGGGATGAATGTGAAATCCCAATGTAGGTGTGGAGAATTCTAAGTCACTTGGCAAACGTGAAAAGCCCCGTTGCCAAAGTATCAGCGTCGATTGGTTTGATGTGTCCACTTCAGCGTGGTCTCATAGCATTGTCAAGCCTTTTCATATCAGTGATCATTGGACGTAATTGAATGAAGAATCACGATCGGAGGTTATTCGACACAAAGTATCCTCGAATCAAGAGTGCAGTGAAAGGAGTGGGTAGCCTGGGTGAGAAGTTGAAGTGGCAGCCTGTCGCCTGCAGCTTCTCATGCAGTAACTCGTTGTGGCTGCCCCTTCTTGTCCCATTACTTGCTGCAATATTTCAAAGTGATCCACTGTCAGAAATGCCAGACATAGCCATTGTCATGTGAAGCGGAAGCAGTTCACATGAGCGACAGTGGTCAGTGCTCTATGGACAAACGCCATGTCTTGCCCTACGAGCAGAACAAAAGACATTTCAGTGAGGAGCTGTAGCCATTTCTGAGGCGTGTCAGAAAAGTCCCAGGACTCGTGTCACAAAAGACAAAGTGTCCATCACGGAGATTTTATGTTGCAGACCGTGCTATAGAAAAGACACTATTTAATTTAAATACACCGCATACATGTTTATAGAGCATTTCAGGCACTTTTTCACACACACACACACACACACACACACACACACACACACACACACACACACACCCCACCACACCCCACAAGGTATTTAAATTTGGCCCCTATAAATTCTACTACTTAAATGCTACCCTTAAATCCCAAGGGGTCAAAATTGGCCCTAATCCTAAATTAGGATTAAAGCATTGAATATTTGAAAAAACAAATATTTTGGTGTTCAGTGAATATCCATCCATCCATCCATTTTCCGAACCGCTTGATCCTCACTAGGGTCACGGGGGTGCCGGAGCCTATCCCAGCTGTCTTCGGGCAGTAGGCGGGGGACACCATGAATCAGTTGCCAGCTAATCGCAGGGCACACAGAGACGAACAACCATCCACGCTCACACTCACACCTAGGGACAATTTAGAGCGTCCAATCAGCCTGCCATGCATGTTTTTGGAATGTGGGAGGAAACCGGAGCACCCGGAGAAAACCCACGCAGGCCCGGGGAGAACATGCAAACTCCACACAGGGAGGCCGGAGCTGGAATCGAACCCGGTAGCTCTGCACTGTCAAGCCGACGTGCTAACCACTGGACTACCGGGCCGCCGTTCAGTGAATATATAGCACTCATTTAATGTATAATTCATCATTTTCCAAAGAAGAAAACGGTTCTTGGGTTCTGCAGGGTTAAACACAATTGTAGTTGATGTTTTTGGGTTTGAAATGCGGAAATCTGCTGTGACAGCAGTCCTGGAACTAGTTCAAAACACCTTGTCCTTGAAAATGCTCTAAAAAATACATTTTCTTTCTAAACTCCTCGAAACGTAAACATTATTGGTTTTACTTACTAATGTCCTTCTTCATTCAGCAAACGCTCTTGTCATCCTTCTTTCACAGAAAAGCGCACCAGAGGGATGACCTCCAAACAAATGTTTGAACAAACTTAACAGTTTGCAATACTATTTCAAATAGCCAGTTTGTATCCCTTAGAAGCACACATCAAACAACTTTATGACATAACATTAAGTCCAGTACATGGTGGGAGGATTTTTGATTTCATGTGAAATGGCTCACACAGTATGTGTTTACCAAGATTATAATACATAAATAGGAATGTGGACACAGGATACGTCCTCTGCTCCATCAGAGCTGCTACTGAGTAGTCAGTGTATTTTAGCAGTCTTCTTGTCCTTTAATCATGACAGGCACTTTACTAGTTATCCGCCCAAACTCTGTGGGGGGGAATAAAATCAGAACAGAAGGTTAGAATTCTCTTCTGTGTTTTGCATACTCAGAATTCAGTGTATACCGTAGTATTGCACAAGCCAAAAAGAGAGCAAAAATGAATCTACCGCCATTTGTCATTATTATTTGTTCTTGGCGGCAGCTCCTAGTGTCCTGCTTCCTCTAAAGCTGACGCTTGCTTGTTTAGGCTTTGTCTCACTTTGACCTCCCTCCTGCGGCTCTGATGGATGAAAAAGGATAAAGTTTGACAAAAGTGTCCACGCACTCAAAACTGAAGTTATAGAGGCATTGAAACAGGAACAAACATATGAAACAAACACCGACCTACATGGCTGACTGCGGTATGTCCGCATCACAATTCAGATGTTTTGGGTTCGTAAAGAGAGTGAGGTGTCGAGGGAAAAACTTTGCACCATTAAACACTTGAAAAAAACAATGAAACATAGGCCTGGTACACACACACACACACACACACACACACACACACACACACACACACACACACAGATGTTTTTTTGTTTTGTTGTTATTGTTTTTTTTAAGACATGAAGATTAGAAAAAAAAAAATCTAAGATTTAAAGTTTCGGTCGTATTATGTGTGGTGTGCTCCGATAATTGCAACATAGATTATGACAGCTATACGGTATAGGAGGGGCATGCGGTCAGGGCAGGCAGACGAAGCAGTGCCGCCCTGTACCCCCCCAGGCAGACGATGGGATAATCTTCTAAAACATCAAATAGTCTGGCATTTGTTATCTTTGGTTGGGAAAGGGGCAAAATCCGGACAAAAGCAGCCTGATTGTCTTAATGTGTGTACCAAGCCTGGAATTGTCAACTACTGCTTTTTGAAATACATAACTCAAGAAAGAAATAACTAAATAAAGAAACACATGCAATAATACATCCCCCTTATCGGTCTACTTATGGCATTAGTATATTCCTATTTGATTTAGCATCACAGCAAAACCTTTGAAAAATGGGCATTTGGAGAGGACTGGACAATGTTTGCTGATGACGTTTATGTCTGCCTCGCCCACTTTTTGCTCAGGTTCTCGATTCATCTTCGACCTTGGAGCCAATTTACTCCCTTTTTAGCGTTCAATTCTGAGTTGTTTGACTGCCGAACTTGTCGACCTGATCTTTATCGCAGTAAAAGGTAGTCATATTTAGTTTGTGGATCGATTTGGTGTGACCATGATGCTGTAAAGCTGAATGTTGATTTGAACCTTTTCACTGTGAGTTGACTGGAAAGCAGGACATCTCTGTGAAAAACAGATGAGCAAGGCCAGTAGGTTGCTTGTGTGCCGCCTCAGCCCATGCACTACTTAGAAAGGGCCATTAGCCAAGGTCTGTAAATGACAGATGAAGGCCCCCTAATGGCGCGGGCTCATGCTGTGATTTACAATCTTTATATTTAACCAGTGAGAGATTAATTCTCACCAGCAAATTGACGGATCCAAGGCGGTGAGGAAAGCTTTTTCGACATCTCCATTCCTCACCGCATCTCACTGCCACGGGGCTCCTGACCTTGAGATGCCGAACGTGTTGGGTACGCTGCCGCCTTTGTTCTTTGCGGGGAACCATGCATCCCACATGCCTGAAGCACAAAAACAATTCAAGATTCACCTGTTTCGCATCATGCACTCGTGTGCGAGCAAGCGAATCAAAAGCGAGGACTGAGAGGCAAACACGCACGGCCCGAGCAAAAATACGTTTCACTCTGTGTCCGAGCTGCTGGTTGTCTGCTTCATCATTTTATCGGAGTCAAGTTGAAAAATCTGAAATGGGATTGTTGTTGTGTTGGAGCATTGTTCAAATGTGAGGCGGGTATTGCTTTCCTTGTCGAGATAGTTTTTTCAGGTTAATGGAAAAAAAAACGACCTTACCAGAAAATGGGTAAATTGTTGAGCATTGTCTTCCAAAGTAAAAGCAGATGTTTGCACATTTTGATTCGATATGTTGATAACACTGGTCAGCGGCAAATTTCAATCAGAGATGGCGGCATGGTCCCGAAACGCATTTTTGGTGCACGAGAGACAGCCATCTTCTTCAGCTATGTACACAACAGGTCATGGTGCAATTAGTGCAAAGCAACGCAGGGCAAGGTCTAGTACTAGGACAAGGAGAAAGGTAAGAATCTAGTTCAACAATTTTGAAATATTCCCAGTAAATTATAACTGTCGGACGATTCTCCCCCAGTTGCTGGCGTTTGCGTTGCTACAGGCTCAAACCTATACGGTACCATTGCTCCCCCAGCTTGGTATTGCACTGATACCGCAATTTCTGCTTCATTTGACGAAGAATCTGAGAGATAATCGTCAGTATCCATCATTGCAATCGCGCTTTTCGTTCAGATGTCAAGTGTGTTTAGTACGATCAGCTCATCAAGCTCTCAGTTTTTACGCACAGATGACGTCACTTCTTGGCTTACTGATCATGTGACCTTGTAAAAATAGTAAACATGGCGCCGGCCGCACAGAGTATTGATAGCCTCAATTAAAAGTGTGATAAAGTCATTATTTTAAGATTTTGTTCCGTCAAATTTTGTGGACATACTTAGAATTAATATATTAACAAGATATCAGTATTTGAACGCGGTAGTGAATGACCGGAGTTTTCCTTTAAATGCTTTCATGCAGGTTAACAGAAATCTGACAATATTTAGTGCCGGGAAGCTGAGATTCTGAGGATTTGCACAATGTGAAATGCATCGATTATCAAAGTAGCAATGGCTGAATTTGATGAATTTATTAGTTGTCAATGAATCGTTGCATCTCTCGTAAGAACCCAAAGCAAGTGACAACCTTTTATTGTCACTTGCTTTTGTCATGTCTCTTGTTCTGAGTGTGAGTACAGCAATTAATTAGATCTCTCGTAGAATAGAAGGAAATGGATCAGGACACGTAATGTCCCCTGTGAGGATGAATGAACGAACTAATTTTATGGTCTCCCGTGACAGCCCTTTGAGTAACGGCCCGGTTTACCGCACTGGGAAAATGATCGCATTCACCTCTGCTTTGGGAGGAAGGCTTGTTTATGTATTCCAGCGCATGAGCCGAATACAACGGCACAAAGTCAGGTGATTCCCACGTTGCTCATCCAGCTTCCACCATTTTTCCATTTTTATTTGAAAAGTGTCATTTGCTCATTGTCCTAAACCTTAGGGACCCTTTTGCACACCAAAGATAAATAATATGTTCACATATAATCATTGGAGAGATGTTTGTTTAATAATTAATTTGTATCAAATGTGTGTTAAAGTTTTAACATGCACGTTAGATCTTTCTTTAAACAGATCAAATGGATCTCAAGTTCCCTTCAGCAAAGATTCAAGAGCAGCGCTGTTAAAAATTCATACCGCCATGAAAATGTGTCTCGTTTGTTGGAGTTTGGGATGAAATTGACACACCAAAGAATTTGTTTCACAAAGGAGTTTATTTCTCATATCTGTCGAGCAAAAAGTCATTATACGATAACGATTTGAAAAGAGGCAGGGGATTCAGGGTTAAGTACAAAACGCTTGTTTGACAAGCAGTCTTTGTCTTTTGCCAATTTCGAAAGACATTGTGAGGTATGTCTTTATAAGGTTTCTTACAAAAGCTGTAAGAAACTCTTTGGTGTTGCCATTCAACTCTCAATTCAAAGAAGGCCCTAAATCATCAAATCAGGACTCTTAGACGTGACACAATTTGTCTTTGTGTATCTAGTGACCCCACGCCCTCCGCCTTTACATTTTATACCGGAATGTTTTGGTGTGGACGATTCGCTTACGACTGCATGTTCAGTTTCAGCGTTAATATCACAAGTTTCTGCATCGTTGTTGTTGTGCTTGTCATCTTCTTCAGTGAGTGACTGCGGACCTCAAGTTTCAGCATCTGTCGCGACACTGTTCTGACTTTGTGTCACCTCCATCTTTTTAATTGAAATTCTACTTTGGAAGACAGTGTTCAGTAATTAAGAAGTAACAAGAAACATCTATTTTTTAAAAAATGGCCTGACAATTAAACTCAAATATGGTGCACACATAATTTTAACATCGTGTTTCCAAGCTGCCTGTGGCCACGATCAGCTTAGTCTAATCAATAACTGCACCCTCATCTCCTAGAAGAAAGCTGATGAGTGCTTTTTATTTATTTATTAATTTTTTTCTTAGATTGGTCACGATCGTGTCAGTTTGATGCTTGGCAAGACAGATTTGTAAGATTATGTTCCGGCTTACTTGGGACCAACAAAAATCATTACCTGCTCGCAACAACGATGTCTTTGTAAAACATTATAAAAGCAAACATACCTATTTTTTTCCGCTGTAACAAGCAGCTATTATTTGACAAAAACCAAGGAGAAATTCCAAGGCACTTTTATTTGTTTATCACTGGAGAGCTGCTATCATATCAATATATGGTACCAATATTTGTACATATATGTGCTACATTATTCATTTTGCTTGCAGATAAAAATCCGGAGGTTTATCTTAAACATGCCCACGCTTTGAATGTGCTCAAGGCACACATAAAACAAATAAATAAATAAATCAGACATTGAGAGGGTGAACGGGTGAATTTTAAATACTTCAAGTCAAACAAAAACATCATTTTATACTTGCTGCTATTACTGATAAACAGGTAAACAGCACAGAACACTGGTGTTCATGTACTTGCAGTAGATTTCACAGCCAAGATCAGTTTGTTCAGACTCAAGGCTCATCGTCTTTGTTTTGCATTTTTGTATTCCATGGGAAGGTTATGCGCTTTTGTGCAAAGAAAATTGCAGGGAGAAATGATTTCTTGAGAAAAGCGTGTATCTTTTTCTGTGTGTGTTTCTTGAGGAGCAAATGCATGGAAGAGAAAAACCCAAATGTTTCTTAACAGATTTCAACTGCTGTTGAAATCCGTCAAGTTGATTTTTCAGTTATCCGTCAGGGTCTTACATTAGGACTGAGGTGCTGAGCCATCTTTTGGCTATAATTGAATGTTACATATTTAAAAAGCTAGCACATGTCCATTTCATCGTATTCAATTCGTACATTTTTTTCAGTAAACTTTGAGCGGGCCGACACGGCCACATCGTGGCCCCGGGACACTGGAGGAGAGCATTGCACCATTCCAAATACCCGCACTTTCTACGCATTACTTTGTCAAAATAGGCTATTTAGGTTTTTGTTTTTTTAAATTTTCCTCGATAAGAAAAAGATAAATAGAGATTAAAAGATGTGAAGAACCAATGTTGCATCACAAAAAACAAGTATACGTACACTGAAGAAAATGGTGTGTTGAATTTACTCAATTGTATTTTTTCATGCGGATTTAGCGACATTTTGAAGTAGATCTATAGTCAATTTGAAAAATGTATTTGGATCCAAATGGTTTTATTTCATGCAACTACTTGACAAAATAAAATTGAGTGAATTCACTGAACATTTTTTTTTCGGTGTGCAGCCATTCGTGAACTGGCAACAAACATCTTGAAAATTAACATCCAAGTGAAACAATCAGTAGGTGTTTCGACTTCTATTGGATTACCTGGGGAGGGAATAGTGAATCAAATCAAGCAAAATAAATGTCATCATTGTTACGACCTTTATCGCAACATGTTTAAATGTGTATCATGTGTACACTGTCACGCAGAAGAGATCATTCAACATCATGGCTGTTCTGAGTATATTTGTATTTGTTTCTGTGTCAGCTCTTCTGACACGTCGACATTGCAGAGAGGTCCTGTGTGACCCTCTTTGTCACCGCCTGACAAATGACTCCAGTCTCCTCTCTATCTGTCCATCTAGCACGTACACAGCGACAGATTAGCATGATCAAGGTCAGTCAGGGTGCATTGACCTGCCGCAAATCACAGACATGGGGGGGATGCTAGCCACCTGCGGGTGGATTTAAATTCAGGTTATCTGTGTGGACATGCAGCCATTCAAAAAAAAAACACTCAGGAACGACATTGATTTTATGAAATCAGTGAAACTGACGCAAATGTTAAAAATGCATTTCAACAAATACATCAAGTACAAAACTCAATGGGTTTTTTTTCCCCCTTGCAGAGCAGTTTTTCTATTCCATGGCTAGAAGAAAAAATTCTCCATTTTGCTATTCAATGTGTTTTGATTTGCAAACTGCAATGCGAAACCCACTTTATTTCAAGCCTTGCAGTATACGGTGTACAAAGTCTTTCTCTCCCTCTCTCTCTCTCTCTCTCTCACTCTGTGTGTGTGTATGGGGGGTGGGGGGAGGGGGGGGTAATCACTCCAATACTACATGACATGAAAAAGGACCTAACTGTGAAAAGACAGGGTTGAACAAATGTCTAGCTTGACAATGGAAGATTTGCAGTTCTCGTTTGGTCCTCATCCGTTTCTGTAGTTGAATAGACCCAAGCATTTGCATGATTTAGCATTCACAAATTCTACTATTTGGTATTTTTGGGCAGGGAGTGACCCTCAGTTATTTATGCAAAAACTGTCCTTGTCACGATTTTCTGTAATGTGGCAATATATATATATTTTGAAAATTCATTTGTATTTTGTGGCAAAATACGGTCTGGGTTGCATATGATGTTTATTGTATGATAGTGTCTCTTGAATTGAAATAAGGAATGGGTATTGTCACCCGTCAACACAGCATTAAAACATTAAACTCATTGTCGACCCAACCGAAATTCCATTTAACCAAAACTTCAATGGATGAAAGGGAAAAGGCTTTTGTCGGTGGAAGTTCTCCCAACGCTCAATTACTTATCCAATCAAAACTCTTAACAGTAGCCGTGTTAGCTTTGTGATTTGATAGTCTGGATCTCAAACCTTTGTTCTTCCTCCTCCTCTCTCTCCCATCTTTGTCTCTGTGGCCTTGGTATGTCATGACAAAGAATGAGGCACTTCAAAGCCAGCGGCAAAAGCCCGGTCAGCCTCGACTCTCGCTGTATATTATATTTTGGCCTCACACGGGTGTTGGCGTGGACGATTCTCTTACCAAAGCCACGTCCTTCTATGGATCACAGAGGTGTTAGTCAGTGAACTCACTTTTAAAAACAAGAAAAACACAGCTACTGGTCATAGCTGACACACCGCAACAAAAAGTATGACACAAACAGCACACACAGTAACTTCTCTCTTTGTCTCCCATTCCAACACTGCAAACAGAATAATATGTTCAAGAGCTCACACATAACAGCACTTAGATGATGTGTTCGCCAGAACCGCGGTACTGTATTTTGTCCGAGTAGACGAATGTTTGTAGATGCTTCTAAGTTTTTGAAATGCTGTGAAATAGTTTTGGGATTTGTGGTTGGAACACAAAATTATGGCTGTTTAATCACATTGAAGCGAATATCAAATATGTGTGAGAATTGCCAATTAGTAGTGGGGCTCAGCTCCCAACACTCTCACTTAGCAGATGTCCATTCAACATGTTCATCCTTGATAGAGCCCACAGGATGGGCATGAGAGTAATACATTAAGGCAAGTCCAAGAATCAAAACAATTTCTCTCTCAAGTCCCATGGTATTTAACTTTCTAATGAAATGTCTCCCCTTCAAATACTGACCACTAAATGAACAAACCATCTCAGGACAGCCCGGGACAGAGAGAGACTGGACCGACTAGTCAGGAGGGCCAGCTCTGTCCTGGCCTGCTCCCTGGACACTCTGGAGGAGGTGGGCAACAGGAGGATGCTAGCCAAGCTAAAAGCTATGATGGAAAGCCACTCCCACCCCCTCCAGGCCACCCTGACAGCACTGGGCAGCTCCTTCAGCCAGAGACTGATACACCCCCGCTGCAAAAAGGAGAGGTAACGCCACTCGTTCCTGCCGACTGCCGTCAGGCTTTTGAATAGACGGTCCTGAAAACCTGGACTCACCCCACTCACCCATTTTTAATATGCTTATATTTATATTTCATATTTATATTTATTGATGTACTTTTTGTCTTCTACTTTCTCCCTTTCATAATTTTGCTGGGGTAAAATGTCTCCGTTGTGGGACAAATAAAGGCTTTCTTATCTTCTTATCTTTAAACTGTGGAAGGCATGATTGCGCAACTGCCCACCTCTTATACTCACTCCTGAGGATATAACATGGCACTCTTTTGAATAGAGGTGCAGCCAGAGGATTAATCAGTGGGTATGTTTTATGACTTTATTTGTGACTAATTCTGACACTTGGGGTGTTATGCAGGGCTGACTAACTCTCGGGCAGTAACTACTTGCCAGTAGGGTTAATGAGACCGGCCCGGTTAATGATTGGAGTAAGTCTTCATTCTTCATTATTCTACTGAATACTGTAGATTCCTGTTTGACTGATGCTGTTATGAAGCCGGTGTGGTGTGTTGTGAACTTATCATTCATCATTTACGTTTGTATGCACGTCTTGATATTTAGAACATGGACTCTCATTTCTGTTTTTATATACTGGATCTGTCAACTGTGTCGAAAAACACTGCTCAGGACAGAGACGTGTATGTTAAACCTAATGAGCGGTGACATGGTCATCTGCTGAAAAGATTTAGGACAAAAGCTCGGCAGGTGTGCTCGGTGTATTTTACAGAGCCTGAACGTGTTAGAAGTATTTTTGGTTTCAAGTTCTGGTCTTTTCGGAAAGATGATACATGTGTACCAAACCAAGACATCAACCTGTGTGTGCACTGTTCTTTTCAAATAACTTTCAGTTTACTGCTTTCAATCAAAGTTGATATGCTTAATACAGCCTTTTCACTCCTATTTATAGTGCCACAAATAGGAACTATATTTTGGTTCAAATAAAGGATGACACTTGCCAGTTCAAAGAAAAACATGAATTTCCTTTCACACCAGTGGCGAAACAAGAGTTGAGAAATAAAATTTTTTTATTTGAATAAGCCTACTTTCAATTAATCTTTTGTTCTTTTTCACTCAACAATAACTACTGTCATGGCTGTGCATGATGCCCCAAAAGCCGGGAGGGAGGAAAAGTGTGGTGTACTGAACAAAATGTATGCGCAAACGTACTTAGAGGGACACAGGAAAAACTATACAGCATCACTAATACAAACAAAGTCCTGAAAAACCCAATAACTCGAAGTAACAACAAACAAAAACCCAAGACAGTAGCACAATGATCCGACAAAGACTGACAGAACCCAGGGAACCAAATACAAGTAAACTGACGCGACAACAAGGAACACCTGGATAAGACACAATGGGTTGAGGGAGCTGATTGGTTAACACAAGGAACCCTGATGACAAGAACAGCTGGAGACCAAAAAAGAGGCATGAGGAAAGAAAACCAAATGTATCTAAAGAAGAACAGAATCATTACAGTACCACTCCCGCAAGGGACGGATCCCAGATGTACCAAAGTCACCCAGTGGTGGCTACAGGACGTGAGGCGCCAGAACTGGGACAAGTAGCGGCCGCAGGACGTGTGCCACCAAAGCAGGAACAGGCAGCAGCTGCACAGGGATCGATGGCATCCGCAGGACGTGCGCTGCCGGACCAGCGACCATCCCTGTTCCGGCGCCGCACGTCCTGCGGCCGCCGGAACAGGGATGGTTGGTGGCTCCAGGCCGTCTGTCGCCGGAACAAAGACCTGTAGCAGGCACACGCCGTGCTTAACAAGGACAAAGACAGGTGGCAGCCGCAGGCCATTCGCCGACGGAGCAGGAACGGGTGGCGGCAGAACAGGAACAATAGATGGCTGTGGGATGTGCACCGCTGAAGCCAGGTAGTAATGGTATCAGGCCTCTGGTCCTGCGGGGTCCATTTTTGATCAGATCGTTTTGTCATGTAGTGCGATAGCAGAGGACTAAAAAAAACAAAAAACAAAACAGGGAGATGGGAGAAGCAGGGTGTACTGAACAAATTATATTAACAATATATATCACTCCCAGGGGCACACTGGACAAACTAAGTCACCAACACAAATTCCTGAAAAAAAAATAATAACTCAAAGTAACAACAAACAAAAACCCATAACAGAAACACAACGATCCGACAAATACTGTCAGAACCCAGGGAACAGAATACAAACAAAGTGATGAGACAACAAGGAAAACCTGGACAAGACACAAAGAGTTGAGGGAGCTGATTGATTAACACAAAGGACCTGCATGACAAGAACAGGTGGAGACTAAAAAGACACATGAGAAAACAAAACCAAATGTTATCTAAAGAAAAACAGAATCATGACAAACTTCTTCTTTGTCCTAATTGCCACATAATAATAGATTAAACCCATGACGAATGTTCTTTTAGTCTTCTGCATATGCTTTGTCGTGCCTACTTAACAATACTACACCTTTTGGCCACATACAATTCGTGTTTGGAAGTAAATATACTCGCAAAAAACAGGATGTATTTGTACAAGAAATTGTAAAGCTGATAGATGAATAGGGCAGCCCAGTGGTCAAGTGGTTAGCGAGTCAACCTCATAGTGCAGAGGTGCAGGGTTCGATTTCGGATCCGGCCTTCCTGTATGTAGTTTGCATGTTCTCCATGTGCCTGGGTGGCTTTTCTCTGGGTACTCCGGTTTCCTCTTACATTCCAAAAATATGTTTGGCAGGTTAATGGAACACTCGAAATTGCCCCTAGATGGCAACCAGTTCAGGGTGTACCTTGCCTCCTGCCAGATGGCAGCTGGGATATGCTCCAGCACACCCTTGTGAGGATAAGCAGATCAGAAAATGGATGGATGGATGGAAATATTCAGGCTTATACAGTACATCTAACTTGTTCAAGGAAGGTGCACCCAAACTAAACGATAAAACTCTGTAAAAAAAAAAACAACAACAAAAACGGAAGAGCATAATCAAGAGCAGAGTGCAGGCAAATTGATGAATGAGCTTTTAATCTGCATAGAAATAGCCGACTTCTGAACTTGAGCTGTGGTCTTTACATGGGAGACTGATGTATGAGAGAATCCCTGTGCAACACACATCCGCACTTATTAGAAAATGTTTGTCCTTCCAACGTTGACCTTATTTTGTGGTGTTAATTAGGGGCCTTCTTAATGGCCATATTTGCATCCCTGTTCCGACTGTTTTGGCAAGAATACTAATGCCGTGTGTGCCTAAGACTTGTGATCGTGCATGTGTGCTGAACTCCGAATACTACACTAGTTTGTCGTACACCTGCTTGTCTATAATTGCTTTGCAGATGAGTTGATGCTGCGGCTCTTTTCATGAACCACTGAAACAACGGTATTAAAAGGAGGCGTGCAAAACCTGAGAGTGCTGGGTACAAATATGGAGACCGGGGGTATTAATGAGATTTTAAACCACTGAGTCAACAGTCAAAAGTAAACAAGAAGGAGCTCGGAAGAGGGGGAAATGCTGCAGGCAAAGCTGGCTAGGATGGGAACATGCATATTATCAGTGGAGTTTAGCTCTGCGCTATTATTCTACACCCCACTGGGATTATCTATCTCTTTCGGTTTCACATAGGACTCGTCTCTTTCCAAATCTGGCTTTAATCCATCTACCGATAGACTTTAAACATCACAAGATGATCAATCACACACTACGGAACTTTAAAAGTCTTTTCCATTTGGCTGGTGGGATTTGTTCTCATTTCAAAATATGTCAAATAGTGAAATATATGCACTCAACCTTACAGTGCAAACACGCACATAAACGCACACACACACATCTTTTTGTCCTTGGTCCGCAAATGAACACAAGAGGTTCTTGTTTGGTCCTCATTTTTTTCCTTATCCACCGACCTCATGGACAAACTTAAAGATGATGGCACAACCGGCCAAGGTTTATCAGTCATATGTACAGTTAAATCATTGAGATGTAAAATGGAATTCACTTTTTTTTCCAGTTTTCCATTTTTATTTCCTAGTTATAACAACATACACAATGGCAGCTTCACTGGCAGAGCCATGGGTGTCCCTTTTGGATCCTCCTGGGATCACATCCTGGGATCACCCACAAGACTGGCAAAGGTGTTTGGACTAACGTCCCAAAAAGGGACACCATTGGCAACATTAGGGAGCACCAAAACCTCTGGGTCTGGCCGTGTTAAAACAATGCAATTTACTGTCTTATACAAATCCATCAAATTCATATTTAACACAATTGAGTTGCATGGCTCATTCGAAAAATTAATTGCCCACCAATTTACAGTGTTCCCCTAACCTGCCACGCATGTTCTTGGAATGTGGGAGGAAACCGGACTACCCAGAGAAAACCCACACGGGCACGGGGAGAACATGTAAAGAAATGCCGCCGTGTTTTATCATATTTTATTTTCATTTTTTTGTTTCTGTCACTTTCAAGGTGACTCAGCTGGGTAGTAGGGCGGCTCATATCAAATCTCATGGGATTTCAGATCACTGCCCCTCGAAAGGATGAACTCCTCGAGTGAGTCTTAATTTTTCTATGGCTTCTTTTGACAGACATACATTCACCTCCAGCAATAGCTATAAAATACCATTTATTCTTGCTTTTGCCATTCACAACCCTCCCCTAAAGGTTATCTGGACCCAAATTATGTGTTGCTTGTTTCATCCAACTGAGCACTGAACGATAATGACTCCCAATGTGTTTGCCATGCTCGTCTATCAGCACAAAGCATACTGATGTATTCACTTGTCACTTTCTTGCTTTGCCACTCAACCTTGCACCTTCTCTCATTATGCTTTCAGATTAAAGGGAAGGATGCAAAGTAAATTCATCAGCCGCAAGCATACTGTTTTTTCCCCCTCTTTGTGTTGTTTCTCTTTGGCCTAAATAATGGCCGGCCTTATGTTGAAAAGGATCCAAAGGGGAGACTCTAATAACCCAAATAGATTGTGCTGTTACATTTCTGTCTCAAGACACTCTGTCTTTGCCTGCCAGTGCCCAGGTGTCTTGCTCACAGCATTCACAACACTTCCGTTGCCATGTAAATACTATCTGTCATCTGGAGAAACAGATTGAAGCATGGAGGCTGCATGAGAGTGCGAGAAAGCTAAACTTCAGTCAGTCATCACAAAAGCTGCTGCTACCTGGCTTGTCAAATGTTAGTTGGTGTGATTATTCATCTTTCTGCATCATTCAGTTTGAAATTATATAATTTCAATTGTCTTCTATTCTGTGTATGTGTGTGCGTTTGCATGTGTGTGTGTGTGTAAATGGTGGATTGTGGTTTTTGTCTGGGAATAAATGTCACACACATTGTGTGAAATATCATTCTGATAAAAGGGGGGGAAAAAAACAAAGCTTGCGGTGCTTGTGAATGGATGTAGTCATGCGGGCCAAAAGTACCATGAAATGCATTAGGCCGCTGTCACTCTCCTCTCTGGTTAACCATGAAATATTTTACTTGAGGTAGTGGGTGGTGCTGCTGCGTGGCTGTTTTATTATATTGTACAACTGTGACCAAGTCGCGTAAGCAGAGCAGTAAAACTTTAACTGTGCCCTTGTAAATGATACAGTGCAAAACTGAAACTATGAATCCTATTAATGGTGATGAACAAAGTTCGATGCATTTTAAATATGATGAAACAATAAGGGTAAATCTTTTTGCACAATTATTGGTTCCCAATGTGCCATGTTCATGTCTAATCTGCTTGTTTGGCTAGCACACATTTGTGTGTGCGTGTGCGTGTGCGTGCGTGCGTGTGTGTGTGTGTGTGTGTGCGTGTGTGTGTGCGTGTGTGTGTGTGTGTGTGTGTGTGTGTGTGTGCGCATGTGTGTGCATGTGTGTCATGTACCCACGTGTGAGAGTGTAGGGTGCACAATGCCGTGTGAAGTGCCTTCTTCAAAAGCGGCACCCAGAATTGTTTTCACGTTTATGGGAATATCCAACCGGCTAATGAGCATTCTATTAAACTGATAAGCAATCAGTCAACCGAGCCCATCTCGGCAGCATAGCAACGCCTTTGTTACTTTGCTTTTGGCATCTGATGTCATCCTAAGAGGAAGGGAGTTTGCAAACTTGGACCATAGAGATGAATCCTCACAGGTTAGCTGAGTCGCCGTGAAGAGGCTCGAAACTCTTTACCCCAGAACCTGAACGATCTGAGGGATGCCCTGATATAATGCAACCATCGATCTTTACATTTCCGGATGCACATAAGGCCGATATTTGTCAGTGGATTCAAGACAGTCGAAAATCATTGCCCCCCCCCCCCTTCCCTTGCATTTACACATGCTGTATTTCCATTTACACCCCCACACATAATGCATACATCTGTCTGTCCATTCATGTACAATTATGTAAACATCAATTTGTTCAGTCACATATACAGTGTTTGAATGTGGGGGGAGGGAGGATAAATAGACTTTGGGGATCTTATAGAACACATCGCTACAGCCATAATTGTATTCATCCTCACTAACCTTGAAAGAAGTGGTTCACATCAATAGCACAGCGTTTTCTGCTGGTTTCCTCCAACTAACTTTGCCGAGGCTTTGAAGAGAACAAGGGAAATTAACTTTTATATCAGATTCTTTTTCTGGTCAAATCCCATGTTCAGCTCCCAAGAAGGAAATGTATAATAACTACACTATAGTGGCAGTGCGTCCAGTATATAAAATTAGGTTTGAGCACCAATCCGTGCAGACATTCTCTCGTGTACAATTATGCCAAGACCTTTGGGCCTCTGCTCCAATGGCACATGATAGAAGGTGACCTGATTAACCTGCCTGCGCGGAGAGTCTGCTTTAGCGTGACACCTAATGTAATCCGGGGTTAATTATGCACTCGAGACATGGAATTGAATGTTGAACCTATTTATTGGGACGTCGCTCATGAGCAAAGACAAACAACCCAGCAGTGGGTTGCATCAGAGCCATTAAGTGAGATTTATATCATATCAGATCATATATCTTCAGAGCTTCGGGCAGAGTGTGTTTGGTAAATACACTTAGGCAGGTCTTCAAGGCATCCCACTGTCATTACTGGACAGATGAAGGGTTCTTTTTTTTTCCCCCTTCTCGGGTGTGAGCAATAGTTTAAAATGATGAAACTCTGGGGGCTTCTGTCTGGCCTGGCATGAAGGATGACTCTGCCGTGAAAATAGGGCATTGTACCGCACTATCATTTATTATGAGCGTTGGCCGTGTTTGATGGAGGGGAGCCGGGCAGTTGGGAGTGTAGATCATTCATCCAGAATGAGGGGCTGTGCCCAAGACTGTGTTCTTTCTGTGTTTTTGTGCCCGCAAAGTTGGTTGAACACAACTCGGACAAGGCTGAATGTGGGAGCAGGTTTAATGTAGGCAGCAGTGTTTTTTTTTCCTTCAAGTTCATGTCAGGGTGCTTTGGAATTTGATTCTGTGTTTTGCTATTGGGGCGCACGTTGCTCCAAAGAAAGATGATTTGGTGTCGATCTCAATGTAAGGGGTGCGATACAAATCAACCGTGGTTCATTTTACAGTGGACCAATTTGATTCGGTTTGATTCAGCGGTATTCCGATCCGACACTGTATGGTACGGCTCAGTTCGAGAGGGTATGATGCACGTAGTTTGCTGTCCAGCCCAAAGCAGTTGACAGCCACCATTTTTGAGACGACGCATGCGTGTCTTCAGAGTACAGCAGTGTGCAAATCTGAAAGTGGGACCGTGGATTGATTGTGGCGCACATTCCTCTGCCAAAGGGGAGATGTTAGCTGAGTGACAGAGTGAAATAGGCCAAGGTACTCTGTCTTGGATGTCACTCAAGGGTGCATTCCTCTAATGTACCCAGCTGTCTACCTCCAAACATATCTCACGGGAGACTGCGGCTTGGTTAGAAATATCCAGAATCAGTCATTTTCACCGCTGACATTGGCTACATATTCACAAATAATAAGAAATATTATTCTTCCACATGGAAACAAAATAAATGAGCCATGGGGTAGTTCGAAAGCATATGCCAGTATTGGGGGGCGGGGGGGCCTAACATTCCGAGCAGACAGTCTGCCATCTGCAGAGCGCCTTAATATTTTATAAAGTGGCATGTTTAATGCACAAATCCTGCAATCTGAGCATAGCTGCCTGTAAAACAATAAGTTAGCCATTTGTAATTACGTGGAACAAGTCTACTGTTGAAATTTTGTAACGCCTTTTCCACAACCTGCTGGGAGAGCAAACCCTCCCGGAAAGCTTCAGTAACTTCACAAAGTTTTTTGAATCTGGTTTCCAACAAATAAGTGGCAATTATGGATCGACTCAGCAAGGCACTCAATTACCTGTAATTAACACAATCAAAGCGCCCACAGAAAATAGGTGGAATTATAACGCGGCTCTGCATATACATGGAAATCAATGATTGTGTTCTCAGGTGCATGGATGTCACAAACAGACCAACTTTTAATGAAGCTAACAAAGCAATGAGTTTGCAGGCGATGATTATGAGTTGCCTCAGCGTGGACATCAATCCATTTTCCGTACCGCTTGTCCTGGTGTGAGAATGAATTTTAAATCAACCATTATGGACTGCTCTCATCATATTTTTTTTTATCATGACAAAAAGAAAGTTAGTCCTCTTTGTTCCAACACAGCTCACACTTGCCCTGACTTTACAATTTCTACATCATGATGACAGCTTGCCTCTCGCACATCCTTCAAGACAAAAAAAAGGATGATGTCTTATTACACTCAGACTGACAAAGCTGTCATCATGGAGAACACATTATTATTTAAACCGAATATGAGGAGATGTGTCATGCAACAACACAAACAAAAGAGATGTTTTCAAAATAAAGGTCTCAATTCCCCTTGAAAATCCAGTTTCAAGGTCTTCCCACAGAAAATACCACCAGGCAATAACCAATCGCATCCATATTATTATTGCCGACATATTGAATTAGAGACCTTAAATTAAACGAAAGTGGCATTACAAATATCTTTGAACGTCTAAAATTTGAAACTCAACACAACAGTATTTAGAGAGCACTTTAAAACGGCCATCGCTGTATACAAAGTGCTCTCGACATGGAGCTCTAAAACTCCACTACAGGAACGCTGAGGCCCGGAATCAAACCCTGGACCTTGCCACTGTGAGGTGAACATGCTAACCAGCCATCCACCGTGTCGCCACACGATAATCAAAAAAGGATAACAAAATATAGTTATGACAACCATCTTGTGTTTACAAGAATCTTCACCAGTGTAATACTGAAAATAGGTACAGTAGATTAAACAAATCCGTGTCTTTCCGTGTGTACTTCAGTCTGTGTTGATTCTCTGGCAACAAAGGCTGATTGATATTTAAAGATCAGAAAAGCAGACAAAATTAGCATTCTCTATATACAGCTAAAAATGCACCTGTGACTGTAAAGCATCTCATTCAATGCCTGTAAATTTCTAAACGTTATCATGCTGCTCGCTATGTCAGCTCCGACATTTGTTCGTGTGAAGCTCTCGGGACTGTGTCCATTTATATACATGCAGAGAACGATGAAACATTGTAATAAGGGCAAGGTCAGTTGCACGCTTCAGCATATTTGGAGAGAAAATGTCAATATATTACAGTGTGGTATCATTTTAGAATTGTAATACATGGATTTTGAAGTCAAGTGACTGTTCCCTGTGCCTGTGTGGGTTTTTTTCGGGTGCTCAGGTTTCCTCCCACATTCCAAAAACATGCATGGCAGGTTAATAGAACACTCGAAATTGACCCGAGGTGTGATTGTGAGCGCAAATGGATGTTTGTCCATGTGTGTCCTGTGATTGGCTGTCTACTGCCGGAAGAGAGCTAGGATAGGCTACAGCCTGTCCGCGACCCTTGTGAGGATAAGCGGATTGGAAAATGGATAGATGGATGGACATGTATTATTAAATGCAAACATATTGGGTTACTTACAAGTTTTGTCAAAGATTGACTGCTTGATCCCGTATGAAAAGGAATTTGCTTTCTTATGTGCCCTCTGTTATTTCACAAGAGTCAATTCCAAGCACACTCCGGAACATTTGAAAGAAAAGAAAGGAAATCAGTCAGGCAGGAGAAATCAGGAGTTCAATGTTGGAAAGAAAGCTTGGGTTGATTTTTCTTTGAACAAATGAAGAGGCTTAGTTAGATATCAAATCGCCCAAAGGCAACATTACCTCATCAATTGATTCCATTCACGCCGCCTCACGTTTAAAAGAAACCTAACCCCTTATCCGCTATCTCTCAATTTTCCTTGGATCATACAGAGAAGAGGTGTTAATGCTTACATTGTAAGATAACAGCTTTCGTCCGTGCTCTGCGCTCTCATTGCTGCATTTCATAGCTCCTGCGCTCTTATTGTGTTTGAGTGACTGGCATCTCTCTGCTCATTGTATCCGACGGTTTAATCTTCAACCTTTGTCTTTGCTATGTCAACTGTTACTTTTTGGATATTGTGGAAGCACCGCATCGAAGAGATTAGATAAGGGAATTGATTTTTATTTATTTATTTGGGGGGGGGGGGGGGTCTCGTTCTGTGCAGCACAAAAAAAAAAAAAAAAACCCTCCTCCAAACCCTTAACTACTCTAAGGCTGATAGAGCATCCTGGTAGTGTGAATAGAACACAAAAAATGCATGGAATCAGTTATTTTCTGATTGGGATCCAGTCTCTTTGAAATGTGCATAAAAATCCAACATGTACCAGATATTAGGTTTTACACAATCAGGATGTTGGAGCTGAGGACGGATCAACCGTGGGCGATTTAAAAAAAACAAAAAACAAGCACCGATCCGCTCAGAAGATGGACCAACCTATCTAATCCATTTAAAACAAGTTTTTTATCTACTGTGCAGGTGAGCCCCGCCATATGCGGTGGACCGGGACCGACCTGCGGTGTAAATCCAGCGATCCACAATTGGTGCCACTTAGTAGAATTCCTCCAGATCCTCTTTGGATCTTGCACATAGCAACGCTGAGCACTAAAACGCCAGCTAGGATTGCCTCTGGGCATACTGGAAAGGTTACTCTGAATCCACTTTTTTAGAAAGTAATTACGGTATCTTCTTTATCCATAGCCAAAGTATCCGAAGATCCCACCGGAACACGTTTTAGCAGATACATGATGTACACAGGCTGTTTGTGGGTGTGAGGGGTGTTGAGATGAAGTGAATTTTGCCGGACAAGAAGTAATTTCCACATGAGATTGATAAAGGAGGACTGTTAATTTCCACTTATCTTTTGCTTGGTTTAAACTATCTGATTCCCCAGAGCAATACTCCAGGCCATGACTGGAACTCTAGATCAGCCAGAGAAGATGTGCAACCTAAGGCGCTGCCGTGCATGACTCACAGAAGCGTCGGCTAGCAGCATGTGTGCAATATATGGATAAAAATCATTGAGCTGCACCTCTTGATTTTATAAATAAACAGTCTCGACACTTTAGTTCTCCCTGAATTTTTGAAAAGACGTCCTGTCATGATGATCCTATTTTCTCTCTGATGTCACCACTGTGCTAGATTGTGATGAGTTTTTTGTTTTTGTTCACTCTGATTGGGATCTTGACCTCCTGGACCTGACCAAGCCCTGGACCATGGGGCCTTCAATGTTACCCTGGAACAAAGTCACCACCTTGCCCAGAACAGATCCAGATGGAGAGACCTGGTTGCTATGGTTGGCTCTACGCGCCATGAAGTGCAAAAGAAGACTCTGATTTGACGAGATCTAGGCCTCCAGTCTCATGGCATCTGCACAATTTATTTACCGTTTGGGCAGTTCGTCCACGCAGAGGAGGCCAAAAATTCACATGTTCATCACCAGTTCCCAGAGCGGATACATTTCCAAACGTCGGCCATTGCAATTCAATGTATACAAGACATTTGAATATTTCCTGGAATGATGTGTACCAGTTGTGGTTTGATGATGACACATGGTTGCAGTTTGATGACGTGTCGCCCCAATTCTCACATGTTCATGTTCATTGTTGCTGAGTCACATCATGTTATGATTCCACTTGTGCGTTTATTCTGTGTCAGTAGGAGCCTTGTTTTTTAGACTACAGTCAAACCTCGGTTTTCGAACGTCTCGGTTCTCGTCCGATTTGGTTTTCGACCAAAAATTTCGAGTTTTTTATGCCTCGGATGACGAACACATTTCGGTTCTCTAACAAAGTGAGCACACTTGAGTGCACCATTTGACTCCTCTCGCCTTCCTTACACGAGAAAGTGACGCTTCCTCGGGTAGACGAGGAAGTGACGCTTCCTTGTGTTGCTTTCCATTGTGAGCAGACGTGTTCAGTAAACATTTTTATTTTAAAACGAGCGTGGTTTCGGTTTTCGAACAATTTCGGTTTTCGAACAGCCTTTTGGAACGGATTATGGACAAAAACAAAGGTTTGACTGTACTTTCATATTTTGGTTCTTCCCAGTGACTTATTTGCCTTTTCATTTTGAGAAATTCATATTAAATTTGAAATCTCGGGTGCTGAATTCCATTACACAAACACTTTGTTACGTAGACCCCCCCACCCCCCAAAAAAATGGAGAACAAAAGAACACACATTTACAAGCTCACTAAACTGAAGTCTCATGCAACATCATGTATGGAGAAAGTAGTTTTGTTTTTTTCCTTTGACAGTAAAATAAGCAGTTTAAGACATCAAGGATCTATCGGGGTGTTCACACGGCACACATTTGCATCGGTGCTGCACCGATGTATTTTGTTGTGATATATCTTACACCGGGCGGCCCGGTAGTCCAGTGGTTAGCACGTCGACTTCACAGTGCAGAGGTACCGGGTTCGATGCCAGCTCCGGCCTCCCTGTGTGGAGTTTGCATGTTCTCCCCGGGCCTGCGTGGGTTTTCTCCGGGTACTCCAGTTTCCTCCCACATTCCAAAAACATGCATGGCAGGCTGATTGAGCACTCTAAATTGTTCCTAGGTGTGAGTGTGGGCGTGAATGGTTGTTCGTCTCTGTGTGCCCTGTGATTGGCTGGCAACCGATTCAGGGTGTCCCCCGCCTACTGCCCGAAGATGGCTGGGATAGGCTCCAGAACCCCCGCGACCCTAGTGAGGATGAAGCGGTTCGGAAGACGAATGAATGAATATCTTACACCGGTGTAAGTTTTGTGGAGCATTCACACGTATAAAGCTGCTTACTAAAGAGAAGCGTGTTAACCCCGGTGCAGTCCCACTTGCGTTTCCACGGCAGTTTCTGCGGCTGTGCACTACGATAATAGTAATAATACGGAAATAAAACATGCGCATGCGTAAAGTGTACTTCCTTTTCACCGCCTTATTTGTAACATATCGAAAAACCATGGTTTATACTTCCCCAGACAAATCAACGCTGTGGTCTATCAGACACCGTAAAAGGATGAGAGAGAGAAAGGAAAGCAATGCAAAATACCCAGGATGCAAGTTATGCAATACCCGTATGTAATAATAATAATAATAATAATAATACATTTCATTTATAAGCGGCTTTCAAAACACTCAAGGACACTTTACAATCAAAACAAGAACAATAAAACCACAGATAAAATTATAAATATCAGCTCTTCTCACTCGTAGCGAGCCTACCCCTGTAGCGTTCACACGTCCCATTTTATATCGGTGCTGCCCCGCAAACAAGCATTTACTCCGGAGTAAATTTTTAAACCACCTCCTGAGCAGGGTTAAATTTGCTCCGGTTTAAGCTGTTTTCAGGGGCTACACCGGTGTAACTTTGTATGTGTGAACCAGTGGCGGATGCTGGTCTGTCAAAGAGGGGAAGCTTAATTTTGGCCGACATCATAAAATGTGTCCGTTTATTTATACGTGAATTCTACTCTCCATTCCTTTTCAAGAAAATTATCTGTGACCCTGTCATACCAACAAGGCGTCTTTTCCAGGGACTTAATTAGTGTCCTACAACTACAGGAACTACAATAAAACCCACCAGAAATAAAAGATTAATTTGTCGCTAGTTGTTTACAACAAAGAGTGTCGCTAAAATGATTAGGAGAAGTCTCCAGCTCAACTCAGAACAGAATGCGAATTGAAAACTTGCCCACACGGATGCCTACACTAAAAGGTCGGTGATTGGCTCATTTCGATGTCAATCAAACTGGCACACAGGCTCAGACAGATCATCCAATCTGATTCAGAAAAGCCTGGCGTCCGGTACCCTCTCACTGCCATCCAGTCCCAGAGATGCCGAGAGTCCGTGGGCGGGACAAAAACCAGCTTGTATCCAATGACTCGTCTCCGTTCAACACATTTTGACAACTTACCCTGAACTCTCGAGACGCCCGTTATCCGGGCAGTAGACGCTCTGCGGACACTCAGCGTCCACCGTTTAAAGCACAGCGAAGCTGCGGGAATGAATGAGAAGGGATACCAAGTAAGAAGAAGCTGATTCGGAACAAAGTTGAGCACGTTGTAGCGCATATTTAGTCAATGACATGTACACACAATGAAATTTACATTCATATATTTGATCACTTATTCTTTGACATTTTAGGGGAAGCCGAGCTTCCCTTGCAGTCCGAGAGCAATCGCCACTGGTGTGAACGCTCTACGGGGGGCAGCCTCGGTGTTACACCAGAGTAAAAGTTGCCGTGTGAATACCCCTTATGATTTCAGGCAGATTTGGAAAGGCCTTAAGCAGTTTTTAAAATGCCAAAACCTATTGTTGTATTGTTGTGAGAGAGTGACATTAATATGAAGAATATGCGAGTTGACCTTTACACCTGAATGACGATGTCTCAAAATGTTTGTTAATGGTAACTTTCCCCAGAAGCAAAACTAAAAGGTTAAACAAGTGGGGGATCTAGAGCCTCTTTCAGCTTACAGCCATGCACTTTGTCACACATGTTAAAGAAAAGAATGGACATTTTTTGGTCGAGATATCCTAATTAGAGAGCCATATGCCATGGCCTAGCTTCTTTAAGAGCGTCATGGCTACAGCGTGCCCGGCCGCCTGGAGGCTTGACATGCTCAAGTCTACGAAATGTACTGCATGAATGGCAGAGCAGTCACAATGGCAGGTGGTCTAATGCAGGGGGAAAGGGGGGCAGTGAATTCCGAAAATACCAGTCTGTTGGATTTCTTTTTTTATCTGTTGTGAACCAAGCGCAACCCCCCCACAACCTGCCCTGAATATGTGAAATGTGATGGGAATGTGTACTAAAAGCAGCTTTGTACATGCACACATAGGTTCGATGAGAACCAAGGACGGAAGACTCAACAAGCAACAGTAGAAGCCAGAGAAGACAGTGCGTCACTCCGTGATCTCTTCAGGTGTAATCCAATCTGCTCGACCACTCTATGAACACTCAATGGCAGAAGCTGAAAAGGGCACAAACCAAGACAACAAACTTCACAATGTATGGCAACTGCACTATGTGACAGTATAGAACGATTATATATCAATTCTTGACAATTTATCAGAGTAACAGTTTGCCGCAATGCATGCTTTGGTGTACCTTCTATGCCATTGACTGATCTCTTTGAAGGCAAAAAGCCAGAAGAAAATCGGGAGCTCTGGGAGAGAAAGGTAGTTAGACTACTGTTCTGGGGTTTATGTTGTCAGAAGATGGGGATTGTCGTGCTAATGCATTTTAACACAGAAAGGACATATTGACAGAATTGTCTGAAAAATGCCTCCTGTGTTGACGAAAGATGAAGAAAAAAAAAATCAATCCCGTCTCAAGCATCTTGCCTACAGGTTCACCATGAAGAGTAAGACTACCCTTAAGTGTGAACACACTAAAGGATGTACATATAAACCAAACGGGTGGTGAAAAATAAGATAGCAAATTGGGACCATTTTTTCAGGTCAAATTGCTGTCATTAAAAGGTGGGCGATCTGGGCTAAAAAACACAACAATAATTTGATAATCTCCAAAAAAAAAAAAAAAAAAAAAAGATAAATCTGCACTTGCTTCACACAGCACTTATGGAGAGAAAGTGTTTCAGAACAACAGCTTTTGTTTATAATTGAATTGCTTCATAAATTGTGCAATGATATTCGAACAATGAAGAACTTCAAATGATCAGCAGGCTATTTAAGTGTTTTCATTAATTTTGTGAATATTTGGGACCATTTACTACATGTAGCTGTTCCTTAATAAGCGAAATTAGCAAAACAACAAATTATAACTGTTGGATGTTCAAAAAAAAAAAGGCTCTTTGAAATTGACAGGCTCAAGCCCAGACCAAGCTTGTTTGAAACAGTAGAAATTAGAAGGTGACTTCTGGCTAATGAATGAGGACAATGAATAGTATAAAAATGTTTTAAATCAAAATTCAGTATGTAAAGAAATACAGATCACATTAAACTGTCATTTAAAGATAAAAAAGAATATTACGATCCTCTCCCAAAGCAAATATAATGTAATTTACCAACCATGAAATGGCAATCAAAACTGTCCATACCATATCTCATTCTTTACACTGAAGGGATTTTCATTCACAGTATCGGCTTTCATATTGCTGTATTGCGGTTTTTCATAAAGTCACAAATACTGTTGTGTCAGTGCTGCTTTTCACGGTTATAGATAAATCGGGTGAAGGTTTGGAATGCGTGACTGCAAATAATGATGTTTGCTGAGTGTAAATGAGAGACTGTTTGCGTTTGGGTGTGAGTGAGGAAGAGGGGGTGCCAAGGTGCCACGAGCAAGGGGGGACCCCATGCCTGAAAGCACACACGCACGCACACACACCCACACACACACACACACACGCACACACACCCACACACACACACGCACTCATCATGGCGTGCGTGCGTATGTGCGTGCGCGTGCGTGGTAACGGGTCGTTCGCGGGAGGTTGGTTGATCGAAAAGTAGATGTATGGTCAAAAAAGTTTGGGCACCCCAGCTCTGGAGCATTAAATCAGTTTTGCTGTTCTCATAAAACCCAACCTTCACCTCAAAGCAGCATGATGAAAATGTTGAGCTTATTTGCGGTCGGATTTCAGTAAGGTGTAAATATGAGTGGGAACGTGGATTGATTGTGGAGTACGCCGAGTTATCAAGAGGACATGTTAGCTGAGTGACAGAGTGAAATAGGCCAAGGTACTCTGTCTTGGATGTCACTCAAGGGTGAATTCTGCTAATGTACACAGCTGTCTACCACCAAACATATATCACAGGAGACTGCAAATGTCTATCATCAGTCACTTTTTCACAGCTGACACCGGGCCGCCTCGGCAGAAATAATTACCAATGATTTTATCAGGGGAAACATGGTTGGTAGTGGTTTGGACGTCTGCCTCACAGTTGTGGGATTTCTACGGCTTTATTCTACATTCCCCAAACATTTAAAGTAATGTATCCATTGGTGTGAATATGAGTGTGAGCAGTTGTTTGTCCCAGTGTGCCCTGCGACAGGCTCGCGACTGGTCCACGGTGTACCCCACTCACCCAATGACCACTAGGATCAGGCTAGCTTCCCAAAGGACAAGCGCGATAGAGAATGGATGATTTTACAGTTTCACCTGGAGTTTGCCAACCAGATCGGAACATTGTTTATTGACAGAAAATATCCAGATCATCTGAATAATGACACTATTTTATAAACTTAAGAATCAATCTTTGCAAGAAAAGGAAACAAGCTTCAAAGTATACCCTCAAACAAACCCTTTCAAATCTTGACTGGTGAAGTTCATTAGATACGTTTTACCTCCAATGATTAAAATAATCTGGGCAACTTTACGTGGCCATTTGAGGTTTCTTTTAATCGAATCGTATTCATAATTCTGAGTGAACAGATTAATTCAGCTCCAATGCTGGATCTCAACACGATCAAGAGAATCGTTCTCTCACCTTGCCTGTTGACCAGAAACGCCCTTTGCAGCAGCGTTTGCATGTCCACCAACACGCCTGAAGTTCCACATTTATGACATGGAAAAGAAGTGAGAAGATCTTTGTGTCAAAGGCATACACACACGCACGCACGCACGCACGCACGCACACACACACACACACACACACACACACACACACACACACACATCCATAAAGGACAACAAAAAGATAAGTCCACACAACACAGCAGCAGATAAAATTCCTGGGCGATTACCTCATGTCAGTCACGGATGATTAGATGTTTGGGTTGTCCGAGCAGCAAAGCTCATATCATCTGCCAATCCTTTCGGCTTCTTTAGGAGATAGAAATCGGACATTAAATTACATTAGTGTTGTTAACTGGCAAAAACATTGTCTTAATACTGCACAACACTCATTTAATCTTTCACTCTTGGTAGAGAATCAAATGTAATGTTCGTAAAATGGAGGTATAAGATGTAGCATTCGTGCAATCAATGTGAAAGCAGTTCAAGTAGTAGTACACCAAGGTTATTATAGTTAACAAAAACACCTGAAAATACAATTTGGAAAAAAAAAACATTATCAGCAAAATGAAAATGAAAATGCAGAAACTTCATCTAATGTTGATAAAGCTAACTAAAATTAGCTAGAATTCTCGGGAAAATAGCCTTTTTTTTTTTTTTTTTTTGTCAATTAATAATGTACAACAGCTTCCAGAATACATTTTTAAATATCAGAGATGGACATTCCGTCCCTAACGGATGGACACCCATTTTTGAGACGAAGGACGATTATTATTATTTTTTTAAAAGGACGGACTAAACAGCGACGGACTAGGGTTTTCGTCCGTCCCTTTAATCGTCCCTAACTGGGGTAAGTATGTGGTGTCGGGAGGCAAAATAACACGTCCAGAATGTAGTCAGTAGTTTTCTTAACAGGCTATTTGACAGCATCATCTCAACAGTATTTTTCTAGCAACACTGTCAACTACTGTACAGTCAGAGAACATAAAGTACCTACGGACCCCATATCAGTAATGACCAATCCAGCCGGTTAAGAAAGCTCACTGTGTCATATGTCTCTTAGTGCCCGGCCACCAAGATGCTTGTGCCCCCAACACCCAGTTGAGGCACAGATTTCAAGTGTATATATATATATATATATATATATATATATATATATATATAAATTCCTCGTCTCACCCCTAGGGTGGTGTCCGTCCCCCATTCAGCTCGGGTCCTCTACCAGAGGCCAGGAAGCTTGAGGGTTCTGCGCAGTATCCTTGCTGCGCTTTTCTGGACTGAGATGTCCGATGTTGTTCCCGGGATCTGTTGCAACCACTCATCTAGTTTGGGGGTCACTGCCCCGAGTGCTCCGATCACCACAGGCACGACTGTCACCTTTACCTTCCAGGCTCTCTCCAGCTCCTCTCTGAGCCCTTGGTATTTCTCGAGTTTCTCGTGTTCCTTCTTTCTGATGTTTCCATCACTTGGGACCGCTACATCAACGTCTACACACGATTCGCTTTCCTCTGCCCTTTATCTATGATCACGATATCTGGTTGGTTCGCCATTACCATCTTGTCAGTCTGGATCTGGAAGTCCCACAGGATCTTCGCTCGGTGATTCTCCACCACCTTCGGATGTGTTTCCCATTTTGACCTTGGGGTTTCCAGTCCATACTCCGCACAGATGTTACGGTACACTATCCCAGCCACCTGGTTATGGCATTCCATGTAGGCTTTCCCTGCCAGCATCTTACACCCTGCAGTTATGTGTTGGATCGTCTCAGGTGCCTCTTTGCACAACCGACACCTTGGGTCTTGTCTGGTGTGGTATATCTGGGCCTCAATGGCTCTGGTGCTCAGGGCCTGCTCCTGAGCAGCCAGGATGAGTGCCTCTGTGCTGTCCTTCAGGCCAGCCCTCTCTAGCCACTGATAGGACTTCTTGAGATCAGCCACTTCAGTTATGGTCCGGTGGTACATCCCGTGTAGGGGCTTGTCCTCCCATGATGGTCCCTCTTCCAGCACCTCATCCTCTGTTCCCCATTGTCTGAGACATTCTCTGAGTACGTCATCCGTTGGAGCCTTCTCCTTGATGTATTCACGGAGCTTGGATGTTTCATCCTGGACAGTGGCTCTCATACTCACTAGTCCCCGGCCTCCTTCCTTTCGGCTTGCGTACAGTCTCAGGGTGCTGGATTTGCGATGGAACCCTCCATGCATGGTTAGGCGCTTTCGGGTCTTAACGTCTGTGGTCTGAATCTCTTCCTTTGGCCACCTTATTATTCCTGCAGGGTATCTGATCACTGGCAGGGCATAGCTGTTTATTGCCCGGGTCTTATTCTTGCCATTGAGCTGGCTTCTTCGGACTTGCCTCACCCGCTGGACTACCTTGCCTCTCTTAGTCACCATCCGACTACATTTCTCAAGCCCGAATGACATCCCGATGTCACTGCTGTAGATCCTGGTTGTGTGGATCAGGGAGTCTATATCCCTTTCGCTCTTAGCATACAGCTTTATGTCATCCATGTAGAGAAGGTGACTGATTGTAGCTCCATTTCTGAGGCGGTATCCATATCCTGTCTTAGCGATTACTTGGCTTAGGGGGTTCAGTCCTATGAAGAACAGCAGTGGGGAGAGTGCATCACCTTGGTATATGCCACATTTGATGGACACTTGGGTAAGTGGCTTGCCATTGGCTTCAAGTGTGGTTTTCCACATCCTCATCGAGTTCGCAACAAAGGCTCTTAGAGTCCTGTTCACCTTATACAACTCCAAGCATTCAATGATCCATGTATGTGGCATCGAGTCATAGGCTTTCTTGTAATCAATTTTGTGCACAGGTTGGTATGTCGGGACCTGCAGTCTTGTGCGACTGTTCCGTCAACCAGGAGCTGATGTTTGGCTCCTCTGGTATCTCTACCAATGCCCTTCTGTGCTTCGCTCATGTATTGATCCATGTGTCCACTTATCTTCGCCGCTATGATGCCTGACATGAGCTTCCATGTTGTGGAGAGACAGGATATTGGCCGATAGTTGGAAGGGACTGCACCCTTTGAGGGATCCTTCATGATCAGGATCGTTCGCCCTTCGGTTAGCCATCCTGGGTGAGTCCCATCCCTCAGCAACTGGTTCATTTGTGCTGCTAGGCGCTCATGGAGTGCTGTGAGTTTCTTTAGCCAGTAGGTGTGGACCATGTCCGGGCCTGGTGCTGTCCAGTTTTTCATATCTGAGACTCTTTCCTGTATGGGAACTGGGTTCTGTTCAGGGAGGTTGCTGTGCTCCTCTCTCAGAGTCACCAGCCATTGTGCACTGCTGTTATGTGCAACCTCCTTCTCCCATATGCCTTTCCAGTACCTTTCAGTTTCCAGTCTTGGTGGGGCAGCTCTGCTGTTAGGACCCTGCCACTGAGCGTACACTTTCGCAGGTTGTGTTGCGAACAGCCTGTTTATTCGTCTGGCCTCATTCTCTTTCGTGTACCGCTTTAGGTGACTGGAGCCTTTGTTTGGCAGTTTCGAGTGCCTCAGGTATGGTCATCTGGATGTACCTCTTGGGTATCGGCCTTTTCATCGCACCTCTCTGGGCCTCCGTCAATTGACTCACATCTTTCCGAGCCGCCTTGATCTTAGCCTCCAACCGTCTTTTCCATGGTGGGTAACATATCTCATGGCTCCCATGGTTGCTCTTATAGCCAAGCATCACTAGGATCACTGATGCTGAAGCGTATATCAGCTCATTGGTTTCTGTGATCGTTACGGTAGAGATCGCCCTGAGTGCTGCATTCACACTTTCCATGAGACTTTCAGGTGGTACTTCACATAGCCGTTGTAATCGGTTTCTAGGTTGCCCAGCTTTCATTCTTGCCATGATCTTAGCTTTCAGGTCAGTTGCTGCTTCGCTCAGCAGTTCATTCATTGGGGCTGGCCTCCCAATCTCATCATCGGCCTTCATTGGGGCTTGCCTCCCAATCTCTGGTATGACCTCCTCCTCTGATCTGGCAGCCTGGGGCCCTCCACCATGGAACCTGCGTTGTACCTCATCAATCTCAAGTTGTGAGAGCAATTGCCGTTTGTGAATGTTGGAACACTGAGCTACTAGTTGTTTCGTGGTCAACCGTGACTGTGGGTTTCGAAGTAACCATTTAGCCCACATTCTCTGCATGTAACCCCTCTGACTATGGTTGCTTGAGTAATAGCATTCCAACAGAGCCATGTTATCGCATCTCGCCCATCTCTGCTTTGTTCCAGGAGCCCATTTTTCATCAAGGTGCTCTGGTTCCCCAGCACCTGACGCAGACCTTGTTTGGCCGGGCGACGTCTGAGCTGGCATGTCATTCATTTTATTGTCTCTCATCATTGTATGAGGTAGGCATAGCGTGAAGGGTCTTGCCCAAGGACCCACACTGGATGGTGTTATGTGCTCATTTTTTGAGCCAAGCGGGATTCGAACCCCCGTCTCCCGTATGTCAAACCTGTGCCTTACCAACTGAGCTACCCATATATATATATATATATATATATATCATCGTGGCTATTTTGGCTTTGTGAAATACTTATGTTTAGTTGCTTATCACTAAATATAAAGAAACAATGATGTCATTTTTTCTTGATTGATGGTCAGTCTTACTGAAAATAAGGTTAGGCCGGCAGGCGTATACACAATGACTACGTCACTGTTTGCATGTGAGAGTCCTGCAAATTGTCCAAAGCGTGGCATTGTGTAATGTGGCAAGACATGTCGTGTGTTTTTTAATTTTTTTTATTTTATGGATGATGCGTTTCTCTTGTGACGAGGAAAACACCCAAAAATCCCAAATACTTGGGCAATCATTCAAATATAATTCAGTGGTTGATATGAGTGATGTGTAGGTAAAGAGGTCAACATAAATTTTGGTGACCATCAATCAGTTTTAGCACATTTGGCGACGTATAGATTCCTACATTACGGGGTTAGACTTTTCCTTTTTCTCTTCAAGTCGGAAGCAAACTATAATAAAAAATCCAAAACTACTATAACCCCGTAGTTTGATTACTATACATCCCGAGAACCATATTTGATTACTTGGTCAAAACGGACCCCACAAACATGTATATCATTCTGTGCCACTGCTCTCAGCTGTTCAGCAAAGTAAATTACTGATGGCTGATTGGTGAGAAGAATTCATGTGGTCTCATGCCTCACAAAATAAACACTGGAAATATCGTAGGTTGAAATGTACCTTTTCCTTTTTTAAATGCCTTCCTATCTTTCAGTACTGTGTGTTTTGTGAAGTGTTTGCGGTCGTAAATTAACACAAATGCATGCGGAATCTGTCCATTTCTTGAAGGAATCTTGTCCGGAATGGATGATTATCATTTGACCCAAATTGGTGTGTTTTTCTGACCTACTTATGGTGGTTGATCCTCCAGGCTTTGGCCTTTCTGTACTTGGTAGGCATACGCAACGGCGTAGTGCTTTAATATGCACGTATCGATTGGACAGATACACGACTCTGGGCTGACCTATAGCATATTGATTCAAGGAATCTGTCTGCCTTATGAACGTCATCGAAGCTGATGAAAACTCATTTTACAGCATAAATATATGAGGCATGAATATGGAAAATCAATTATCAGACATGTAGTTTGATTTTATTCAAAGACTCCCAACTGTGTCTTTGAACAGACATCATTGGTGCAGATGACATTTTTTGCCCCTCAACTTTGACGGATTTCTAATGGAGTTTACGGCTTTCTGTGGGATGGATTTTCAACCTGTCTGTTCAGTCAAAGGTCGTGAGTTCATTTCACATCAGCAGGTAATGGAGTTGACAGGGTTCATCTGAGCTGTGTTCTTAAAGCCTGAGGGGAGCTGATCTGCGTCGTCTGCAACCAGCAGCCAAAATCATCCTCACAGCTCGCTCGTTTGGCACTAAGTAGGACAAGCCTTGGGGGTTATTCGATTGTTTATGCACGCAGCTATGGACAACATGGGTGTGGGCATATCGAGGTCGTTCTGCGGTATTTTGCATTGTATACATCTTCTTCCAGAATGATGTGTCTGCGTAAAAATGATTCTACTCAGGAGGCAAAATTATGGCAAAGCATATCAAACTGTGATGTGACCAGACAAAGAGGACATTAGAATTGGAGTCGGTACTAAAAAAAGGGCAGATACATATAATAAAAGATCTTCACCCAGACTTGCTGCACTTTAAAGTGCGTGGAGCACACTAGGGAGTGGCCATTCAGGGCTCAAATTAGAGTCTGATGAGAGATTCTAATGATGCTGCTGCATGCTTCAGTCCACATCCAGAGGGGCCAAATATCCAATTAAAGCACTCTCTCTCTTTCTCTCTCCCGCAGATAATTACTGGAAAGCCTGCATGTAAATTCAATTCAAGAGAATACCTCTGGAGAAAGAGCTCACAGTAACACACCCAAATGTCATCGGTGCTCGAGAATTGTCACTGAGTAGCTGCAATTCATCATATTTCATGTTGGACATCACATATTTCCCACCTAAAGATGCCCATCGACAAGAAAAATAATTTGACTGCACTGTATTTCCATGGTGCTCAATTTCAAATAAACTGTGAACATGTTCCCATTATTACATCGGCAAACTTGAGTGAAGTGCTGTGGTAGTCAGCTTTTAACCCCTTAATGTTACTGCCTTCCAAATTCCTGTTTTGGAATTTGTGGTGCACGAGCTCACCAAATAGACAGATTTTAGCTGTCAGCTAGTCTAGCTGACAGCTAAAATCTGTCTAATTACCTGTTTGGTTCTCAGAAAACATGGTCCAGGAGTGTGACATGTGAGTACAAAACTGAAACTGTGCAAAACGAGTTAAAAATTGTATACACTTTAAATCAAACCCAACAAAAGACAGTTCACTCTGCCCTTTCTTCACAGGAGATTGTTGGTCTACTCCAGGGGTGGCCAACCCGCGGCTCGCGAGCCTCATGAGGCTCTTTGGCTGGTTCAATGCGGCTCCCGGGCTTTCTCATGACAAGCGTCGAAAATGCTTCCGCGGTGGCGCTGCCATTCAAACAACAGCGCTAAATACTGTACACGGAACTAACTACGTCAGCCTATCATCAAGCCCGTTACTTGATTGACATACAGGGCAACCAATCAGATGACGACTGAATCACCGCTCATGCGAAAACAACGGTGAATAGCGCTTATGATTGACAAACAGGGTAACCAATCAGATGACAACTGAATCACTGCTCTAGCGCAAACAACGGTGCTCAGCGCTAAACGCTAAGCTAGTCAGCTTTAAAGGTAGGGGTGACCAATACGTTAATCACGATCGACCTGGAGCCAGCTGACTGGTCCCAAATCGAGTGCGAGCGGGGGGTGATGGAGCCTATCCCAGCTGTCTCCGGGCTGTCTCCGGGGAGTAGGCGGTGGACACCCTGATTAGGTTGCCAGCCAATCGCAGGGCACACAGAGGCGAACAACCATCCACACCCCCACTATCACACCAAGGGACAATTTAGAGTGCTCAATCAGCCTGCCATGCATGTTTTTGGAATGTGGGACGAAACCAGAGTACCCGGAGAAAACCCATGCAGGCGAGAACATGCAAACTCCACACAGGGAGACCGGAGCTGCACTGTGAAGTCAACGTGTCAACCTACCAAATTATTTTTAAATTAATTATTTTTTATACTTCAACAGCTACGCGACATTCATACAAAGATATTCATTTGAGAAATTGGTACTAATTACCAATGATACGTAGGCAATTACACACATGGCCGTGATGCACGGTTCTTATGTTCGAGAATTACGTGGACTCCTCAATTTATTAGCTATTTGCTTCGCAAAATAAGAAATGGCTGCAGTAGAATTGTGCGCTTTTACAATCTTGCTGACTCACACTCACGAATGCACAACAAAATTAAATGTATCTATCGATCTATCTATCTATCTATCTATCTATCTATCTATCTATCTATCTATCTATCTATCTATCTATCTGTCTGTCTGTCTGTCTGTCTGTGCCTTCGCACCCAACTCACAGACAGCATACATACTTGAAGCAAGAAGCAAGAGCATCAGCGGCAAGGTCAAGTGCCTCTGCCCACAGACAGCCTTGCAGATCGTAACACACCAAGACTCTTATCATAGGTACTAATATCGATCCCTTTTGCCTTGAACATTGCCTGAAGATCGGTTAGCTGAGAATATATATGTATTTTTCTCAAGCTGCTGCACCCACCCGCCCCCGCCCTCCATGCTCCCCCAAGTCCTCTTCCCTGCTTATATCGCTCCAGCTCTGCCGTAGATGACATCATTTTCAACATATTTATCTAAAAGCATCATTATGCTTTAAATGAGCCCCCATTAAGTTGCGTTCTGTGCACATTTCCGCACTTTGAACATATTCACATCCATTCATTGTGATTTGTGTTGGTGGCGCAATTGGATTGATAGTGACTACACAAGGGTATAGGCACTATCAATGTCCTCAGCACTTGCGCCACCAACTGCAATAGATGTTCCTGCTAGTTGTGCTAATTGATTCTGTCTCCACTGCTTATGTGTGGTGGATAACACATACAATGCCTTGTGTCCTGCCCCTAACCCATATTAGCGGCAGGAGGATGTCAGTTCCCATCCATTAACCCTACTCGCACACTGATTGTGATATAATGCTAACTGCTCCTGATCTGCCTTTGCTGCCTCTGTCAGTTTGTAATTGACAACAGGAAGGGTTAATGTAGCGAAGCAGGACTGATGGGCAGGATAGTTCAGCCACTGGTGCCACAATAAGAATAAGAGCTATACTTTATTTTCTGACCTTTCACACGCTGGCTCTGCTATCAGTAGTGTGTACAAACCGTATCCGGCAGCTAGTCCAAATGGTTCCAACACACAATCTGTCGTGATGATATTCAGTGGCTCATCCAGGCTCTCCATCTTTGCACTAAGATGATGCAACAGATGTGGCAGGGCTGCCGACTACTTGTTTTCATTACTACATCGGAGCTCTCACTATTACATGCGCAATATCAAGGCCTTTATGATCAAAGCATCTTTCATCAGCTATCTGTGGCTGCTAAGGCCACTGCTCATATTACTGTTGTTATATGAAACTTGATTGACGAATGGGTTTTAAATTGTTTCCATAAATCAAATAGACATATTAGCATTTGCATTACTATTTTAATATTTACCCTGTCTCGACAGCAGCCGAGCTTAATTAAATGACCTAATATGAGCATAATGGGTAAGGGTAGGCTTGGTTTAACCTATGTTTTACACAACATAATTGCACCAGGCAGGATTTTGTGTGATGATTACTTCCCTTTAATTGAAAATGCTGCTGGGCGATAAAGTGCTGTGGATTGGATTTGGTCATGAAACTGTCTTTGAACACCATTCACATCCAGGGTAGAGGAAAACCTGGGAAACAAACAAAAAAAGAGACACGGTTGAAAAGACAGCCCAAAGTCGGTCTCCCCCCACCACCACAATCTTAGACAGGCACAAAACCACATGCTGAGAGTCAATTAACATAACCCTGACATAGACCTGCACTACACCAAGATACAAACAGCACATTTAAATTCAGGCAACCTGCAGGCATTCAGATAAAGCTGCTGTAAGAAGTTGCACAAACTACCTGCAAATAGAAAAAGTAAAGACATCCAAGCGAGACCTTTTTTAACATCAGGTAATGGAGAAAGTGATATGTATTTCAAATCATTTATAATTGGGCTTCTTTTGAAAAAGTTTTGCAATCCTGTCAAACCTTTGTTTTGAAAATAGTTTTGTGTGTGTGTTTTTCACAAGGGTGGATCAAAATGTCAAATTTGTGAAGAATATCTCACAGTATAATAGGAACAAAAATAATTCTGATTATTTTGAGTGACATTGAAATCAATTTTGACACATGATTATTCATTAAAGGGCGGCCCGGTAGTCCAGTGGTTAGCACGTCGGCTTCACAGCGCAGAGGTACCCAGTTCAATTCCAGCTCCGGCCTCCCTGTGTGGAGTTTGCATGTTCTCCCTGGGCCTGCGTGGGTTTTCTCCGGGTGCTCCGGTTTCCTCCCACATTCCAAAAACATGCTTGGCAGGCTGATTGGGCACTCTAAATTGTCCCTAGGTATGAGTGACTGTGTGCCCTGCGATTGGCTGGCAACCTATCCAGGGTGTCCCCCGCCTACTGCCCAAAGATAGCTGGGATAGGCTCCGGCTCCCCCGCGACCTTAGTGAGGATAAAGCGGTTCGGAAAATGGATGGATGGATGGATGGATGGCTTATTCATTGAACTCATTGGGCCATGAGAATCTATCCTCTTACTTCCTCACGGTGCATGGTGGAAACATTGTTTACAAACGTCAATACAAGTCGTACTGGCAAATGCGGGGATTAGGGTGCCGGGCGCACTTGAGTCTCAGGTCCTGTCTTCCTTGGAGGCGGCAGCTGTCCCCTGCCTCTTATAAGAGTGTCTTCTTCAGGACCTGTGCTTGGGTCTGACGCAAGTGCAGATCATACACTCTGGGGCTCTTCCAATGTCAATGACTGGGGTGAAGAACTCTTGGAGTATTGTGCTAGTACAAACCTGGAGTTCTGCATTGTTGGTAAGAAACCTACAAGTGCTGGATCTGACATTTATGAACTGAGATGCATGTGATTCGGTGAAGGACTGGCATGTCCGTCTAGGATTACATGTGCAGGTATATCCAGTTCAGCATTAAGAATAGGAAACGCATGGTCAGAAATGTACAAGTATGATGATGAACTCATCCCATCAACTAAGTGGACAAGATTGGATATGTCAGATAACTTGGAAAGAAGAGCTCAAAGATTTCACTAGTCATGTCCAAGAATCTATCGTCAGACCGTATGAAGTGGCATGCCCTCTACGGAAGCAACAACATAATGACTGGTAATAAGTGGTGAGCTGACGAGTCTCCGGAAGGAAGCCCGTCGAGCAAATTGTAAAGCCTTTCAAACAAAAATGAGGACGATTGGGAAGCCAAACAGCAAGCCCCGTCACGCTTCAAAAATGCCGTGCCTCATAGTTGCATTTTACTGGAAGAATGGAGGGCCAGAATCAAACTGCTCAGTTGGTAAAGTCACTCCAGCAAGATAAAATAGTGCAATTAAACACTGTGTATAAATCAAACCCCACCTATAAATAATGATTTAGTCACTTCCATCCGCCTGGAAGAGATGACAGTAGCAAGAAATGAATTCCAGCCTTTCAAAGCTCCTGGACACGATGGGGTGTATCCTGTTTTGCTACAGTAGGTTTGGCAACACATAAAATAGAAAAATAAATTTTATTCCGTGCATATTTAAAGTATGGCTACATACCAATGGGCCGGAGAAGTGCACAGGGTGTTTTTTCGTCTAAAACCAGGAAAAAAATAGCCACTTCGAACTTAAGTCTTGCCGAATGATTACTCGAACATAATTTCAATTGAGCCGGCTGGAGCGAATGAGGCAGTATGGCCTCAAGGAGAGTGTGTCCCCAGAAACGGCTCTTCAGTAGTTTGTGTTGTGGATTGAGAGAAACATGGCAAAAAAGACTTTTGCCCTGGTGTCTTTCTAGACATCGTGGAAGCTTTTTGCTCACATTAATTTCAACAGTTTGGCTGCATCTCTCTTGCTGGTCTCTTGCTGGGTATTTAGTGAGGTGTCGGACTCAGGTGGAACTAAAATTGGTGAAGGATGTCCACAAGGTGGAATTTCATGTTCCTTCCTATGGAATCCCATCATGAATTCAAAATTAAGAAAATCGGCACTGATGTTGAACCCAGCCGATCGATTGGTACCATATTTTTATTGTTGCCAAAATATCACCATCATACCATATCATGAGCTATGCTGTGATTACCACACCTTGCTTACAGAATTCAGACAAATCTCAAAATACTGCTTGGTGATGATCAGTTTCGTTGTTCCTTCAGCACTCTGCTGGATCAGCGGAAGTTTTCCTCCCTCCTCTGACTTAGCTCATGGTTATAATTGTAGAGCTCATGCATTGGCCCAAACAAGGCTTTTATCCTGTGACACTTGGGCTAGCTGCACAGCAGAATACACTGCCTTTAAAGACTTGATTGCTGTTGCCTTTGCTGTGTTTTCATTGTTTACACCCCAGTTTAACAACAGTGGGGCAGTAGTAGGGAGCCATTGTGTCCTTGGAAAATAATTTCCAATTCAATGGAGATGGGTTTTGTAATAGAGCGCTTCTCCAAGTGGGCACCAAAGTGTCGGATATTAGCAGCTAGAAAAAAAATCAGTTTTCTTGATTTCAAGTATTTTACGTCTATTAACCTCTGCTGTAGGAAAGCTGTCATAATCCTGTTCTTGTGTGTCTCCAGCAGGTGGCAGACGAGGGCCTTCCCCTCAGTGTGCACACCTGCTGCCAATAATCGTTAGCCATGTATTTAAGGACTGACAACCTCGCTGCTGCTTGGCAGATTATTGACCTTGTTGCCGCTCGTGCTCAAGTGTTGTTGGTTTTTACCTCTCAATCATCATAGTCATTTTTTTCCCTTAGCTCCATGTTTTGTAAGTATGGTCATTGTTTAGTCTAGTGATGGGTCCATGAGGTGTCATGAAGCATGTTGACACAGTGACACACTGTGTTGATACTGTGTTGTTGATACTGTGTCGCTGACCACTGACACCTGCTGGACTTTCAAAATCCCTGCAGGCAACCCACTTGACGGACTGAACTTACTGATTTGATGATGAAGTGTATACAATATCATTCACATCTATGCATTCATATTGTATTATTCAATATGTTTGAATAATGTAAACATTATGTAAATGAGGATGCTTGTGGGCTTTGCTTTAACACAAATCTTTATTCAGGAAAATAAGTTGCTCCAGTGTTTTGAATTTCAGTCTGTTGCGTTTCTTGCATGCTATTTCCCCTGCTGTGGAGAAGACACGCTCGCATGGCACTGGTGATGCCGGCGCAGAGAGAAACTGCTTTGCGAGGTTGGAGAGGTTTGGAAAAGTAGTGTGTTGGTCCTTCGATTGTAACAGCGGGTCTTGACTGCGTGCAATTTTCCCCTCTGCCAGGTATCGCTGGACCTCAGGTATAGCATCTGCTGTTGCATTTCTTCCTGGCTCCCTACCTCATGATCCAAATGTTGCCACAGGTCATCTAAAAAAAACAAACCTATTTAGAACAGTTTCCGGGAAACAAACTAATAATGATGAGTAACATGCCAGATGTAGTTGCAGAGGTGCTTTTGTTGGGATATGATATTTCTGTCTGGAAAATTCGACATTTCACCTGCAATAAATATGTGAAAAGTAAACTAAGAGTTAACTTGAAATTCATTTGAATTAGAATGAAAGGAGACATGAAAATTATACTGTCTCCTTTCAAAGAAAGTAATCTAAGTCACTAATATCCATTATAATAAAATAAGGCAACAATTAAAGATCATTAATTTTTCCCAAGGTCGATCAAGCAAACGTATTTAAATGTGGTTCCATAATTTTATAGAGGTTTTCACTTCTCACTGGGCACCATCTACTGGATAATATCTATATTTATGTTTTGTACACACACACATATATATATATATATATATATATATATATATATATATACAAAATCTCTCACAGACCACTGTGATGGAGTAGGGGGTACGGTACGTAAATTAGAGTTTTCAGTTGCATTTTGCCAAGTCGGGGATCTAACAGTTCCACTGTCTCACTTGTGTTGAATGTAGCATTCACCCTAATATGAATTTCAGCGATTGCCTTAGAGTGCTGCCTCGAGGTCTTGTTAGAGGAATCTCAGCACGATCCTAATTGATTCATACCATGTGGGAGGAAATGAAAAATGCAACTATAGTCAAACGTCAAATAATATTACCCTTAGTGTACTGGCCCTAATGTAATTAGGGCCTTTGTGTCCTTTTTTTTATTCTCTTGGAAATATATGAATATTGGATTTAGAAAACCCAAAGCTCTGCCATCAGAAAACAGAACAAGCCCGATCAATTTGAGATGACTTCATACACTTTTGTAGTTTATTGGAAATGTCGACGGTGCAGTACATCTGCACAGAGATGCTGGTACTCTGGTTTTCTGCCCGCCTAAAAGCAGGCAGAGTTTACGGCCACTATTCAAAGATCCTCTCACTTAAATGTAGCGTACAGTATTCCACAAAGGTCACAAAATCATTGGAGGAGCCTGGGTTTGCCGTGCGGACACCTCTTACGATATGCACTTTGACAAGTGTTGCCGTCCCGTGAGGAACACCTCATGGCATGATAAAGTAACTAAAAAGATGTGTGCCAGACTGCTCTGTCCAACAGACTGTGTGAAAAGCCTGAATGTGACATGTGCTCCCCACTGGGGCCATGGGGGAAGGCTGACGATTCACTATGAATTTGCGTTTGCGCACATCATCTGTGTCAAGAACAAAAATCGCGGATTGTATCGTGTCTGCGGCTACTGCTGCCACGAGATACACGTTGAAAATGGAAAACAGATCATTGTTGTCGACAATTAGACACAGGCAGCCACGCATCGCATTTTCACCCTGGATTCACAAAGTGACTGAACCAGATAAAAGTGTTGCTGTGGTGTGACATCATAGCAAATTCTCTTTTGGCGATCTCCCGGATCACCAGAAATGGGTGAGTGCTGTCTCTTGGCACTTTGAAAGGACAAAAAACAAAAAACCCTGAAAACACTCAAACTCTTTCGATCGAAGTTGGAGCTGAGATTGAGTGCCAGGTATCCATTAATTTTCTATACCAACTGTCCTTGTTAGGATTGTGGGTGAGATGGAGTTTATCCCAGATGACTTTGGACCAGAGGCGTAGTACACGCTGGAGTGGGTACAACCCACTCGTAGGAAAAAAAAACGCAATGCATCTTGCTGATGTTGGTTTCTCATCACAGCATTGCAAAAGAAATGAAGCTTTGTTTCAATTGTTCGGGTGTTTGTGACCAACAGATGGCGCCGTAGGGCTCCTCCTGCAGTGGCACACCTGTTGGTCATTGTGTCATTAGTTAGTGTTTTGTTAACAGGACTCCCTGCCCGACCAGTCCGTGTTGGATCATTGTGTCTGTTTCTGTGTGCTTCTGTCACGTTTTGTTTCTGTCAGAGGTATTTTGCTACTTTGGTCTCTTTTCAGGATTTTGTTCGAGTATTTTAGTTAGTTTTCTCCAGTATACTGTGTAAGTGTTTTTTTTGTTTGTTTGTTTGTTTTTGTTAATACATTTTGTTCAGTCCACCCTCATCCTCCTGCCTCCCTGCTTTTTGGGGTCCTCCACCTACCATCTCGCAAAACAAGACATTTAAGTCCATGTACATAGCATCCAAACTGAGGGTACTTTAGTATAGAGTTTGAGCATGAGAGCCATTTTGAGGACCTGGACATCTGCATAGATTGATTGTAAAATATTGTCTGATCAACAGCAATGATAAAACAGTCTTGCTAAGCTGGTACCACACATGGAGCAGTCATTTATTTTTATTGGACACATTCAGCACGCAGAGTACAAAAGGTTGGTGAACAGCGAGCTCATTGGAGTCAGTCAGCCAACCTCGAGTCCAAAAGTGACATGAGTGGAGGTGTTGATTGAAGCTGTGTTGCTCTATTTAAAACAGAAACAACAGTTTTGAGTTGCCTGCTGTGAAACGTGCCTTGCACAAAATATCTGTAATTTACAATGACAATTAAACATTGTTCACTGCCATGAAGATGGCAAGGATCACAAACATACAGTCAAACCTCGGTTTTCGTACTTAATCCGTTCCAGAAGACTGTTCGGAAACCGAATTGTTCGGAAACCGAAACCATTTTTCCCATTGAAATCAATGTAAAATGTTTGAATCCGTTTCAAGTCAAGAAAACAACTTTTTTTAAACCACTTATTTTAAAATTTCACACCATAAACTGTACAAATGTAATGGGAGATGACCAATTTTAACATTAACATAGTAACATAAAAATTGAAGGAACATCTCTCTCTCTCTCTATCTGTCGTGGGGCGTGCGCCTCTCCCAGCTGTCAGCAGGCAGTAGGCGGGGCATTTCGGCATCCCGAACTCCTTCGCCAACACAGACACACGCACACCTGACTCATATTTTGCGATTAAATTTTTCCTAAATTCTATAGTTTTGCGCCCTATTTTCCTCTTTTCTTCACCAGGTTCACCACTTCCACTTGCTTTCTTTGGTGCCATGATTAGGGGCTGATACACGATGCAAAAATAACAGTCCAATATTACGTAGTTCTCACCAAACACGTCCGCTTTTTAAAAAAAACATTCTTAATCGAACAATACAAACTCGTCTGCTCACAAGCTGTTTCTGTACGATTATTGCATAATAATGAGACACCGGACACCAGAGTGTTCATTATGTGCCGCTGCATTGACAAATGCCGGCCGTTTAACAAACGCACGCCCCCCCCCCCACCCCCGTGCTGCCAGGGCAAACCATTATTAAAAGAGGGGGATTTCACTCGCGCTAACAGAAGCGTCTCACCAAACACGTCTGCTTTTTTTTATTGAACAATACAAACACGTCTGCTCACTTCACTCCTCTCGGCTTTGCTACCTCCTCTCGGCTTCGCTACCTCGCGAAGCTACACGAGGTAGCGTTGCTACACGAGCTAGCGAAGCCGAGAGGAGTGAAGTGACGCGTTCAAGTGCGCTCAGTTAGTTCGAGAACCGAAATTAGTTCGTCATCCGAGGCATAAAAAACTCGAAATTTTAGTTCGAAAACCGAATTGTACGAGAACCGAGACGTCCGAAAAGCGAGGTTTGACTATACCTCTAAAATAATTGACATTCATCTGTCCAGAGAAAGATGGATTTTCTCGACATAGAGGAATTTCAGCAATACCATTCACCGATGGAAAAATTGGCAGAGATTCCCAAGTTTATCGAGACATTTTGTGGGCGAACCAAAAACCACCTGGGTGTTGTTGAAGCTGCAGAGAGCATTGGGTGATGCAGTGACTTAAATAAAGATCAGGTCACATTTTGTGAAGAATAAATGCAGAAATCCAGCTCAGTCCAAAGGGTTCGCATACCGTTTGTTGCACTTTCAAGGAATTGAGGCGTCACTCTCAATCATGAGCAAGGTCCTCTTTCATTGGAAACAAGACCAACAAGTTGCCTTCAACTAACCCAGTGGAAAAGAGGCATAATTAATATCCAGTGCATTTTTTTCTGATATGCACTCTAGCAATAAAAATAGTTACAACAGCACCCACAATCAATTTTCGATCGCGCTTATTCCTGAGCCTATCCCAGCTGACGAGACCTGAGGCGAGGTACACCCTGGAATGATTGCTAGACATCCACAATCATTTTCAGTACCATAATGGTCACAACGCTACTATCAAAAATATTTGATAGTCATGCAATAACAATGGTCAATTCAGCAGTGAGTTTTGGACCTTCATTTGTGTCATGCTCAAAGGGCTCAAGACTTGAAAGTGTTAAGAAAATGGATTAGTAACAAACGCCAGTCCCCACAGTAGGCTGTGACCCTCCACAAGTATATTTTAATTGCAAATCTACAACAGCAAATAAGGCTGAATGTGCACCAAAACTGAGAGATGCAAACAATTGAACACACACGATCCACTGGAAACTGTTTGACCTCCTATGTGCTTTGATTTAGATTTTTTTTTCTTCCAATGGGGAATCACGGTCATAGAAATAATGGCTTCCAAACTCACACTGTTACCATCATACTGTTTTTGACTGTTCATGAACTGTTTGAGCAGCATATTCCCAGTGGTTCAGCCAATAATATTCGCCCATCAGTGGATGGAAACTGTTTGGAAAATGGCAGAACGTTGTGTCGATCTCTTCCAGTGTGGTCGGATCAGATGGACAAATAGCATGTCTTGCGGCTATTGCCTCAAGAGAATCCTTGTGTCGATCTGTGTTCTACTTTTAATGGGAAAAAAAAAGACTTGTTCCCATAAAGCAGTTCCTATGACAAATGAAATCAGCAGACACCAGTGTTCACAAGATTGTAGTTAGTGGACTCACTGATGGTGAGTAAATGGGCTTTCACTTGCACTTTTTGTTCATCCAGAGCAACTGGGGTTCAGTGTCTTGCTCGGTGACACGTTGACATAGTCAGGTTTATAGCAACGGCCCTCAAGTTGGGAGACAACGCCTCTATTTTATAGTTTCGTTGTTTTGCTCACTTGGCTTTACACTCAGTGAACGTGGGAACGGCGTGACTCTGCATGTGCTCTTTAATCGGGCTGATAATAGTTATCTATTTATTTGTATTATTCTGTTAATTATAGTTACTTTTTAGAGCAGGTTTGTTACTTTTTATGAGTTTTTATTTCTTTGAAAATGCTTTGTTTTAGTTCAATTTTTATTCTTTTTTTTTTCTTTCTTTTTTAAAAATTATATAACAATACAGTAAGATAGAACGAAAGCCATACAGTAAGGTAGAGAAATACCAAAATAAATATGTTGGAAATGAACCCCTGAACGTTCCTGTATGATATTAATTGTCAAACACCAGTTTTGTTATAATTAGTTCTAGTTTGTTTTATAAACATAAGATGTAGTTTTGCTCTGTTTTTATCTTTTAAAAAGCATTTTTTTAATTTCAATTTTTGTTTTAGTTATTTTGTTAATTTCCATTAACAATAATAACCTTGCTTCTGACTGACTGGGAAACCGGTCCAAGGTAGGCTCCAACTCCCCACAAACTTGTCGAGAAAATGGAGGGACAGTCAGCAGCGTCTATCACCTATATCCCGTGTCACTGATTATTCTGATTTGTATTTTTAGATTGACCAGCTATAAACTTACTAAATTGGATTCTTGAGGGATTTATACCCCTTCAGTTTGTATTATACATCAGTGCCCAAAACGATTTGCCACTTATGTTAATTAAGTTATACCATTGCGTCTCATTGACTCGTTGATTCTCTGCCCATTGTATATTGCTCATGAACACATCAAAATGTGGACCACAAGAAAGCTAAAAGCAATTGAGCAGCTAAGTGAAGCACATTCTTTTCTATCGGCCCTGGAGAAGCTGAAACCTCCTCTCCAGTTGTCACCCAAGGTAACACCAAAAACATTATTTGCTAGATGATAAATTCACGGCTCCTGAATAAGTTTCCACGATCAAGATGCGAAGGGGGCTGGGGGTGCACGGTAGTCTACGGGTTAGCACATCCACCTCACAGTGCAGAGGTATGGGTTTCGATTCCAGGCTTCCTGTGAAGCCTTCCTATGTGGGGTTTCCATCTCTGCGTGAGTACCCCCCCCCCCCTCACCGCAGTCCAAAAACACGCATGGCAGGTTAACCGAACACTCTAAATTGTCCCTAGGTGTGATTGTGAGCACGAATGGTTGTTTGTTGATGTGTGCCCTGCGATTGGCTGTCAACCGGTTCAGGGTGTACCCCGCCTACTGCCTGTAGACAGCTGGAATAGTCTCTAGCACCACCCCTACCCCCACCTCTACCACCACGACCCTTGCGATGATAAAGCGGATCAGAAATGGATGGATGAAGCTAATAAAGGTGATTTCAATGCAGAAAATATTGCACAATGGCAATAGCACCCTCCAGAATGATCCATCCATTGTCCCACCACTGGCCACGGTCCAGTACCGGTCCACTGAGGAATATATGGTAACAAACATCTATATACAGTGTGTGTCTGCAACCCTGAACAATTTCACTCATCAGAAATACTGAGAGTGGAAAAGAGACATCAAGGTGACACGGTGATTTGTGATGTTATTCACAAATTTATAAAAAATATCACCTTGAACATGATTTGTAAAATGTAATTGTCTTTTCATTTCTCGTGAGGCGGATTATTTTGCAGCAATTTATTAAGATTCAGTTCAGCCTTCTCGACAGAACAAAACTAATTAAGCATAAATATAACCATCATGAATACTGAATATAAATCTAATATTTATAGCAGGAGGTTTTGATCTGTAAACTTCTGACCTCTCCGCTTGCAATTAGGGAAATGTCAGTTTTGGTAGTTAGAATGTAATGTTTACATATTAAGCTGCATGACTCATTGACTTTAATTACAATCAAATTCAAGTCCGTGCGATGCCTCGATTGGGTGAATGTGCCCAAATCGCTTCTTGCAGACAGGGCGTGCAGCATGTCGAAGCTCAGCCCGTCTGTTGGCCGTGTAAGGCGCAGACTCATTTTGTCACCTTCGGGGCTGCAAAAGGCAGCTGTGAATTCAGAGTGCTGTGGGTTCCCACATGTCAACCCAGGCACTGAAAATACAGCTCGTATTAAAGTCCAAATCCATTCACCGGAGTACTGTTTTTACGAGCACGATGACTTTAACTGTACAGCACACACCTTGCAACACTCATTACTTTAATCGCTAAAGCAAGCAGAATCCTTTTTTTCTTTTTGCAAACTTGACCTGAGAGATTTTCCATTTCCCTTTTTATTGCAAACCAATACGAATATGTTAAACATCAAGACGCTGCTAACAGTTGGAGATTATTCAATGTGCACCACATGAACTGCAATGAGACTGTGCAGCACGGTAACATTTGCAATATGATTCAAATAGCTCCTGTAATGATAGTAGCACATGATGCCAATATGTTATGCCAATATGTTACACTGATGAAGATGACACATGACACATCGATTGTATAGTAATTATATACAGTGGGAACCTCCATAGTTGAATTTGATCTGAATTGGTTGTCTTCCAAGCAGTTCTAATTTTGAAACGTCGTCCCCCCCCCCCCCCCCCCCAGAGGTAATAATGTAAAGGCAATGTTTTGGACAGTATTTTTAACGGCCCTATGTGACATGAAGCTATTAAAAGTGAAGAGTGATTGTCTATTAAAGAAGCATAAAACTGAAATAAAGTAAGGCTACTCAGCATTTGAAAAGCAACAGGAAGGTATTTTCAGCAAGGTATTGTTGCCTCGTGGCGTTTTATCGCTAGGGTACTGCTGGAATGAATATATGTCGCTGTGTCAGCAGACATCTTGAGCTTTGTGGTGCTTTTTTGGAGGCTCTATTTTTGCCACTGGTACAAATCCGGCGGGCCGTAAGCTCCCATGGAGGCGGGTTCAACCAGGTGGTAATTGAGCACCCGAAATGTAAAACATCTTTTCAAAGTCATCACTGTATGTTGTGTATTTCTCAGTAATTGCAGATGACAATTACATATTTCATCTTTCTCTTACTATAGACGGCCTTCGAGGCATGTTTTGTAGGCTGTACATGAATCAAAAGCCTCGTCTGATAACAGGTTGTTCTTAGAAAGTGTTTAGGAGGATCTAGGATGTATAGCCTTCTCTGTTTGAGAGGCGGATTTCCACCTGCAGACAAGTGACACTTTGACAGTACCAATCCCACCTTATCTGTCCTCGTCCTCCTCACCGCTTCCTCTGTCCGCACACATTACTCTTAGCCTTCCATCATCACTGCCTGAGCCATTTTCAAAGGTCTGCGGTGATAAGCGTGTTGAATTAAAATGGTGTCGTTGCAATTACTTTCCATATTGGTTCGAATATAAAACATTATGTATGTTTCATTTCAATCTTCAGGAGGGTTAAGATGGCATGAGGGCAAAACACTCAAATGCAATTAAATTGATTATAACAGAAAGGAAGCATTTTTCCCACAGTTGTGAAGAAAAAACAAAAAGCATGAATGGTTGAAAAAAGAAAACATCTCACCTCATCATTATTATGTGAGAACATGAAGTTCATTATTTTGCAAATAATGAGAAGAAAAACAATGTGCTTTAATTACAGTGATGCCTGTTTTCTTCCCAAGCTTACACGTGTTCCGACTTAGAAACAAGCATGCCGAGGACAGCTATGATTGCAACTGCGATTTCACCGCAGCGGCATCTTGTTTCATGTTTTCCTTTTATTAAAGCACCTCCGTGTTATTTCCCGTGACTTTACATGGTTTACCTGCATGTACAACACGCCGATAATGTGTGCAGCCGAATTACATGTCCTTTTTATCCCGGGAGCGCACACTGGTAATTTGTTTGGGACTGGCAGGTAAGGAAGCAAAGGGAAGAGAGGTCACTTAAAGCCAGAAGATCATATGTTTGATAAGAGGTCAACACACACACACCCACACACGGGCACCTTGATGAGCCAACTGAGACTAAAGACCACCGATATCTTCCCCGCTGGTTTAGAAAGCTAAGATATGTTTCGATTTATTTTTTTGTATTTTTTTTATGGTGTAGATACACTTTGTGGTACAGGGTGGAGGGTGTTAGACAGCAATAAGTGAAATTGAAACTGAGTGGATGACGACAATCATCACCCCCATGATCATCACAACACCACAACATATACACAGTGTGAGCAAAACTGCGCTGTTGACATCAATGTGTTGTAAATCTAGATTGATGAGCTTTCCTGGCATGATGCTGCTGAGCTGGTGTCAACCTGAGGCACCCACCAGCCTGTGCCAAGGGTGCTGCTGCATGATCCAAAGTCCCTTCGATGCTTTGTTTACATATTATATATTCATTTGTTATACTCAGAGTTAGCAAACTAAACATGAAACAAAGATAATTACATTTTGTGTATTGAAAACCAGCGGGGGGAAGGGGGGGATGCAATGCTTCAACAATTAATGCGAATCTGCTGCACTTAATGTACCTTTATTAGCAGTGCCAACATTGTTTTAGTCGCTGCAAGGATCACTTGTTCACAAATATTGAATGACATGTTAGCCTTAGTAATGCAGGGTTAGCCATCAAGTTTTCCACTCTCAAAGCGCTTGCTTACATTTGTTGACGAATCAGTTTTGGATCATTTTTGGAAGCTTCATTGATCATTGTAAAAGCTGCTTACCCATATTGTACAGAGCGATCTTGGTGCGTGGGAACTACCTGTTGTGAAAAATCCATATTTCAAGTTACTGGAAGGAACATTTTTGACTTCGTCTTTAAAACTGCGGGTCAAAGGTAACCCAAATTGGGTGAAATTGCTCCGGTTTCCTCCCACGTTCCAAAAACATGCATACCAGGCTGATTGGACACTCTAAATTGCCCCTAGGTGTGGGTGTGGGCGTGGATGGTTGTTCTTCTCTGTGTGCCCTGCGATTGGCTGGCTACTGATTCAGGGTGTCCCCCGCCTACTGCCCGAAGACAGCTGGGATAGGCTCCAGCACCGCCCGCGACCCTAGTGAGGATCAAGCGGTTCAGAAAATGGATGGATGGATGGATGTTAGGCTCAAGAATAATCCTGAGAGGAGTGGATCCCCAAAAACGTAGACAAGGATAAAATTGTGTTTATTTCCAAAAAGTGCAAGATCGATAAAGTACAAATGAGATGACTGGTACTCCGAGTCAGGATAACCGTGAATAACAAAAAAGTGCGTGCAAATGGCAAGGAATAAAGAAACAATGTAAATCGCCTGTCAAGAAAGACAACAAAATCCAATCACGAGAAAACACAAAATGGCAGTATGTATTGTAACTTAAATTCTACTTACAACAAGAACATACTATGACATGAACAAGAACAGAGAAACAAGATCATGAGAATTGCACTTGGTACGAGAGTTGTGAGCAAGATGAATAATCCGATCGCGAGTGGTCGGCTGATTATGATTCGTGACAGGTGCGTCATTGGAGGCAATGAACTCCACTCCAGCAGCAGCTGAAAACAAACAGAAACAGATCAAAAACAGTGAATCCAAAAGGTACTGAGCCAATGCTCGGTTATTTCTCCCATGCGCATTTGGTTGATGGTTTTAGCAAGCATGTTGGGTAAAGAGTTTGATCCCACAAGAGGTAAAAACTACGCATCCAGATGAGTTGCAGCTCCCAAGAAATAGGTAGCTGTGGTTAAAAATGTTTACTAACATCACTTGGAGCAATATGAAGCAACTTCCCACTGTCACGAGTTGCCACATAATGTCACTCAGATGATATGCTTGGCACGGTTTGTGTGAACGTTACATTAAATGTACTTCAAATTCAGGACAAAGCAATGGTCAACAATGGCGACCAGCTTGAGCTCTTCAGCCTGCCCAAATCCAATGTTCAACTCAATCTGCTGTGTGAAAATAATTAACCCAACCTTGGGTAGAAGTTAACCCAGTTTGCTGGAAATCCACAGCAACATCGCGGGGATTATTTGGGGGGTCAGGGGGACCGCATTTTTTTTTTTTGTGTGTGTATAATTAATACAGTTCATTTAGATAGTACTTGACAGCAAGGGCGCAGCAAGCGGGTTTTACATTTCCCTTTCAATTTCAGGAGCTGATTCGTCTAATTTACAATCGAATTTACTTTAGTTTATTCACATTTTAGATGAATTCAGCTAACATGATTCCTAAGTGAGTGCAGCTATAAATAATTAATCAGTGCAAAGTTGACAACATATATTATTTCAAAAAGATTTCAACTTAATCATGGGATGGCGAAAACGTCACCTAAATGTAACACTAATGTTCAATTCAACTTTGTGTGTATGTGTAATGTAATGTAACACAACAGCACAGCAATATAAAGGGATCAGTCATGCCTGTCAATCATCACAACAAATACATAAACAGCATTTCTAGGGGAAAAATTCCGTATTTCATTTTCACAATTCATTTCTCATTTTCATGAAGTCAAAATGTAATTGCATGCGAATGAGAGCAAACATCTGTCCCCTTCGTTTTCAATAAGCACAAGCTGTCAGGCATGTAATCAGAAAATGGCACGCTGTCACTCATACTGCTCTTTCAGTCAGTGTGCAGACCGTAGATGTGTCGCTTTGGACCTTTGATTCTCATTTCCTTGTGAAAGGGGGGGGGGGGGGGTGAGGAAACATTTCCTGACTTCTGAGTGGGCTTTTAACCACTGATGATACCCTCTCAGCAAACAGGAAGCCAACTGTTTTCTCCCACTTTAAAGGTTGTCTCTGTTTGCTGTGACTGTTGTATCAAATTATCACTATAAACACAAATCATAACCATGTTTGAAATGCTGATATTTGTGAATATTATCATGAGACAAGCGCATTGCACCATTCCGGCTTGGTGCTGAGAGATGAAAGCGACAGAGAATTGCTATTATGGATGGAGAGCACTCAGAGGAATGCAATGGCTGGCCACGCAAGGGTCAGTTCTGCACATTCCGCTCCCTCTTGGAGGGGATGGGGTGGGTGGGGGGGTGAGGGCTAGTAGTATCACCTACTTGGATATTGCTTGAAAAGCTCTTTTGCTGTCACACAGACACTACACACTACATACTTCATATTCCATCAATATCGATGACATGAAAGATCAAAGAACAGCTGCAATCAACTCCGTGGACCACAACATACTGAGGCACGTCTGGGAGGAATTCTCATATTGATGTTGTCCGTGCAGATCATAAAATTAAAAAATTGAAGGTATGTACAACACACAGAGTGCTCTGCTGTTTTTTTGTTTGTTTTTCAAATATCGTGTGATCATTTGGCTCATTCTTTTTGAATTGCCCTATATTTAGAGAGTGAACAAGAGCAATGGATGACACACCAATATTATAAGGGTAATCCATCTGGTGACAGAAACAAATCCCGCTTTCTCCTTAACATCTCACATTGTACATGAATAATCATAACAAAATTATAAAATGAACATACATCTGTCTCTTTCTGTAGGCATGCAAAGCAGGATTACAATTGGTGACATTCAGTAATATTCAACAAAAACCAGACTGTTTTGAAATACTTCCTGTTTCATTCTTATTCCTTGAAATGTACATGGTCTCAGACTAAATGGTATTGCCATCTAGTGATTGACATTGGAATTACATCCAACTTAAAAAAACTATACTAAAATCATCAGGGATCTAATAGTTATCCCCATGGGGTACTTGAGTGAAGCTTGTCCAAAAGTACAAATGTACAACTATCACTGACTGCACTGTGTGTATTTTTGACAGTTTGAGTTGTGTACATCAAGGTGAGTGCAGGCCTGAACTCACTCTGGCTCGCATTAGCCAGCGCACAGGTGTCATCAAATAAGAAATGAAACGCTTATGCCTGAACTCTCTGTTAGCCGCTCACGCAACAAAAGAGCATTTATTATGTAGCTGTGGCCGAGGCCTCGGCTGCTTTGTTTCTTGAAGCGGCTGGCGCTGCATCTATGCTCTGAATGATTATCTTCTTCCCCAGGAGTAACCACATCACTCCAAGTGTTATTTCAGCATTTCAAGGTGGGTAAACACCAGTGATGCATGGACAAGTAGCTTTGTTGACAGCATTATATTCTACAGCAAGTATTTAAGCAAATTAAAAGCATAACAACACACCCTACTAAAAGATTAAAGCACTGTGGAGCCCAGGGTGTCCCAAAATAACCTGCAGGCTCATCTGTAATGCATTCTTGTTCACACAAAGGGACTGGGTGCGTTTGGTTTAGCCAATAGCTCATTATTTAAGAAAATACATCTTTTTATAGTGCAAAGGTACCTACAGATTTATTTATGTACTATCGGTACTGTATTGTTTTTTTTGTTGTTGTTGTGGCCTTGAAAAGAGATAGATGAGATAATAAGACCTGGGAGGCAATATTGCAGAGGTGTATCATCCCTCACTTCAGCATCCAGCCATCTCATTTGCCGTGATCATTTTCAAATGGAGGTTAATGCCTTTGTTATACATTCTGCAGATGAGTTTTTTTAATATGCAAAAGTCGGCCCTAAAAATGCTGCTGAGAATGCACTGTTTTGCTAAATTTATGTAGTGGTCAAACATAAAGCTGTGAAGTTAATCAAACAGTTCGCATATACCTATAGCATATTTTGTTTGTAATAAAGGATACATTGATTCATCAGCTTGTACTTTGATGGAGGTCCGATTTTACTACGATACGCTCAGACGATTGTTTTGTTGTTGCGTTGTCTTGCAAATGCAAACCTTTGTGAACTCAACTCATTTCACAACAAGCAGAACTTTGGAAAACAATTCCTGAAAACGGAAGCGTCAGGCGGTTTATTGCCACGCCAAGTAGAAATTATAGTATAAATATCTAAGCATTAATCTAGCAGAGTGAAAGGCTAACACTAAATAGCATATATGTTGTGCTGCTATAACTGTTTAAGCAACAATTCGATAAGAAACGGCGCAGCAGCAAATGTCAACAAACAATATAACAGCACTCACAGTCATCCATTCTTTATCCTCTGCAAAGAATTTGCAACATAAGTGAGCTGAGAGGAATTGAAATTTCTCAATGATCACGATAATACAGTATGCATCTGTCTGTCTTTTACTGCCCACAAGTGGCCAGGGTGGGCACACTCGAAAGAGCAGCACAACGGCCATTTAAAAACTGTTGAATCCTCGACTATACTGAAACTCATGACTGCATTTTTAAAATGTGTCTTAATTGACGACATTCGGTTGTTTGAATGTCAATTACATGAAGTCAGTTTGGGCATGGACTTCTTAACGTGCACAGCTGGAAAAGTGCATTCAGGGGGTCACTGGCTGATGTTTTATGAAAAATAAAGGCAAAACATAATCATCACAGTGTAATTCCTGGTCAGTCACGCTTGAGGGACACCAACCTGTCCGGTTAATAAGCAATAATGGTCGTGAATCAATTTCACCCACTGCTGTGCAAATGGGAAAGACAACAGGTGGAACGCAGTTAGCAAGATAACCTCTATTAAGGAATTGTTTTGCAGACCATTTCCCTCTCCCAATCTTTTCTGGCCAATTTCTGTCCAGTTTAGTGTTTTTTTTTCAGTGACTTCATGGCCAATGTTACTTCTAATTGTCCATGCATCTGAGCATTCACACAAACTCTGAACATTCACTGGACCACGGTGAGCAATACCAGACATTCAAATTATAACAGGGGTCACCAATCTGGTGCCTGCAAGAAACAGGTAGCCCTCAATGACAACATGAGTATCTCAAGGGCCTGATCTAAAACTAGCTCACCAGTGACGGCAGATTATTTGCCCGAAACATCGTTGAAATTATTTGAAAATGTTAACCCTCACAAAGATTCCTGAAAATACTGTGGTGTATTTAATGTGTATCTGTTTCAAATGTTTTAATCGGTTTCTTCACTGAAATATGTGTCATTAAATGTCCAAGCATGCTCGCGACCCACCTGAGGATAAGTGCATTAAAAACGGATGGATGAATGGATGGATAGTTATTGATCACATATGAAGCTAATTTAAGCAAATGTGTGATTTCAGAAGTCTGTGTCAAACTGGTAGCCCGTGGCATTAGAAGTATTTAAAAAATATTAATAAAGTATTTAATAAAACCAATCATTCTAATCACCTGACCTCTGCGCAGAAGATCCTCATTTAAGGGGGTCGTAAACCACGCCCATGTTTGGACTTCATGAATGGAGCGATCCGAGTGTCGTCTGCAGCATCGCATCAATGGTGAGAGTGAGTGTATGCGTGTCAAAGTATGCGTCAAAGCATAGAAGAACAACTGAGGGTGCATGCTTGGTCGTGCCACTGAAACTGTAAGGAAAGTGGGAATGGTGTGGTGTCCTGTTTGAAGATTCGACTGGGGTGGAAATAAAGGAATAAGTGCACAAAAATGTGTGTGTGTGTGTGTGTGTGTGGTGCACGCTCGTGTCCTCGCGTGTGGTGACAGAAGTGTGCAATTGCTCAAGCATGATACGATCCGTAAACAGACCAAATGGTAAGCGGAACCAACAAACGTGGACTCAGACAGATGACGGTCCAAAAAATATTTAGTTACAGAAAAACGAAGACCCAACAAAGTGTAAACATAAAGCGTTGGCAACACTGAACCAGGAAAAGCCAATACGAACAAACAATGCTTGCAAACAGCAAGGGAATCTTAAATCCCCAAAAATACACAAAACGAAATGGCAAAAGTCCAAGTCAGGAAACATCCTTTGCCACAGCTGCCCCTCACACTACCCAACTGTCGAGACTTTCAAGTTCCTGAGAATCACAGTCTCCCAGGTCATGAAGTGGGAGGTCAACACCTACTCCATCCTGAAAAAGGAGCCCAGCAGAGGATGTACTTCCTGAGGCGGTTAAGGAAGCACGGCCTGCCACAGGAGCTGCCCAGACAGTTCTACACAACAGTCATCGAATCAGTCCTGTGTTCCTCACTCACAGTTTGGTTTGGGGTCGCCACTAAAAAGGATCAAATTTGACTGCAACGGACAGTTAGGGCTGCGGAAAAAATCATTTGCACCACCCGACCCACTCTTGAGCACTTGCACACTGCAAGAACAAAGACAATGGCACGGAAAATCCTACTGGACCCCCACACCCTGCCCACCACCGTTTCCAGCTACTCCCCTCAGGCAAGCGCTACAGATCCATGCGCACCAAATCCAGAAAATTGTCATTAATCAATATTCCACAGCACCAGACACTTTAGAGTGCCCCAGGACTTTCTGTATAATTGCACACCTAAGGTGGCATTACAATTTCTGCTACCGGTCACTTTAAAAATGATGTAACGATTATCTGCACCAACTGCACAACCGTCATAGTATTGTATTGCACCACTGATCACTGTAGCGCTGCTCGAGGACTAATGGTGACAATACACAGATTAAACTTTGAAAACAAAAATAACCCAAAATGGATGAATCTAACTCATTATTATTCGTTTCACCCAAAAAAAATGAGTCAAAGAAATAAACCAAAACATAACACTTTTTGAATTGTTTTGTACAGAACAACATAATTTTGGTGGTTGTTTTGTGTTTTTTTTTTTCTTTTGATCAAACTTTAGGGTTAAATGAACAATTTATAGGGCCCTATTTCCGTTCCGAAAATTGGAGCGCAAAGCATAGTCAAACTGTGGATGGAGTTTTCTTTCTTTTAGTATTTAGCTACACTTTGTGTCATGATTTGATTTGGGACCAACAGGTGGCACTGTAGGACTCTCCCTGCAGCTGCACACCTGTTGGTCGTTATGTCGTTAGCCGTTTAAAAGGACTCCCGGCACGACCTCCCAGGGTCGGGTCATTGGTTGCTTGTTTGCTTCTGTCAGGTTTGTTTCAGTCATGTTTCGGTCATGTTTCTGTTATTGAGAGTTTTTAGTAGTGATGGGGAAATGAAGCCTCATGAAGCAATGAGGCTTTTCATCCAACTGGTTCGTTCCTGGGCCGATGCATCATGAGGCTTTATTTGTACTATTGCGCCATCATGTGGAAAATAAATGTCATGACAGACAGTGATTAAAATGATACCATGGATTTGATGTAGAGGTAAAATCGGGCCAAAAAAAATCCAGCCCGACCCGGCCAGCTGGTATTTAAGACCGACCCGGCCCGAGCCCGACCAATTAACTTGATTTGTAGGCCCGAGCCCGAAGCAAACCCGACATTTCCTATTTTTTTGTGATGACTCGGGAGGAAGAGGGGTGATTTGTGATAACAAATTAAAGCCTGTCTCTTGTCACTAAATCTAAGTTAAACAAGTCTGTATAATTATTTACATCTTTTAAACATGTATTTCTGTTTCTGCAGAGGTTACATTAACCGACAATGTTCCATCATTGACGGAATTTTTTTAAGAGTTGTAGGAAAAATTTAAGGCCATCCGTCATTTTGACGGGTAGAAAATAGGGCCGTAAACCCCAACAACAGTACGTTCTTAAGAATCTAGCGCGGCACTTTAAGAGAGAGAAGCAGAGAGACAAAGACGAACAATGACGGGTGGACACTCGACAGAGACTGGAAGGAGTTCTAAGAATTGTCATTGCAAGAGTTTAGTACAGTACGTGATGTGATGATGCAACTTCTGGGTTTTTTTTTGCGAACCACGGTCTCTCGTGGCCAAAACTATTCACGGCCTCATAACAAACAAAACAAAAAAAAAGTCAGCGAGAGAGAAGCCCGAAGTCGGCTCGGGCTCGGGCGGCCCGATCTCACGTCTAGTCAGTGTCACCTGTCAGCTCATTGTCGTCCCGGTGCGCCGTTTTATTTCGAATCACCCGCGAAACTATTTGTTGGCGGTGACGTAGGAATCCCGTCTCTCGAGGCTTCGGACGTAGCAACGCGCGTTCCGAGGCTTCGGGCGTGGCCACATGCGTAATCGAAACATGCCTCGAAGCACGCCTCGCAGATTTTTTTTCCGGTTTACTCGGCACAGCCATCGGAGCCTCGGCACAGTTGGGCACATCACTAGTTTTTAGATTCTGCCATGGTTTTTGTTTGTTACTTTGGATTCGTTTTGTTCTTTGGACTTTGTTTTGGATTTAGTTTTCTCTGTGTTTTAATACAATTCTTCAAGTTCACCCTGCTCCTCTCTCTTGCCTGCTTTTTGGGGTCCACCACCACCTCTCAACGTGACACTTTGCAGCGATAGAATGGGATGTACTGGGGCATTTGTGCCCTTGTGCGCTCTTATGGGATGAAACATCATGTTTGTCTGACGAACCTCATGGCATCCCTCATTTGCATTAAAATTAGGGCGGTCCGAAGCGCATGCCCAACTACGCCGTGCTTACATTGTGTAAACAGAAATTAGATTTGCAGGAAGACATTGGCTCAATATCTCCCCTTTTGGACGATGTTGTCGGCTGTGTGTGTGACGTGCACCAGGAGACCGCCTTGCAATTCCCGACCATACATCTGTGTGTGAACACCCTCCCACTGAAACTCCAATAGTGACGGATTGTAAAATAATCATTATAATCCCTTCAGTCGCCTCAATTAAACACAACAGAATCACGTTCAACCACCCATGCTGCAAAATAGTCCACCTTTTAACCACTCGAAAATGTAGTCTACTTTTTGTCATCAAACTGTGAGATGCCCTGGGGGGCGCAGCAAGAATGCCCGGTGAGCCACAGCAAGTCTACCATAATCACAAAAACACTGAAGTGGACCATTGCCCCGGCGTGAAAATGACAATACGCCCGTTTTCACACCAAGTGCATACTCCTTTCTGTCACCATATTATCAGGTGTGTCGAGGGGAGACACTGCTTCGTGCGCCTGCACGCTCGGAGTGGCGCAACACGACTGCAAACACTTTAGATTCGACTTGCACTGGCATGAAGATGAACTGTTTTTACTCCAAGCACACAGGCACCTATCTACCAAAATAGGGCCTTTGTACAGTGATCTACTAGCTAAATAAAATATCCCAAAAATCTGCAAATGGTTCATCAAACAAGTGCAGATTCGTTGAAGATATAAACAACAATGTGAATCTGGACCACCCAATCGGATTTGATCTCAAAATGATTTTTGACACTGATCAGTTCAAGGCTTTATCACTGATTGCTCTTTGTTTTTGTTTGTTTGCAGCTTTGTAGCATTTAGTTTGTCGCTGATATCTATCAGAAGTCTTTGTGTCACGTGTTCACAACCAAGAATCACATTACCGTCTAAATCTCACGCTCTAAGAAGCAAAGCCAGATGAAGATGTGGGAGATGTTTTACTTCCCAACTGTTTTCAAATTTAGCGATTAAGATCCATGTCTGCAGTTAATCCTGTCTTACGCTTTTGTGCTTAGAGCGTATGGTAGCAGCAGGAAGAATGATCACTGCAGGTTTTTAGTGTGTTATTTCGAGGAAATGCCATTTTAAGACAATCAACAATTAAGAAGTGTAAGGGGATGCAAGGTGATGTCTTTCACTTTTTAAAATCTGCATTGGAGGTTGTTCAACTGTGTTCTGTCACACGTGACGACTCAGACGTTTTTGGCACACTTAAAGCTGAAAGCCTGTTGGAACAAATATATATGGTAAGTAAGTAAGTAAGTAAAGTTTATTTTTAAAGCACATTTAACCACAGCTTGCACTGACCAAAGTGCTGTACATAGTGCATGGTGTCCTGAGAAGGTCAAATGTCCACTTAAGAAATTCCTAATCGCAATATTGTTAAAGCCATTAGTGATACAATGTACAACGTTTAATGTTGACTCCATATAGATCAGGAGTTGTTTTTTTTTAAATCAAAATTATTGTTGATTTACAATGATGCACACATTATGGAAATATTTTGGTCATTTTCCTACTTCTGCCATTTGAAAGATTATGTCATGTACTGTATAGCTTATACAGGAAATATTTCAAAGACACATCATTATTATTTTTTAATTACGATTGGAGTCCCTGGTATTTACTACTACAAAATATCTATAAACCGCAAGTTTAATGTGTGTGTTTGTTTGTGTGACAACAGTGGAAGAATACAGTCAAACATCGGTTTTTGTCCATAATCCGTTCCAGAAGGCTGTTCGAAAACCAAAATTGTTCGAAAACCGAAACCACGCTCTTTTTAAAATAAAAATGTTTACTGAACACATCTGCTCACAATGGAAAGCAACACGAGGAAGCATCACTTCCTCGTGTAAGGAAGGCGAGAGGAGTCAAATGGTGCATTCAAGTGCGCTCAGTTTGTTCGAGAACCGAAATTTGTTCGTCATCCGAAGCATAAAAAACTCAAAGTTTTTGGGCGAAAACCGAATTGGTCGAGAACCGAGACGTTCGAAAACCGAGGTTTGACTGTACTGTCCGTAAAAAGACTTCAAACATTTGTATTTTTTAATTCCAACTACAAAGAAAAATATTTCAACTCCCAATTTAGCCGAAAATCTTGAGAGGATTATACTCAGAAACAAATGCTGGAAACAATGACAGATAATGCACATATGTGCCAGGACTGCAACTTTGCTTACCTTTTGGCTCTATTCTGGTGTTGAAGTTTTGCTTGGTAGTGTACGGTGTGCACACTTGTCACCAGTTTGTAAGAGGTTATTTGTGACAGTTGGTTTATTCACTCGTACTGTTCGTCGGTGCCAATTATTTTCTTTCCAATAGTTCAACATTTGTTTTTCACGGAAGCGGCTTTATTCCGTACGTATCCTAATCGCATCATTGACAGTAGCTCGGGATCCATTTCATATTGGCCTCAGTGATGGAGTAGCACATCCCTAATGTCCACTATAAAGTGGGACGCTGTAGAGGTCTATGCATGCGCTTACATTTACAAGGATGCCCATTCTTTTGAAAAATAGTCCAGTTGGAGCATAATATTGTGCTTGACTAAGCCTTCCGTACTAAATGTTTATGCTCTTGTGGTCTCTTAAGATGCCAGGGAGTGAGTCAACTGTCTTGTTTATTGTTGTGGTCGTTGGTCTTGTGCTGTGCAAGAAAGGAAATGTGTGTTTGAAAGTGAAACCCTTGGGAAGAACTGATGTGCGTCCTGGTTTCTTTCAATACAATGGACAGGGAAGCGGAAAACAAGCGGCAATAACCTAACACTTGAATTTTTTTGCTGCACATTATGCCAATGTAATTGCAGGCTAATTGAACTTAATCCGTGTTGATACATGCATGCTATTGTGTCCTGGGCCGGATGACAAAGCCCTTTAAGCCAGTTAGAGCAGCGCAAGCCTGTTCTTGTTATTACTGCTTTGCAATGATATGAATGGACTGCATGGACACACTGCGTTGTGAATATTGTGAACCGCAGATAGTGAGCATACTGAATGTAATCCGATTTGACTGACTTGCTTGAAATATGTTATAAAACTATACAGCCTTTTCGCAATTACATGGAAAAAAAACCCGTGAGGAATAATTTCAAAAATGTTTCTCCACCATTAATATACGAAAAAAAGCCCAGGCATTTGAACAAGGGTGTGCAGACTTTATATATCCCCTTTGTGGTGCGCCGTAGAAAACATCTCTTGCCTTTGTGACTTTGCTCACATTGTAATGTACCTTGTTGCTGACCTTCACTTACATTGATGTGCAAATTATAGGCATTGAAGTAACATCTGTCGAATTGTAAAATTGGATAATGGTGGATGCATGAGATTGTTTAGTGAAATGTTTTCTTTATGCTGGTATGACCTTTTCCAAAGTCCTCAGGAAATCTTTTTTGCGGGGGGGGGGGGGGTGTAGGAGTCCATTAGTCTCAGAGAAGCAAGAAGATAACATTTTGTTGCATGATATTTATTTATTGCATGATATTTATTTATACACGTAAAAATGAAATAGCAGTATCTATCTGGATTCAACCGAATGATCATTTAGTAAACTTTAATCAAACACTCAAATAGAAATATCCTCCTTTGTGAAATTCATGAGCAACAGATGGTGCCACAAGGTATTTGTAATTACAGTAGCATTTCCATCAAGTGGATGTAATGTTCACAACTTAAGTCGGGAACAATTCGTCCCGTTCCTAACTGCAATGCAATCATTGGTCGGAACTATTCCCATAGTGACACCAAAGTAAAAATGCTGGAGTTAAATAATCAATGGATATACTTGTGTTTAGGACCTGATTTCTTTTTTAATAAATAAATCAGACACACTTCCTAAATACATTAAAAAAAATCAATATTTTTGAATGAAATGACTAACAACCGCTTGAAAATATAACACGAAACACAAATGCATTTATTGACCGAATCCGTATTTTTCCTTCTTATGAACGACATGATACAAATGTTCATCTCAGGCAAAAATACTGGTGGGTGCGATCCCATTTTCAGGAGCAGTATTTTGTATGAATAGTAGTACAGTATCCTGTAACTAAACATAAGGCAACACTGGTGAAGTATTTGTAAGTACAAGAAGATGCGCAGATACGTTAATTAATCACAACCCTGATGTGATAGATGTGTGGCTTCAGCACGTGATTGAGTTCATCCATCCGTTTTCTGTTCCACTTTATCCTCCCAAGGGGGTGTTGGAGCCTATCCCAGCTGTCTTCGGGCAGTAGGCGAGGGACACCCTGAACTGGTTGCCAGCCAATCGCAGGGCACACCGAGACGAACAACCATCCGCGCTCACGCTCACACCTCGGGACAATTTAGAGTGCTCCATAGACCTGCCACGTATGTTTTTGGAATGTGGGAGACCCACACAGGCAAGGGGAGAACATGCCAACTGCATACAACTGAATCGAACCCACAACCTCTGCACTGTGAGGCCGTCGACCACCGGGCAGTCCGATCCCCAATTGTGCTGCTCATGCCACTCGTCGTACTGCGGCTCACTCTAATGGTTTTTTTAAGAAACACTGCCCAAACACAGTTCAGTTGTATTGAACCTTTTAGTATTGTTTTCCTCCATTTAGGTGCAGTGTTAGTGTTGAAACTGTGCATAACGCTAGAGTGACTTGCAATACCGTCGAGCCCCGCTATTCGCGGAGGATAGGGACAGAGAATGAGAGAAATGAGTGGATAGAGAAAATCCGCATATAAATGAATAAATACATTTACAATACAAAATTGTTCAAAAAACGCTGATAAACTGGAGGGCCCAGTATTTCTTTCAGGTGCTACTTGTTGTAAAATGTTTGAGAACGCCTGACCTAACTTACACGGTATTTTTTGTGAAACTGTGCCATGACTCCAACAATGTTGATGGCTATTAGCAAGGTATTTGGTTTCGCGTGTGTGTCATGTATGCTTGAATGGCCAGCTGCTTCATGCTAGCGCAGTAATGCTCCCTCTGCCCGAAAGTAATCCAGTTCAAACTTTAATTAGGCTTATTTTTTCCACAGTTTCCTATTAAATTCACGAGACCATGCTGATACTTTCTTCTTCTTTTCCTCTGAAAACCAATTTCAACGATTCCTGTTAAATCACACTATATTATGGCTTGTAATATCACACATTTTTAAACAATATTGAAAATTACCTCTCAGTCGTATGATGGGTGGTTTAATTTGGAACGTGTTTCATCAAGATGGTGTAATAACCTTTTTGTTTGTCTTAACTGATTAATAAGCTCTGCGCTGGTTCACAACTTTCACCATATTTCAAAGTCAACAACTGACTACAGATCAGCCAGAGCGTGTATGTAAATGAGTCTTGAGGGGGTTTTTTTGTTAAGATATTTGCATTGCATCACAAATTCTACACACTGCACGTGCTCATAAGTGGCGGCAGCCAACGGATACTGTGGCAATACTTGGCAAATTTCAATGCTGTCAGTGTTGAAAGAGATCATAGTGGGGGGGGGGGGGGGGCTTTCTAATTAAACCACTGGCCAAATCAAGACAGTGGGAGATGCTCCCTATGCTTTGCAAAATGGCTTCACATCCTCCAGCTGCCTAAAACTTGGCCACAATTCAAGGTGGCGGTTAAGGGGGAAAAAAATCCTTCATTTTCCTCCACATCCCCTCGCCTCCCTTTCTTCCTTATCCATATTTCATGGAGAGCTGCGAGATTGTGTGAAAGTAATCCACTTCTGGATATTTAGTCCAAGATTAAAATCACTCGCTTGACTGCCTAATGTTCTATTACTATTGATTGCCTTGGTCCTAATGTCAGTCAGGGATGTACAGGACATTTTTCCCAGAACTTTTTCAAATTGTGTCAATGTGGGTTCACCACAATTAAGCCATCCAGTGGAAGAAGTGGCTTTTCTTTTTGTGCTGCAAAAGGAAAACGTAAAGAAAAATACATCTAGAGCCGAAATTCAACAGCATCATAACTTGGTTGTAAGCGTTGAGGTTATATTTGGATTTTATAGGGGAGATAATACGGAAATGAGAGGTGATTTTTATTTTATTTTTTTAATTGCTTGTACGCATTGTTCTGTTGTTCTTTGAAGACTTTACCCCTCTCATCCGAGAAGGCTTCATCAGTGGTTGGTTAGGAAAACCCAGCCTGAGTTGGTGAAATGGTACAGTCTCATTCTTTTTGGGGGCGCAAACGACGGTTGTTAAGATGCCGTACACCAACCCATGTCAAACAAACGCAATGGACTTTGTCGTTAAGGTCAGGGAACTAAAATTGGACAGAAATGAAGTGTTTCATTCAATGTCACTTCCTTGTTCATTTGCATGCCAAACTAGGATGCAGTGGAAAGAATCGTGCTTAACTCCGAACAAATATACGGGTTGCTTCAACACCACGTACAGTATTTTCAATTCATAGGAACAGACAAAAACATGGTTCTGCCATTCATGTGCTCCCTGGTATCCTCAGTGTGGCAAACCTGTTCACAGCAGATGTGGAAATGAGTTGCCCAAAGCTCTTTTAAGAGAACAACTCCAGGTCACCTGTACAGTTATCAGTATGTGGATGACACATGGGATGCAAGCCTTGACCGAGCACATTAACTCAGGGGAAAACATCCAATTCCCACATGAGGATGTCAAAGACAAAAAAAAAAAAGGGCCGAATTTGTCTCAGACGAGCAACAAAAACACAGTGACTGCAGAGGTAGCCCCCTGCCCTTTTAAAACGTGGAACATAACTAGTTGGGGTTTCCACACCAATTCAGATTGCGCTGTCGTGACCAAGCCTTGTTGCATGAACTGATGAAGACTACTCAAATGAGTGGCGAAACGCCTTCTGAGACAAACATTCAATGCCCTGAGAAATAAATGACCTGGATGAATAAAAATGTCCACTGCGTGCTCGTATACAAGTGTCCAAAATGCCTGACTACCAATCAAGTGTGTAAGGAAACAAGCAAATAAATATTGTCAGTTGCCCGCGAAAAGAAAGCAATCGACATTTTGCCGAATGAAGTCTTTCCTCCGGGAGTAAAACTACAAACAGTGCTTTTACCTTTTTTGTTCACGGGACGTTCCACAAGTTGTAGCCGCTTGCCTTGTTCGACGCCCCTGGCGCTGACCCTGGTTGTCATGGTAACAAAAGCAAAACAGGCTGGACAGGTCCGGAATTGTATTAGAGCACTTGGAATTATGAAATTAAGGCATCACATCTTTTTCTTGACAGTGTGTACTTTTTTTTTGCCAACACAAAGCTAATCATCCAGGGCTTGTGTACCTGAGTCCACATGCATTGTTCCGCTGTGCTGCAGGTGCACTTTTAAGTCGCACTTTCTGAAATGTCAAGTTGGTAATTAGATGTTTGCTTGTTATTTTTACTTCCCTGTTCTCGTGATCATTGTTTGTTTGTTTGTTTGTTTCACTGACTTTGCTACTTCAGCTTTTCATATTTTATCATTTTCCCTTGTATACTGAGAAGTCATGACAGATTTAACCACTGACAACTAGTGCAAAAGTCAATATTTATCACGTTGGCTCTTCTTTATCCGTCAAATAATTTGAGAATCAAACAGCTGACGAGAGCAATGTGATGACTGCCATTGCAGCTCGATCAGAACTGGATTTTTCTTGATCAGAATAAACTCTGAACACCAGAAGTGTATGGATAAATCATTTCGATTGAGTCGACGCAACAATAAGTAATTATCAATAGAAAACATTCCGTGTAATCCCGAGTAGACTCCGCTATTGACAGTCTGAATAGAATTTCATTGCCATTACCCCGAGGGGTATTTTCCATTTGCAGACGACAAGCATGAAAAGAGAATGCGGAACAGGAGCAAACAAATGAATGCGCTGTACTGTACTTTTAACGACCGCCATGAAGCGGTGCCGTGTACATCGCGATGAAAAAACTCGAATCACTCGTGTAATTGTGTATCTCAAAATGCTTCCGCCTGGAAGTGAAGGCTTTCTAGTTCTTAGCAAAATGTTCTTCAAACAAGTAGAACATTTTGACAGAGCAGATTTTGGTCTTTGCTGAATTCATCCTTGCTTAAACACTGCGTAAATAGGACAATACTCTTTCGCGCTTTCATTTGTGTAATAATGCCTTTTTTTTTTGTGGTTGTTTTTACAATAACAGTTTGTCGCGAAAGTCTCATTTCCACGCATAGTAGAGGCCTTTGAAATCCTGTTTATTGGAGACCTGAAACAAACCCACACAAATCATTAGTGTGGTGTCATATACATGCAAATAGCTCACTAAGTGTCTCATTGACTGCATTTGTGAGAGTGGACTGTTGAGCACATTTGATTTCACTGGGCATCAGAGATAATTGACAGTGATAATTAAGAGGAACTGTTTTCCCCTGCCGTGCTAAATAGAACATTTTTTGTATTATTTCAGTGGGATAAAAAACAAAAAAACAAAACACCGCTATTGCTAATGAAAAGGTCCATTGAAGCTCATAAAACGGCACATTAGAGGAGTTGTATGCAAAGGCTAAACTGAGGACAAATATTTAATAGAACATCTTGATTATGGACACAAAGATCTATGAAATTGATTGTATCATATGAATCATTAACGTGTATGAATTCAGATGACAAATAGTCTCAACGAGCCTGTGCTACATGCAAACTTAGAGGTAAAAACGGCAATAATAAATCTATTTTAAAATGTCTGTATATTATCTCAAGGCACAACTGTAGGCTTTTGTTTTGTTTTGTTTTGGGGGGTTTTTGTACGCAAAAGAGCTGCATTGGAAGGCGACATCAGCGTCATTTGGATGGAAGTCAGAATGCGCCACAGGGCCATAGATACTGTATACGGCATAAAACAATCAATTGAGACGGATTTAACTGAGCCTTCTAGTGCTGCGTGACAACGCATTCTTGCGCCGCGGCGCAAACTACTTCTCTACGCAACGTCTGTAACATTCAAAAGCCTCAAGGCCGCTGTGAATGACGTGGACACATTTGCGCAACAGATAATAATATGAAAATGTTTCCTACGGTCAACCACAATCCTGGAGTGGATTATGTTCAACCTTGGCGATCCCACAACAACGTAAACAAGTATATAAATAAAACTAATTTCAAAAATAACTATAGCAAATATTTTCTGAAACACTTAGATTAAAACCAACAAACTTGTACTGAAATCGTATGAGAAGTAACTAAATTAAAAAAAATCAAAACAAAACAAAAAACATCTGTAATGAAAAATGTGTCAACCCGACACATACTGCATCTCGCCATCTTGAACAGTGTCTGTTGACTTTTCCACTAATGAAGTCAGTACAGCTGAACATTTTTCACAGTCAATTTCCATTTTGAGTCAAGAACGAGATGAAGATGCTGCAGCAGAAATGCTTTTGATTAATTATGGAAATATGTGTTTGTTTTCCTTGACTGTGGTGCGATCTGGCTGCGCACTGATTTGAGTGTCAAGAAAGCTCACGTCTATGAAGATGCGAGCGGTTCACTGCGAGGACCGAGCTCGCGGCACACGGAAATCGGTCTGTTTGCTGTTCACTGCTGCCTGCCAGTCTCTCAAGACTGTCAACACGGGCCAAATGTCAGTGTTCAGACTTCACAACCTTCTAAAAAACTCTCCGAGTGGTGCTGCCACTGTACTTCAAAACACTTTATCACTGAGGACTTGTTGAAATTACCTTGTTTCCCTTTACATGTAAAAGCCGAAGGCACTTTGCTTGCCATTCTCTTGACAATGGGAACTTTTCTTCAAGGTGAAGAGTACAGCACTGGAAAAATATACTTTAATCGAATGTGGAAAATAGTGAAGCCCCGGCATAGTACACACATCGTCTGTTAGTAGTGATATCAGCAGGTAACAGTAAATCTAACACGTTACTTCCTTCGGGCAAGTAATCGGACTATAGTTGCTTTAATAATAGAGCCAAACGTTAGTATGCAGAAGATATTTCCTTCGACTTGAAAGTGAAATCAGTATGTCAAAAAGTAGCAGCTTTTACCATCTACGAAAGTTGCAGTTAATCACCTCCAGATGGCAGCGGTCACGGTCATCGAGGGTTCCATTCCGGCTCTAGCCTTCCTGTGTTGAGTTTGCATGTTCGAGCCGTGGCTGCGTGAGTTTTCTCCAGGTACTCAGGTTTCCTCCCACATTCCGAAAAAACATGCATGGCAGGCTAATGCAACACTACATTGTCCTTAGGTGTGAGTGCGGATGGTTGTTTGTCTATGTTTGCACTGCGATTGGCTGGCAACCGGTTCAGGGTGTCCCCCGCCTAGTGCTCGAGGACTGCTGGGATAGGCTCCAGCACCCCCCGCGACCCTTGTGAGGATCAAGCGGATTTGAAAATGGATGGATTGATGGTTATTTCTCAGCCACGGTGCCTGAGGCCCACACTTATTGTGTATGCAACAAAACTGATATTGTTTAATAAAAATACAGGAAGCCTGATACCGATCACAGTCATACTCAGTCAAGGCACAAAACAAATAACTGCACACTACGGAACACATAAGAAAGGGGAACTCTGGTATGTACAGTTTGAAGATGGTGAGGCATTCTGGGAGTTTTCAACTTCATGTTGATGTCTGAGGGAGTGACATCATGAATGAGTTCTGTCACTTTTTCAGCGCATTGACCACTCATTGAATGTTCTTACCACACAGCACATAGGAATTGAAGAAAGAGTCAACAAAAAAACACAAATTTTAAGGATTGTTGCAGACTCTATGCTGTCGACAGTGTTATCAAGCTACAGTAGCACAATGAGAAAAAAAACACCCAGCGCAGGGCAAGCTAAAAGAGAAAGTCCCACACGATTGTGTGACTGCCCAGAGGTCGCCAGGGCTGCAGGTTATATTTAACAATGCACATAATAAATGTTGGGTTTTGTCATTTCCTCATTAATAGTTACACATGTCAATTAAAAACAGACTGCAATTATTTCATGTACTATTCAAACGATTATTTGTTGTGATGTCGAGAAAGACTGTCTTTGAAATAAAGTGTTAAAAAAACACACAAGTAACCCATTCATGTGAAATGAAATCCAGAAAAGACTCACTTTTTTTGTAAATAAAAATAATTATGATGGTTCAAAAAGGTTGACCCATCCTAGGCTTCATTTATTTTTAATGCAAATCCAATTCAGTGGCAATCCCGGTTGTCATTTTTATGTTAAGGAGTATTGTTGGTATCTGCTGAACGGAACTATGAAAGTAACTTGTAATCTAATGGAGTTACTTTTAAATTCAAGTAATCGGGAAGAAAGTAACTTTTTCTAAGTTAAAACTGTCTGTAACCGTTATCTCAGAAAGGGGCTGACACGGAATTGTATTAATTCCCAAGCACGGATTGTGGTTATTTTTTTGACTTGCACTCTGGTGCCAAGATGGAGTTGTCATGTCATCAGCAGCTGGTAAATGCCTTTTTGACTGTGTTCAAAATGGCTGAAACTTTGGCACTGGAGGGAATTAGATAGAAAGGACTATTTGAAACCATGGTGTGTAACACTGAGGGAGTTGAAGGGGGGTCTCTCAGGATCTGTTGGCATGCAAACTGACATGGCTCTCTCTCACTGAATGTACAAGCGGAAGCTCAGATGGGGGAAAAGCTGCATGGGGCTTGGCACAAAGTGTTTACAATGGCCCAAGGATGAGAGGCGATGGAGGTTTTTAGGTTTGGTAATGAAGACATCCACATCAGGCTGACCTTGAGGCTACTGTAGAGCTTCAAGAATCTGCACTTGGATTGGTTCTGTGTGGGTGGATTAGATAGAACAGTTCTTTTTCTAAATGGACATTGTAACTGTGCTTCAGTTCAAACCATTTAAAGGAAACAAAATATGTATCGTGATTCACAATTGAAAACAGTCCTCCGGCATGTCAATAATATGACTGTGACACACTTTTGTCAAAATAGCCCAAGGATGAACAAATTGGAATACATTTACACTCACTGCTTCTTGTCTTGCTAAAATTAGCCTGCAAAAGAGAGGCGTCGACTCGCGAGAGCAGAGCCCAGAATGTTGAGGGGGAAAATGGCCCCTGAGGACTAGAATAAAAGCAATTTTACTTGTGGACAGCCTTTCAGTACACTCTGCGTATGTGGCACATGGACAAAGCACCAAAAACAAATACTTCCACTTCCATGACAGTCACAGCTTCACCTCTTAAATTGTCACTTGTCACGCTAATTACTGAATTCAACAAAACTCCATGCAGCTCAGCTTACCTTGAGATGTGGGTTTTTCTGAACGATAGTGCTTCATTCCAACAACTGTTTTCGGCCATCATTTAAAAGTGGCTCTGGATCTTGAAAAGTCTTGCTGGTCAGATCTACCGTATTTTCCGGACTATAAGTCGCTCCTGAATATATAAGTCGCACCAGCCATAAAATGCATAATAAAGAACAAAAAATATACATAAGTCACACTGGAGTATAAGTCGAATTTTGGGGGGAAATTTATGTGATAAAATCCAACCCCAAGAACAGACATGTCATCTTGAAAAGCAATAAAAAAAAAAATGAAATAGAAAAAAACATGCTGAATAAGTGTACAATATGCTAACGTTACATGACGCATAAACGGCGAACTGAGAACGTGCCTCGTATGTTCAAGTAACATATTAAGAGTTATTCAGATAACTATAGCATAAAGAACATGTTAACAATTCCACCAAACCATCAATATCACTCCAAATCACTAAATCCAAAGAAATCTTCATCCTCTGTGTCACTTTAAAGCAACTCCACCAACTCCGGAGGTAGAAGATGCAGCGCTTCCTCTTCTACGTCGCTTACATCAGACTCATCGTGGTTTTATCAACACAGCTCGAGAGCGGCCTCTTGCGGTTTGATGTGAAAATAACGTGAAATGATATAATGATGTGTTAATAATTTCACCCATAAATCACTCCAGAGTATAAGTCGCACCCCCAGCCAAACTACAAAAAAACTGCGACTTATAGTCCGGAAAATACGGTCATTGGGGCGCATAGTACATTTGAAGAGAACAGTTTTAACTTGACTTTACTTGGCTTCTTCCTTCACAGAGTATGAGGGCTAATCTGTTCTCATATTCTCCTTCTCTTAACAGCCCTTGTTGAGGCAGGTCTATTTTTTATATGTCCTTACTTTGTGGGTCAATCTGTTCTGCAACCCGGGCTATTTTACTCGATGCCTACTCATTGGACAAAACATCACAGAGTCGAATAAACACAGTTTGCAGAACAGAACACATTTCTTGTTTATGTGCTGTCACCCAATCAGGACAAGGCCCAGCTGCAAGAATATATTGTATTTTGTATGCAACTCCAAGCTGCTGAAGCATGTAAGATTAAAATCAGATCAGAAACAAGCCCCGGGAGTTGCTGTCTAACTTGGTGTGAAAATCCTTTGCCATGTTGCGGGAAGCTATACAGCAGCCGTGATGATTCCTTGGAGAGTAATAGTTATAATGAGCCTCCCGTGGTGACTTTCACTCTCAAAATACTGCAATTAGTTTGTTTATTTATTTATTTCCAGCCATCCAATCGTGACCAAAAATTCACATTGTAACCCAGGGCATTTGACCACAATCATTTTTTTTCTTTCCATCGATGATGTCAAAATAAAAGAATGTGATGGGTCTATTTTGATGTACACCCGCACGGACTGCAAAAGTGAGCGCGTGCTATGACTTCTATCCGCATTGTTGTCAACTTGGCAACCTTTTCACACTGCCGAGTAACTAACCGTCTTCTGTCTCTCTGACTCGGTCCAATAGTCTAGAGCAGGGGAAGGGAACCCCAGTTCTTCGAGAGCCATATCCCTGCCTTTTTAGATCTCTCTCTACTTCAGCACACCTCTCTGTAGAGGCACTGGAGTTCCCTGCCCCTGCTCCACAGCCTTGCTGCATGTACAAATAGATCCACACAACAAAGACATTAAAGGGAAAGTCAACTGTTTATTGCGTAGGCTGGCCCACAAGCTAACGAGCTACCAAGTTGGCTTGTCCACTGCAACAGTCTGTGCCTTGCATGTGGGTCCCCCTCATAACAGAGACAAGTTAGGGAACGTTAGCTATTATTTAGTAAACACAGACGCATGCATCATCTTGCAACAGGCTCTAGACCACACCCCTGGTCTAGAGCCCGTTGCAAGATGATGCAACTCATTTTTGCTCCAGGCCACATTATAATGACCGTTTCCTTTGGAGGGCCCTTATAACTGAAACTATCCATCCATCCATTTTGCAAGCCTATCCCATGCATAGGCGGGGGACATCCTGAATTGGTTGCCAGCCAATTTCACACTTGCTGCAGGCCACATTGGGAGGAAACCGGAGCACCCGGAAAAACCCACGCAAGCCCGGGGAGAACATAATGACCGTTTCCTTTGGAGGGCCCTTATAACTGAAACTATATTTTAAAAAATCAAGAATAACGTTTCATTCAACTGTTGTTTAAGTAAGTGTAATGAGGGGTTTGGTCATAATTAAATGCTTGCAATATGTCACTGATGTATTACATATGAACATTTTGAAATTTTGGTACAGCAAGCATCATGGAAGTTGTCATCTTTGATTTGCTTTCGCGGGCCACAAAAATGATGAGGTGGGTCCACATCCTGCCCTCGGGCCTTGAGTTTGACACCGGTGCTCCAGACACTTAAGCACACGTTGTACATACAAACGTGTTTGATTGACAAGTGAAGGTCAAGCAGGCCGAGTTTCCTGTGCCTTTAGTGACACGATCCGTAAATGGACCAGATGGTAAGCGGATCCCACAAACGTAGACTCAAACGACGGTACAGAAAATAAATATTTACAGAAAAACCGACAAAGTGTAAACAGAACGTGCTGACAACACAGAAACAGGAAAAGCCAAAATGAAAAAAAATCAATAAATAAATAATTTTGCAAACGGCAGGGTAATCAATACACAAAACAAAGTCCAATTACACGAAATTTCAATCATCCACTAATAACAAGAATTCCAAAATACGTACAAAACAAGAACCTATTTCGAAAGAAGAATGACTATAAACATAAACGTGGTGTTGAGAAAATATCTTTAGAGCAAACAGCAAGCAAGGGCAATAATCCAACAAAGATGTGGAAACTTGACAGTCCTTAAACATAAGGCCAAGCTCGGTTGTGAGCGAGAAACGTGTGTTTTGTTGAAGAGGCACGCCCTCCACTCCAGCTGGTGCTGAAAACAAAAACAGAGCAGAACATGACATTCAGCAGACAGAGCTGGAAGGTGGGCTCTATTTTTTATGACTTTGGAGTCTTATTTCATGTATACTTGACGATTTGTTATTCTTTCCAAAATGCCAGGCTTGTTAGCAATAGGCTACCTTTCTCAGACTTTTTTTCTCTGTCCCTGTACAGCGTTGTTTAGTCATCATTAACTCAAATATCAGTCCCTTTCCCTAATTCCTCCTTTCTTGCCAAATTTATGTTATTCCAGTTGAGAAATCAGTTCTCTGATCTGAGCGGGCTGTCGGTATGTTTGTTTGGTATTCGAACTTCATTGTCTTAACTGGATAGATGGTGTTGGCACCGCACCGAATGCAGAGAAGCAAAGCTCCTTCCCAGCCAAACATAGCAGAGTGGTAAATGTTATTAGATGATCACAACAACTCATTTTGAGCAGTTCTGGCGCAGGAATATCATGTTTGTGAACTTTGAGAACGAATATGAGAGTCAGATATTTAGTGCAATAGGATGCCTCCAGTGTATTCTATGGGAAAAGAAAAGAAGAGTGATTTTTTTTCTCTTCTTTTTTTAACAGCTTTGGTTAACCCACTGCCTGGAGGGAATAGTTTAGCCTTGGGCCGGAAGAATAAGATCATCGACTGAGAGAAAAGCACTTTTTGTGGACTTAGTAATAAAAGCTGGGTTTGAATAGGTGAAATGCTGAGGTACACTTGATACCAGCACATTTTCTCAAGTAACATTTCTTTTTTCCTCACAGAGAATAATCATTAAAACAGGTCTTGAATGTTGTTTTTTTTTCCCCCCCATCCAGCAGCACATGTTGGACTGAGAACAGCTCCAGGATCTGAAATGAAGTCTATTGACAATTTTATAATTTATTTTAGATGTAGCCATCCAACCCGCTGGCTGACATTTTTATTTTACTGCAGTGGAAGTCAAGCATTCATTTTGAAATGGGGAAAACTTTGCCTCTCAAAACCTGCACAAAACATCTGCACTTTTTTTTTTTTGTGATGCTCATTCCAAAAGAAGGAGCTTCCTTAACAAGCAGTGTAAGGAGAAAAACAACAAACTGTGGGAGTTACTTCAAATAACTCTTTCAAAGTCAGAAGACTGAAAAAAAAAGACGTCTTCACCGTGCATTTCAATACTTGTTAAGACTGAGTGTTTTATTGCTATGCACGGGTTAACTTCTTTTTACACTTGATAATTACTATGTTAAAAAGTGAAACGACAGCAGTTGCATCACATCATCATTCTACTTTCATTCATCACTGAAGTGAGTGTTTTAGTTGGCTTATTTTTTACACACGTATACAAATATGCAACCGACAATCTTTTCACAAAGCTGAAACAATCCCTGTTATTCCCGTGAAGTTGTTTTTTATTTGTAATGTTTTTAGCAAGCCATGATGCCATATCTTCATATTCAAACTCTTTTCATTTGCTGAGATTAGGAGCACCTGTGAAATTGGACACCGATATCACGTCTCATCCTCAAAACCTTATTACGCGTACTAAGCCGAACAGCTGCACCAAACAAATCATATCACCACCGAAGTTTGTGTAAAGCTTTGTTTTCACTATTGAGAAAACATAATTTAGAAAACCCGAACAAGCATGTTGCCAACATTCAATCTCCACCCAGGAGAGCCTGAGCTGAATTTCAAGACCTCTCTATTTCTCTATTGTTAGGTGTGAATCCCTTTCACTCTGCTTCAAATGTGCCTCACATATTTCCCTTTTTCCTTTCACATCATTTACACCAAAGACCTGCTGTCAGTAATAAAACTTGAAAACAACAACCTTAAACTTTAATAAGAGACTCCCTGGAGTCTTCTTCACGTTTGTTTTCTCTCAACTTGCTTTGGCTGATCCTTCTTAAAGATGAATGTTTCTCACATGATGGTCAAACAATAATTGTTCTATTTTTCCAAATTCCAAATTTAAGCATCTTAAACTTGTATTATGGTGAATTGAATGATTTGGGAGAGGCATTATAAAAAAATACTCCACACAACCAGTTGCTCCTTTATTTGTCTCTCTTTCTAATGTTCCATGTCACGCCACACAGAACCCATATTTCTGAAGGCTTTGCAATCAGAAATATTAAACAGGTTGAACATTTATGATAGTCTACAACCAGTAAATCGATGAGAAAAAAAAATGTCTTAACAGACCCCACATCAGTTTAAAAATGCCTTGTGTTGAATACAGAGGACCCTCAATTTAACGGACTAATTAGGGAAAGGATTTGCCCATGAGACAATTGTCTGTGACGTAAAAAAAAAAAAAAAACAACAACAACAACAACAATCCAGTACACAAGGATTGTCAGTAAATACTTAGAAAAAGCCTCAAACTGTTTGAAAATATTTAAAATTTATGCAAATTTACCTTCTTCTTGGTGCAGAAGACGATGGCTTGCAGCTGGATGCGTTCATAAGTCATGATGTTAGCCCTTTTTTTTTTTTTTTTTTACCTATGTTACAATTAGGTGCCTTATCAGTGCTTTAAAAAAACGACAACCATGTACGGTACTAAATATAGCATGTTTGAGAGATGTGTACACAACATCTGCCTGCGTAAAAAATCAACCATGAGTGTGAAAAGGTAGCTACTGTATGACATGCTCCTCTGAGCAGCGTGCTGACGACAATGCTTAGCTAATATCCGTGCTTTTCCTTTTTTTTCTTTTTTTTTCTGAAGGGACAGTAACCTGGGTGTCACAGTGGACAATGGTTAGCACATTGCCACACAGTGCAGAGGTGCAGGGTTCGATTCCAGCTTCAGCCTTCTTCTGTGGAATTTAGATGTTCTCCTGCATGGGTTTTCTCTGGGTACTCCGGTTTCCTCCCATATTCCAAAAACATGCACGGCAAGTTAATGGAACACTGTAAATTGTCCCTATGTGTCAGTGTGAATGCGGATGGTTGTTCGTCTACTGCCTGAAGACAGCTCGGATAGGTTCCAGCAACCCTGGTGAGGCGTTTTGAGGGGACTGCATACTTTTTTTGAGGTCTGTTAAATCAAGGTTCCACTGTACAAGTAAAAATAACTAAGAATTGTCTTCCACGATAAAATACTTTTCCAACGTCTTTGTGTCATGACAGGTCAGGCTGTCATGAAAATGAAATGGCATGTCTGTTCACCATGAAGGACACATAGAGATTGGTTGAAACAATTCCAATGCGCTGTACGTCTTGAATGGCAGCTAGGTGCTATAAATCAGACTATTTTGAGTCAGAGCATTAATATTTAATGAAGTTGCACACAATGATGGATGTCAGAATGCTGAAACAGAATTTGTCAACTTTCTGTGTGGTTAGGCGACTTCTGACTGCTATATATATATATATATATATCCATCCATTTTCCGAACCGCTTCATCCTCACTAGGGTCGCGGGGGGTGCTGGAGCCTATCCCAGCCGTCTTCGGGCAGTAGGCGGGGGACACCCTGAATTGGTTGCCAGCCAATCGCAGATATATATATATATATATATATATGGGCGGCCCGGTAGTCCAGTGGTTAGCACGTCGGCTTCACAGTGCAGAGGTTCGATCCAAGCTCCGGCCTCCCTGTGTGGAGTTTGCATGTTCTCCCCGGGCTTGCGTGGGTTTTCTCCGGGTGCTCCGGTTTCCTCCCACATTCCAAAAACATGCATGGCAGGCTCATTGGGCACTCTAAATTATCCCTAGGTATGAGTGTGAGCGTGGATGGTTGTTCGTCTCTGTGTCCCCTGCGATTGGCTGGCAACCAATTCAGGGTGTCCCCCGCCTACTGCCCGAAGACTGCTGGGATAGGCTCCAGCAGACCCTAGTGAGGATGAAGCGGTTCGGAAAATGGATGGATGGATATATATATATATATATATATATATATATATATATATATATATATATATATATATATATATACACACAGGGCGGCCCGGTAGTCCAGTGGTTAGCACGGCGGCTTCACAGTGCTGAGGTACCGGGTTCGATTCCAGCTCCGGCCTCCCTGTGTGGAGTTTGCATGTTCTCCCCGGGCCTGCGTGGGTTTTCTCCGGGTACTCCGGTTTCCTCCCACATTCCAAAAACATGCATGGCAGGCTGATTGGTCACTCTAAATTGTCCCTAGGTGTGAGTGTGGGTGTGGATGGTTGTTCGTCTCTGTGTGCCCTGCGATTGGCTGGCAACTGATTCAGGGTGTCCCCCGCCTACTGCCCGAAGACGGCTGGGATAGGCTCCAGCACCCCCCGCGACCCTAGTGAGGATGAAGCGGTTCGGAAAATGGATGGATGGATATATACACACACACATATATGTGTGTGCGCACTCATGCGCGTCTGCGAGATCACAATGGCTCATGAAAAATCCTCCCCAGGGATCGGTTCTGGCAGACTGGGCATCCGTTTGGGACCATGCGTCTACATCCAAGCAGCCAATAATTTCCAACTGAGTCTGGATTTCCTCTGTGGGCCTGGTGTGTGCTGGTTTTTCCTAAACATTGTTTGCTTGCATTGGGTGTCTTTATATTAGTTTTTCTCAATTTAACAGGAAAGGCGGTACGCCTTTTAGTCATAAACATTAAATCCCTATCGGCTTGTGGCCCATGAAAAATAGATCATGCTCATTTTTGCCGTGACTGGCAGACGTTTTTGAGGGGAGCGGATGTAATTTCAGGTATTTCTTTGCAGGAGAGAGAATTTATCTCGTCAAAAGGCAAGCTATTCTTATTTTCTTGTATATATTTTTTAATTATTTCTTTTATTTTTTTGTTCAAGGTCAAGTGTCAAGCTTCTTCCATGCCAAAATAAACCGTCTTCTGCTGGTTGTTAACTAGGCCATGGTTTTTGTTCTTTTTTACTTGTAAGCATAAGTTCATGCTGTTGCTTAATGTGAAGGTAAGGAGCTTTTCAACTGTATGACGTAATTTCTCAGGTCATTGACTTTAAATGCTGTCAACTAGGATTTAAAATAATGTGACAAAAATTGTACCCAGCAGCATTTTCACTTAGAGTTAAATGTGTCTTGATTTGTATACAGCACTGTCGTCCAAACTACAGGGTGGGGTCATTTGGTCCATTTTTTAGTGATCCGCTGCACATACAAAAATTTGACATTGGACATGGCTTGAAAGGTTATTACAAACAAAAACAAAATTGTGAGGGGCAGCATACAACTACTTCAACTATTTTGACTCCTACGACTCCTACAATCAATAACAGTAATAATAGTAAAATAATAATTACACGCCTGCCTCACAGAACAGAGGTCCAGGGTTGAAATCCGGCACTGGCCCACCTGTGTTCTCCCTGTGCCTGCGTGGGTTTTCTCCGGGTACTCCAGTTTCCTACCACATTCCACAAAAACATGCGTGGTTGGTTAATGCAACACTCAAAATTGTCCCAAAGTGTGAGTGTGAGTGTGAATGGTTGTTTGTCTATGTGTGCCCTGCGGTTGGCTGGCAACCGGTCCAGGGTGTACCCTGCCTCCTGCCTAAAGACATCTGCAAATATTTAAAGTTAGTAAAAGCTGATTTATTTTGTCATGACATTGTATACTGTCAGTTTGTATTCCCATTTATGTTCATAATGGAGTAAGTTTAGCCTGTTCAATAAATGTTTATCCTGTTGTGCTTTGAGCGCGATTGAGTTTGACACTGCTGCTCGAGGCCAGTACTGGTCTCCTTGTTTCCGCGCCGTCCATACGCCTACGCATTCAAAATATTACTCAGGTGAGTCAACACTTGATTACTGCAATTTGCTGCAGTTTGTTGAAAAGGAATGTTTACTCTCTGTCTAGACTGATTTTTGTTTGATGATTATTTGACCACACATTTTGGGGTTTGCATTTTGATTCAAGGAATGTAAAGAGTTAAACATCATTTTGTCGAATAGACTCTCAATCTCCTGTGTGAGAACAAGTTTGAGTTGATTTTCTGCTTTTTGGAGTTCAAGCAATAAGTGGTGTTTGCAGCTCATGGTCCTAGCTGCTGCTCATTCCTCATGCAGGCAATATCAACCTTTTACTCACCTTTGCTGTGACGTCCGTCAGTTTAGTGATCGACACCAACGTTTCATCTGTTCGCTGTTTGGAGGAGTTCACCGTTTGCGTCATCTAAAATCTAAACTAAGTCTATGTACGTCTGCCAACAAAAAAAAAGAACAATCCTTCTCATAGCCTTTATTGCATTCCAACATATGAAATGTTTTATATCTTTCAAGAATGTGAAGAAAAATGATATTGTTCACAAATAGCAATGTTTGCCTTTTTCTTCACAAAATGAAAACTGTATGGTATGCATTGAAAAATGCGTGTGATTATAACCCTTTCAGGGACAGCGGTTACCACAGTGGACAGCTTATCAGGTTTGAAGTTATCATTATTTGTGCATGAAAGGGGTAAACTTTACCATTTTTTTTAACACACTGCTGTTATTTCAAACTGTAGCTGCCAAAAGAAACTTTGCAAGTCACTGTAAAATCATTACCGGTAAATGTTTCTCTGCCTGCTCAACACTATTATTGTATGTGAAACATGTTATTAATCTTCGCCAAACTGCCAACATCCATAATTATATCTCATTCACAGTCATACTCCACCTTACTGCTTCATCTTTCAATCTATCCTTCATGCCTTTGGTAAAATTGCTCAAACCAGTGGAAATAACTGTGCTGTTACCATGGCAACTGGTAGCTAGTGATTTAAAGCCAGAATTAATATACCTATATATATATATATATATATATATATATATATATATATATATATATAGAGAGAGAGAGAGAGAGAGAGAGAGAGAGAGAGAGAGAGAGAGAGAGAGAAAGAGAGAGAGAGAAAGAGAGAGAGAGAGAGAGAGAGAGAGAGATTCTGGAGTATAATTGAATCATGATGATGATGGAGTCTACTGCAGAATGCATGAGATGCTCATGTAGATGATCATATACAATTGCAAATGTTTTCAGTACTTTGTAGCTGATATATGGTGGTAGTCGTGGTGCAGTTTGTAAAGAACATGGATATAGCAAGCAACCAAAAGTCCTCCCAAACTCGCAAGAGCTTTCTTAATCCCTGATTAATTTACCACTCGCTTTGTTGTAAATAAATGGTTACAAAATGAAGAAATGGTCATCATTCATAAAGATTCTTTATTGTGTTGTGGGAAAATCAGAGTGAAGGCTTTTTATTGTTTGCCATTTAGATTTTTGAGCAGAAGGAATCTTAATTAAAAATCTTAATTAAAAATGCACATCACACAATGGTTCAAAAATCCAAACAGTGCCGGTCTCATGATAAAAGGCTTTGATTTTTTTTTTTTTTTTCCATCACAAATGTCAATAATTTATCTCGCGCCCTTTATTTATGTATTTATTTATTTATTTTAATGGCTGAACAGGAACTAATTGGCTTCCTCTTAATCTCTTAATGAGGTTGGATTCTCTCAAAAATGTTCACGCTCTTTTTCATCCGCGGGACTAAATAATACCCTAACTTTCATCTTGACATGTCACTCCCTCATAAATTCCCTGAATCCCCGCAGAGGCTTCAGAAAAGAAGCACAGGGGAGAAAAACAAACTCCATCAGAAGGATAACATTTCTTTGACACGCGCAACCTTGTGTGTCTAATGTGTAAGAATATCCCTGTATCCTGTTGACATGTGATCCTCTCAGTCTATTTGGGACAAGTTGTCTCACTGAACGCTTAGCAAATCTTTGCACGCAGCACCATTCGTCAATTTCAAGAGTGTTTGTGGGCTGGAGCTATTATAACACATTGAAACAATGTTGCCCACACTTGAGGCCTAATATAAAGCTCCTCAGCAGAGGTGTCAAAGCCATTTTTCCAAACCACATTGCCATTATGGTGCCACTCAGAGGCTCGGTTGTATACATAAACCGGTAAAAATGCATTTTCCCCTCTCTTGATATTAAATTATTGCTCCTGCATGGAGCGACGGTCCAGTGTCAAAGGTTACTGCCTCACAGCCGAGAGGTTTTGAGTTTCTCAGCTCAAGTCTGTGTGGTGTTTGCATTCTCACACCAACCTTCCCACATAATTCAAAGTACTGGGTTAAAAAGTAACTGAAACGGCCAACCTGGTGCCGGGTCCGAAAGCGACTCAGCCAATGCTGGGTTATTTATAATCGGCGCATTGGGTTGAGGGTTTGGCCCAGGACGCGTGGGCAAGATTTTCACCAAACAAGGGGTAGAAACTACTCATACGGATGATTTCAAGCGATCAATGAATGGGTTGTCGGGTTATCAGTATAGTTGTGGTGAAGAATAGTACTCATTTTATGACCAACATTTTTCAAGAAGAAGCACGTGTCACGCAACAAATCTGTCCAAAATGATGATCAGCTTCAGCAGTTCCGCCTGCCCAGATCCAATCTTCAGGCCAATCTGATGGGTCAAAATGATTCGTCCTACCTTGGGTAAAAGCAACGAACTCTGCTCCCCAAATCACAGCTACACAAGCGGTGAGTTAGGAAATCATTTTTTGGTGTGTACCACATTGCAGAAATCCATCCATCCATCCATTTTCCGAACCGCTTTATCCTCACTAGGGTCGCGGGGGGTGCTGGAGCCTATCCCAGCTGTCTTCGGGCAGTAGGCGGGGGACACCCTGAATTGGTTGCCAGCCAATCGCAGCATTGCAGAAAAATACGCACGTTAATTCATTGAAGACTGTGTGCATTTGAGTCTGAATGTTATTTTTTAATTATTCATGATATGCCCTTCAATTGACTGTAGAACCGTTCATAGTGCACCGCACATTTTGCCCAAAGTCACTTGGGATGGGCTCTGGCTCACTAGTGACCCAAATGAGCATGATATTTTCCCCCCACATTTCATTATGATTGAATTCCGTCCTATTTGTCGTAAACAGGAAGCGGAAAAGGTCAAAATGGAAAAAGAGGAAAACACAATGAAGGATGAACATACGTATGGCGAATGAATGACCACAACTTTATTCTTAATGACTATACAGTAGTGTGTTGTTATTTTAGGAGGGCGTCCAACTTCATATCGTCACTCATGTCATGCTTTTTGCAGTGCCTTGCAATGGGGCCACCACTGCCTGTGCACTAATGAGGACGAGGACGAAAGAAAATGGATGGATGAAGTTTAAGGATTCTTGCATTTCCACAATGTCGTCTAAAACGTCGAGTGGAACCATGCATTGCAATGGGGCAGCTGTGGTGTGCTGCAGCAGACAAATGAAGAACATTTGATCGAGAAAAAAAAGCACAGTTGTCAGTCAAGTATGGAAATTGGTTCACTTTTCACCAACAGTCACGTTTTGATTTCAGTCGCTATGACAATAGCACGTACAAAGTGAGCAAAGAGGTTATTGCCGGTAACGAAAATAAAAAATACGATTGAAGGAGTCGGCAACTCTTACTTCCCAGACTTATTGACAGCTGATTTAAAGTGCATGGTGAGTTACTGCAATTTGTGTACTCAATCATAAAAGTTGCAGTGCTGTATTTGCAAATGACAGAGGAACGGAAAAGCTGAGAGTAATGCTTTTAAGATGCTTTGAAAATAAAGATTCTGCTTTATTAATTATTGCAATTGTCTGAGAGCAAGATGTCCACTATGTAAAGATAAAACAACTTTCTGATTGAGTAATATCAACTCAGATTTTAATTTAAATGTTAATAAGGGGATTACAAAGGCCAGTGGGAGTTTTGTCAGGATTTCATTATTTCACCAATCACAATTTTCATATTTAACAGTGCGAAAAAAAAGAAGAAAAAAAACTCTTCAATGTAAAAACTAGAGAATGCTGTGTTGTTTTCCCAACCTACTGTCTGTGTAGTTGTGGATTTTGATTATATTGGGTTGGGTTGCTTTTACCCAAGGTTGGGTTAATTATTTTCACCCAGCAGATTGGATTGAAGATGTTTTTTGGGGCAGATTGAAGCTTTGGCTGAAACTTTTCGCCATTTTAGGCGAACTGGAGTCAAAGTGAATTGTTGGTGGCGGCCGGATGGCTTGACACAGGGTTCGGGGTTCAAATCCCTGACAGGGGGTATGGCCCAAACACATGGCTTGCTGTGGTGACCCGTGAGCAATTGCGCACTTCTTTCACCCTCTCAGAGCACACAGTAACAGCTGGCGCGAACCACGCAACAAACATTTGAACACTCCTTCCTTCATTTCCACCGCACTTTAATCTACAAAGAGATTTAATCTACACCAGACTATATTTACACGTGCATTACAGTTTCAGTTGTGTGGCCATTAATTATGCTTAGTATAATGTGTGCCAAAATAAAAGGAACAAACTTAGGCCAATTTTAAGTATTTTCTATTTTCATATAAAGATCATTCGAATTTTGTCATAACATACAGTACTACATGACACAACTTGTTACGATCGCATGTTTTGATGTTTTGGACAGGTGCCGTAATCGTTTGGCTGCCGTGTGCACGTCTGATGTAGCTCACCGTGATCCAAGGAATGCTCAGGGAGTTGATGTGAATGCTCAGACGAATGAGCACGTGTATCGCCAGAGTCTCTTAACTTGAACCAAATGAGTCAGCTCTTCAGTTTGGGTCAGTGTTGCCATTACCGTTGCAATTTGAACTACTTGACCATGTGATTCAGAGGGTTTGGGTGAAGCATTATTTCTGTCCAACCTTTTTCCAAATGGAAAAGTCTAACAATGTGTGGGTAACTTTGACATATTTCACCTTTACTTTAAAAAGTGGATGAAAACAGTCTAAATTCAGATGTTTTTTCTGCTGTACTATCATCCTTATCGATTTGGGCGTTACGATCCAATATGGTTGCTATTTTATTTGAAAATGCTTTAAAATGTCCTCGCTAAATGAATTTGAGTAATAACATGAGAAAAGATCTGTGTACATTTACAGCAGCAATGCGACTGAGCGGAACGATGAACGTCAGTGTCAAGTGCGCATGAATAATAAATAGTGTCTGTGCAGATGTGAACTGCAAACTATATTAATATATATACATACCAGAGATACTGAAATCAATGTGAACAGCAGCAGGAATAGAAGTATACATTTAGACTGGAGCAAAAATCATGAGAACAATTAATCGGCCGTGGAGTGACAACTATCGTCCAAACAATATTTGCCAAGGGCAAACTTAGGGTCTTGGTCTCTGAATTTTGTTCTTCCAATACGCCATGACTTTGGATGCAACTAGTGTAGATGGTGGAAACCCCTTTCAGGTTTGGCAGCTTGACTATTTGTGTCTGTCCAGTTTCAGAACATTTCACAATTGAGGGGCCAATCTGCATGCATGCCGATAACAACAGCAACATCTCTGGCCAACTCTCCTCCTCCCCCATGATTGACCACAATTTGGCGTCAAGGGTCTATTTTTGAATAGATTCTCATAATATGTGATTTTGACATCAACAGATGTCATAGGAGCAGGACTCAAAGGAATCAGTGGTTGCTTTGTGAAAAACAACATTCAGCACATGTGAAAACTGTTACTAGATACAAATACCGGGCTGGGCTTGAGAACTTCCATTATTTTTCACATTACCTCAACACCGCATGTTTGCCACGCAGGGAGATGAGTCGGAAGGAGAGAGCTGCATGGATGACATGGAAATGAACACTCGGCTCGATACTCTTTTTATCTCAATGGAGCTCCGCGTTTCTACAGGTCTTATCATATCATACACAACATGTGGCTTCTGTCCGTGTGTAAATTCGATCAAAACATGACTTTGTTTTCCTGGTGAGATTTTTTCTTTTTTCTTTTTTAACCTGCTGGGGTTATTTGCAGTAAAAGTCACATGGAACGTAGAGTGCCCCCATCCCCTCCCGTAAAAATCTGGGATGTGTGCGGCACATCCAATGCGTGCACTTGCCTCCTGATCGGTCTCTGTCAATACTCTTCGGACACATTCTTCACCAGTGTGATGGTAGTAGATTGGACCGCTCACAAAACGACATTGTGTGACAATGTGTTGTTTTTTGTTTTTTTTAAACGCACGTCGCATGCCCCCAGAGTATTGAAACAGATGCACAAATGGAGCCCATTAAGGTGCAAAAATGTTCAAGCCGGTTTCCAAGAACCTTCTTACCGATGGAATACTCTGAAATTGCCACATAAATCTAATGGCGAGCCTGCTCATACAGGCACGCTCTGAAAATATTCGTTAATTAAGGTGTCATTGAACCGGGGTGGGTCGTGGGACAGCAAAATCCATTGGCTCCATTAACATAGTAACTGTATCTATTTGCATGTCAAATGTCAGAGAAACTATTGGATTGCAATGTGACAAATGCACGTTTCGTTTGTGCTTGCTAGATGACCCACAAAAATGGAATGTCATTCATTCCATTGGTTTGGATTTTAGTTGAATTTCCTACCGAGTCCCAATTGTGGCTTCATTTTCATAGCGTTTCAGAGATTCTAAAAGGAGTCACAATACAGTATTTGTAACAACGCTGGGTCAAAAGTAAACTAAATTGGGTTGACATTGCTAACCCAAAAAAGACCAAGCCAATGTTGGCTTATTTGTACCTAGCTCATTGGGTGGAGAATTTCACCAACCACAAGTCAAGATTTTGATCGAACAAGGTGTAAAAAAAAAAGATTCATACTGATGAGTTAGAGCTACTAAGAAATTAGTCATCAGGTTATCAGTGTAGCTGTGGTTTAAAAAAAGAAATCATACAAATTTTATTACGAACATTTTCTAACAAGACGCAGCAAAACTTTTCCCTGTCAGGGGTCATCACAGCAAGGCACTTGAATGATATGTAAGGCAGTTTTTTGTTGTGAGTCTTTTTTACACTAGATTCCCATCATGACACAACGCCAGCCATTTTCCACAGCTGGGCTGTCCACCCTGACGAGGATGTAAACCCCAATATCTGTATTCAGAGTAAGTGGTGTTAGCCATTGAGCCATTCAGAATCCAATAATGCTTCATTAAATTAAATTAAAAAAGAAAAAGTCCCATTCAAGTTACTTCCACTTCAGTACACAAAAATGGCAACCATTTTGAGATCTTCAACCCACCCAAATCCATTCTTCAACCCAATCTTCGGAATCAAAATAATGAACCCAATCTTGGTAACCCAGTCTGCTTCAAATCCAGTGGTGAGCAAAATAGTCCAGCAATTAGTGTGCATGAAATTAAGATCTTCCCATGTACATATCGCATTGATCTGTTGTTGGGTAGGTGTAATGCTGTAAAATAACAAATATCTTTATTGTTGGAAGAGGCAAAATATGAGGAAAGCTAAAGACATTAACCTTTCTTGACGAACATCAATGGATTTACAGTTACACTCAAATCGATTTAATTTTAAGTTCAGGTAAGAAGGGAAACATTCCAGTGAGAGTAATTATTATGATGATAATTATTAAGAATCATGATTATACAGTATAAATGTGTTCTTTCTGTTGTTCATGCCCAAATAGATTCCTTCCTCATGAATACAGGTACAACCTGTCATGAATGCAAACATGATTACAAGTCTGCAAAGCAAAAATGCCCAGACCTTAAGAAATTCAGTCACACCATTGCCATTACAAGTCAAGTAAATAAAATAATGTACAACTGGAATGCCATTGGAGTGCAGACTTCTGCCAAGCTAAATGGTTTAAAACACGTTTTTTGTTGTTGTTGTTGGTTTTTTTTAACAGAGAAGCCCTATTAGCGTAGTAATAATATTGTCTGCCAATAAGCTGCTTTAGATTTCGACCTTAGCCCTAAGCCAAGGCCAAACAGTTAAAACCAGCAGCTTCCTTTGTACAGAGAAGCTGAATTAGAAACGTAGTAGAGGCAGTGTCCCTCATAAACCTGTTTTTGATTTTTATACAGAACTAAAGGATTAACGTGAGCTGGCCTCTGTTTGCACTTTACAAATGCTTGATTGTTGACATGGTACACGAAGTATTAGACAACCTTCAGCAATGAGCGACATGAATGGATGGGCATCAACGTTTTAATGACTTAAGTGGATTATCGATGAAATGGTTTGAGCAGGGGCGGCCCGGTGATCGATTGATGAGTGCATCGGCCTCACGGTGCAGAGGTGCAAAGGTGCAGGGTTCGATTCTGCTCCGACCTTCTCAGTTTGGGTGTGGAGTTTGAGTTTTCTCCAAGTACTCAGGTTTCCTCCCACATTCCCAAAACATGCATGGCAGGTTAATGGAACACTCAAAAGTGTCCCTAGGTGTGAGAGTGAGCACGGATGGTTGTTCATCTACGTGTGCCCTGCGATTTGCTGGCAACCAGTTCAAGGTGTCCCCTGCCGACTGCCCAAAGACAGCTGGGATAGGCTCCGGCACCCCACGCGACTCTTGTGAGGATAAGTGAATCAGAAAGTGGATGGTTGATGAGATAGAACATATTGTTTTGCATAACACTGAAAATAATGGTATGTTTTTGAAATAATGACCTTTGTCAACAAATGTTTACACATTATCCCTTTAACCCATACATATTTCTAAATACATTACTATATTACATATATTATTGAATCCATAAAAAATTCAAAATATATGATTATTATTATTACTACTACAGTACTGAAACCTGACTTGCTAGAGAAATAAACAAGGGCAGATTCAGAATTCAGAAAAAAAATAATTGAGCAGTTGGCTTGCATCTCTGATTTTAAAAGAATGGTAAGCCATCCAAACCAAATGTAATCCAAACAAAGTTTTCTGTTATACAGGAAAGGGAAGTTTTGAGTTTTTCTCCTGATGCAAGTCTCAGCGCAGCAATGACAAAAGAGTGACACAAAAGCAGGGCGTCATAAAACATTCAACATCATTCAAAGTCTCCGCTCCCAAGCACACCAAAACAATCTGACATTCAAAACTACAAGAGAATGTCGGTCCAGGAAACATATTTAAGGAAGTCTTTTTTTTTTTTCATTTTGGGGAGAATAATGACATCTTGGGGGAATACAACTTGTGGGAAAAAAAAATACTGTGGTTGCACTCCGCTCAACCCCCCCCATCATCCTGTTGGAGACTCATATGAAACAAGACTGTAAAGTTATTCCTCTTTTGTCAAACGAACATGGGTGTTTCTTGGAATTTCAGTTCAGAATAGGCAAAATTGCTTGATGCATGTATCACTTTTCGGTCATTTTAAACCCACCAATCTTGTTGAATTATCATGATATCACCTTTTTGAACTTCTTGTTGTTTGGGGTTCACTACCGTGCTTCACCATGAATGCCTTCCAAATGAGTTTTGTTGTATCTTTCTTCAAATTGGCAGACAAAATGTGTTGGGAGACCCAAGCTGTGCCATTTCCTCCACTGGGTTGCGCAGATGAGCTTGCACATTGTAATCGTGCTATTGAGAATTTTGTTCTCAAAGCTTTAGCCTCTCCATCACTTGGTTAAAGGTTAAAGGTTCATCTTCGTATCTGAGCGTTCTTGTTTTTAATTTTTCCTCCTCTCCCCATTCCCTGTGATTATGAGTGTTTTCCGATGTAGGCTCTTCAGTCTTCGACGAAAAGATGATTGTCATTCATTCACTCCTGCCCTCTGGATGGTGTTGCAGGTGACACTAACAGTTGTTTTGGGGCCTTCTTTGGAGCTCTCAAGATGTTTCTGTCATCAGCTCCTGCTGTTTCCCTTGATCTACCCGTTCAACGTCTGTTACTTAGTACACCAGTGGTACTCGGGGACCCTCAGGCAAAACATGAAACGATACTTTTCCTAGCATTCTAAATGGAGAGACCACCCTGACCGGGATTTGAATACCAATCGCTGTGCCTAAAGTCAGCAGTGTTTCCCACTAATCCGTCCAGCTGCTATTAGGCCAACAATCAACTGAATTCAATTACAGGATAAATTTTGGGTGACTGACCAGCTCTTCAATTCAATCTTCAACCCAATCTGCTGGTTCAAAAAAATCCTTCTCCATTTGCTCAAAATCCACCGTTTGCCAGCGCGTGGGTTTCACACTCAAGCATTGTTGAGTGTGAAACAAGTTGACCTCACTGTTCTTGTACTTTTGGAGGCGGGCGCATGCTGTATAATTCAACCATTTAGACCGTTAACGTCTGGGATGATGATAAATTGTCACTAAAGACCAATCTCAATTCAGGGTTATAACAATGCACTTAAGACTACTTCAGTCAAGAACATATCTATTTTATTTTTTTTAAATGAAGTGTCTGCTTTTGATTTATAGAAATGCAATCAAGTGGCCAATTTCCTATGATTTTGTGCTTGTACTATTTTACATTTTCATCAAACCACACTCTGTGGCCTTATCTGCAAAAGTGAGAAATCATCATGGCTGGGAGATTGGAGGTTCAGCTTCATCAGCAGTCTGTGCCGCTGATGTGAGAGACCGTCATTGGGCTCCTTCATCTGCCTCCCCCCGTCCCGCCCTCCTCCCCATTCACTTTCTGCCTCTCTGTTTCTTGAACTCACCACCATGCAGTTTCATTTGGGCTTTAGCATCTCTCAAAGGTACAGGGGAGGTGACGCAGAGGCTAAATGAACTCCTATTGGGTGAAGTAATTGTTCAACACGTTCCACCGGTGAGGTGAGCGCATGTGGAGTACACGCTCTTCTTGGCACACGTTTCCGGAGGGAGGATCTCATAAAAGATGTCACCCCCCCCCCCCCCACCATTTAGTGTGTGTGTGTGTGTGTGTGTGTGTGGGTGTGGGTGGGAGGGGGTGTTGATGAGTACTCTTTCATCCAAAATCCTCCATATGTGCTCCCTTTGGCTTGAGATGTAGTGAGCGTGAAGGCCAGACGATCCACTTCATTTCTCATTAAAGCATTAAAGCATGCAGTGATCCCTATAAACGGGGGCACTGTCATCCCGTCTTTGCCCCCGTTTTCTTTCAAGTGACACCGACAGCGCCTCTGCTCGCAAACAGTTACAATTGTGATTTCACCCGAGAGAGATTGAAGGACCCATTGGGGTCACTATGATGTCAATGTAACGCTCGACCTCCAAGAAGATGCTAATTGTTTATCTTATAATTAATCTTTCAATGATCATATCAACAATATCTAATTAAAGCGATGAACTATTGATCCTCATGCAATCATGCTGTATGGTAATTATGAACAAAATGCTGTTGCGTGCAAATCTGAACCTCAATTTCACTCTCACTGGACTGCATCCTCATAAGTGGTTTGCAATGTAATATTCAATCCACTGATGGCTTATTAAGATCTTTACAGTCATTTAATCTGAGACTGTGGTCAATTATATCTCTCTGGAGGAGCATTGCAGTTTAATTTGATATAAACAAAACAATAGGCTGTGAAGCTGTGGTCACGATGGAAGCTGATACTCCAAGTCTGCTTGGCCTCATCCACCTCAAGGGGCAGCTGTGTGATTTTTGTGCAGACAATAAATAATATTAATTTGGTGGCAGACACCTCCAATGGATCAATACCCATCGCCTGCTTCAGTTGTCTCTCTTAGTGCGTCGTGAGAGTAATTGCGTAGTTTATGGAGAGAGCCAGGAACACAAACACATTAGTAACATACAAATGAGACTCATGTTTTGTTAATATCTATTAGTCGAGACGTCTCTTTGGGGCCGCAGCAGCGCTAAATAATTCAACGTATTACAAGAGAAAAGGTGCCTCTGTCTCAGCGTATTGTGATCGCACGCATGCTTTCCAACTCTCGGGATATTGTAACTCCGGCTAGTGACGGCGAGAAAATTAATTACAACGCCGCAAATCGATGAACCACTGAAGGTGTCAAGTCCCCAAAGAGCCGTGATTGTTCATAGCCGCCTTGGATGGATGAGGAAGAAGGCCAGCGTGTTGAACCCATGGAGCCATGCGCACAAACGGACACTAAAAACATCACAATGAGAAATAACGCTTTAATCATTCATTGGAGCTAAAATCCGAACAGAGTGCAATGTAAGCTCACAGTTTGGGGAATATTTCCTACAAGTAGCTCTGAGGTGGAATATGTCAGACTTGTTTCTTTTCCTCATCATAAATATGTAATAGAATTATGGATGCGTACCCATCCCATTGCCATAAATGACCAATCATTTGTGGATAAGAAAATTGCTACTGTTTATTGTAATACAGATGAATTTATTGCTTTACATTGTTAAAAAATATATTGGGAAAATAACCTTGAAAATATTTCTATATTGAATCATAATTGCAGTCTAGAGGAGGGGGGCAGGGAATCACAATTAGGTTATTTTTCACAGTCGTTGAGCCCTCGTACTTTCCCTGAGAGGGAAAAAAAAAAAGCATATGACTGAAAGAGACAATCCAGCAGCTTGCACTAACTAATAGGCCACAGAGCGGATTAGCAGAATGAGAGAAACCATTAAGAGCATCCTCCTAAGTATCCAAGGCTGAGTCATTCGCTTATTTTCCCGCACAATCCCTGAACATGCGGAAGCGGTCGTCAGGATTGGACGGGGAGCTCCACGGCTGAGGGCTTGTGCTTTACACTGTCAGTCTGTCACTGACTTTGACCTTTAGAAAGGAATGCTAGATGGAGAGAAGGCTTAATGAGTTTGTATAATAGCTACGCTCTAGCTTAGGAATCATTCATCTACATGGGGCCCATAATTAGCTGGTAAGTCCAGTTCTGTGCTTCCACTTCCACTTATTATTCTGCTGACTTGTATGCATGCAGTGGAGAAAAGCATAAACAAAGAGACAAAACCCCCTCTGAAGCATATTAATAATCTTCTCTGCGGCGTTGTCGAAAAGCACGGCTGAACAGTCCGATAATCACTCGACTGACACTGTCGGAAAATGAGGAAACGCTATCTGGAACATAAGTCATAGCCTGGTGTGAGTTTGCTGACAGGTGTACACCCTCGCGGGAGCGTTAATCCGCATACTTCTTCGTCTGTGTTTGTCCAACAGCTGTGCGAAGCGGTAGACACGCGAGCCCTCGAGACAAGAAAAAAAAAACATGGGAGCCGCGTGTCCAGATACAATAAATGTATGTAAAGCGCTAATATGCTTCCCGTGTTGGATGAAAGGATTTCCCATCCATCAAACACTCACTAGCCACAACATTAGGTGCACCTACAATGAGCGTCCATACAAAGAGCCCATCCATCCATCCATTTTCCGAACCGCTTTATCCTCACTAGGGTCGCGGGGGGTGCCGGAGCCTATCCCAGCTGTCTTCGGGCAGTAGGCGGGGGACATCCTGAATTGGTTGCCAGCCAATCGCAGGGCACACAGAGACGAACAACCATCCACGCTCACACTCATACCTAGGGACAATTTTGAGTATTCAATCAGCCTGCCATGCATGTTTTTGGAATGTGGGAGGAAACCGGAGCACCCGGAGAAAACCCACGCAGGCCCGGGGAGAGCATGCAAACTCCACACAGGGAGGCCGGAGCTGGATTTGAACCCGGTACCTCAGCACTGTGAAGCCGACGTGCTAACCACTGGACTACCGGGCCGCCATACAAAGAGCTTCATCAAAAATTCTGTCATTGCAATGATTGACACTGTTGGACAGGCATTAGGTGCACAAAACTTAAAAAATGCCTCGACTGGGTAGCTGGGAATTTTGAGCTGGTCAAGTTACTTACACCCAATGTTGGGTTAGTTATTTTGACCCATCGTAGTGGGATGAAGATTGGGTTCGGATGGGCTGAAGAGCTGAAACTGGTCACCATTTTTGACAATTTTGTCCCTTTCAGTGACAGCGGTTACAACAGTGGACAGCTTACTATGTTATCAGGTTTCAGGGTGCATGGAAGTGTTAATGGAATATTCTTAGGATCACACTTAACAACAACTACACGGATGACCTGCTAACAGATTCCTTAGTAGCTTTGTTTCATTAGTATGGGTAGTTTATACCTGTACCTAAAAAAAAATAATATATATATATATATATATATATATATATTGACCCAACGTGCTGGATCAAACCCTCAACACAAAAAAACAACGGACTTTATAAATACAATGTACAGCAACAGTCTTTACCCAGTAATCCTGAAACCTAGTAGAATAACCGTTGACACGGCCACATTAATAGATAACATATTTATAAATAAGATTGATCATAAAATGGAAAGTGGACTTCTCATAACAGATATAAGTGACCATCTACCAGTCTTTGCAGTTTTTCAAAATTATTTTGAAAGAAAAACGAAGTCAATAACTCACATATCAGAAATAAGACTTAAGAACCCAACGCTCCATCGATGCTTTCAAGCAAGACCTAGAAAAACAAAACTGGACCGAGGTCTACTCAAACGAAGACCCAAATACAGCGTTTGATGCATTTCAGTCTACCATAATCTCCTTATATGATAAACATTTTCCATTAACTAAAGTCTCCAAAAAGTACAAAGACGCAAGTAAGCCATGGATAACGAAAGGCATAGAAAACGCATGTAAAAAGAAAAACAATTTATATAAATTGTTTATAAAATTGAGAACTAAAGAGGCAGAAAGAAAATATAAGACCTATAAAAATAAATGAGTAAATATCATAAAAACTCATAAGAGAGACCATTATCAAGCACTATTAGAGCAGAATAAAAGCAACACACAAGAAATATGGAAAATACTTAATCAAGTAATCAGAAATAGTCCTAAAAAAGTGAATTATCCAGAGTATTTTATAACAGGCAAAAATACTATTATTGAAAAAACGGCAGAAATAGCAACTGAATTTAATGAGTACTTTGTCAATATCGGCAGCAACCTAGCAAAACAAATTCCTGATCCAACAAACATGTTTGAAATAGATAGATACGTGGAAAAAAACTCTTCCACAATGTTCCTTACCGCTGTAAAACAAGAAGCAGTATCAAATATTGTAAGAACTTTTAAAAATAAAAAGTCAACTGACTGCTTTAATATTGATATGACAATAATAAAACAGATTATAGAATTTGTCGTGCGACCTTTCACGCACATATGCAACCTGTCATTTAAAGCCGGTATCTTTCCATCAAAAATGACAATTGCTAAAGTTATTCCAATTTATAAAAGTGGAGAAAGACATTTGTTCACAAATTGCAGACCAATATCATTACTACCACAATTCTCAAAAATATTAGAAAAACTATTCTCTAGCAGACTTGATAGCTTTATACAAAAACATGCGCTGTTAAGTGAAAATCAATATGGCTTTAGGGAAAAACGGACCACCTCAATGGCAGTTATGGATTTTGTGGAAGCAATAGCCACTAACATAGACAACAAAGAATTTACTGTTGGGATTTTCCTAGATCTAAAAAAAGCATTTGACACAATAGATCATAGTATATTATTGAATAAATTAGAGCGATATGGTATTAGAGGTGTAGCTTATAAATGGATAAAAAGCTATCTAGAAAACAGGTATCAGTATGTGCAGTTCAACAATAAAAAAACGAATCAACTGAAAATTACTCACGGAGTTCCTCAGGGGTCTGTGCGTATGCTTTGCTTCCTTTGTTGCCTTCACATGTAGACATGGAAATGTAAGTTTTTCACATTGACAGTTTGTGTCCTCTGATTGAATTCACAAATTAGGGGTACCTAAAATCATGGTAAATTCAATTGAGATAGAAAGTGCGTATGAAACCAAGTTTCTTGGACTAGTAATAGACTCAAAACTATGTTGGAAGCCACATATCGATAACGTAAAAAGAAAAATAGCCAAAACCATAGGGATCCTCTACAACACCAAGGATGTGCTAAATAAGAGGTCTTTGTACACTTTATACTCTTCATTATTATTACCGTATATGACTTACTGTGTGGAAATATGGGGAAATGCCTGTAAAACAAAACACACTCCCTGTTTTAAAACTACAAAAAAAAGCAATCAGAATTATTAATAGATCAAAATATACGGAACACACAAATCCACTATTTATTCAATTCAACACGATGAAATTTTATGACCTGGTTGACTTTAAAATCGCCCAATTAATGTACAAAGCTCACAATAACCTGCTCTGCCAAAACATTCAGAAATTTTTCGAAATTTGAGATAGCTGCTATGACTTAAGAGGTACCAACCTATACAAAAAATCCAAAACAAGAACAAACATCAAGCAAAGAAGTGTATCTGTCATAGGTGTTAATCTGTGGAATAATTTCGAAACGGACCTGAAAATGAGTAAATCGCTTCCTGAGTTCAAAAACAAATTCAAGAAAATAGTACAAACAACCTACATCAATCAGAGTTGAGGTGATACATTCTAAACATTAATTAAATATAATAATAAAACAGAATTAAGTTGATAAATAGCGAAAGGTACTGCAATATCCATTATGAATACAAGAAAATTGACATAAGAGTACCAGGGTGTGTATGTATAAAATCCCGATCCAAACCAAAAGTAGTAAAAATATCATGGTCAAGGGTAAAAGCATGAGCTTTTATGGAGACTTTTTCCTTCTTTCTTTCTTTCTTCCTTTCTTTTCTGATTGATTTAAAAAATAATCTATTTATATACAAACACATAACTTGGGGTAGGACTAGATACGTTTTTTACTTCTTCCTACTCCTTTGAACATAATAATTGTGTTGTATGATGACTGATTTCTCCTTTCCTTTTACAATTTTACTTACCGGTACCTTACTTTCTGTCAATTTATTACTGAGTATGTTTTTATGTTCAATAAACAATAAACAAACAACAAACAAACAAACCCAGTGTGCTGGTATAATTATAACCCATCATTGGTTCAGTCCCAAGTGCTGGATTAGCCATTTCATTCAATTTGGGTTACTTTTGATTGTGTTATGTGGTGGTTGTAGTAGAACAGCACTGCATCATAAAGAACTATTTCCAAATAAGTCAGCCCTCATGTAGCTAAATAAGGTGCCTCAAAGTATTAATAACTAGTTTGCACTTTCTCCCTGTGTTTGTGTGGGATTTCTCCAAGTACAAAGCTTCCTCCCACATCCCAACAGCAAGAGGTGTGAATGGTTGTGTGCCCTGTTATTGGTGACCAGCCGAGCGTGAACCCCCCCGCCAACCGCCCCACCTCGCAAAAAGTCATCTGGATAAGGCTCCAGCTTAGCCGAGACAAGTACAATTGAAACTGGATGCATGTCACAGTATTTTTTGGTTTAAATTTGACAGCAGTTTCCATGCACTGTAAAATACTTTTTTGCTTGTTTACGGTTTTGGGATCCACTCCAAACAGGAGTATTCTAGATCGTAACAATAACTAGCAGCAGGCACTAGGCCAGTGGTTCTTAACCTTGTCAGAGGCACTGAACCAAACCAGTTCATATGCACGTTCTCAGAACACTTCGTTAGTGAAAAATAAAAATGTGATTTTTAGTCAAGACATTAAAAAAACCATTTACCTGTATTTAAAAACAGGAAAAAGTAAATTTAATTACATGGCATAAGTACAGGTTTTTTAAATAGTGTGACATACTACCACGACATTCTTACGGTGACTACTGAGCGAACAAAATTTCCCGCAGCACTGATTGGACAAGCAATGTCATGTGATCTTCTGCAGCCAGCGATGGCCAACCGCCTCTGTGGCGTGTCATGACTAATTGACATCTTGAGTCGGGTGTGTCTTCACCCCCATCTATTTTTGGATATGATGTACAGTGGAATCCTGTCTGTCACCCCTGTTTTCAGTTTTATGCTTCATTTTTCATGCAGTATTTCAATGTTTATTGTAGCCATGGGCGGGATAACTCATGTTTGACAGGCCAAAAATTGTTGAAAGCTCACTTGCCTTTTTTGTTTGTTTTTTTTTGACACATCTCACCTAATTTGCAGGTATTCGGGGACGTGCAGTCGAAGTGACATTCAATTTGTACGATGCCGAAGAAAATACCATGCCAAAATGTGGGGAGCTGTTGTCTGGGAAAAAGTAGTCCATTGTCAGCGATGGTGTGGCAATCCGGTCGCCAAACAAACAACGGGCAGACCGGAGTCGCGCTGCAGAGATGGCTTTTCTGGCAATCATATAGTCATTCTCTCTGCCTATCTCAACTCAAAATGCTTCTCTTTGCTCTCACTTGTCCCCCTACAACCGCAGAGTGCTTCACGCAGACACTCAGGCACAAGCCATTCTATTGTTTTGGATTTGAAACGAGGGATAATTTTTACCCACTTTTTGAACTTTTAAAAACGTCAGAACTTCCTTAATTCTCAACATATTGTAATGCCCTTCAGTAACGGCAAGAAGGATGCACGCAGTCGCGGATGCAAACTGTCCTTTTAATACACAAAACACGCAATAAACACACACATCCATAGGAGTTGCTGTTAGCCACAACTCACGCTCATACGCTCCACACTCAGACTAACTACCGAAGCCAATACTTCCCCAACCTGGCTCCTCCCCCCTCTATGACGTCACACAAATACAAGACATAGATATTACACTGCCCTCCCCTTTATGAAACCCTCGCCCCGAGGGGTCAACAAAAAAAGTCCTCCAGCCGTCGTGGTCTTCGTCTCCGCCTCTGTGGTCGGCCCGGCTCTGAGTCGATACCGTCTGCAGCTGGCTGACTCGGGACAACATTGGTGGGATCTGGGGAACATGGATCCACCAATTGTTCTGAACTGGCAGATGAAGCGGACCCCGCCTCAAATACAGGAACACCATTTCCCCGGTAGGGGGCCAACCTGTCCCGATGTAGGGCAACTTTTCTGCCCCTGGGGGGGACTGCCACCCGATAAACTACCTCCCCCACCCGCTCAAGTACCCTACATGGCCCATCCCAATGGCTGTCTAGCTTGGGGCAGCGCCCTTTCTTTCTTTTAGGTGTATACACCCAAACCAGTTCCCCAATCTGGAAATTCCGCCCCTTGCTCCGCACGTCATAGTTCCGCTTTTGACGTGCACCGGCCTTCTCCAGCTGGTCCCGTGCGAACGCGTGCGCTGCCTCCAGCCGATCCTGCAGTCTCCGGGCATACTCCGGCCCCGGCTGGTCCTCTGAGCCGCCGGGAGGTCTTCCAAACGCCATCTCTGCCGGTGTCCGAATTTCCCGGCCCAGCATCAGCAGAGCAGGAGTACAACTTGTGGAACTTTGAACCGCTGAACGATAAGCCATCAGTACCAGCGGGATGTGCTGGTCCCAATCACGTTGGTGTTTGGAGGTGAGGATGGCGAGCTGCTGCTGCATGGTTCGGTTGAATCGTTCCACAAGACCATCGCTCTGTGGATGCAAAGGGGTGGTGCGTGTTTTCTGCATGTCAAGGCGTTTACAAAGAGCAGCAAAAACTTTGGACTCAAAATTTCTGCCTTGGTCACTGTGGAGGATGTCTGCAGTCCCAAACCGGCAGAACATGCCCTCCAGTAGCGCATTGGCCACTGTCTCCGCCTCTTGGTCTGGCAGTGCGTATGCCTCGGGCCACTTTGTAAAATAGTCCATCGCACAAAGCACGTAACGGTTCCCTCTGTCCGTCACGGGAAAAGGGCCCATAATGTCCACAGCAACCCTCTCCATGGGCGCCCCAACCCTCTGTTGCTGAAGTGGTGCATGTGATTGGTCTTGAGGTCCCTTGTAGGCTGCACACTCGTCACAGCGCCGGCAGAAATCCTCTACGTCCCGTCGATGCTGACCCCAATAGAACCCTTGGCGCAGCCGTCGGAGGGTCTTGGTGCTGCCAAAGTGTCCTGAGCCGGTGCTCCCGTGGCATGCTCTTAGCACCATCTCTCTAAGAGCTCCGGGCACTACCACCTGCCATCTCTCTTCCCCGGTGGCTGGTTCCTTCCAGGCACGCTGCAACACGCCGTCTTTCATGCGTAACACAGCAAACTTGCTCCAAAGGCCTTTGGTGGTAACGGAGAGTCCCATCACACCCTCCCAGGGTGGCCTCGTGCCACTCTGGACCCACTGTCGCACAGGATTGAGATCACGGTCCTCATCCTGCTTGGCAGCCCACTCTGCAATGTCCACAGCCTCCAAGGTGCAGCATGACGGTCCAGCAGCAGTCGCTTCACCACGCAGCTCCAACTCCCTAGCATCCCGCCGGTCGCAGTAGCTGCAGTCACTAACAGAACACGGCCGCCGGGAAAGGGCGTCCGCATTGGCGTGCTGAGCCCCAGCTCGATGTACCACAGTGAAGTGAAACGCCTGCAGCTCCTCCAGCCACCGTGCTACTTGGCCTTCTGGTTCCTTGAACGACATCAGCCACTGTAGTGCAGCGTGATCTGTCCTGATGGTGAAAGGCACGCCACACAGGTAATACTTGAAATGGCGTGTAGCCAAAACAACTGCTAGCAGTTCACGTCTGGTAACACAGTAGCGTCGTTCACTCTTGTTGAAAGTGCGGCTGAAATAGGCCACCACTTGCTCACCTTCCGGCCCCACCTGTGACAACACCGCCCCCATGCCGACATTACTCGCGTCCGTGTCCAGCACAAAAGGCAAGGCTGGATCTGGTGGGGTGAGAACAGGAGCGTTCATGAGGGCTCTTTTTAGGCTGGAGAACGCCTCCTGACAATCCGGCATCCAGAGGAAGGGTTGGTTGTCTTTAAGGAGGCGGAACAAGGGTGCCCCAATGCACGAGAATCCCTTCACGAACCGTCTGTAGTACGAGGCCAGCCCCAAGAAGCTTTTCAACTGCTTCTGGTCCCTTGGTACTGGCCAGTCTTTGATGGTGCGGACCTTCTCCTCCAACGTGCTGATGCCCTCACTGTTCACTCGGTGGCCGAGGAACTCCACCTCACGCTGCATAAAGTGGCACTTTTCTGGGTGCAGTTTCAGCCCAGCTGCTGCAATTCTCCCCAGCACCAGTCTCAGAGACTCAATTGCAGCCTGAAAAGACCCACCATGGACGAGGACATCATCCAAATACACCACGCACCTTTGCCTCGGAATGTTTGAGAGCACTGTGTCCATCAAACGCTCAAATGTTCCTGGTGCATTGCATAGTCCAAAACTCATGACCTTAAACTGCCAGTGTCCTCGGGTGGTGCAGAATGCCGTCTTGGGTCTGGACTCCGTGGTGAGGGGGACTTGCCAGTAGCCACTGCGCAGGTCGAGTGATGAGAACCACGCGGAGCCTGAGACCAGATCCAATGTGTCGTCTATACGTGGGAGCGGGTAGCAGTCCTTTCTTGTCACCTTATTGAGCGGCCTGTAGTCCACACAGAACCGTGGTCTGGTGCTCTTTTTTCGGGGGACCATGACCACGCCAGACGCCCACGGACTGTCGGAGGGCTCTATGATCCCTGCCTCGAGCATGGCACGGATCTCCTGATCCGCGGCCTCCTGCCGGGCCAGAGGCAGGCGTCGGGGCCGAACCTTTACTGGTCGCGCGTCACCGGTGTCGATGTGGTGCTCAACCAAGTGAGTGAGGCCCACCTCATTCTCACTGAGGGCAAAGATGTTCTCGAAGTCCCACAGTACCTGCCACAGCTGCTCCCGCTGCTCGACATCCAAGCCGTCGCAGTTCTTCTCCCAAATGGACCGGATAGCCCCAGTCCGGTTCTCTGCTGGCCGACCCGGGGTTAACTCCACTGACGTGGCTGGGCTGGATGTCATTGGCCCCGCCAGTGGGCAGTCCATCACAGGGCGAGCGGACTCTACCCGATCTACCGTCGACTGTCGAAGAGTCAGCGCTGCTGCTGCCTTGGTCAGGCTGGGTAGGGTCATCCGCACATCTGTGTTCTCCGCCGCAGGGTCTGCATTGTTAACGGCCACCACCGGAGACGCCGTGATCAGCCCTACATGCTGACCACTCGGCAGGGTGAGCACCCCAGCTCCCAAGTCCACCACACATTTTGCAGCTTTTAAAAAGTCCCGTCCGAGAATACAGGGGTCACTCACGTCAGCTACCCAAGCTGAGTGGGTTGTGGACAAACCCCCCAGGACAAACAAAAATGTCCCTTTGCCTCTCATCTCGGCCGTTTCACCGGTCACGGTCCTCAGTTTTGTAAAGGTCGATGTTAAGACGGTTCCCACTGGAACAACGTCAGGCCTCACAATTGTGGCTGAAGACCCTGTGTCCACCAGGGCTGTACAGGAAACGTCCCCAATCTGCACGCGAACATGACTGGGGTCCCCCACGTCCGTCCAGCCCACCATTATTGCTTTCTCTCCGAATGCAGGTTGCAGTTCCCGGTCAACAACTGCAAGGGTCCGTGTTGTCGGGGCTACACGGACCCTTTTCCGTTTCCCTCCTGGTCTAACATCTTTGGACAGCGCCGCAGCAGATGACCTGGCTGTCCACAACCCCAGCAGACAGCAGGGCGTGCACGTCGACCGCTTCCTTCCTCCTTCTGTGCTGGCCGGGTCTTTATTGCGCACACCAGCTCCTCCACCCACGCTGGCCTTCGCTCCTCCCCTTCCGACAACGAGGTGGCCAAAACGGGGCAGGCTGCTGTCTGTAGCGCCCCCTTGGCTGCAATCTCCCTCTCTGTAGCAAGAGCAAGTGCCTCTCCCAGGGCTGCCGGGTGGGCAAGCTGGACGTGCAGGCGCAGCTCATCCGGCCTGAGAGCTTGGATGAACTGGTCGCGTATCAGTTCATTTTGGATCTCATTTGGCATTGCTGCATATGCGCGCCGACCCAGGCTTTCGATCTCATGAGCAAGACAACGGAGCGGCTCACCGGGATGTCGATCACGTTGCTTGAACTCACAGCGCAAAGAGTCTCTCAAATTAAACTCTCCAAAGCGCCTCTGCAAAGCACCCACCAGGGCGCTGTAATTGAGTCTCTCTCCGGGGCTCAGAAGAAGCAGACAGGATGTAGCCTCCTCCGTCAGCGAAAGGGCTAACTGCACGGCTTTCACCTTGTCCGACCAATGCGCTGCGTCAGCCACCAACTCGAACTGTGCTCTATAAGCCTCCCAACTTCCTTTTCCGGAGAATTTAAGAGCTTTCATGGAGGGCCACGCGAGCCCAAGGGCGCCGCCATGCATGTTTACATCCATTCCGATGGTGGCGGCACCTGCCGCTACGTCATGGCGCCACTCCGTTTTGGCGGGCCCGCGCTCATTTTGGCGCGAACCACCAGCTTCATGACGACCGCGCTCGGTGCAACTCGACTCAGGCATATCAATCACGCAGGGCACGGCTTCTTGCTTTACCGTCCACCGGGTTACGGCATCGCCGCACGGAACGGCTTCCTCCTTTACCTTCCGCCGAGTACCGGAGTCGCCGAGCATCCTTACGCAAAAAAATGGACGTGCAACGGGTGAATCCAAAACTTCTGACACCAATGTAATGCCCTTCAGTAACGGCAAGAAGGATGCACGCAGTCGCGGATGCAAACTGTCCTTTTAATACACAAAACACGCAATAAACACACACATCCATAGGAGTTGCTGTTAGCCACAACTCACGCTCATACGCTCCACACTCAGACTAACTACCGAAGCCAATACTTCCCCAACCTGGCTCCTCCCCCCTCTATGACGTCACACAAATACAAGACATAGATATTACACTATTGACAAATTGTTGAGAAAACCCCCCACTGTTCTGTTCTTTTATTCAAGCTCTGTTCGGTGGCATTGGTCTAAAATAATGTCACAAACAGTTCCTAGTATGTGTGTTCACTGTGATGGATCAGATGCAGAGGTCAACATTTTTTTGGGTCATATCCACCTATGTACATGACCAACAAAAAGCTGATTTTTCTTCTTCTTCTTGCAGTAGAATATTGAATACTCTGTCAAACGACTCTCCATAGTGGTACGAGTTGTAGTAGAACCATAAAAAGTGTTCTCTAGTCCTGCACAGTGCTTTGTAGTCTTGATCAGCATTTCGTCCACGATGTGCAAACGTTGACTTTGCCCTCCTATTGAGTGGGCGTGTTTTGGGCGATCCGTGGCCACGATATCCGCTCCTGGTTTTGCCTCTCCTCTCTCAGCCTTGGCGGTCTTAGTACCTTCTCTGTCTCCAGCTGCACTCCAGCATTGCTGCGCAAGCAGATGTTCTCTCGCTGAGGCCAATTATTACCATTTCTCGCCTTTTGGCAACATCCCTACGCTCGACGGCTGTCAAGTGGGGAGAAAAGTGCGTCCCTTCTTCTCTCTCCCTCTCTCTGTCAGCGCGGCATTATTTTTATTTATTTATTTTTTTTCCCGAGTGAGGGAGATGACAGCGTCACTTTTGGAATAAAACAAGGCAGATTTCCGCGGGTGCGGGAAGGCATCATTTGATGTACCACACCAGTGAGTCGTTGTTGCGAGCAACCGGAGACGCGCGAGGATGGCCGCCCACGACATGTGCTGAGGGACTCACTTCGGCGTCGTTTGAAAAGTGCTTGTCACCACACACTCTGAACGTTTAACGATCGCCCTTCATTTCTTGTGAAACTTGATTTAAAAAAAAGACGAATATGTCCTTACTTGTGGGCCCCTTTGTCCGCTGTGGACTCTGCGCGAAGCTTCTTGTGCTTTGGCTCAGCTTCACCGACGTCACCTGCACCGGTAAGTTCCTCTCTGCATTTATTTTTGTTGAGGGGGATGCTAAGTGCAAGCAAGTGTCAACTTCATCACGTCTTTGCATGTGGGAGCGGCGCCGTGTGCCGGTACACGAGGGTCGTCGTTATATTGTTCCGCCGTCACCCTCAAGGTTACGAGGAGAGGCGTTCACGTGCTGACACGCTTCAAACTTGATGCACGTCCCCCCGCACGCAACGTTGCCGTTTTAACGCGGTGATGAATTGCAATCGCGTTGCACGCTTCATTTCCTTCCACGAGTTGTAGCTCAAAATGTGACAAAACTGTCCAATGACGCTTGAACCAGATGGCTCGATCTTGTATAATGGATGGCAATGCACAGTGACACGATGCTCCTTTCATACTGTCACATAAACAACCTTTCCTCCAGTAAATGTGCAATAGCCAGCTGGCTTATATGGGGAGACATGCCGAGCCTGTTTCACTCCACGCACCGGCTGCAACACGGATGTCCCACAAAGCATTCACGACTCCATCCTGCTGCATTTGCAGCACGTTGACAGCTTTACGGAGTTGGGAGAGCCTCGACTCGTCCAGATGAATTGCGTTTTATCGGGCTTGCGTCTTGGCCACGCGCTGCCGCGCGCATGCAAATGTGCTTTCATGGACAAAACTGATCGGTTGGTGTAGCTCGACTGGGGGTCTTTCATCTGAAAAATAACTTACATTTGACCGTTATATAGTTTTTATTGGTGCCCTTTGAAAACGGAGGTCACAAACATTTTCTTCAAAGTGAGGTGGAATTCTGTATCAAAATAAACAATGACAAAAGAATGAAGGAGTTGGAGACACATGAACGACATTTTTTGACCTGCTCAATAGCACCTACAATGTGTCTCGGATCGACTTGAGATCTACTTTGCCAGCCATTCATTTGATCCTCTTTTTAATCAAAATTGACAAAGAATATGCATTATTATTATGACTGTTTACTGTGTTATATACAGTCAAACCTCGGTTTTCGTACTTAATCCGTTCCAGAAGACTGTTCGGAAACCGAATTGTTCGGAAACCGAAACCATGTTTCCCATTGAAATCAATGTAAAATGTTTTAATCCGTTCCAAGTCAAGAAAACAACTTTTTTAAACCACTTTTTTTTTTTAACAATTTCACACCATAAACTGTACAAATGTAATGGGAGATTACCAATTTTAACATTAACATAGTAACATTAAAATTGAAGGAACATCTCTCTCTCTATCTGTCGTGGGGCATGCGCCTCTCCCAGCTGTCAGCGGGGAGTAGGCAGGGCATTTCGCCAACACAGACACGCGCACACCTGACTCATATTTTGCAATTAAATCTTTCTTAAATTCTATAGTTTTGCGCCCTATTTTCCTCTTATCTTCACCAGGTTCACCACTTCCACTTGCTTTCTTTGGTGCCATGATTAGGGGCTGATTCACGATGCAAAAATAACAGTCAAATATTACGTAGTTCTCACCAAACACGTCTGCTTTTTTGAAAAAAAAATTCTTAAACGAACAATACAAACTCGTCTGCTCACAAGCTGTTTCTGTACGATTATTGCATAATAATGAGACACCGGACACCAGAGTGTTCATTATGTGCCGCTGCATTGAAAAATGCCGGCCGTAAACAAACGCACGCCCCCCCCGCCCCCCTCCCCCGTCCTGCCAGGGCAAACCATTATGAAAAGAGGGGGATTTCACTCGCGCTAACAGAAGCGTCTCACCAAACACGTCTGCTTTTTTTATTGAACAATACAAAAACGTCTGCTCACAATGGTCGCTTCCTGTGTAGCGACGCGACACGAGGGAGCGCGGCGACAGGAGGGAGCGTCACTTCACTCCTCTCGGCTTCGCGACCTCGCGAAGCTACACGAGGTAGCGTTGCTACACGAGGTAGCGAAGCCGAGAGGAGTGAAGTGACGCATTCAAGTGCGCTCAGTTAGTTCGAGAACCGAAATTTGTTCGTCATCCGAGGCATAAAAAAAATCGAAATTTTAGTTCGAAAACCGAATTGTACGAGAACCGAGACGTCCGAAAACCGAGGTTTGACTGTATTACAATCAGGTCTGGGTCTAGACAGGCATGTGTGAGGGAGCAGCCACAAATCGTGAGGCAGGGTTATGTTCTGGCACCTTTCACTATGTCTAACTGACAAATTCACTCACCAAGTTCACTCACTTGGATGCCGGTATACGAAACAAGTGCCTTATAAACCACTGTGGTCTTAAAGGCTTGGCACACTTATTTTATCGTCTTTATTCTTGTTAGATTCATCATAGATGAACAGTGCTCTCTCCCAATGCTGTGACACGTGACGGGCCAGTGGGCGCACACACCCAGGCTACTGTACAGCTTCGCCACGAGAAGAATTTGGTTAAATGGTTTTGGTTGTTCTTGTTGTTTACTGAACAAATAAAAATGTTCAAGAACATTTACAACTCTTGTTCTTATTATGTTTGTAGCAATTAACTACGTCGCGACGCAAAACATTATGAAGAAGTTTAACAAAGCTCATTTGCTTCACTTGGAAGTGGAGTGGAGGAGACAGGAATGAGATAAGATAAAAATATGTGAAATATATATTTGGTGGGAGATTTAGTTTGTGGGGTCACAGTATTTACTTGAGCGGGCCAGGCCCCCTCTAGCCCCTGCCTAGACCCAGCCCTGATTACAATAAGTCCCATTCAGTTTGTCTGAGGCCTGTGACGAGAAAATCCTTTCAAATCCAGCTACTCACAAATGTTTTTACAATGCACAGTCTGAAAGCCGATGGTGTGTGTCCAAGGACAAGATTTCACTTGTTCCCAACTGCGAACCTTGGTTTGGGCTGAAGACAAAGATGTGAAAGTGGTGTAATTGTCTTGCTTCGGGGCACAGAGATGATGAATTAGGCGGCTTTTCCTCTTGCATCAATTGGTGTTTAATTATGAATATATTCGGGCTAAATCAACACGCATACCTCAGGGACTAAATCTACCAATCTAAGGGGCAGCACGAGTGCAGTTGTACGTTCTTTGGATGCTTTTCATTTGAGTTGTTTAGTATATGGGTGGCACGATCCTGCTTGCTCAGCATAATTCTTCTTTGGCTCATTTTCATGTGATTCTTTTTTTTTTCTTCTTCTTTTTTTTACTCCCATTCTGAGCTTTTGCCACTCTCCAAAGACATGAAGCTTAAGGTCAGGTACAGTCTCTAAAATCCCGCAGGAGTGACAAGATTTGACTTTGATACTCTTTCTTTGCACTTTGATCGGCGAGTAAGCCATTCAAGGGTGTTTCTTGTTCCTTCCACTCGATGCTTGCAGGGATGTGCTCCCTTGTGTTTCCTGTGGATGGAAACGGAATTTAACGTCAGTCAGATCCTCTCCCTCACCTGGATCAGATTTCTAGGCACACTGTCCCGAGTGTCTGTCAATCTCTGTCACATATTAGGTCAACGCGAGCATGTGTTCTCCCAACCGACTTCTTTTATAGGACAGGACGAGAGCCAGAAATGGATCGCAGGTAATATAGTAGCCAATTCTTCCTACATCAGGACGGGGACAGTCTCCACTAAGATCAGTCAAACCGATCCTGTGAGAGACAAGGTTGCTGAGTCGGCGCTCGGCCGTATCAAAAGCCGGCTAGTCTTTTTTCTTTTGCCGAGAAAAATAAGTCAGTCACTAATAAAGGTAGGCCTGTCAGTCTGGATTTTAGCTAGCCCAGCACTTTTTCTTTGGCGCTGTTGTCAAAGGGTATACACTTTGAGCTTCAGGAACAAAGTGCTGCACTGCTTTACGAGGCCGTGCACAACATTTGATGCCTTCAGTATGCAAAGTCTGCATGTGAGTTTTTAAAGTTTACACATGGATTTGCTTGCATGCATGTGTGGTCATGTTCTTTTTACATACTGTGGTAGCGCAAAGGCCAGCCGCAATCTGTGACTCTCTTGGACCTCTGATTTGGCTCGATAGCCTTTGTAATTCGTCAGGGAAGTTCCAGGCTGACTTTGAAAATAAAACTTCAATTTAATTGATTACAAAGTGCAACCTCAGTTCACCAACGACCCTCTTCATGAATCGATTCACGCCCCTTTTTTAATTTTTTTTGGTTCACGAATAAAGATTCAATGCCTACAGTCAAAGCATGTCACGTCAAATTCTCATTTCTGCTTTCTCTTTCACAGCATCATGATTCATACCAGGCGTCATGTACTTCACATACAGATGTCTATCTATTAAAGCTGCTACTAATGAGTGGTTTAATAATCGATTGTTTTGCTTACTTTGTCGATTAATCGATGCATTTTTTTCACAAAAATTGCATCATTTCAAAATTACACTGATTTACACTGCACAAAAATGCACAAACATTAATTAAGATTAAGCCACTGGTCAGAACCATGTCAGAAAATTGTCAAAAAAGTTGGTTATTGTTTTCTAAAGGACAAGCCAAAGTTTGAGTTTGATTTAACACAAGGATAATCAGTCTTATATCTGGTAGGACAACGAAAATAAGAGCATAGTTACTGTTGAGAGGCCGCCATTGTGAGTGTTCGTATAATTTTAAATGAACTGCTGTCTTATCAATTAGCAAAAATAGTTATTTATTTGAAAATCGATTAGTTGTCGCTCAATCAATCATGCACCTTTTTTCCCTTCTAAGTTAGCCCTCATTATGGCGACCAAAAAAGTGAAAATGCAAGTGACCGAGCTATTAGAAAGCCCTGGAAAGTAGACCTGAACAATTAATCAAATTCAAATTGAAACTAGTGAAATGCAAATTTTCAAATCACAAAGGCTGCAATTTGGACAAAAAAACAGAGAGCGCGAAACTCTGCTTCATTTGGGTCTCACTTCAAAGTTCAATACTTAAAATGGAAGAACAGTCCACATGCTTACTGTACATCTCATTGTTTCATGAAAGAGAAAACAAAGTGTGAAGTGATAAAGCCACAGATTTGTTTGCATTATTGCTGTAAATGACATAGTGATGTGTAGGCCACGCTTGTTTAGTAGAATCGGTGACGTTGTCGTAGTGAACACTGAAAAGACTGCAAGTCAAAGTGTTTGATCAGCTGTGATTGAAATAGGTAAAAAAAAAAGCTTTGCGTTTTAATGGGTAACTTAATGGGTAATTCAATCTACACGAGCACAACATAATGTTTATTGTAATACAGATTCAATCTATCGCTTGTGTTTGTGAAAAAAAAATACATGTCAAGACGACCTTGAGCAAATTGATGTGTATTAAATCGCAGTCGCAACATCAAGGAAAGAGACTCACAACTGGAATATTTTTCAAAGTCCTTGGCCCTTCTAGGAAGTGCAGCTTCCGCGGCTTGGCGAGCGGCCACAGCGTCGCCTGAGCTGTGGGGCAGCGGCGTTGCTCGGTGGGATTCTTCCGACCCGTCGCCGGCTGTGTTTGCAGGTGGTTTGGTCCGCTGCGGGAACAGATGATTTATCTTCCAGTCAATTTAATTGGAAAATTGCCTCGGTTTGTTGTGTTTGGTTTCTGCGTACAAACTGCCACCTCCGTTCAACGGCCATTAACAATCATACAAGTAGAAGCACAAGTTAAGATAGATGCACTCTTGCGTTGTCTCGTTTTAAAACCATCACTACTGTCGAGCATGTAATCAGAGTTTTACAGCAATGTGCCGTTAAGATTTTCTTGATCCTGTTGCTTTTCGCACTGTCACTCATCTGAACTTGCAACTTGCCTCTTGACTTTGAGTTCACATAAAAATGGCAGCAAGTCATCCAAGGTAAAAGATGGCGTTTACTTTGTACCCCCCACACACACATACACACACACACACCATGAGAAAGAAGAATGTTGCCAAGTAATTATTGTCTGGAAGGGGCATGGGAATTGGAGTCCATTTCCACAGGGTGTACGTTTTGTGATGATGCAAGCACGTGGCGATGCAGTGACACCAGGCAGAAATGCATTGCATAATCCTGTCACTTGCTTGTGGCCATTCCCTTCTGATGCAAAGATTTCTTTTGCCAGACGTTTTTCTTTGGATTTACGTGATTCATCCCAGTGTTGTCTTTCTTGCTGCCAGTTTGGATCTCCTCGTCGTAACATTATTTATTTCGAGGTGGGGGCCAGGGAGGGGGGGTTGTCTCTGGTAGATATACAGTCAAACCTTGGTATTCGAACGTCTCGGTTCTCGACAAATTCGGTTTTCGACCAAAAATTTCGATTTTTTTTATGCCTCGGATGACGAACAAATTTTGGTTCTCGAACAAACTGAGCACACTTGAATGCACCATTTGACTCCTATCACCTTCCTTACACGAGGAAGTGACGCTTCCTCGGGTAGATGAGGAAGTGACGCTTCCTTGTGTTGCCTTCCATTGTGAGCAGACGTGTGCAGTAAACATGTTTATTTTAAAAAGAGCGTGGTTTCGGTTTTCAAACAATTTCGGTTTTCAAACAACCTTCTGGAACGGCTTATGGACGAAAACCCAGGTTTGACTCTAATTTTAAAATTTGTGTTGCTGGCTCATGGCTAATGCATGGCATCCCACAAACATCAAGAACAATAGCACTGTCTAGAGTATTGTATTGGTAAACACATACCTTATTAAAAGAATCAAATAGAATTGGAAGAAATTTGTGTGTCATGATTTCATGCTTTCTTGTCAATGGACATTGTGCTAATAACTCCTGAAACATCAATGCTTGTTTCATGACCCCAGTCGCTAAAGTTAGCATTAGCTAGCGGGCGTTTGTGCAGCAGTTACTAAATATCTTCTGCTTTTCCTTACGGCTTGTGTTGGTTAGGGGTTGCCACAGCATGTCATCTTTTTAAATTTAAGATTACAGTAACTTGATGTCTTCGCTCACGAGATCTGGCAACCTTGCCTTAGGCCTTTCTCTCGCTCTCTTGCCTGGCGGCACCATCCTCATCATCCTTCTACCAACATACTCACTCTCTCTCTCGTCTGAATGTGTCCAAACCATCCGATAGTCTGAGAAGGCAAATTTAAAATAATTTACTGACAACTGTACTGCACGTTAAATAAGAGTGATGCACTGAGGCAGGGATTTGTTCTCTTTAACAGACGGATTTGACAGAATAATTTGGGATGTACCTGAGCCGAATATTTTAGAGGTCGAAAATAATACTTTCAGAGTGTTGTGTAAAATTAAAACGATCGCCTTCATCGGGAGCACAAGTTTTTTTAAATTCTATCCTTGTTCTGTTTATAGGATCAGATATGAGAGAGCAATATTCTAATGAAAGGAGGAAGAGGTTTGTTTCTGTACAGGTCAAAGATGATCAAACTGGTTGCGTTTATTGATTCGACTCTTCATATTAATTTAGTTTGTTGACAGCCCCGATATAAATGTTCCTGCTTCTTGCCGCACGCAAAAATGGAAGTTAACGCGTGTATGTGGATTTGCTGTGATTAATGGGTGCAGAGATGATAGTCCCCCACAAATGAATAAGCAGTAAACAGTGCGTGTCATCGCAGGTCAGCTTGAAACAAAAGAGGAACACGCTCCAGTTGGTGACAACTACTCAGGTACTTTATATCTTTAACCGAGCGATGTCCCTGTGCTTATCATTGCCAAATGTCAGTCTTGAGGAGTTAAGAAAGGACATTACCGAGGTTGCATGGAGGATGAAGCCTTCAGAGGCGTGGCGTTATTTTCTGCCGTATGTGCAGAGGCCTTGCAAAAGCGCTGCATCTGTCAAATGCTGCCCTTTGTGTTTCAGTTACTCCATTCCTATTATTCAAGTCCATGTGCGAAGGTTGAGATCCTGACTTGATCCCTTTCCCCCCTGAAATGCACGGCATCATTATAAGTTTGTGTGTGTGTGTGTGTGTGTGTGTGTGTTTCTTTACTTGCCTGGTGTAGCATTGACTTCTGAGCTCTGACCTCTGATGCGGAATGAGATGGCCCTGCGCCTCAATCGCAAGCAAGTGATAAAATAGAGCCACGGTCACAATTTAGGAAGTCACATTATTGTCTGCCCTTGTTAAAGTGTTTGTACTTGCTCCCATCATGCAGGAAGGGTGGCAAACTAAAGTAGCCTCTCCTTGGCGAAATTGACCCTCGGCGGACCACGCTGTAAATTAGGGCTGAACAATTTATCACATTCAGTTCATCATTGCAATATAGCAGAATTCAATCATCAAATTGCATTTGGTTTGTCGGTCGGCTTTATTGTGTATTCCTTCATATAAGGTCAAGATCAGTAGATCCAACTGTTGTCATATTTTCCATTTTACAAGATGAAATATAATCACTCCATTCAATTGTGTCTCAGAAATGTTCTCACTGTCACACAAATGCAGGGTTTGTACGGGTCCTTAAAGTTAATAAAAATCAATTAAAAAAGGAGTTGTAAACTTATGTACTTAATTGTCCATAATTTTCAGGGAAATCTTCTAAAATCCATAAAAGTTCATTTCATTTGTGTATGTAATTTTACCCACCCTTCTAATTCGTAGTTTTGTCGGAAAATGCAGGACCTGGTACCCGCTCTGCTTTTCCCGCCGTCTCCGATTAGTTCCGACGATGATCACGAGATCACTTCGGGTCATTCCGGGAAACAACAATGGATTGACGCCATCCTGGGGCAGTGAATGGATGGTTTGATTGTCGGCTCGGCAAACAATTACTGTATTTTCTGGAAAAATCTATTCATCGAATTTATCGATCTCAACAAGTGACAGACAAATATGTAGCGACGCCACTCGAGCGAAGCACGCCTCAGCAGTCGATAGTCCGCTGCTCTCTGCTGTGTGTGCGTCAGCTAAGCTTAGCTGTTGTCTCGGCTAGGCTAGCTTTTTGTTGTCGTAGATCAAAGCGTATTTGATTTGTGAAGTCGGTTGCTTGGGTGAAACCAAAAGATGTGCGCATGCGTACATGTTCGCGCGGACGCACACAGCAGAGAGCAGCGGACTTTCGACTGCTGAGGCGCGCTTCGCTCGAGGGGCGTCGCTACAAATATTCCGGGACAATGCTATTTTCAAGTGGGGTGGCTGGAGAAGCCAGCAATTTTTCCGACCCAAACATCCGTGTTTATACGTCGGCCTACTGCCGAGTGTGCAAGAAGGGCATCTCCGTGAGAGGTAAAACTTGTCATAGCCTCCTGGTCAAGTCAAATTCATTGAGGCACACAGCAAAACAGAAGAAAATTAATCGCCAAGAACTTGCAAAAGAGATTGAGGAGAAAACTAAGTCACTGTCTGCTATTCCCTAATTGTCATATCAGTTTCATATTTGTCATTCTAAAACATGTCTGATCATTGAAGGTGATATGAGGGAAAATAATAGGGTTGGACCATTTGGGATTTAGACTTCTGACATGCATTTCAGCTGTTCAGGTATACTGGATATTGCTAAAATGGGCAATCAGTACTACTGTTAGTGAAACCAGATTTTTCTAAACCCTGTCCAGGTGACCCATATGACAATTAGCTCTGTTCTTAGTGTGTTTATTCGAGAATAAATTGAAGTTTTATATTTTCTCAATTTAATTTTTTCTTTGTGTGTTTTATTTGAGAATTAATAATTAGGTTTTTTTTCATTTTCCGACCTGTGATACAGGTAGCAAAGTGAAAATTTGACATACAGTATGTCAAATAAAGGGTTAAGTGATTGCCCCTAAAAATATAGATGTGCCCTTCCTTTGGCAGCAAAGATTTGAACACCAGCTCAGTGATATGTGGCTTTCTGTTCAGCCTGTGTATCGCTGAGCGGGCATTAAATCCACCGTGAATCCCCCGCTGAATGGAGAAAAAGTCCTTAAAAAATGGCTAAATTGGTCCAAAAAAGTCATTAAAAGGTCTATGAAATAAAAAGCAAGTGGAAGAGTGGGAACCCTGAAATGTTCCTCAGTTGTTTTGGTTGGGCTTTCGTTTTATATTTGCCGCCATAAACACTTCACATTGCACACGGTATTCAGTTTGTGTTGGTTAGGTTTTGTTCGATTCTTGAAAAAAAGCCTTTCTACCTAAGTGTGTTACACAGAACAGAATGGTGCGTTTGGAGTTGCTCATCTTACAGTGCCTGTAGTGCTGGGTTAGATGTTACTGATGTTCCGACTCTCCCAGTGATCAATAGTCTTGTACAAATGGTTAATTGGCCATCAGTCACTGTCTGCAGAAGTGCTTAGAAACCCGAAGGTGTCTCGGTGCAGCTCATCATAACAACGTGTACGCTCCTCTGGGTGCGCTTCTGGCCTTTCCTTCAGGCCACGAGGCAGCACGGGGAAAGCGGATCTGAATGCAATATGGAGAGCTATAGATTAATAGTTCCTTAGTGAGGCCACCAGGGAGCGATGTGAAAGCCTCCTCCACTTCATCATGCAGTGCAGGCAATGTCTGCACTAGGTAGAGAGGAAAAAAAAAAAGGCCGAAATGTCCTGAAGGTCAATTGATTCCAACTGGCAGTTATCAGTGTTGTCGTTATTTTTATTTTCCTGCAGCCAAGATGTTTTTGTGGAACTGATGACTCCCTGACTCTATACCATACCCATAAGATAAGTCTCAAAGGAAGATATTCGACATATTGGTAACAAGGCAAATTAATGCATCAAGAACATGACAGAAACACTGCAATTATGCTGCTACCTCAACCTTGACGAAAAATATTGTACACCTTCTTCCTATTGTGTAGCTCATCGGTATGCTTCCCCTTATGAAGCAGGTCAAAATGTACGAAACATCATTAGAAAACTCATCTTAGAGCTTCATTGAGCTGGGTCTTGATTGGCAAGGGTATCTTAAGGGAGATCTGTCGCCGCCTGACCCCGAATTTGTCATATTGAAGGGATTTTGGTGACGAGACAGGAGGCACAATGACCTTTTTCTAATTATGTCTATGTGTGCAGGCACTGATGCCTGAGGGAAACCAATTCAACTGAGTCAACAGAGCACTGACCCCAAGAGCACATTAAAGCCTATACAGCATGTTTTGCTCTGTGAGGTTCGAGGGGGTTGGTTTAAGAGCCTGTAAAGTGACAAAAAAAAAAAGAAAATGCCAATTTGACACGCCACCACGCAGAGTATTAAGATAAAAGATAAGATCAGAAACCTTTATTTGTCTCACAATGGAGACATTTGCAATTTATGAACAAGCTTGCTAAATTCAAATGAAGAAAAACAATAGGCAAGTGTATAACATAAAGCTCCAAAATTATTTTTTTTTTAAAAAAATGGAAACTGCCATTCACCTGCAGGACTGTGTGGGCATGTCAACTGAAGCCGACCTTCACCGGTCAGTCAAGTCCATGCCTGCTCCTCCCGGCTCATTCACGGGCCACAGAGACAACGGAGACAATTTTCCCCTCCTTTGACTCTGTTGCAATTCAGCCGGCCGATGGCAGAGTTGTGGCTGTCCGTTGTGCACTGTCAGGCTTCCACAGCAACGCGAAGAGCAGATTCCCCTTGGTGATTTAAAAAATTTACAAATAAAATGATTCACCTTCCCGTGCCTCGTGACGGTGCTTAGCCAGCGATGTGCCAGGGACTTCCACTGCTTGGCATCGATGCGGCAACACCCAAAAACTCTGAAATGGGGATTTTTGTTGGCAAAGCTTGATGGGTAACTGCATGCCGTAGTGGTAGAAATGGGCTAAGCAAGCGCCACTTGTGCCGAATAGCCCCTGACGGAGTGAAGGCGCATAGTACTTGAGTTGTCGTGCAGGGTACACTCATGCCAATTGCCCAAATGCGTGACCGCTCCCTATTTTAGACTCGTCCAAAGATTCCACACAACAGAGATGGCGAAAAAGTGTTTAATGCTCCTTTGTACATCTTGACAAGATGATAATACAGTCCGAAATTGTTGTCACATTCTTCAACACTCATCTTTAAACATGTTTAATGTAAAATGTTGAATTAGTAACACATATGTAAATGGCTCTTGTCTACTTGTTCCCAATGTTTCCTTCCAAAATAATATGCTGTTCAGATCTGTCTTCCGCAAAACATGAACACATTTATCATTTATCCTTGATGTGGAACGGTGAGGGAGCAGCCTCTTTGATCTATGGCGGTCCTTTAGATATTGTTTCCTTTTTCAGTTTAGTGAAACTAGGTTTTGACATTACAGATGAAAAATTAGGCAGCAGATTTGTTGATTTTGTTGGTCAATGCCCTTCGCGGAAAAAACATGTTAGAATGCAGCACAATGAATGAAGGTAACATACTAGGAGATGCTATCGGCATCGAGCCGTCTGCAAAATATCTTGCACTTGATTGAGGCCCCCTCATTTTAAGTCCGCACTGGCAGTGCATTTATGTTGAATCAAAGTGTACAATTTCCTTCCATGCTTAAAATTCAAGATATCTATCAATTCGCCTTGCTTTGGATACATTACCTGCTGATGTTTGAGCATTCATTTGAGGAAGAATGAAGAATTGGGAAATTGACTTCATTTACCAATGCCAATCATTTACAGGGGATAATTACATCCATGGCGGAGATAAAAGTGGTATGCCTCTATCTAGCTGTTTGGTATATAAATGCCCGTGTGTATTTACGCACATATTTACTTGATTATAGAGTTCAGACAGTCGTAAATATTTTTATAGCAATCACAAACCTCAATTAATGTTTGCCGTGAAACAACAGCAGAGGCACCCGATGCCAAATACGTGGGAGGGAGCAAGGCAGCAGTGAGGGAGACACACGTCATACACAGCGGGGAAATGATTTTCAATGCGGTAGCAAAAGTATCTGAACATTTGACAGATTACGTGACAAACACGGAGTCATCCTCCATTTATTTTGCATAAAAAAAAAAAAGAACTAAACCGCAGCTAGTTATGCAAAAATTGTAACAAAGCAAGGTAGCGCCACCATGTTCCACCTCGTGAAACAACGCCTTTTTCATACGCCGAGCAACATTGTAAATGGGGAAAGGTGTCCCTCTCTCTACTTGCTAGGGCCTTTTCTTATGACAACTCTCTTGAAGGGCGGCCCGGTAGTCCAGTGGTTAGCACGTCGGCTTCACAGTGCTGAGGTACCGGGTTCAAATCCAGCTCCGGCCTCCCTGTGTGGAGTTTGCATGTTCTCCCCGGGCCTGCGTGGGTTTTCTCCGGGTGCTCCGGTTTCCTCCCACGTTCCAAAAACATGCATGGCAGGCTGATTGTGCACTCTAAATTGTCCCTAGGAGTGTGAGTGTGGATGGTTGTTCGTCTCTGTGTGCCCTGCGATAGGCTGGCGACCAATTCAGGGTGTCCCCCCCCCTACTGCCCGAAGACAGCTGGGATAGGCTCCGGCACCCCCCGCGACCCTAATGAGGATAAAGCGGTTCGGAAAATGGATGGATGGATGGAACTCTCTTGAAGTTCATTCCTTTCTTTCGTGATTGGATTTCTTGGTTTGAGTCTGCTGGGGACGGAGTGAGATCAGCATGACATGTAATGCTAATGAGGCAAAAAAGACACACTGGTGCTAATATCAAAAAGGACAGCATGATGTCACCAGCAACCCTGTAGAAGTTATTGATATTTTACCCTAATTGGGCACCTGTTACTGCCTTGAGAGAGCTTTTCCAGACACATTGCGAATTTGTCATTCTTTGGTGAGACTCTGTTCTGCTCACATTATTTAGAAGTCTGATTTTGTTGGGTTAGTTTTTGCAACACACCAAAGACAGCCAACGTCTAGTCAACAATATACCCGAAAAGAATGCTTTGGTTCACTGTGGGAGTCATTGGATAAATGCACGTCGGCGTCCAATTTCAAGCAGCGATTTAATGTACATGGGCCTCTGAATGAGCTCTGGTCATACGATATTGTTATCAGCTCCTCTAATGACTCCATTCATCCTTTTATACTGTACGGGTCCGGCACATTTAAACTCACTTGTGAGCATCCCATCAGGCATAGGAGGAAGATACAATTGAGGGTGTTTCACTTCCATTTTTTTCCACAGGAATGTTAAATGTTTTTTTTTTACATCGAGCTTTTCTAGTTTCATGGTGCTCAGGACTTCTTACACCGTTGCCTATCACTAAAATTCACAAAAATGAGGGAAGTTAACTAGATGATGCCATCGGAAGCAATTGTGGGTTTCATACCAAAGAGATTGAAGCTACAACACGTCATTGAAGTCCGTGTAAGTATTTCATCGAAAAAGGACTAAATGGAACCATGCTCAAGTCTTTTAAAGCAAAGTCACGATGTTTCCAAGGCAAGTGAAGTTAGCATGTCAATGGTTGACTCACAGAAACAGCAGCTCACAAAGGATTTACTTGTGTATTTGCACATTTGATGAATGAGGAGCAACTATTTGTTTCCATTAAAAGTCCACTTTAGGTAGTGTTTTTATTTTGATTTGATTCTATTTCTTCATCTATTCCAGCGACTGGCCTCGATTCATTTATGTAACCTGCCCTTGTAGATTGCTCCTGGCTACTCTATCAGACAATTCATGGTTGTCGTTTTTTTTTTATGGCATCTGCCCTTTTCCTGAACAAGTCCACTGGGCTGTAGGGATCTCAAATGAATCCCACAACCATGGTTGTAAATGTCGCCAAAGTTGATTTTTATGACTACAGAGCAGCATATTGAACTGTGTTTAGCCTAAGGAGTTAACAGTGAAGTGCGGAATCAACAGTTTGTAGTCGAATAATCCTAACCGTATGATCAAAAAAGGGCCCACCGTGTGTGGCCAATGTGAGTGCAAGAGACAGTAGTTCTCCATTCGAGCATTTTAGATTTGTGAAATTTTCCTCTGCTTGTGAAAATGGTGATGGTGACCCAATCTTATTTCTGCCCTCAAAAACATTGTCATGTTGTGTTGGGCCCGACCAATGCCAATTCTCATACTTGGCCGAATGAAATTCAGGTAACTGATTAGAAAAGATTCTCCGGTTGCTCGGTTGCCTCGCTCATTTCAAAAACATGCATGGTAGGGTGATTGAACGCTCTAAAATTGTTATTAGGTGTGATTGTGAGTGTGAGTGGTTGTTTGTCTATGCGTGCCCTTTGATTGGCTCCCAACCAGTTGACGGTGGACCCCACCTGCTGCCTGAAGTTAGCCGGGAGAGGCTCTCGCATGCCCGTGATCCTCATGAGGATAGAGCGGATCAAATAATGGCTCGAAATAATAAAATATCTTAACACTTACAACAACAAAGATACACCGTTTTAACATATATCAGCACCCTTTATTTGAGGGGAGTCAATGTCATTTGTCTTGTGTTGAAATGTGTTTTTGTGTTTAAAAAAAATAAAATAAAAATAAGTTGATCCAAACAGCTAAAATCGGTGAAATCGTTCAGAAGATTAATCACATTTTTATGAATTGTGAACCTATTTTGAATTCCTAGAATCAAACCCAAATCCTAGTTTTAAAGCCTAATTTGAAACATAACCTGAACGTCATGACTACCTCTTTCAGGCCATTTACTCTTGTTGGCTAAAAACAGTGAAGTTGTCTGCTCATTTTAAATCCTGCACAGGATTATCTGTTTAGAACACTCAGGAATTAATCCACACCGAAATAGTTCTCTTGTAAGAAAAAAATATAGATAATAACATGTCTCTGCAAACATTTTCCTGAGAGACGAAGGAAAACGGTGTACTTTAACATTCTTCATTACACTCTTTCCATTTTGCCTTTCGAATGAGGAATGGCAGTAAATAAATCTTAAAAGAGCAAACACTAGGGGACTGAACACATTTGTAACTGATATTATCCGTAATTTACCTCCACGGTCTGACCCCTCTTTCACTTTTTATTGTTTTGACTAACAGCACATCCCCACAAGAGTACGCATCAACTCCCACATAACTAGTAATTCGATATGTCTCATAAACTAAACCTCGTGCCTCAAACAAACAACACTGATCTGCTAATATATGGACTGTTTCTTTTCTCGTTATTTTTGTGTCTTTAACCGATGGCCTGTAGGTCTCGGGGGAAAAAAATGATATTCAAGGTTGTTCTGTAAAAACATTTATGGATTCGTCGCCCAAGTTCTTGGGTGAAAAATTGGGTAGATTTGTTTCAGGAGGAGTCATCACCAAGCTCATTTCTTGGCCTGCCACATGTGCTGCTTACGGCTTTGCTTTGACATTTCCACCAAAGTGACGATTACGTAACTCATCCGGCTAAGGCTGATTGTTGTTGTAAATGTCATTGTTCAAAGTGCCTCTTTATTAAAAAATTCCATTACATTTCTGCCGTTTCCTGCACTGGGAAAATCCATGGCTTTCTCAACAGAAGTAAGAGAAGTAATCATTTCCAGATCATTGGCATCTTTTATCTCTGTACACTTAGCTGTGGAAGTCTCCCAGTCCCTGTCCAGATTTATAAGAAAGGATTTGTCCCACTCGTGTTCACAGGCTGAAGATTAAATTCAGTCCCATGTAGATATAAAAGACTCTCTAACTTGGATAACGATTCTAATATCTACAAAAGGCGCTTTTAGCTCAGCAGCCTTCAGCTCTTTTATCAGGCTTGTCTTACCTTTCACATTCCATTTATATTAATCAGTCGATTCCCTCAGCCCTCCACACTCATTAAAGGCGAACGGGATGCTGAAATGTGTGGACTTTTTTTTTTTTTAGTGTGGTCTTCTCCCTTACGGCCTCCTTGTTCATGGAAAACCTTGACTTCCAAAAGTCTGTTATTAAAAGCAATTCTAGCACTGTGCTCAATGCTGTCTACAGAGGAATAGCGAGGGGTCGCCTGTTAGGGCTGATTCTCTGTTACATCAAAGTACTACATTATTTTCATGGCTTAAAAGTGCCCCATGTACTAAAAAAAGTATTACAAATAAATGTTTTTTAAAAAACTTAAAAAAAAAAAAAACGTAACCTTGTTGGTGCATGGGTGTGAGTGCTTCCTTTTTTTATAAACCTCTGTTATGATTAGAAACCATCAATACGAGCTTTACAAAAAAAAAAAAAGTAAGGCACTAAAAATTGTTGGAGAGATGTGTACATGAAAAGCCTCTGAGTAAAAAAAAAAACAGCCATAGACATGAATGCCTACATATGATCTGCTCCTTTTGAACTGTGGCTTATGGCGATGCTAAGCTCATGTCCAGCCTTTCATTTACCTTTGAGGTAAAAGTCTGTTCATGCGAGGGAGCGACATTTGCTGGCGTTTTGGCGAGTGCGCCCGACTTTGAAAGGTATTGCACAGGTACAAAGGGGCTTTTGGAGTCAACCGGACACAATTTTTCTGAAGCGGGGTCTGTTAAATTGACATTTCTCTGTACATCTCTGTAACTGGGTGCCATTTTGTGTTCAGCCATTGTTAATGCATGGAGCCTCCAACAGCCTGATGGTCCTAAAGCAAACAGCTGCCTCCCAAGTCCCATAAGCATGGGGGAGCCAAGCAAAGCTATTAAGTGCCTATAGAGTGGTCTGTGGTATTGTTTGCACACTGCGTTTTTCTCATTCCACAAATGAGCCACAAGTTGATTTTACTCTGTGTTGGCCGAAGTTAGATGGCCCCAAAGGAACAAAGACAAGTTGTCATTAAATGCCATTGGTTCATTTCGGTACCTAATGGGAGCAGAAATAAAAATGTGTTCTCACCATTTGGCATCTGAAAATGAGGTAGCTGCAAAAGTTACAGTTGTGGCCAATTTGCAGTGTTGAAACTAACTTCTTTGAATGATGTCTTAAAAAAAAAGTAATGCGACACAGCACAAGTCTTACATTTGGAAGATATAATTTGACATGTCTGCACATTTCATTTGGGATGGATGATACATTCTTGCTGTGATTTCTTGTACGCCCCTCTCAACAGATGATGCCCAACTACAAATTATTTGAATGGCCAGAAGGTGTTTGATTTATGCTGAGTCTGAGTTATCAGCCCCAAACAGGCCATGTAGCTCCTCTGTTATCATTCCTCCCAGCCGCCTACTGAATTTCTGCACGTTTTTGAGCTCAGGCCATAAATGTCAGGATGGCAGTCACAAACGTAATGCGAAGACAAAAAAAACTGCCTCTTGCTGAAAAATCACAGGCACGCTTCTCTGCTAATTTTCCCCTTTGTATTGCCGTGCAGCATGTTTGACAAGTAGGGCTGTCAGCTTTGTGCTGTGGCACAACTTGGCCCACGGCGGGTGATGCCCACCTGACGCCCCCCTCGCAGAGTTAGCCTCCTGTCCACAGATAGCAAGAACAAAGGTGGACTCACAGAATGGGCCATGTGTATTTTGGCTGTGTGTGTGACACTCTGATGACTTCGGGGCACTTTCTTTACCACAAGAGTCGTTGGCTGTCACTAAACATCACTGTCTCCCTCGCCACTAATGGCATCTGCAGATTGTGCTATGAGGAACAAAGGCTGGTTGTGTGAGCTACTGAAAAGAAAATGGTGACCCCACGAAGGCCGCAGGCTTTCATTTGTGACAGTGGCCGCAAACCTTTAGAGAAGTGTCATGACAGATATAAACCAAAGAACAATTATAGGGCCATATGCTTGAAGCTAAATTGCCCTTTCAATAATAAGGAGGAACTAAGGTGTTGAAATCCAATCATGATTTCGATTTGAGTTTTTCTTCTAGTCAAAGAAAAACGATTCATGTACAGAACGGTGCGATGCGTTCCCAACGATGTGAAAGGACCCTGAATACACCATGGTTCTCGCTTAGTAGCGTTATGTTGTTCAAGATTTTGTCCATAATCATCCAGCCCTACTGTATGCTGAAATACACACTTATGTATTCACATGCATGACCTGCAGTTGCATTTTGCATACCAAGTTACAAACACAAAGTAACAATTTGTATTATATGCTTTCCCTTCTTGAAATGTTGTTGTTCATTCACAAAATTAACTTTTAGCAACTAGCGTCACATTCTGGATAGTCAATGGCGGTGGTATTGTGTTGTGTGATTCTGTCTAGCACGTAATTAGTTCTGCCTTACTGCCATTTCCACATGGTGGCATTATGTTGAGCCGCTTGGATGCTCCGCCGCCATGCATTTATAGGTAGAGTGACCCTCGATCTGAATATGTCTTCAGCTGCACACAGACTCTTAACAATAAAATATTTGATACTTGAACTTGTAGCAAGCATTAATCAAGTTTATTCCTTTCGCAACTAGGCATGCAGTCAACATGGCTAACAAGTCATTGTTTATCGCAACGCCCAATGTTAAATGCACACACGTACCAATCAGGAAGAACTCGAGATAAAGAGCAGAATAGAATAGTGAAGAATTAGGAGATTGCCATTGTGCTTCTCGGCTTTGACTTCAATGGATGAGCGGTAAATCGCCGGTATGCAAAATGACGTTGGCTGTCAGTGACTCACCCCGACTAGCTGTTAGCTAGCAAATCAGTGTACTCAAAAAAACAAAAAACAAAACAAGAAATTATGATCAGCAAAGTGTTGCTTTTTCCTTAGATATGTTACTATATGCGTTATATGTGTCGGGAAATGTTCTGTCAATGGTTATGCTTTAGTTCATGGAACCCTGACCGCGGATGGTATGATAAACAATGACTTCTGAGCCATGTACACTGTGGTACATGTACACAAGACAGAACTCACAATCGCTGAGTTCTAAGATGACAGGCGTGTAAGTGCGTGTGCATCATCATCATCATCATATGACCATCCCTTTTTAGGTCATCCCCACTAAAAAAACTTCAGCCTCGTGGCCAAAGTTTGCATGCATCTTGAGCAAATTGACTGGAAGACTATGAACCATTTTATTACTGACAGAGACAGATCCCAGAACAGGAGTGGATCATGTGACGAGACTCTTGTTGCATAAGCTCTGGAAGCGTATTATTTGTGACATGAATTAATGAATTAATACAAAATGAAACTCCTTCATGGGCTAGTCATTGACTCCGTCCACAAGCTCATCAACAAAAGAACTGGGAAAACTACACTTTGAGAGTTGTTAAAACAAGTTCATGAGAGTAGATGTTTGAATGACCAATTTAGAAAATGTCTGTGGGTACAAAAAATTAATTGCATATTGGCTGTGATAAACGCTTTATTCTCGCTTCATTTTGATTAGATGCAAATTTACGAATACCGTAAACAATGGAAAATACCTTTTTTGTATGGCTGCCAGCAGTCAAATGTGAATCTATTCACGTATTTTAATGCTGTCCTAGCAACTGTCTCAATGTCGGTGATAAAAAAAGGATGCGGGCATGAAACCTTTTCTTCAACTTCAACTTTTGAACGGGTTGTTTTCAATATCGCGTTTTTGGAGATGTGGCCCTCTCACATGTTGAGTATCGTTAGAGAAAAAGAAAATGGTGTCAATTTGGGATCGTTGTTTGATTGTTATTCATAAGAGGAAATCTCAATAGAAGGTACAGCCCCAAGCTAACAGGGGCAAAATGATTGCGCACCATCCCAGATGTCACTCTGTGCTGAAACTAGTCCAAGTTGCGCTTCCTTTATAGGATCACGCGCTTCTCCCAAGGTTGAATCCTGAAACAAAATGTGTGCCTGGTTTGAGAAACTCACTGAACCTTTTATCCTAGTTTGTGTTGTAATTTTTTCTTCTGCATTGCCTCGGAATTCAGAGCCAGGCGCTTGAATGTGCCATGTTTTTGCAAAGCATCGCAGTGCAAAAGTTGGCATCAGCGATGTCGCACTAAATCTTTTGCTTTCATGACACTCGGGGTCAAAACATGAGCGGGAGAACACTAGCCCTCCCAGTGTCAATAAATGCTGCAATGCTCCGAGCCTGAGCATCTAGTGGTGGTGACAGCATTAAATATGTTTAATAAGGCTTTTCTCCCCCACAGACGGTATGTTGTGAACCCAAAAGACTTAACGAGATTTTTCTTCAAAGTCAGACTGGTCTTCTCTTATTCTCCCGATTTCGGAGGTCACACAGCATGTATCCAAGTCTCCCTATGGATGTTGCTGAGACACACAGGTTTAGTTCGCTGTAATACTCCTTAATTCTCTTGTATGTTGGGTTCTTGCCATTAAAGCTCCTCTGAAATTTTATCTTCGACTCTGCCGTATTTGTTCAGTTTTTACTGATGGTTTTATTTCACTGCAAGAATCCCCGAATGCATAGACACAAGTTGCGATAGAAACCGCCAGCGAGCACTTGGCATTGTAGCAGGTTTTACATTTTTTTTCAAGACTTTGGCGTTTAAAAGGATGCCAACCTCGTCAACATTATGTCCACACCGCGTCACTGCGGATGTCGTGCTCGTGATATTTCTCCAGGTAGATTTATTAATTCACCCTCAGCGTTTGGATGCTTAGCGGGAGAAATGTCACCTTGACGTGTAAATAACTTCCCCTTGGAATGGAATGGTCTTGAAATTAACACAGGTTGAAACGGAACGTGTTCCAGTTGCTTCTATTTTTTTTCTCTCCATTTTTCCACAGTGCAAATTGCACCTGGTCCAATGCACGCATTTGCCCTTGGAAAGCCTTTCAGATGGGCCTGTTTGTTTAGGTGATCTTGCAAAATTGCAAACGCCAAACCCTTTTTTCCCCCCTCATTAATTTCAAATTGCAAATGTTTGTTCTTCCTTAAACATCTACAGCTGTAATTCAATGCAGCTATTTTTTTTCCATTTCAAATTAAATGTGAATAACATACAGTGGGGAGAACTAGTATTTGATACACTGCTGATTTTTTCGGTTTTCCCACTTCCAACTCAAGTGGAGGCCTGTAATTTGTACCAAAGATACTCTTCAACTATGCGGGACAGAATCTAAAACAAAAATCCAGAAAATCACAGTCCAAGATTTTTAAATAATCAATTTGTATTGTACTGCAGGAAATGAGTATTTGATCCCCTATCGAGCATTAAGAATTTAGGCTCCCACAGACATGTGAGTTCTTTAAAAAGCCCTCCTGTTCTCCACTCATTATCTGTATTAACTTCATTTGTTTAAACTTTTTCACCGTGTAAAAGACACCGGTCCACACACTCAAACAAACTCCAACCTCTCGACAATGGCCAAGACCAGGGAGCTGTGCAAGGACATAAGGGATAAAATTGTAGAGCTGCAAAAGGCTGGGATGGGCTACAGGACAATGGGCAATCAGCTTGATGTGAAGGCAACAAGTGTTGGTGCAATTATCAGAAAATGGAAGGAATTCAAGATGACGGTCAATCTCCCTTGGTCTGGGGCACCATGCAAGTGTCACATTTTGTGAGTTGGTAGTTTGAGGACCCCAAAAAGCAGGAAGGCAGGGAGGAGCGACCAAGATGTATTTAACAAAATTGCTGGAATACACCGGAGAAAAATTCACTCTATTAAAGTTCAGAAAATCCACAAGAATTCAAAGACAGACAAGAACACATGACACGTGTACAGAGACACACAATGATCCGACACTGAGTGGTTGGGCATCAAGTTTTTTAAAGTGGCAACTAATGACAATGACCAGCAGGTGTGCAACTGTAGGCAGATCAACACAGTGCCACCTGTTGGTCACAAACAGATCCATGACAGTACCCCTCCTTCAAGGGAGGGATCCCAGACGTCCCAAAGTCACTCATGATCTTGCCTCGCCGGGGAACACGAACGAAAGCAACGGCAACCCTTGCCTCGCCAGGAACAGGAACGGAGGGCGACGGCAACCGTTGCCTTGCCGGGGAACAAGAACGGAAAAAACAGGCCTTTGGTCCGGTGGGGTCCAGTCTAGTCGGGTCATTCTGTCATGTTTTACGAGGTGCAAGTTGGAGGATCCCAAAAAGCAGTCAGGCAGGGAGGAGCAAGGTGGCTGACCAAAATGTATTTAATAGTGATGGGTCCAGCAACACCGATGCGTCGACGCATGCGTCGAGCTCACAGAGCAATCCATGTGTCGGTGCGTGTGCTGCTTTGTGACGATCACGTGACCAACACATGAACTGCGTCGACTCAGTCCAGGCTGCGTGACTCAGTCCAGGGGGCGTAGACGCAGCAAAAGCCCGCCACACAGTGTTTATAAGGAAGTGCGTCTAGCGACACATTGCCGCCTGCCGAAACAAGCCAGACCTCACCCTCGCTCGAATAAAAATATATATTTGGGCAAAAAGGAAAACACACAGATTATCAGAAAAACGTGTCCGTCTGACTTCGAGCGTCGTGTCGGCTAGGCTAGCTTAGCTGTTGTCGTAGTTCAAAGCTTCTTTAATATGTGACGTGTGTTGCGTCGGCGCCGTGAGTACGTGCTCGCGCTCACGCGCGCACAGCTGAGAGCAGCGGACTATAGACTGCTGAGGCGCCCTTCACTCGAATGACGTTGCAACAGTACGTGCATATTATTGAGCAGCTTCCGGACAAACGCAAATTGTCCGCCGTGTAGAGCCATTTTGATCTCCTTTTGAAGAATAAAGTGTTTATTCACATCTCCTTGTCTCACCAAGTGCCTCTTGGATTTGTGACATGTCTTATTCCATTATGTGTGTGTTCTCCACAGCAGGAGAAATAGCATGCAAGAAACGCAACAGACTGAAATTTTAAACACTGGAGCATCTTATTTTTCTAAATAAAAATTTGTGAAGACAAAGCCCACAAGCATCCTCATTCACATGATTATTGGAACCCATTTAATGATACAATATGAATTCATGGATGTGAATGATATTGTATACGCTTCATCATCAAATCTGTCGGTTCAGTCTGTCAAGTGGGTTGGCTGCAGGGATTTTGAAGGTCCAGCAGGTGGCAGTGGTCAGCGACGCAGTATCAGCTCAGTATCAACACAGTGTGTCAGTGTGTCGACAAGTCTCATGAGGCCTTATGGACCCATCACTAGTATTTAACAAAAATGCAAACAGGAATACACTAGAGAAACTAACTCAAAAACTCATTCAAATAAAGTCCAGCAAAATCACAAGAAATCAAAGTAGCAAAAACCTAAGTCAGACAACAAAACAAAACGCGTGCACACAGCAACAATGATCTGACACTGAGTGGTCGGGCATCAAGTCTTTTAAAGTGGCAACTAATGACAATGACCAACAGGTGTGCAGCTGCAGGCGTAGCCCTAAAAACTATCAATAACAGAAAGATGACCAAAAACATGACAGGAACAAACAATAACCCGACACCGAGTGGTCGTGCTAGGAGTCCATTTAAAAAAAACTAATGACACAATGACCAACAGGTGTGCAGCTGCAGACGGAGCACTACAGTGTCACCTCTTGGTCACAAACAGAACCATGACAGCAAGATCTCCTCGCGGGGCATCAATGATCCTGAGCATGGTGAGGAATAAGCCCAGAACTACGCGGAAGGACCTGGTGAATGACCTGAATAGAGCTGGGAGCACAGTGTCAAAGAAAACCATGAGTAACACACTCCGCCGACATGGATTGATATCCTGCAGTGCACACAAGGTCCCCCTGACCAAGCCAGCGCATGTCAAGGCATGTCGGAAGTTTGCCAATGAACATCTGGATGATCCAGAGGATGAATGGGAGAAGGTCATGTGGTCTGATGTGACAAAAGTCGAACTATTTGGGCAAAATTCCACTCACCGTGTTTGGAGGAAGAGGAGGGATGAGTATAACACCAAGAACATCATCCCAACTGTGAAGCATCGAGGTAGAAACATCATTCTTTGGGGATGCTTTTTTGCAAAGGGGATGGGACGATTGCACCGTGTTGAGGGGAGGATGGATGGGGCCATGTATCGTGAGATCTTGGCCAACAACCTCCTTCCCTCAGTAAGAGCATTGAAGATGGGTCGTGGCTGGGTGTTTCAGCATGACAGTGACCCAAAACACACAGCCAGGGCAACTAAGGACTGGCTCCGGAGAAGCATCTCAAGGTGCTGGAGTTTGGAGCCTAGCCAGGCTCCAGACCTGAATCCAATAGAAAATCTTTGGAGAGAGCTGAAAGTCCATGTTGCCCAGCGACAGCCCCGCAACCTGAACGTTCTGGAGAAGATCTGTATGGAGGAGTGGGCCAAAATCCCTGCAGCAGTGTGTGACAACCTGGTGAAGAACTATAGAAAAAATGTCATCTCTGTAATTGAAAGCCAAGGCTTCTGTAGCAAATATTAAGTGCTGTTTGTCTGGTGGATCAAATACTTATGTCCTGCAATGAAATGCAAATTAATTATTTAAAAATCATCAACTCTGATTTTCTGGATTTTTGTTTTAGATTCTGTCCCTCCTAGTTGAAGAGTACCTTTGATACAAATTGCAGACCTGCACCTGTTTTGGAAGTGGGAAAACCTCAAAAATCAGCAGTGTATCAAATACTTCTCTCCACTGTATTTAGTAATGAAAGAAAAACGAATAGCAGACACATAGTAATACCCTAATCATCTTAATTGTGTGCTGAGTCTTGGGTAAAGTCTATAAACTTTCCAACCACTGTGTCATTTTGCAATTAAGAAATGGCAGAATTTGACGCAATGTACTGAACTCCTATTTCCATACCGGTGTCAGGTAGCTGAACCACAGTGGAGGTATTGTGGGGCCCAACTTGTTCGAATGGCAAATTTCATCCTGAGGTTCCACACTCTTTACAAAATTCCTGATGGTCAATTAACCAACTAATTGATCATGTTGTCCTTCATCTAGGACAGGGGTGGGCAATCCCAGTCCTGGAGGGCCGCTGTCCTGCATGTTTTCCAAATCTCCCTGTTGCTTCACACCTGATTTGAATGATCAGATTATCAGTAAGATCTGACGAGGCCTGATATTGAACCTGTTCATTGGAATCAGGTGTGTTGCAACAGGGAGACTTGGAAAACATGCAGGACAGCGGCCCTCCAGGAGTGGGATTGCCCACCCCTGATCTAGGAAGTAGTAGATGTCAAGCTCGGGTGTAAGTAACAAGACAAAGGTCTGTCAGTATTGGATAGAGCAGTGGTTCTCAAATAGGGGGTGGGTGAAGACACTTCCAGGGTACGTGAGATTTCTGATTATCTGCCCCCACGCCCACCAGAAATGACCAAAATCCCCAGTGAAGCACAAGGCCAACCGACTCACAAAAATGTCTCACTAAATGTAAAAACACTCAGTTCAGTGTTGACAGATGGTGATGTCAGTCTAATTTTTTTTTCAGTTTTCTGTCGGAAGGTGCTCTATGAATAAAGTTGAGTGCAGTTTTATTTAAAATTAAATTAATGGTTTCTATTTGAGAACAGATCCGTGCTATGATAAATGTTTTTACGCGCGCAAACCTTATGAATGAATTATTTCTTTCTATTTTTCAAAGTTGTATCTTTTAATTTCCAAATGGTTCACGAGAACGGAATTCCAAAGTTGAACAAGTCAAACACTGATGACACCGCACTCTGTTTTAAGACCACCTTCCCCACCCCCCTCCATCCAAAACAACTTTTTGCGGTTATGGGCTACTTGGCCTGAAAAGATATTACACAGGGGGTACAGTATAGAAAAAAGGTGGTGAACCTCTGGTTTAGAGGTGTATCACACCTTCCAGAAAGGTGTGAGCATCTGTGATAAGAGATCATGAAAAATAAACCATTGACCTTTGGTTGTATCTATTTCCTTGACTTGAGGAAATCATTGGGAGTTGCCACCCACTGAATGTGGCCGCGCTATCTTGCTATCTTTAATTTAGAAATGCAGGAGGGCTGCACACGCATGAGATGGTTATCCCAGCTCACTAGCGAGCGTGTCTTTTCATGCATGTTCGCAGTCTCCCACGGGTCCATATTATAGCGCGCGTGTTCAAGCACTTGAGGGTACTTTTCTTTGTTATTGGTCTACTGACCACAGATCATCTCTGAAGATTTGTATATTGATTTAGTGATCCTGCTGAGACAAGACAGAAAAGGGCTAACTAATGAATAGATTCCAGACGTTCAAACATTCAGCGTTGGTTGTTTAAATGTTGGTGTTATTTTTCCCGGCACTGTTTGCTTGCCGGCGAGACTTGAACGTAACTCCCTTGCAGTTGCAATAGATTTGTCCCGAGATCAAAACGAAGATGATGTCTCCTGCTGCGGAGACTCACATGGCTACAAAATCATGGGAGTGGATCAAGTCAGGAGTCCCGCCTCTTTTCTCCGTGCCAGCAAACGTGAACTGACTAAATGGCTATTTACCATTGGAAAAGCATTTTTCAAACTTTTTCAAACCAATCAAGCCCGTGGAATACATTTTGGCATTTCTTTGTTCTAAATGTCTACGGCACATCAGTAGCTTCGGGTTGCACGGCTATTGTGGTGTATTGCTCAAGAGGATTCCTCTTAACGCTTTACATTTTCCTTCCAAACTACAAAGGGGAAGAGGATAACGGCCTAATCTGTCAGAAAGGAAGTGACCACGATCAATAGTATTTTCATTACAGTTATGTTTTCATCTAGCAGGACAATCGGGGTCGGTGCAGCACTTCGGTGAATGATACATTAATGTCCTCTTCCTCTTTCCCACCCTACTCTTTCACCTCAACGATGAGTTTGTACGTCTGGGACGTGGCCCAACCCCCCACCCACCTGATTGCAACACCCCCAGTCAACAGCTGTCTGTTTTGCTATTGTAGATTTGAGGCAGTGTTGCTGCTTTGCCGAATGTGATGTTACTAGGAGTGGACTATGCTGAATAATTATTCCTCTCTCTCTCTCGTCCAACTTTGAGAGGGGAAGCCGCATACCTGTGCCGAAAAATAGTTGTTTGTGGTGTTCATGGACCAGCAGGGAATCCAATTGGCTTTGTCACACTATTGACTGTTTAAAATTGTCAAGCACGTTCATCTGTTGTCAAACTACTCGGGTGGATGCCTGAATGTACATGTGAAGACAACCTTAACACACGGAATGCATGGGCATAAATATTCCTGTTTTGGGGGATTTGGAGCGCCTTTGAGGAAACGGTGTATGTGACATATCGACCAGTATTTTTACAATTGCTGTGCCTTTTGGGAACAGGAAAAATGTATCTTCTGTCCATTTGGGTCCAATGGGCTTATTTTTAAAGTAGTGATTGATTTTGGACTAAAAAGTGCAAAAAATCTGCTGAAAAATGGGGATACTATGCTGGTCCTAAAAATAAACTGCTTGCACAGAAACAGTCAATATCATTCGACTGTGTTTGCTGCTACAGCCCTTGTCGTGCTGTCTCCATGAGCCTTACCAACCCTTCTAATGTGGGCAGTCTGGAACCAGACATTTCAGCTTTTTTGGGTGGTGGCCCTGTCAGCCAAAATGAGCCAAGTTCTGCAAAAAAAATGACACGGCCTGATTTAAAACAATATTTAAGGAAATTCGTAAATGATATATTTAAGGCTGCCTGTGGATGAAATGTGTAGTTTGAGCGGCCAAAATGCACACAAATATGGAGGAAGAAAGCAGCTGCTGAAGAAAAAAAATGTATCCACAATCTCCATTTTCCAGGCTATAGATTTTGTGATTTAAAAAATACTTAACATAATTCAGGATTTTATTTGTTGGCCTACTTATAGATCAAATTGTAACACATGTACACTTTATGGCAACAAATGCACACGATTATACAGTAGCATCAGTGGCTGATGCAGCTGCTCAAAAAAAATCCACTCTTTCCACTCCTCAATAAATATAGAATGTGATTCAATACTGTACAATACCTGACGAAATTCATAGTCGTATAATTTGGGCATATTTCGGCCTGCTGTTGGATGAAGTCGAGAGGCGTGTCATCTTAGTGACCAAAACGCCTGCGTGTACATACTGTCGTGTCAGTTGGCAAATTAAGGCAGCTAAAGTCAAACCTCGGTTTTCGAACGTCTCGGTTCTCGACCAATTTGATTTTCGACCAAAAATTGAGTTTTTTATGCTCGGATGACGAACAAATTTCGGTTCTCTAACAAAATGAGCGCAGCATTTGACTCCTCTCGCCTTCCTTACACGAGGAAGTGACGTTTCCTCGGGTAGACGAGGAAGTGACGCTTCCTCGTGTTGCTTTCCATTGTGAGCAGACGTGTTCAATAAACATTTTTATTTTAAAAAGAGTGTGGTTTCGGTTTTCGAACAATTCGGTTTTCGAACAGCCTTCTGGAACGGATTATGGACGAAAACCGAGGTTTGACTGTACTTAAAATACATTGACACTCTGCTCAATATTATATGGATGTTCTGATTTAAAACAATATTTAATGAAATTTATAATTATATATAGCCTATTGGTGGTTGAAATTTTCAGGCATGTAGATTCATTTGCCAAAATGCATGCAAGTACGCGGTGCACGATACACATTGATTAAGGGCGATGGAATCTGCACAGCAGTGGTAAAAAGAGCAAAGATGGTTGTTCAATTAAAGGAGGTAAACTCACAATATTTAATATTAGATATTTTTAAAAAGAGCAAGAACATGCTGATTTTGGTACATTTATTTATATTGAGTTTTTAGTGGCCTACGGGCTAGGGTCAGCGAACCGCGGGAGTCATGTGGTGGCTTCGGGCCATTGGGCCGCTGTTGAAGTCGGACCCCGAAGTCATTAGTAATGTCTTAATAAAATGAAAAATAAAATCGCTTATTCAGTATACCGTACATGTGTATAAAATGGCTGGTAGGGTGAAAAATGGATTCGAGTACACACGCAAAAATGAATTTCAGTCCACCTGTCCGATTACCCCCTTTTTTTTCCTTGATTGCCATTTTCTCTTGCGTATATTCTCACATTGTCCCTTTGCACTGCAATCTTCAGTGTTATGATTGGCTGAAATGTATATTGTTTGGATTTGTCTCACCACCTGTTGTTTGGGCACGTGATTGATATCCTGCAAATGTGTTTTGAGTCATAATATCTTGAGGCCAATATACCTCGGCTTGACACATTCTTGTTTTCCTTGTGGGACACCAAGTCATCATTGAAGTTGCTTTGCTAACATCATCATGCCATTAGTATTCATCAGTTCCAGCTGGCAGTTTCAAATGAGACCGTGGGGAGGGCAGCATGGCGCCACAGGAAATTCTGGTCAGCGCCCTTGATGGCGGTGGCTGTAGGTGTGACCACACGGTGTCGAAATCCAATAAAGCTGTCGTTATTCGAAGGTGACAGGACGGCTAGATAATGTGACACAAAACAAAATAAATCAGGCTCACTCCCACTGGGTGCCTGCTTTCTCATTATGCCCTGGCAGTCGTAAAACAAATGGCCGCTGTCCTGCAGGTGCAACCAATACACTTGGTTGTCATATAGACATTTACATTATTACCAATTTATCACACCATGTGTGGCAGCCTAATTGGACGCCATTTGGTTTGTGGCTTATCCCAAACAACATGGTCCTTTTTGGGCTTGCACTCTGGCTGTGTCGCACTCAGAAAGCAGCCGTTTTGGTGGAAGAGTGTTAAACATTAGGAGTTGGTGGTCTTGACTTGACCTTGTATTTGCTCTCTACTAATGATTCATGGTCAAACTTCGAAACTGCGAAACGGATGTGCACTTCCTCACGGCAAGCGTCGGAGGTGCTGTTGATTCTGCCTCAACTTGTTTGTGATCTCAGGAAGATGCTGTGGGAGGTTGAACCGCCCATACCTCCTCACAGACATTTCACCAGACCAAATTGTTCTGCTCAATACAACACCGACATGGATGAGAGTTCATAACATTTAAGTTAATTCCTGCAAAATATATCCTAAAAATAACAACCAAATTATTTATTATATTTTCTATTATCCTGTCAAGCAAAATTTAGTCAAATGCCTCTTTGTAATTGATACCCACACAAAAAATAAATACATAAAATTTGGGTCCAAAAGAGGCCAACCCACTACGATGGACAATTCGATCCAACTTAATTGACCAAAATAGTGGATCGGTTTATTTTTTTATCCGTATTTTTTTTTTTGACCCATCAATGTTAAGACTGTACTCTATTCTAAATTAGACGATGACCATTTATACATAGCCTTGATATACAGTAAGAATGGGAGTAAGATCTTGATTGAAGCTAGAATGTTACAGAAAAAAAAAAATTGAAGATAAAATCCACTCCAAGTAATCTTCGTTTGTCAGTTAGCTCTTAATAATTCAAGAAGCTCCACCCTTAAAAATAAAGGCATAGTTGCGATTGGAAAGGGTTATCAGCCATTGTGTGGTAAAGGGAATTTGTCTCTGATGTCGTCACGTTCATTTGTATTAAATGGTTGTACCGCATCATTTTTCTCCCTCCCTTGATCCATGAACAGGTGGAGCGGTAAGCTGAGGGTTTTGTCTCACGCAGCGCATTATTTTCCTCCATGGCATGCAAGCCGCAAAGCCAGAAGATATTCCAAAGATTTCCTCGCTTTAATTGGCACCATGTGATGAATTGTGAAATTGTATTTGTGTTGTGTTTTGTTGCCTTCATCATGGTTTGTTGCTCCAGAAACATGTCGTATGAATGAAATGTTTTCAACTTGCCAACACGGTTCACAAGGACCTGGAGTGGGTTGCAAAACAAAAGCGACAATAATCTAATAAGCCTTCGGCTGACACAACCTTTAAGCTTGAGGATCAAAAATGTGCAAATGATCTCCACCCACCACACTGCTCCATTTCCGAGTCACTCGGGCAGGCTGCTGTTTTCCTGACATTGTCTGTGACAAGTGACTGATAAGACCCAATCAGAAAGTGAAGGCAGGTGTTTGGATCAAGTCTGCGCTGCAGCCCCCTCGGTATGAATGTCACACCGGGGTTTTCAAAAACAAAATAGCACCAGGAGCTTTTGAAAGTGTTCTAGTTTGAAACAGAACCACTGCTACTGGAGGAAATCCAGAAATTCAGGACTCCGGTACCAATTTCAAGACTTTCACCAGAAGCTGGACTCGAACCAACCGCTGTCAAGTCCTCACAGACTGAACCGGCAAGGGTGGTGTTTTTTTTATTTTATTTACTAATACCTCTTTGTGAATGTGAGCATGCTTCACTAAAGCCCCATCAGCTGCCACTGGCAAATCTTAATCCCACTTTGGGTATTTTAAATTGCATTTGAACACATTGACAAGTGGAGTTGACAAAAGCATCACTGAATGTTGAATAATGGCAACCGGGATTCTCCGCCGTGCATGTCTGCAAACAGCCCTTTGAAGATAAGGCCCAAGTTATTTTTTTGGGGGCCTAAACAACAATATTGTCACTCCACATCCGCCTACTGACTGGATAAGAGACGCTACAATTTCACTCCCTTGCTGCCACATGACAGTCAAGCTGAATGGTAGCAATTTTGACACAGCGGAGGAGCTCTAACACGTTTTGCGAAAGTTGCTTCTGAACACGACTTGAATCAAGATTTAGGCCAGAGGTGTCCAACCTTTTTTTTTGACCGAAAAGCAGCCAACCTCCACATGCACATGCATACGCACTCACGCATTCATGCCATGATGAGCAATAGCCAGAATGGAGCCTAACACGAACACAACAGAAATAGAAATTACCTACATGACAATACTGAGTTTGTAAAAACGAAATCACTGCCTACCTTTGTGGAAGACCTGACACGGGGAGGCAGGGACGCATTTTTGTAGCGTTAAGCGCAGAAACATCACTATGGTAGTGCACGTGTACTGATTCCTTTTCTTGGCCAATGCCATCAGTGCATTTCAGATCAAACCAACTCAGCATAAGCAAAAACCAGATGTATCTCAACAGCTCTGATCGCGAGCTGCAATCGCAGACCGCTAAATGCTCCCAACTTTTTGGGGTGCGTCTCCGTAAATTAAAGGTGAGCTACCTTTTTGTGGATGTGACAACTGCTTAGCGTGCAGTGTCCATTAACACAAAAAATATATCATATTGATAATACCCATGCAGACCCAAAATTTTTTTTCCATATCCCTTACACAGTCGACTTGAGACCTGTCTGCCGACTACCGGTCGACCTCGATTGACTGGTTGGGCACTCCCGCTTTAGGATCTCTGAGAACAGGGTAGCGCTGAACAATTTTTCCTCAATATTGCAATTGTGATTTAATGTGATTATTTTTTCAAGGTGCTCATCCCATGTATTTTATTCTTATGTTTTTTTTGAACAACCACAAGCAAAACACGAATCTGCATTCCACCAAACAATATGAGATTTATTACATGTACATTTTTTTGGTTTTATAGGTTAGACTTAAACTTCAATAAAGGCAAATGAGCCATGAATAAATATGAAAGACATTGTATCTACTTCAATTAGAGTTGCTTACTGACTAGACACTTTGGATTGCACTCTTAAGAGTGCACTATGACAAACTGAGAGGATTCTATCAAGTGTCACGAACACATAAATCAGTTAGTTATAAATCAGATCAGCATACTCATGCAATCTGTTGCAATATATGCCATGAAGCAATATGCAAACACGTGGCCTGCATTCTGCTACACTGAAATATTGACTTGAATTTGATGAATCGTTCAGCCTTAATCACCACCCCAAGGTGACTTTAACCCGGTATAGTTTTTGCTTGTTTTGCACAAACGAAAAGCGGTTTGGGAATTTGGAAAGTTCACACTTGAAGATTTTTGAAAAGATTGCGCTGTCATTGTGTGAGATGTACACTGACTTATGCTTTGTCTTTAAGGTTTCCATTGAAGCCTGTTTTTCTTAATTAGTGCTTCATTGCCCTTATCAGTTATTTATTTTACCTTTTTATGATGGTGACTTTTATGCCCCCACAACTGGAGGTAAATTACAATTAAGGGGGCATAGCTGCATCTCCAAAGATTCGGCGTGCGACTCGTTTCTCGAGCAAACGCAGAGTTTATTTTTCTTTCCCGTTGAGATCTTATCCTTGTGTCTGTGACTGTGTTTTCTCTTTTGAAGTCATTTGAATTCCGAGATAAGTATCCCTCCGGCAAAACTTGACCAAATTAGGCTTATCTGGTGTGTTTTAAGGGAATGATTTGTCACAGTGGCTCTCAGAGGAATATACTCTAAAACAAAACGGAGGTGCTCGGCTGCTGGCTCATACGATTTTATCATATTTGTTTTGGTGGCTGTCGATTCTCATTCAGGTCCCACATGTGAACACGCCTCCGTCTGAATGCGTTTCCGTACTCGGACGATAGAGGAACACCTGCAAGTTCCTTTTGAAATACGTTGTTGGGTTTTGAACACACAACGTCAGCACAGATCAGTTGATAGGAGCGTATAAAAGCAACACATTTTCAATCAGTTGCACACCTTCACCTCAAGGAAATTGTCTATGTAAAGGTAAAACTGATTCGAAATTGTTACAATCTATTTATAGGACATTGCCAGATACAAAACTGTGTCGACGACGTGTTGGATTGTCTTAACTAGAGTTGCGCATGAAATCGTTGGGTTATTCACTTGATCGTAATTCATCAAAGATTTTGGTGTGAAATTGATGCTATAAATGCAACTGAGGCAGAGTGAAGCACACTACTCTGTTGATTTCACTTGTTCGTTGGTAACAGAGCAACAACTCGGTTAACAGCCATGGGGAGTGAGCTAGTTAGCTGCATTATGACCCCAAAAAAACATTTGGAATGATTTGAATCACTCATTCCAAGAAAAAATGTTAGATGTGGTATTAAGGAGCCGGTTCTCTGCACCCTGATCTTCTTGCAATTTATACTACTGTAGTCAATGCGAATTGTCAACAGGAAAGAGGAACAGTTTCAACCCCTTGTCATTTTTCAAGAATGTTTCAAAAAGTGAAGCCATTTAGCCAATGAATGTAATGTATAGTTACAGCACAACTCCCAAATGTTCAAATCGGACCACCGCCTTTAAATAGAATAACACGCAAAAGTCAGTAACCATCAATATTTTAAAGCCGTTACCTTAAGGCTTAAAAAAGCCAGTACGCTCCGTCGCATCAGTAATGTTCACACGTTAAATGCCAGCGGTTGCACACTGTTGATGTCCAGATCGAATGCTAATGAGTAGATCTCGGTTAGGTTAGGTCAGGCATGTCCAGCTCCGGGCCTGGAGGGCCACTGTCCTGGCCTCATCAGCCAGCTCTGAAGCAGCATTAGAACGGTCCTGATTATTTGAATCAGGTGTGTTGGAAAACAGGCAGGACAGCGGCCCTTGAGGACCGACTTTGGACACCCTTGGGTTAGGTGATGGTACGTTCACGGTGTCAGCGTGGTATGTCAAGTACGGTAGTTCTACACTTGGAATTCAATGTGCCTTTGACATTGTTGCATTGGCACCAAGCCTGAGAATCACAGGGGACAGCACCTTCATATCTAGTGCTCTCTTAGTTATCTGCTGCTGTGGCACACTGTGAGCAGATAAAGCAATTCTAAAGGGGAAACCATCCTGTCCGTAATTATATTTGTTTGCGTGACGCACTGAGAAAGATTGATGTCTTATCTGTGGCTGTGGATTTCAATTCTCCATGCTTTGATGCGAATAAAGAATTGTTCCGCTGTCTCAGGAGCATTTTAATTGTCTGTGCAGCCGCTTGTGCCCATTAGCAGGTTTTTGACAACGGAGATAGAAGAAAGCCTTTACCGAGCGCCCTCCTTGACTACTTTGTGTCGCTGTTAAATGTCAGACATATGCCCCCTTACATCTTTGGGACTTGCCATTGAAAAAAAAAAAAGTGGAGCTCAAGCAGAGATAAAAGCGCCGTTGTTGTGTGTCGTGTGTGAGTGCGTGTTTTTTTTTTCCCCCCCAACGAATATCAAAATGCCATTTTTCACGATTTTATTCAACAATACCAAATGAAAGTTATTCTATGTTCGTCTGAGTGTGTATCATTTTGGTAGGAATCGTGAGCGTCTGCTGTGATGACAAGAAGTGATCTTTTAAATGAATTTGTCAGTAAACAACAGCAGAACATAACCTATTTGCTTACTGAGAACGGAGGAGCTCATTATTTGCACGCAGGCCTATTGTTCATAGGCCTATTGTTTCTCAACCTCCACGATGGTTTTTTGTTGTTCAGGATGGTCGCGCTGTCAGACCACCAAATAAATATTGTTCTCTGTGTCGGACACATGGATCCGTTTGGCCCGTCACACACTTTTGCGCATACTGGAGGGACACGCTGATTCCGATACCAGTATCGATACGGCTACTGTACGTCTGTACTCGTGCTTAAGAAAATGCTTTGATACTAACACTCCGATACTAGTTTGCTGATATAGACTCCGATGACAACACTGTTAGCTGCCTGCAAATGACGTGGGATGGCGATGGAGGCCGAGCACGTCAAGCCAGCCGTGCTTCTTTCACGAAGCCGCCGCAGCGTGACACTTTGCCAAAACAGACTTAAGTGATTAAGTGATTGATAGTTAACTCAGAGGTAATATGACATCCGTATTACTGTTTGGATATCCATCAGACTCTCTGTTCTTCGTCTCTTATTTCTTCTTCATCACTTATCTACTGTATGTACTCCTTTTACATCGTGCTCCCGAGTATTCAAACAGCACATAACTTAACTGCCTCGTGTTACAGGCTACATTAAAGTGTGTGGCAAGACTTAGAAAAACATGCAAGTTGAAAGTTAAAATGTCATTATATATAAAAAAAAAGTGTAATTTGAATGAAGCTTATGGCATGCCATTCGCATTTATGGCAAGAGCACGATCAACTGTGTGTTGGCGCACGGCTTGTATAATGTAAGGGTATCGCGACTTCATCACGATGAATTATTTTCCCTGGGGAATAAAGTACATCCCAGTCATAATTGAGAAGTGAGCGATTGCTTCCCCACACCTCACTGTGACAAATTGACACTTTGGCTTATCGCCTGAAAAGGCAAAGGTACTCGACCGACTGGTGAATGTTAGCGTTTTACCTTAAGCCCAGTTGCCCTAACGGGGAAGCAGAGCCACTGAAGCATCATCACATTCTAACAGGAACAAACATTCTGTGGTGTTCTACTTTTGAATGACATATATGGAAATACATAGAATGGTGTGTTACATTTATCTGTCGACATACTGGCGAAAGCAACCGAGGTTAGCCCGGGCATGAATAACATTTACGAGAGGGATTTAAGATGAGCTCCTGAGCGGCTTGTGAAGATGTTTTGTCAGTCAGCCCATGTTTGATATAAATTTATCACTTGTATGCTTTCTGTTGCCACCTTGACAAGCCAAATTCTGTCATGGCATATGTGACTGTGGCTACAATGGTCCATTGTCCTAACTAACCTGTAAAATCAGTTTGGTCCAGTCTGAATGAATAGGTCAGTGGCTATATTGATGCCGTTCTTGTAATTGTTGGACATTTTAATGTTTTTTTTTTTAATGTTTTAAATATTTATTATTTATGACCTCTCAAAAAAATAGCACTTTGATTTTACCTAATTAGCATTCATTGGGCGGTGGTGATGAATTGAGGCGCTTTCCTGAGCACGTTAGGTAGGCTATATGCCAGTTAATAGGAGGGCGTTTTTCCAGGTGAAACCATTCCCGTCTGCCTTACTTTGATTCATGAATTGTGCTCACAAGCGCTTATGAGCGGCAAATTTCAATCAGCCTAAGGATCAGAAACACAGCCCCCTCATGCGGCCGCTGCTTTACATGATAATGGGAATGATCAAGAAGTTGCCTTCTTCACAAGCCGCTTTTTCAACTGCGGTAAAATTCTTTTGTTGAATTTCTTGCACAACAGGGATGGGGATCTGGCTGTTTTTTTGTAGTTTTTTTTTTTAATGCAATGGGAGATTAGGTTTTGAATTGTTCTGACCTAATGAACTGAACTAATCCATGCTAATATTGTATTATGTCAAATAATACTGCCGTGAGGGGTTTTGTTGTACAGTGATCCCTCGCTATTTGGAATGGAATGGAATGGAATACAACTTTATTGTCAAATGTGCTGTACGTATGTGTAACATACAGCACAGATGAAATTTCTTCCCCCTCAACATAAAACAAGAGGAGCCGCTGCGGGTGTCCGCGCCGCCATCAAAAGAAATTTTTCACGGTTTGTTTATCGTGGCCTCGGTGCATCGTGGATTTTTTCAAACATATTCATAAAAAAAATTTTTTATGTGAAAATGCCACAAAAAGTCCACAAAAAGTCCGCAAAAACTCCACGAGAGGCAATGAAAGTCAGCAATACAACAGCAATTCACATTGCGCAACATATATGTACAGTACTACATACATGTGTTTACTGTATTTCATTATTAATACACTAACCTAACCTTATACATGTTTAAATATATTAGTATATAGCATTAAGTAATGTTAATTACTACAAACATGCATGTATACCATTAAATGTGGCCTATTTATACTCATACACATGTACATATACCTATACGGGGAGGTTCTCTACTTCGCGGATTTTCATCTATCGCGGGTGGTTTCGGTCCCCATTAACTGCGATAAATGAGGGATTACTGTAATGTGGAAGTAGCTGTACATCCCATATCTGACTGTCGTTCTTCTCACCACTAATTTTGAGATAATTCAACAGCGCCTCTGCTGGTTGCAGTCAGGTACTGCATTCTAATTTGAGGGGTGGCGGTGGGGGGATGAATGCATTTGTCTGCTGTGAGCAACAACAAAGCATTAAGGTTTAAGGAAATTCAACAGGCGGTGAAGCTGCCAACTATACATGTAACAAAATCAAATACTTGGGTTGGTATCAGGCCAGACCTGGGGTATAAACCAAAGAAACCAACATTATCCATTAGCCACAAATCTACTACAGGGTCAATTGAAATCTGTGGAAAAGCACAGACATGTATTGATTTATTGATACGGGCAGCAGTCAGGGTCTACCTGAATGTGCTGCACAAACGCAGGCCAAATCTATCGATGAGCTCTCTGTGTGATAGAAATAACACCTCAATTGTCTCATTGTTGTAGGACTAATATAGGTTACCTCATGTTAATAACCAGTTGTGATCCAAAGCTAAAAACGACTGCTAGTGGGGCTTTCTTTGTATAAGTGCTGGAATGCATCTCATTGGACACAATATCCCCCAACCCTCCGAAATCAGAGACTCAACCCAACTTTCATTTGCCTCTGTGTGCACAAACGTTGACCCAGAACCTAGGCACGGTGCTGGCCCCGTCCCACAGAGACCAAGCAGAGATCACAATGGTCTTTGGGCTTTCTCTCTCCTGCTGAAAATCCTTTGTGGCATAAAGCTATTATTAGACGTTATGCTTCATGGATTTGCTTTACAATTGCCCTCAAGCAACCACTTAGGCTGAGTACTTTCAGTCATTAGCTACATCATTTGTAATGGGCTAAGAGAGCGAGAGAAAAGTTGGCTTTTACACATTGGCAGGAAGCAATAATTATAAACTATACATTCATTTAAGATTGTAAATGTGCGTGTATTTTGACCAGTATGTGACAGTGTTTGCAAGCTCTTAAAATGTTTTTTTTTCTCCATCCATTCAATTTAACACATTGCTGAAGTCAGAGACAGCACACCAAAGTTATCAAGGTTTTGTGTAAGATTTTGGTGTTTGAGTTCAGCGTTGATAAATAATGTGGTTTTCACAGTAACATATTTTACACTGTGAAATTCCTTAAAAAATGTCAAATACAACAGACATTTATTTGCATGTGCACACAGTGAAAATATTGCATCTATCAAATATATTGTGGTGTGAGCAGTGCATTATAATTCTTCAATGCTGCACTTTTGCCAGAGGTTTACATGATTTAAGGACATCTGATAAAAGCCCACATCTCAAGGTAGCAATAAACGCCATTTATAAATATTTATGCAAGAAGTCAAGCTAAGAAAATGTGTCTTGTATGTTTATACCGTGTCAGAAATGTTTTTATATGACCTAGGGGTCATACAATTCTACTCTTAATCGTTATATATATCACTTTGTGTTGTATTTAATGAAAATGAACAAATTAACAAAAAAAACATTCAATAATGAAATAAAACGAGAACCAAAAATGATATTTTGTATTTATAAAACTTGATGAAAATGTCCTTCATTTTCATCGATGTCAATTAAAATACGTGAGCTTTCGGGTTTCATTTTAAATGTATTTATTTTGGTACTGCTGTACATCTGCACAGATGAAGGAAGCTCACAGTTAGTTTTGCACTCGACAAATATCCATACAATATTTGAACAAAACTAATACTAAAACTAAAAGCAACTAAAACAAATCATTTTCAACTCAATAAAAGTGAATAACAAATCAACAAACCTCTGACAATTAAAACGAACGGCATATAATAAAAAAAGGCAAACTTAAATAAAATCTCACCAACATCAAAAACTATTATAACCATGCCCTATACACACACAAGTGGAATGGACACAGTGCATCCTCAGATGTCCATATTGTGCTAGGCTAAGTTCACTGACTCTGCTGAGTGATGGACTAGGTAACTGACAGTGTATTGACATGCACCATGCCTCTTGGAGCTGTCAGTATTCTGAAATGGAAATTCCTTCAAAGCCAACAGGTAAATGCTGTCATGCCTCTGAGGAGGCGACTGGGAGGTTTTGGGGTGAGGGGGTGTATGGGTTATTGCTGGGTGACCCCCGAATACCATTGAGCACAAGAAATAACAAGATTTTCAAAAGGTCAAATTTGGTGGCACAGCTCCAGGTTATCAAGCAGCTTTTCTAATAGTGCACCCACCACACTTAATAAATTGAGTATGTCCCATGATGGAAAAGGCCAGTGAGAATTTAATCTATCTGTCAAATAAGGTAATATCTGTAAAGCACGAGTTTAAAGTCCCCGAAGGTTAAAGTGAGAATAATAAGATTTTTCTTTTCCCCGGCAGAGCGGTCACGAAAGTTTTCCGTTGTATGAAATAACAAGAAAATATGCTACAAGTTTGTGTTTAGGGCTCACGAGGTTGGTGGAAAAGCAACACATTTTTGTAATACATAAACGGGAACTTGAGAGAGGACAGTTGTGTCTGACATGGATGTGGAATATGGTCAATATTTAATTCACCGAACATAAATTGCCTATATTTAGACTGTTTTGGTGGGGAAAACCTTTCACCCAGCATGGCATCTTTTTCAAGTTTCTGAATGAAAACAGTCAAAGAAAATGTATCTTACCTAAATTGATTTGTGGATTCGGTGATCCGCTGACAACCGTTAAACTAAAATATCTAGGAGAGAGGTCACCAACAGGTAGCCACCAAAGGACCACATGATTTGCCCTCAGCCAGTTCGAAAAAAAGCTCACCAGTTTGGAGGTGTTTCGGTTTTGTAGGAATGTACGAGTGGCAGTTTAACATGCATTAAAATGATACATTTTTAATAGCATACTGTATAATTAAAGGTAATTTGAGCACATCTGTGTCAGAACTTTGTGTCATTAAACTGAAATTGATTAATCAGTCCACAAGAAGTAGCTTTCATTTTCAAAAAGAATGTTGATACTTGATCTAAGGGGCAGCTTACCGAAATCAAATACATTTCCAGTTAGTTATACAGTGAAACTCCTCTACAACGAAACCTACATCGGCGAAAATACCCCCTAGTGTGAGAAAATCTTCATGCATTAACACCATTCCCACTTTCCTGCCCCCCATACAACGAAACACCCCCCTCCCCTTGCGTTATACGAAATCTTATTTTTCTGCTCTTGCCTCGCGACGAGATTCACTACAACGAAGTCGAATCCAACAGCGACCTCTACTGCCTCGTTCGGAAACGGCAACAGCAATCACCACACTGGTTCACACATGCGCAGTAGTCCAGCAAGTATTTGTTATTGTTAGTTTCAGACGCAGCAAGAACGTTGCATTGCTAAAATTGCTACAAAACGGACCTGTGGATGTAAGCAGCTAAGACAAGAAGATCTCTGACGCTGGAAGAGAGGGTAAAAGTGATCAAAATAAAAGACGGAGGAAACAAAATAAAATACATTTTTCAAGAAATTAATGTAAGTGAAAGTGAATGCTAATCGTAAATTTCACCATTTTTTTCCCTTTTTTTCTTTCTACACTGACTATATGAAGTGTCAAATAAGTGTATGCTCATACTTATGCACTATTGGAATAAAAGAGTACACATACGCTTGTGTGTGCGTGTACTCATACGTGTGTGTGTGTGTGTGTGTGTGTGTGTGTGTGTGTGTGTGTGTGTGTTTGCATCTGAGATCAAAAACCCCCCTGTTGTGAAAAAGTTCTTGCTGCAAACATGATTTCGTTGTAGAGGAGTTTCACTGTATGTAGAGGGATCAATTCATGTAAATGTTCATCTGCAGTGCAAAAATTGTAATTTGACCAAAACAGACTGCGTCTTTATCGAGTTTGTTTATGAACTTCTCCATGTCAATAGCAGTACTAGTAGAAGGGCAAACCTGAATTACTTCACGCCCTTGTGAGCAACACTTTTTTTTTTAGTTCATCACATTTAATTTGTCTCTGTGAGCTCCATACAGAAAGTCAGAATGAATATTTGAGACAGTGCACCAGGCAGGTGGCTTCAGTCAAGTCACGTAACGTCGTCCAAAAACAAAACTGCAGAACACATGAATCAATCCGGCATTTGGTCGTGGCCTCTACCAGCCAGCAAAGTGTAATCATGAAAGTGGTGCAGTCATCCTGATGGAGGCTTAACGCTTGCATGTGAAAATGGTGGCTAAAAATGATTATTTTTTTAATTATTAAATGAGGAAAAAAAGACTACCTATACAAAAACACTTGCATATCACCTTGTCTTCAAAAAACTCAATGCAATGATGCTGCTTACGACTTCAATGTTGCACAGTGGTCCTTCAAAACATGAATAGCTTTCTCTCTCAAAGATGTACGTACAATTACCATGAAAAGAGACCTGAGACACGCAAGAGTCCAGTATCTAACGGAAAACAGGACAAGAGTATTTGTGTAAAGTATACTCTTACGCAAGAGTATCATTGATGACACAAGGTGGGACTGCAGCTAACAATTCTTTTAATTAAAATATTTTGAAAGGGATTTTAATCGATGAATCTGATTTTTTTTTTAAATTTCCAAAACAGGATATTATTTCAAATTGACAGTTCCAAAAAATGCACAAACATAAATGGATTATGATTCAGTTAGGAGGGGTTTAGTCCCTAACATCTGACAAAATAGTAACCATTTTTGATGTCTGTTTTCCGAAGTCAAAACAGATGTCTTATTTTGATTACTCAAAGATAATTTAGTCTGCTCTCATGGCGGCAACAGAAATTGAGAATATTTACTAAATAGACGTCTCTAAATGATGAATTGATAATCAAAATAGTTGCTCATTTGATTGTCGATTAGGTGTCGCTCACTTGTTGCACCACAAGGTGATGCCCAGAAACAAACAAAAGCAAACAAAGACAATCACATTTTAAAAATGGACTTCCAGCCAAAACTGGAACCAATCAAGTATAAGGTTCATCTGTGGTGTGATTGACTTGTAACCAATCACACCAGCTCACTTTTGCCTTTCATCTGAAAGTCAGCTGGCATAGGCTCTAGTTAGTTTGAGCGGCATAGAAGACTACGCCACTTAACATTCAAAACCATTTGCAGTCGATTGGACTCTGTAAAAGTGTACAATCTGATGCTGATTATTGAGCCTCGCCTAAGTTTTGCACTCTCCCCTACTGCCATCATTGCTCATTTTTGCTTTGAGGAGAAAAGTACTGATTCTGTACTTCCACATCAGGATTACCTCCAGCCTCCTTGCTAAGCTGATGTGGATCAGAAAAACTAGCCCAAAGGCAGCCTATCCCGACCATTGTAATGTGCTGCTGCATATTCTGGTCCGCTTTAATACCTCAGGGTTGTGTCTTATTACTGTGATGTTGATAGTGTAACATTGGAGCTCTAGATGGAACGGGTGCTCTTTTGATGTCGAAACGTATCCCCCCCCCCTTTTTTTGGCGGGGTGGGGGGTGGGGGGGGGGGGTGATTATTTAAAGGTGGTGTTTCTGCGGCACAGAGCACCCGAGGTGGCATGCAAGGAGGGCCAAGCTACATAGCCAAGTATGCATATTATCAGCCTATGAGAATGCTGAGCCAGCATGACATTTACCAGATAAATATTCCATGCTGGATCAAAAAATAAAAAAGTCTGTATTCCTAAGACATTTGCTGAGCAACTGAGTGACATTTATGTCAGATGTGTGCCAAGGTCGTTCGGCATCAACTTGCTGACATGTTGCCCTTTTTTCTTTGTCATCTTAACTTCTGACTTAATCTCAAAGTAGATATTTTCCTCAGTTATTCTCTGATATTTAAAACTGCATATTTTATGCATTGCGAGGCTGTTAGCTTGTATTTTGTGTTTCATTGACTTCCTATTGGTGTCCAGGTGCATTTATTAACTCTGTTCCAGAAAGGTACATAGTCTTACAGTCATTGCACTATTTGTGTACATTGCAATGTTTTGTGTCATAAAAGAAATGACAAGTGCCACCTGTTTTTTACATAATTTGAAGTGAGACACCAAATTTTAAAGTCATCATATTGCGTGAATAACCTCAGACTTGGTGCAGTGGCGGTGCAATTTGAAGAAATTGGATTTTATTACTTCCAAAAGAGTGCCGAAACAATTTTTCAAAATGTGAGCTGCTGTTCAACTGATTTTCTTTGTTTTTGCTTTGTGGGAAAATTTTCAGATACGAGTGCTGTATGGTGGAAATTTTAACAAAGGGTCCAGCAAAATACGTAGACAGACGATAAGAATATTCAAAGGCATATATTCTTTTTTCTTGGCAAAAACTATGACAGCTTCTTACTTAGTCATTTATAAGAAACCCTTTATGAGTGTCTCTGAATTTTACCGCCCCCAGGTGGCCAAGTCACACACAGTAGTCTAGCAAAGAACCTATGAATCTTGTATCCCAAGTAGGGTTGAGCGATTAATTGCATTTGCAATATAATGGCCAGTTGACAAAGTGTAATTTTGTTTTCCCAAAGGCTGACGCTTAAATGGTCATTATTTTATTGGGATACGAGAGTTTACAGGACGCTAAGCTAATGCTGCCACACTCGTTTTGAGCCGTGTGTCTATTTTGTGAAGTTTTGTGTGCAGTCCTAAGTGTTCATTACGACAACTTAACATAATTCTACCAAAAAAGTGTGGTGTGAATGACAAAAGTCAGTCATATAGGCCTGTCACGATGATATTTTTTTTGGGACAATATATTTTCCCCGGAACTATCTCCATAAATGATGTTATTTTTAATGCCAGTGATCGTGATGTTCGAGCAAAACTAATGAATGTCCATCATTTTTAAGTGCAATTATCTTTTTATTCTCGAGGATATTGAGCATTTCTATTTGAATTTAAAACAATAAAATATCTTAGATAAAAAAATGTCAATAAAAAATGACTTGCGCTCTGTTACAAGAAAGGCACTTCAACACATTAACCCAACGCAAGCAACCACATACTAGCTGCAGAGTAAAATGAGATGTCTGTTAATGTCTTTTTTACACCTGGTTGCACAAGGCTGGAATGACTCTTTCCGGGAAGCCAACATTTTTTTTGTGCTGCCTATACAGTCTGCAGTTAGGTTAAAAGTGAAAGAATCACAGGAAGTACATTCAGTATTTTTAATGTCATTATTTTTTAATGTCATAATCTCTTTCAGTTCTTGGCGGGCGAAGCGAATTTTCACAGAACCGAGAGCACCGTTGCTGTTAGCTGAAGGAATGCTTACAGCGGCTAGCATTAGCACTACTTGGCTACTACTAGCACTACTGTACACTTATATGCCTCGTCGATAAACAAGAGTTGAACGTGCCTATGAACCAAAGAGACAAACATGCGAACTGAACTGAAACAGTCGACCCGAATCATTTAAACGGGTTTCAAAAGCCGTTCCATGTGCAGCGGTCAGCAAGAAGACTGACAGGAGCGCAAACGGAGCAGCCCGACTCAATTGCAGTCTTTGCGATTTTGAAAATTGCTCTCTACTATGATGCTGATTTGAATTTTGATGAATTTTTCAGCTCAAGTTGTTTTGTCCCATTTCTCAATAGAGTTAAAACGAATAATTTTGTACGTCGGGTTGGACTCGGCAGTGAAAATGGTAGGGAAAAAGATTTCAGCACTTTTGACTGCACTGGATCCACCTACTAAAGCTACTGTGGGAAGCTGAAACGTGTTTGAGTTTGGTGAAACAATAGATGCTTTTTATATTACTGCACTGCCTTTTTTGTCAGGAGACAGGTGCGCATGTCGTTCCTCATGGATGTGCATAGGCAAAGTGGAAGCCAGCTGAGGGACTCCATCAAATATCAAGCTCCTCTGGTGTTAAGTGCGCTCACCATCTATCACCTACTGTGTATGTTAGCTGGGGGCTGTGCTGGTGGCTTACTGTGGATCTTTTTTAGAATTTTCCCTGCAAACAGCTACCTACTGCAGCCAGAAACAACACCGTGAGTCAATCAAAACAGTGAGGTTGGAGGGCCAAGAAGCTAATTGCTGCGTTCAAACTCTTAAACGTAGTAAAGATAAGGGCTTTGTTGACATTCTCTGTAGGTTTGCCACAAAGAGCAAAGTGTCTGACAATACACTTCTTCTTCTACTACACTTGTAATATATTATAATACAAACATAGCCACATGTTTCGACTATTTGGTGAAAATATATGGTTATTTAGTTATCCCAAAAAAAAGTAGAAGTTCTCACTTGCATTTAAGTGTGCCATCAGCCACTGTGTGTCAATTAGCCGGAGTGTCAACAAATGACCTCGGCCACCATCCAGCCACTCACCTGTCCAATCTAAATTGGAAGTATGCCAGCCTATTTTGCTCCCTGTCCAACCATAGCCAAGTACAGCAATGTGGGCCGGTCCCAATGCAAGTTATGTTAATGTCCATCTGGTCACGGTTTGCTTCAGACGTGTCTTTCAGCGGCCGTTTGAATTTATCAGAGCCCTGCGGGACTCTGGTAAAAGCCTGCACACCTAGCCAATTTAGATGTGGAAGTCTGAAACCATTTAAAGCTAATGTTTAAATGATCTGATGTTTGTTCTTGGGTGACTTGGCGCCAGTATCGAGGAAGTACTGTATGATGCAAGACCACTCATTACGACAGTTTCTCTCAGACAAAAACGAAGGCGTGGAACCTTAAAGGCATTCAAGGACACTGGTCAACTTGGTTGATTGGTTCGATTTCAAAACCATCTTTCCCTTAGGAAATAATGGCAATTGAATTAATCTGATCCAAGATCATAAAAAAAAAGCTGAACAAAAATGAAATTGCAGCAAGCCATGAGGCAGTGCCTCCAGCGCATCTTAGGTCAGTCGCGGCCACCAAAAGTGAGGTTTAAGCTTTGAAAGCTGAACTTAGCTCTCTTGGGGTAAATTTTAATCGCCACACTCTCCCATGAAAATTCTGATGTCTTGCATGGCAGCGTGATGACAGGTGGACACATGTTTTTTCAAAATGTGTGTGTCAAATGAAAAAAGGTTTGAAATTTTGTTCGGGCAAGCGTCCCCTTTCAACCAATTTGTTAATATTGCTTGCAAGTACACACAAAAGGAAAGAACACTAAAGCAGGAACAGCAGTTTGTGTGTGATTTGGCTTTTGTTGAAAAAAAAAAAAGATATAAGGTCTCCAAGGGCTTGATATCTGTGTATTCTGCCAAGGATGAGTAGGAAACCAGAGCATCTGTGTCAACAAACCTGCAGTTCCTACACAATTAAACAGTTGGCTATATATTTACGGTAGCAGCAGAAAACCTCTCCAACACGGGAGTTTCTTCAATGTATCTTTACAATCCAAACTCTAAACCTGAACATCTAGTACATACAGAAACAGAAATAAAAGGTTCCAAATGAATACCTAAATAAATAACCTCCTACTGTTGTCCTCAGAAAATGTATGATCCACTTTTAACCCTTTCTGGGACAGCAGTTACTACAATGGACAGCTTATCATGTTATCAGGTCACAGGTTGTCATTATAGGTGCATGACAGGGTTAATGGGAAAAAAAATCACGCAGACTGATAGGGTGTCAGTAAACAGCCCTCAAGAGAAAGAGAAGTCATTCATTGTATTACTTACCGTATTTTCCACACTAAAAGGCGCACTGCATTATGAGGCGCACCTTCAATGAATGGCCTTTTGTGTCATTTTTGTTCATATATTGGGCGCACTTGATTATGAGGCGCAATCTACAATGCATCCACTAGATAGATCTATGCTCCTTGTGTTCCACTCGGGAGGCGTTCATGACCGCCTCCGAAAAAGGTAAATTAACGATTACTTCAACGAAACTACGAAAATTGAAAATAATGCATTAAAACAGAAAATCAAGCGACGAAATCACAAAATAAATTCTATAGCCCCCCTACAGAATGGATTTTCGTTGTTGAGCTGGATCTCGAACTATTTGTATGCTGCTGATGTCCAAGCAGGTATCCATAAAGCTCACAGGCACACCCCCACCCATGTCCATGCTATGACTTGAAAGATCTAGCATTCATCTGTGCCGCACCGCATCTCCAAGGTGATCCCTCAATGTTATTTATTTATTTTTCTCCCGGCATCAGCCATATGGTTGGTGCTTAGTGCCACCTGCCGAGGTGCAAAACAGGGGAGGGTCTCGGGGAGACTGGCAGGTTGGTGCTGCTATAAGAGATTGAAAGTCCTCATGGCATAATGGGCTGCTGTGTGGGTGACTGCACCACACTGGGCTAAAACTCTTGAGCAATGGAACAAGGCAACACAGAGCCATTACTTGTTGAAGTGATACTAATGCTCTCGTTAATTGCATAATTGCATCATTTGCTTATGAAACTGTCTGTGTGTTCCCTGCAATTGGCTTGTGACCAGTGCAGGGTATGCACTTCCTCTCCCCCAAGTCAGGTGGGGTAGGCTCCAGTTTGCCTTTTCACCAAAATCAGGATGAGCAGTTGTAGGGAATGGATGGTTGGAATTTAATAGTAGAACTCTGGAATATACACAGTAAATTATAAAATGCTGATGGGGTCAGTTAATGCATGTGTACTGTATATTCCAGACTTGGAAAGTATGGCCCATGCAGGCCCTCACTAAGACAATATTTTTTTTTAAATATGTGATGTAAATATGTGTGGGTGTAAGAGCCACAACTTGCCTTTGGCATTGTTGACGTAGCATATTAGATGTTGCTGTATTAGGCAACTTTTGCGATCGGTCTCGTGGCTGTTTTTCAAAAAAGTGAACAGCGAAAATGTGGAAGTGGACCGTATGTTAGGATTCTTGTTATTTCACAGTGGGGGGAAATAAAATGGGTCAACAAAATAACACCTTTAATTATCCATCCATCCATTTTCTGAACCGCTTGATCCTCACGAGGGTCGCGGGGGGTGCTGGAGCCTATCCCAGCTGTCTTCGGGCAGTAGGCGAGGGACACCCTGAACTGGTTGCCAGCCAATCGCAGGGCACACAGAGACGAACAACCATCCGCACTCACACTCACACCTAGGGACAATTTAGAGTGTTCAATCAGTTTTTGGAATGTGGGAGGAAACCGGAGTACCCGGAGAAGACCCACGGTTGCACGGCGAGAACATGCAAACTCCACACAGGAAAGACTAAGCTGGAATCGAACCCGGAACCTCTGCACTGTGAGGTCGAGGCGCTAATCACTGGACCACTGGGGTGCAACTTCAATTATTGCCTCAAAATGTTTGTTTATTTTCGGGTTTTTTTGTTTTGTTTTGTTGTTGTTTTGTTTTAATTGCCAGCCCTCTTGATGGCACTGGTATGACCTCTAACAATGGAAAATGAATTAGAAAATGCAAAATGTAAAATTGTGCACCTCGTTGTCGAAAAATATATATTGGTCATAAAAATTTTATAATAATAATAATAATAATCAATCATTCCAGCCAAGAAAAAGAACTGGTCAAAGAAGTCAATGAAGGTGTGACATTTCTGCCCACAATGAGCATATGTGACCACATATCAACCTGTGGCACCACTAAAATAAGTCGCTCGACCTTGCTTCCATACTTTATTGCAATGGAATTTGTATCCCTCTCAAATCCGTTGCACCCTGCAATGTGAGCTAAATCAATAGCGCAGGCAAGTTGGCTGTCACTCAAAAGACAATATCATTTCCGCTACATGACTGCGTGTCGACTCCTTGGTGGGTTATCAGCGTCATATTGACAAATTATATCTGAAACGGCATTGCTGAATGTCGACTCGTGAAGGCTTTCTGTTCGCAAACAGCTTCCTGGCTCCTCATCAACTTGTGTGCCATTCGAGCCACACAATCTCACTTTGTTCACGTTCAATGACATGGGCCAACATCTGGAATCTTATTGCCGCAGATGTGTGTTCCACAGGGCGATGTGCGGGAGAAATTAACAGGAGATTTCTGGCTTGCTAATTGTGTGCGTGGCTCATCAGAGAGAGGTTTAATTGAGCAACGCCGTTAAGACAAGCACGAGGCTATGCCTGCTTCTTTTTTGCTTCAATCCTGCTTCATGACTAGCGGCGCTGACCCTCTGGTCGATGTCGCAAATTGCCATTGATTACAGTCACCGTTAGATGAGCTGTTTTGTTCTCCTCGGAGTTGTGTAACGCTGTAAAAAAAAAAAAAAAAGGTACGGTGAGTCTGGTGTGGGGTCTAAACTGCAAAGCAATATCATAGCAAGAGAAGTGCCTTATGGATGCTGCTAATCAAGTTATTTTCCTCCCATTGTTGAATGTGTTTGGAGTGATGCTGAAATTATAGATTGAGGGGTGAAAGTGCTGTCCTTATGTACATCATGTCCTCGCTGAGAAATGATCCCCTCAGTAGCAACCACACAACCGTTCATGGACCATTACACCCTCCTGGAAATCACAATCACACATGAGCACAGAGGGGGAATGTTCGGCGCTCAGTTAATGCGCAACCAAAACACAGAATTGCAATAGTGGTTTTTCTCTTGGTCACGCCTGAGCAAACGCGCAATGTGCCACGCGTATCGCCCCATCCAGATGTATTTTGTGTCCTTGAAAGATGTTGCACTCGCACCACACATACAGTAATGCTGTATTGATTGGTGCTTAAATTGGTTTGATAACAGCTCTGTCAAATCAGCTCTTTTAACAATCGGATTAGAGCTTTTAGGACAATCGATTCCCGGGCGGGTGGCTTCAAGTCTGCCGGATGATCTTAAAGAGAGGGGCACAAAGCTGACTGAGACAAGCTTCAGATGTAAAGAAAGCTTCTAAAGCAGATTTGACCGTTAGCGATCACTTCGTACCGCTTCACAAAATGTCTGACAGATCATACAGTGGCTTGCTGCAGTGTCTTTGTGGCGCTGGCTTAGTGTGGGGTGCCTGTGCCGCCGGTGAGTCAAGTATTTCTTCCTCCTAAACCTTGGCTCTAACATGTAGGTTTCTTTCATCAGTCCAGTACTGAGCTTTTTGCCAAGGAATGGACATGCAAATGAATTCTTGAACAGTAAAAAAAAAATAAAAAATAAAAGTGTGGTTGTGTATGTGGAATTAATTGATAAATCCTGTCTTGAAGCAGTTGAAGTGGACTAAAATGCATTAGTTGGCTCCAAATAGCAGAGGCACTGTTGATTTAGTCCCAACAGTATTGCAAGTTTATCAAGAACTGCATCATTTACTTCAGTTTACTGACATCCACGCAAACTTCCCATGTCACTCCATGCAGTTATTTTGATGAGATAGAAATGATACCTTTTAAAATGATTTCACCAAAAAAGCAGTCATTTAATTGGCCATAAATCTTCTTAATGCAGAAACTATTGCAAAATTAGCATGACAGGAAGAGAGCACCGTATCCAAGGGTGGAGCAAAGTGAGCAATTTGTATTGCACGCCGTAATTAACAATGCAACATTTAAAATCATGTACAAGCAAAAATAATTCAAGGCATTTAAAATCAAAATAAAGAAATAAAAAGTAGCTTAGTGAACTTGCGATTAGGTGGCACGGTCCAAGAACAAGATTTTGGAAAAGAAAAATTTTTTTAAATGCTTTGAAAGACTTGAATCATCTCGCTATGGGTGGCGAAACAGGTGCAGTTTTTAACTTGGATTCAAAAGCATGCACACTTCTGTTGGTATTCCATTTGCCTTCTGCATAACAACAACATGCCGATTCACCTTGTTTGCTTTGAACTCCGGGCTCCACTCATTGATCCGAGTCAGACGTCAGAGGCCTACCGGATTTAGATTCCATTAATATTTCTTTCAGGACCAAAACCATTCTCTGATTTATAGACACGACCTGACTTTTTTTTTCTGTCACAGCCTTCTTTCCGGATGATTTCCCAAAATACGTATGCAAACTCGCTATTAATTTGAATTGAATTGAATTGTATACAACTTTATTGTCAAATGTGCTGTACGTATGTGTAACATACAGCACAGATGAAATTTATTCCCCCTCAACATAAAACAAGAGGAGCCGCTGCGGGTGTCCGCGCCGCCATCAAACATTAACTGACACATCACATGGTGCAGATTGAAATTAAATGAACGCCCCAATTACTGACCAATTCACGTTGTGCTGAACCAGTGTCCAAACACAGGCACTTTTGTCTTTGCGGGGCTCTCCAGATAAAGTCGGCATCCCAAATTTCTCTTTTGTGAGGCCCGGTGTGTTTGTTGTACTACATGGATCGGCATGTGGTAGAACAAACACACCGGGTCCTCTTCAGTTGAATCTGCCAAATATGGCCACCTTCGTTTCCATTCATATTGCTTGACGCTTCTTCGCGGTGCCACCGTTACACTTTACCTTACGTTTGTCGTTAGCATCGATCGATAGGCTCGTTTTATCACCAAAACACGAAAATGTTACAAACACCTAGAGCTCAAAGCAGTGTGGATTTGCTGACGTAAACTTCGGTGCTGCCTGGAATGAGTTGCGCAATATGTCAGACTACATTGAGGGGCACAACTCAAAAGTTCTCATTTACGGAAGTATCGCAAACAGTTTTAACTAAGACAGTATGTGTGTGTGCGTGTGTGTGTGTGTATAGGTAGATTTTTATCCCTAACTACCCCGCCCACTGCTACTCCACCACCCCACGTGTTAATTCTTTTCATCGCTGAATTAGAATGAACTTCATCCACATTTAAAGGCGGCCAGGTCAACAATGAACAGATGATTCCAGTTAAATACACTCTGCTGAGATGACTGGCGTTTCTTCTTATAACGCGAGGTAGTATGCCTTTATGCATCCATTATTTCCGTGCACCGGGCTTGCGTGCATGAACGATAAATTAGAGTTCGCCTTGGTGAGTCACCGCATCAGTTGGAGAAATGGAGTCCCAGAATGGAGGTGTTCACTGATAATTGCTTGGATTCTCTCGATGTTGAACGGTGCTCTCTAGAGCTTAAAGTCCGGTTGCCAAGTCAGCGAGAGGCGACGACGAGACAGCGCTCTTGTCTCTCCTGGGCTTCTTAATTGGCTTTGTTTTTGCCGACTAGTGCGAGGCGAAGGCAGTAAGCAAAAATCTGGGCTTTTGTACAGAACATACAGAGTGTTCCACTCTGACCGGTCGTCTCCCAGGGGCAAAGCGCAGCTGCTCTCTCTGGCTAAGGTGACCTGAGTTTGAATCCCTCTTTGTGGCACTCTCAGTGGATCGCACCCCCCACCCCGCAGACAGACGCCCACCTCCTTTCGTTTCTACGGCCTGCTGTCGACTCCCCCACCCCTCGGAGATCATTTTCTACACAATCATGGAGTTGTCTCCTCCTCTCCTGTTTTTCTGAACCCATTCGTTTAGCTCCACGGGGAGGTGCCGATTCTCGACAATCTGCGCATTTTTGACATTTTCCTACGGCGGGAGGCCACGATCTTTTCTTGTGCATCAGCCTGCCGTCACAGTCCCTGCTTCCGTCCTACAATTACGGCAGGTGCAAAGGCAGGGGTGACAGACATGACCGTCTACAAAATGGCCTTTTATTGTTGGTGCCGCAGTTTAGGCATTCTCTGTATTTACAGTACTTTGTGTGATCGCTGTCACAAACACGGAGCACCAACAAAAGAGTCTAAAAGAAAGCAGTATTGAAGCTCATCATTCAGCATAGTACACGTGTGAAAAAAAAGCAAGTAGGAAATAGAAACAAAAGAATTCATGTATAATTTTGACTTGCGATATTGTTACAAAGCTCAACATGTAAACCCTTGGATACATTCATTCATTCATTTTCCGATCCGCTTGTCTTCACCAGGGTCGCGCGGGGGTTGGAGGGGGTTGCTCTAGCCTATCCCAGCCTTCTTCGGGCAGCAGGCAGGGGGGACACCCTGAACCAGTTGCCAGCCAATCATACATTTTTATTGAAAAACAAACAAACAAACTAAAAAAAGAAAATAAAAAGGAGAAGTGAAGCAAGACAACCTTAAACGCCCCAAGGCAAGCAAGTGAACCACACATTTTCAATTGAGTTTCATACATTAACACCTCTAAGACACCCTTCATATTTCCTTTTTTTTTAACGCCTGTTGCCCTCATATCATACCTCCACTGATTTCAAATACCTTTTGACTTCTGTTTCAAAGTCAATCAGTGTACTCTGTGACGTTTTAAATTCAAGTCATAAAATGCTAGTTTTGTAACTTAAAAACAGCGTGAGTGATGTCCACTTAGGAAGTCATATAAGATGATTTCTTCCCTGCAAATAGCTTGCTTTGTTTAAAATCAGCACTACCCCATTGTGAAACCATTTAAAAAAAAATGATTTAATTAATTTTCTTCTGTGCTCAGAAGCAAAGTAAGGTTTTTATTCTCGCTTCTTGCCTTTGTAGATTTGCTGGTTGATTGTTTGGCCTCCATTGAGGGGGAACACTCGTACTTTGGGTTTGAAATCCATATTTTGTGACACCAGTATTGGAGCACACTTCGTACATGTGCCACTAAAGAGCTTCCAAAAATACATTAGTGTACATGCTACTTGATTATGCAGCATTAGTGTTTTCATAACCAGGAATTTGCTTTTGAGCTGCCACGACGAAGGCTGTTTTACAATTTAATGTTCTAAGAACAGAGAGGGCTTTTGCAAGCAACATAATTTCAGCATGTACTTCCTGTTTCTCACAATATGTTGTTAAATGATTTAGATTACTCCTTCATTTTGTACTCTTGAATAATACATCTTTTAATTACACATAGGGGCAATTTAGCCCAATTAGACTTGACAATGATGCACAATTGCAATAAAAACACATTTTCTATCACGGATAACGGCAGTTGGGCCATTGTCCTGTTACCACATCTATCAGTATTTTGCAATGTAGTTTTGGACCTAATATGTTTGAGGACAGACAGAATTCGATCCAGATGCAAACTACTGTATAACTTTCACACCCATACTTGTATATTGCCTTAAAGGCTTTAAAAAATGTCCCTCTCAGGCTTGCATCACATTGTTGCATTGTGTTTCTGGTTTCATTGAGTTAATGGCAATGCCGCTTTTTTACAGTTTTTTTTTTTTCAGGGTGTTCACAATATACCCACTTAGTGTAATGCCCTTGCATTTGGGAAAAGATCATGACAGTCGCCCATCAACATCACACGCCATCCCGATCCAGCGTCTTTTAGGCGCAGGCATCTACAAAGACGCTACAGTAACGCCCCGTATTTTGTACACAGTTTATGCTTGCTCTTTGTTTTTCGGTCTTAAAAAAATGGTTACAATGTATTTGAAAAGATGGGTTTCAATATTTTTAGAGATGTGGAAAGCATGTTCAAGGGGCCACTGAAGCAATAATGTGCCAGGGCCATCACCTTCCCTTTGCGGCATCAAAACACACATTTTCCAAATGTTAGTCATTCGTTCACCATATGAGCGCTCTTCATGATGAATAGATGGTGTTGCAGAATAGCTTGGAAGCTGTTAAGGGCTCCTGTTGAATCTGAGTAAGCATCAGGACCCAAATTGGCATTTTGGTACCCATCCCTGACAGGAAACGCAGAAGTGATAGCTTGAATCACTAAATAAGAATGCTTTTAACATAGGCATGTTTTTTTTTTTACTATGTTCTGTTGAACAAGCTTGACAATTGTCAAATGAAAAAATGCATTTCACTTGAAGCACAATATCATTGCCAGGATTTCAGATTCGTTCTCCATGTCAACAATCCCTTCCTCCATCCACTGATGAAACCAACCGCAGAGGTGAACACGACTGTCTAAAGAGCACTCAGCCATGCCGGAAACTTGATCACATTTTTGGCCAGATCCATTTTTGGCCAGATCCATTCATGACCGATTCAGCATAAGTCTTCATTAATGAGCTATAAAATGGCAAGTAATCAAGTATCTGCAACATCAGGAGAGGCGAGCCAAGGCTGGCTGGATTCGCATAGAATTTAGGACACTGGGGTGGTGGAGTACAACCGTCCCGGTAGAAGAGACGACTGATTTTTAGGCCAGAGAGCTTTGACCTTCTATTTTATGCTAATCGTGGTCCTCATATGAGTACACCCTCATTCTCTAGAAGCTGGTCCATTAGATGTTCTGGCCATTGGACACAGCAGGAACAATGGGCCCTGGCTGCACCACAATACCTTTTAATTTCTTCAGCATTGAACTAAAAGGTGATTGAATGCGGTTCCACGACCCTGAGAAAAGCCTTTGTGCCTCGTCCTGAATGACGGCGGCTAACATTAAGAGCGGGGCAGCGAAAAAAATCAATATCCACCGTCACTGGAAGAATGACGTGTTCTATTTGCAGCTTGAAGAGGGAAACCGTTTGGTTCTGTTTTTGTGAATGCCCTCATGAATGACAACTTGCAATCTAATGTGTTGTTAACTGAACAAGCATTCGACATGATTCCAATCAAATCAAGGCTTACCAGAGGTTTAATCTCAGCACATTTTGTTGATGCCATACATGCATCAAATCCTGCCGCCGCAGTCCGAAATATCATTTGAAGTTATTTAGATGTAAATCTGTGAAAGTGACTTCCTTCCAGATAAAGCAATCATGGCCAGATGAAATTAATTGTAAGTTTGAGGCAAAAACACCACAGGCATAAATGAATAAAAGTTGTGTTGCAGCTGTGCTACTTGAACGGCGCTACACTCAATATGAGTAATTGCGGCCCTTTTGAAACAATTTGTGCTCAGCCGATGGGCATTGCAATCATCCTCAGAATCTCTTGTGCATATTTGCCATGCCCAGAGTAAATTGGGACTCACGTTGACCCCCAGCTGTGTTATGCATGTCTGTTCAGAGATAACCAAGCATTGTTTGGACACATGACGCATTTTTGGGGGGAAAACATCTCAATCATCTTTAAGATTTTTCTCAAGAATAACAGATCGGGGGATATCGCGATGTAAATATGTGACACAATTTGTAAACAGCATCCGTATTCAGCGACTGCAGGTACGAGCGCTCTATCCCGCACTAGTGGCGCCTTTAGGGGAGCTTAGGATGCAAATTGGTTGCATTCTCTTGCACTGAAGGACATTAGCCAACCTTTGTCGACGCCCCCCGCCCCCATCTCCCCAAAACACTTTGTATCTCAGTTTGAGGACATTTACTTTCAATAATATAATATTCGTCCGGCTCAAGGCAAACACAAAGCCGCAGAGCCTCATGGCACCACCGCCAACCCCTTTTGTCTTTTGTTGGTGTATCCATTTTTCTTTGCCACCCTGTGACTTGCTTTCTCTCTGCTGCCTCTCACTCTTCTGTATATTTTCGGCAGTAATTTGTCCTCTGGGATGGGACTAGAGAAGCTGCGTTTGCAAAGTAAAATAATAATGTGACATGCATTTTGTGGTTCGGTACTTTTGAACAGTGAAAGTCGAGATACAAATAAAGATCAAAGTTTCTTTTTGTTGTTTTTTTTTTTAATGATGTATGGTAGTGTTGTGTAGTCAAAGTGGAGCAGAGGAGCGCATCTTGTGAACTCTTAAATTACTAATTCGGATCCTCCCTGACACTACGCGGCCATTGTTCTTAATAAGGCTGTTGGCCCTAACTTTGTTGCAAAAACAAACATAAAACAATTATTTGAACTGTGGCACACTGGGAGTGCAAATTGTTCTAGGATGTAAATTTGATGCAAACAACTAACGTTGATATTTATTTGAATAAGTGAAGAATTTCTGTTTGTTAATTTTGATTTGAAAGGTGCTAATGCTGATTTGAAATGTCACGATGCAAATCAGATCGTCTTTTCTTGCCGCAATATATCTTTGAGGGACCCCACTCATTTGAACCAAATCGAATTGTTACTCTTTAAAATAGAACGGTCCTTGAATCGTACCGCGCCTCGTGTATCGGATCGTCTTTTATGTTATTTAAAACGTACAGTGAATGTTTTCTGATTGATACGGCAAGTCATGGTTTTCTCTATTCTTCCGGAAGAAGGTGCATGACAAATTTTAACAAACTGCAGGTGGACCATTGTCCCGGAAGGAAATTAATTTCACTCACAGGGTTCAACTGCAGTTCGTATAAAAGAATCACCATTGACAGTTCACACTGACGCTTACAGAAGAGGAAATGTCAAGTGCTTATTGAGTCAATTAAACATCCCGCGGAGCCTTTCAATTGGACTGCTGCCGGTCACCTCTGACTCACAGAATGTTCTCACTCATTTTGCCTTCATCAAAGCGGTGGCGCGTTTACTTGGAAGCTAGCACTATACATTCCGTGACGACGGCGAAAGGTGTACACTAAAGCGCGTTGAGGGCCAGTTGCCTGTTTTATTGAGATGGTGGGAAATATTCCGCATGATCAGTTGTCAGTGATCACTATTGGTTGGAGCTGCACACTTGACTCGAGGGCTTGGCGGAGCTGTTGCAGGGCAGCGTGGGTGACTAATACAGCATGCTTGTCCTCATTGCAGGCGATTACTTATCTATTGATCGTAGCCGGCGTTGTTCAGATGGATGCCTTTAGAGTGTGACAAGTGCTTTAACAACCCTTGAACCTAACGATCCTGAACATTCGAGGTCCATGTTAAATAATGCGCCTTCTCTCCGGCGGCGGGATTCCCCCTACGGCCGACACAGGCAACGGAAGAGGAGTCCTCCTTGATTGGTTGTCTTCAGAGCAGAAGACCTATGGCCACAATTATAAAATGCAACCACTCCTGACTGCAGCAGCTGACGTGTAATAAATACTATTAAGGGCTGTGGAGATCCTTTGAATACGTCCCGGCCCTTCTCTTCCTGCTTGACAGTGAAAGAGCAATGAATTCCCACAGATAGCGGCACGCTACTTCGACTGTTTTTTTTTTTACTTAAGCTGCTCAGGGGATTCACTTGCACACTCTGCGTGTACACACACCCACACATCACACCCCATAACACAGTGCCAGCCTTTCTATTGTTCATGCCAGGCAGGGGATAAACCACAGCCGAGTGTTGCAGGCGGCTCCTCCACGTGAAAATCCAGCATACCTCAAGATGGCAGTTTGCTTTGCTCGCTCTCTCTCTTTCTCTGTGTAGGCCTTTGAACAGTCCAACCGCATATTCGCCTGACTTTTTTTTTTTTTAATAACTTCATCTCAAATGCTTCTCGTGTAGCCTCTGGCCAGCTTAGTCAGTCAATTTCCATGTGTCACGAATGGGAGAGGTATGAAGCCGAATATCTTTTTTTTTTTCAACTGCAATCTTGAACGCGGCTTGAGGTGTGGTGACTGTCGTTGAGATGCTCTTGCTGTTGGTTTGCACTAACTACTCAGTCATACATTGAAAATAGATTTGATGAGAAGGAATAACCCAAAAAATGAATTCCCCTTGGTTCATCCCTGTGAATTGGTTCTGTGACCTGACAATCATTTGCTATAACGTGGAGAATTGATGTACAAAAGTGTTGTTTGAAATATCAATGTTAGATAAATATATCGCCCCCTAAAATATTTTGATTTCAAAATGTGAAAAAACACAATTAAGACACCCAGTCTGGAGTTTTCCAAAAGCTTTGTTGAGAAGTCCGTGAGGATGGTTGAGTCCAAGCAGGAACACTCCATTTTTCTGAATTCCTTCTCAATTTCTTAACAATCCATTCCACGCAGTCTGCATAATTATCGATGATTAATCACACCATTTTCATGTCCATCTCTCGTTGTTCCCAGTTCATCTTCTCTTGATTTGTATCCAAGTATGCCTTGATGATATTCATGAATGAATATTGTCATAACCGGAACAAAGATGTTTGGTATATCTCTCACCCTTTAAGTCTCCAACAGTTATTTATAAACTGACAGTTGACTGATATGTTTTGATAAATTGAACACCGAACTCCTCCCCCCATTTCAACAGCCCATTTAGCCTCGGACTAGAAGTGCCTGCTGTCATAGCAAATTGCACTGGACACAACTGTCATTGTGAGGAAAAATAATCGTTAACCGAACTATCTTTTTCTTTTCTTTGATTTGATTTGATTTTTTTTAAAGCAGTTTCTGTCACTTTAAAGAGTAAAGCAACATAGAATGTCATTAACTTGAGTTTATGCTGGTGGCCTTACGTGAAATCTAACACCAGACTGATGAATTTTCAGCGCATTCTTACAAGAGATGCGAAGGAGGAGGATATTTTTTAATCAAACATCAAAGAGGCTCAATTCCACAGTGCAGCATGTTGAATCCACCATAGGATTTTTGTGTTGCCTCTCTTATTGCTTTCTGGTGCCGTTTTTATTTTGGGCAAGCTTCTTTCAAAAGCTCCTCCGTACAATTTGGTTCACTCGAGGGTGCTTTCCATTTGCACTTGACAAAAGCACAGGAGCAAACTCCCTCTGCGAGTGACTAGTCCCCTAATAAGCGCAAGCTTGGAAGTAGACGGAGACTGTGGCGTGTCTGTGAAAGAATACCGTGATAAGTGAATCTCCTGCTGAACAAGAGCATTTGCCTTCTCCACTCTCATTTGCCATGATGATTTGCTGCTGAAAATCAATGATTCCCTCACTTTTGCCAAAGGACCTCCTTGGAGTGTGTTGCACCGGTTCTGCCTGTGGCAATGATTTCAATCAAGAGGTGTTTAAAGTCTGTCTTTTCTCGATTGCGGGCAGGTCATGAGATTAAATGAGAAAAAAAAATGCATTTCTCAGCAGGTAATGAAATGGTTTCAAATGAAGTCATGTTGGGACGCACCCACAGAGACGCGTTGTGCAAAGCGCCGCCATTGCTTAATCAGGCGTCCTCACGGCCAACGCTTGGCCTCTACTTTACCCCGAGTTCAAATTACCGCAGTGTTGAGAACCCAAATAGTGCAATACTGAGCCAATGCGACGCATACAGCCGGCGAATCTTATTGACCTTCACCGAATGCAGCCATGCATTTGCAGTGCTTGCACATTGTAGCGTTGAGAGACGAATGAAGACTGGGAGGAGAAACAAAAACTTTCAGATAACACTGAAAGCTGATTTCGAGCTGCATACAACCGGTGAGTTCCAAAGCCCAAAACCAAGAGAACTTTAAAATGGTTTTTATAATACCATTTGGAATGTACCACGACAACATTGGTGACTTCAGTTCCAATCATAAATGTAAAAAAAATCGAATTAAATACAGTACTTATTTCGCGAGGTTTTCTCCTGTTCATAGAAGATGAAGAACAGCTGGGTGGTGCCTTTATGATTCAAGAGATTGAATTGTTCCGTTGATGACCTCGTTGAGAAGGAAATTCCTGTATCCACGTTGATGAACTCATTTGTGAAGGGAACAAATGCACCCATATTGTGTCGTTTTCCTGTTAGTGCTTTGCCAGCATCTTAAACCGTGACCGAAAGAGCACAAAAATGTGTCAGGAGCCGCAAATAAGTGACTTTTGTAACAAATTGGTTAAATGTTATGTTGTTGTTCTTCTTCTTATTATTATTATTATGCAAATGGCGAACCACAATTGAATGGTTTGATTTGGCCCATGTGCCACCCCTTTATGTTTTAGTAATGAAGCTTGTATGGGTTCCGATATTTACTGTTCTGTGTCGAAATGATTTCTGTGGGAAAAGGTCATTAAAACGATAAAGCGAGACTTTTGCACAGCTCTGCAAGGGCAGTATGTAAAGCACGCTGTCGTACTGAATAAAGCCGTTAAGTGTTATCGGCTATGCCCATATTTATTCAAATACGAGTCCCTCAGGACTAATCTTGAGCATATCCTGTATGTGTCTGCTGGTGAAAGTTTGACATCTCTTTATAGTTTGTTCCATTCCCTCTCTGCTGAGTTGACATGAGCCGTGAAATACAAGTTGCTAGGATGCATTTGGACAAGGATTAGCATTTGCCTTAACTGGTGAACTTGCTGAGAGCCAGACTTGGTTTTGATGATAAATGGGGTGCCTTTGGATAGTGCCTTGCTTGTATTTCTCTTCTCTAAGGCTGGCTTTGGTCTACTTGCATGTATTTTCAAGTGACTCATCTGTTTACATTTACTGAACAAAGCAAAATCTGAGCCAAGTGGTTTCACATTGTTGACTTATTCATTGATTTGATCTGTTCAACGCGATCCCTATTCTTTCGGGTTAGGGGTGACGATTGGATAATCCATAAATAGATTCATAGACATTCTGATTGCATGGGCTATATTGATTAATGGTGTTTTTGAAGCAAGTGGGTGAAGAGAGAATGCGCTACTGGGCTACCAAGAGAGGCTCATTTGATTTAGCCACATGACATTAAGCTACAAACGCGCCGATCTCTTCTCTGCTGTGGACTCCTGGCATGTCGAATGGCCATTCCGCATGTTTATGGTAGCTTCACGCTGATAACAGGAGTACCTTTTCGTTCAGAGAGTCACTTTCTCCATCGGCAGGTCTTTGAGATCGACCCGGCAATCTTCTAATTGCTCGACGCCCTCGACCACCTGAGCCATACTGATCCTCTATCGGCAAATTTGAGTTGCCCGCGACTCCACTTTGAGCAATTAGGCCGTTCGGTCTTTTTACAGAATATCTAATCGCGTGGTCTCTGGCTGTCCTGTTGCAGCCCTTTCTTTATTAATGGACGGCTTGCTGCTCCCAGCCAGGTGGAAGTGGAGCAGTAATAAATGTGGTTCAATATATCATCCAAAGCACATTACAGGAGAGCTGGGGGTGATTATTCATGCCAGCAGGGGCAGGAACAGACCTTTGTAGGGTTCATGGGCTCAAACTTTGAAAAGGGCGTCTCCCACATCTTTCTCGATAGAGTGAGAACAGTCTCTGTCCCTGATGCTGCTGGCTCCATTTATCTTGGAATTATGTCTAAAAAGCTCGTTGGGCTATTTGGTTTTTGACAAATGCTTTTTTTTTTCAAATGTGTGTAGCTTTCCATGTGCGCTTATTACAATCAATTGACTCACTCATCAGCAGTCAGCAGTCATGGGTGAACATGCAATTTTACAGCGCTTAGGTTACATTAAGCTCTTACGCTTCAGCCTCTCTAAAAATTCCAATCCAAGAATTAGCAATCACCGACAGGTGTATTCAATCCACCATTACGGCATTTTCCCCACCCTAATCCGCATTCTTGGACTCCATCCTGTTGGCAGGAGGGCAGGAATTTGCTCACTTTCCTGAGAATGATGAGCGAGCGTGCAGCAGCATGGAGGTAGACGTGCGGTTATGTTTGGGGCTGTCTGTTTACTGCCAACAGAGCGCACGCCCATGCGCCAGATGCGGCGCAACAGCTGGCCCTTGTGCTTGTTGGGGAGGCTCAGCCCGGCCCAGTCGCAGCGCATCAGCAGATCCATACGTTAGATGACTGGCAGAGAATTTAACTGTGACCCTCGAGCAGGCGTCACACAGCAGCGGTGATGAAAAAGTTTGGCTTGCGACTGAACATCGGTACCTGTCACATCACCTGAAGCGGCAGCAAAGGGGTGTTTGAGTGACATTTACTCAACTTGGGACAGGTTGTCCTCAAGCTGGATGAGAAGCATTGCTCATGGCTGGTTGGGCATAATGATCAATGAGTTGATTTATTGCTCATTGATAATTTTGACACTTGAAGCGACAGGGAGAAAATGGAGTGCACTACTTGGCCGGCATCAATAGAGGCGCTGTTTATTGAATTGCAACGAGTGTGTAGCCTACCCGAAGCAGAAGAACACAGTAGGCTCTACAGACCTCTTCTCTTGCACATTTCCTCCAGGTAGCAGATGCTCAAGATGACATTGACTTGCTACACGAGTTCAATAGATTCTGAGAGGCCTCTTCTCTCGTCCTTCACCAGCAAATTGGATAAAATGCGTTAACCCAGGATAGCGCAAATGAGGTGCGTCAGAAGGTCTCAGGACTGATGTCACAAAAGATCTATTTCAAACCCCAAAACTACAAATGACCTTCTGGGCCCTCAGTCTATCAGGTCCCTGTTGTAGTTGTCATCATACATTTCCTTGATCAGCAATAGGGAAATATTACTGATCACCAGAATAGCATAGATTGCCCCAATATGATATTTTAGAAGTGTTTATCTAACGTAGCATTACTCAGTAACCAAAACCGTGGCTCTCAGGTTCAGAAATGTTGGTGACCACTGGACTACAGGTTGTTTCTTGGAATTGACCTTGTATGATTAGTGTAGCAGACAGGATTTTATCATTTGATTAAAATGGAAATGTACCGTATTTTCGCGACCATACGGCGCACCGTATTGTTGGGCGCAGTCTCAGTAACGGGTGCTATTTCTGTATTTGACACATACACAAAGCGCACTGTATTATTGGGCGCAGCAAGGCATGGTAAAACATACGCCAGCTTAAACATACGGCATGTATGCACGCTAAGACATACGGACACACGCTAAAAACACGTTATTAAAAAGGCAACGGAAGCAAAACTGAGTTTGGTTGTAATTTATTTAGCCATCTTCTGTATCCGAATTGAACAATTGTGCAAGTAATCCATCAAAAACGCTAAAATAAATGCTATCTATCATCCATTGTTCCCATGCGGCTCGCAACTTTACTTTGAACGCCCGGTTGATGCCGATGTCCAGCGGTTGGAGTTCTTTAGTTTAGCCTTCGGGAATGACGGCAAGCTCAGAGTTCATTTGCTTGACTTGGATTTTCACCGCTGCTGTGAGATGGGCACGCATGGAGTCGCAAATCAAGAGTGACGGCGAGGCATGGAAAAAGCCATCCGGTCTCTTAACATTTGCTTTCACTTCTTAAGCGTGTCTCTTTGCAGTAGTCATTTTCGGGGGTCCTTAGAAACCAAATCTAAGTTGTTTTGCAATAATGCACATACCCACACTACATACTGGTACCTGCTAGGGGCGTGCCTTTATCGTCCTCTTACACGCCCAACCTTCACCCATTGGCGGACAATGAACGAAAAAAAAAAATTGGCGGACTTCCGCATGCCTGTCCTCACCCACGTCCGCCTTTTCTCTATATAACCAGCGTGTTGGCCAGAAGTGCTCTCAGTCAGGCTTTGGAACTCGGCGCATACACAAAGCGCTCCGCATTCTAAGGCACCCTGTCCATTTTGGAGAAAATTTAAGACTCTTAAGGGCGCCCAATAGTCGTGAAAATACGGTAAACATTTTAATTCTGTACATGGTGGAAATCGAGTGGATGTGAACTTTCCTTGTGTTGTTCCAGAAGAAAACAACATACTGGTACTTACGTTTCTATGACTTTTTTTTTAAAATAACCAATGATCTCCTCTATTTTTCTTTTGTGCTAATGGGTTATTCTCTTCACAGTGGATCTTTCAGCCTGACTGTTTGATTATGATCCTTGTTAATAACCTAATAATGGTCTCCACTTGCACTGCTTTTTATGCTGTATCGCTAATGACATGCCACTTAGCCTGGGAATTAGATTGTCTGTCAGACTGGTTCAGTGTGTTTCTTAAAAATGTGGATTCATTGCAAAACTAAGAAAGCAATGCATTAAATAGGTAAGGCAATTGCATTTTTCAGAGCCATTAAGTTTCACCATTAAAAAGTGACATGAGAGTTTTACTCTCATGGTAAATGAACTCTCATTCATAAAGCGCTTTTCTACCTTTGTTACTCAAAGTGCTTAAGACTGTTACCTCATTTACCTACTGATGATGCAGCGTCGGGAGCAACCGGGGCTTCAGTATCTCGCTCAAGGACACTTTGACATGATCACAATGTCCAGAGATGGAACCCTGGGAGAGGACCACTCCACCGCTGAGCCATGCCGCCCCAGTCGAATTGATTGAGCAATCGTGGCGATGCTTTGCTTATATCCTGAACTTAACTTCAAAAATCTAATCATATGTCAATCGGCTATTTTTTCAAGTATTAATTAAAATAACATGACCATGTATGTCCTCCAGTTGCCCACGATAAGACCTACAACATACATTTGAAACAGGTCTTAGTTAAATCAATCTCAAGGGCAATAAATGCACGATAATCCAAATGTGCAAAACAGAGGCTTTCTCTCACTGAGGTTTTCGGTCAACAAAGAAAAAGGACAACTGTCCTTGAGCCATATCTTGGATAAGAATATTGATTAATCATTTCTAAAAGCAATACAAAAAATAGTGTGCATTACTTGGCTGCACCGGACGGCAGCGCATGTTCTCCCCCCCCCCCTTAGATTATGATCACACAGTGAGGCCAATTTATATTGTACTGCCCTTACACAGTTTCTCCACCCCTCCGTCATCATGGCAAAAAAAAAAGTTTTTTAAAAAGCCCCGCAGCACAGGGGCGGGGTGAGGAGTGGCTCATTTGCATGAGGCAGACTTTGTGAGATGTCTCGGAATTGTTTTAAAATGGGGGGTGGACACACACACACACACACACACACACACACTGTATCCTTCTTTTAATCTTTCCATATATATGAAAAGTCCTTCATCTCCTCCATTAATCTCCACACTTGACGAAGGTTGCAATCATTACAAATGATCAATGACAAAATAGTAAAGGCAAAGAAATCCAAGAACCAAGAAAAGAACACAAGTTCAGTTTTATACGGAGATAATCTTGTCCTATACGTATAGAAGAGCCGTTCCAACATCATTAATACGTTCTACATGCTATCTCATGATTCTGTGAACCAGAATTAATCAATTATTCTACCATTATGGGAAGATACCCTGTTATTTTGCCGTTCAAAATCGATCCTTTCCCCTTTACACTGTCAAAATGAAATACATGGGAGTCCAAAATTCTCTCAGGCTGTCAGTTACTCAACTCAATCTCACACTATTTTTTGTTGCGCTTGTATTATTTATTTATTTTTGTTCTAGCATCAATGATGATTATTATTGTTTGCCCTACTATTCGTGCAACATGTTTGGATGTACATGTCACCCTCCTCCAATTACCGACATCGCACCAATATTCACAAATGTTTTTGCTTGTTTGTCTTTCTCACTTGTTGCATCACCATTTATTAAATGTTAAAAAAGAAACGCAAGAAAGTTGTGAAAATGAATAAACCATCCATCTATCCATATGCCACTCGGGTATTCATCCAGGTGCCTTCAAAGCTATTTTTTCTGGTAGTTTTACATTGCAAGAAGGCCAGCTTGCCATTTGTCACCACCATTTTCTTTCCTTTACCAAACACCAAGTTGCTTTTATGCACTTGTGCAGGCAAGTCACTGCTATTCCCCTTTTTTTTTCTTTTTTTTTTCTCACTGCAGGTTTCATGCAATCTCTTCATTGGACTCCAGGCTAGCTTCTATTGCCGCTCTTGAGTTATTTATTTCTTGTCACCCAATGCTTTGTGGTTATTCAAGCACATTACTGGCTTTGCTGCGGAAGCCATTTCTACCCGGGTAATGTGGAGCGTGGCCATCACAGCTCTAAATGGGTTTGGAAAGGCAGCAAAGAGGAAAGAACCCTACACGGACTGTTGTTGCTTTTGTTTGTGGAAGAAAACGTTGACCAAACTCATCGTGAATCCTACAGTAACAAAACAATCGTGCTGAGTTTATGTGTGTCTTCTTATATTGGCAATTGGCTTTGATGACATATTGAATGGGCCGAGTCACAAAAGGAGGATTTCAAGGACAGCTTGAGGAGTTTGTGTATTGTGCAAAGGGCCATAACCCTTCTGCTAAAGGGAGAGACAAGCCAGGGAAGCTTACCATTGTGCTGCTAAATTCAATTCCTCTCAGCATCAGTTCAGAACACTTCAGCTTGGTCTGTTGTTGCAACTCAATATGAGATGGTGAGAAGAGGGCAGATGAAATGCACAATGGCTTTTGAAGACATTAAGAAATCAGTGTTTACTGACAGTCGCAGCTCAGTTCAGTTGTTTGAGGAGGATGCACACATGAGCTGAACTAACATTACTTTTAAATGATGTCTCTCTTGATGTCAGCAGCCGGTTCTTTATACTGGACACTTTCAGGGAGTAGTTCCAACATTTCACAGGCTCTGGGCCCCTGAAAACCTTGTGTAGGGTGCTCTTTTCCAAGGAGACGGGTCAAAGCTCTGTCCTATATGATTACATCACCGGTCTTAACCAGGGATGAGATTTTTCCGCTTTTTTCCAGTCAAAATCGACCTTTTTTTATCTTGCTCCAAATCTGTTGAGAACATGGGGGTGGGGGGTCTGGTGTTATTTCTGGGCTACCGGACTTACTTGTCTTCGGCAGACTCGGGACTCGTAAAGTTTACATATAAAGTTTGCAAGCATCCATTTTGAATTACCGTTTTTTCTCGCGAAGCGTTGGGTTACTTCGTATATGGGCTAAAACCAATGTCTTACTTGTTGTGATTGGTCACGATATCGGCAAATGCAGAATCACAAGCAATCTGTGTTCGCCTTCCTAAATCCCTTTTCCGCGAATTCTGAATGGTTTTGCATGAGGGATGTACTGTATTGAAATTTCTTGTATGTATTAAACAAATGCCGAATGTTATCGAAACTCGTGACAAAGCTAAAGTGCGTCAGGCAGATGTGGATCTGAAAAACGAGTTTCGATGGGACTGGTTGGATAGAAAGCTGACGGTGTCCCCAGTAGGAACCTGTAAAGAGGAACCATTGTCTGTGCTTGCGTCGGATTTCGTGAAAAAGCTCGACATAATGAACAAATCTTAAATACGGCAGGGAATCTTGTTTTTTAGTTTTGATTTTGAGCAGCAAATTTGAAGTTACATGTTGGAATGCATAAGCAAAATTGAACAAAGGCCTATGTCAAATTTTTACTTGGAAGAATAGTGACCACTCTTGGGATTTTTTCCTGTGAAAGTTTCAAGTAGTGTGTACATTGAATGCACTTCATCTTTAGCATGTTTAGTATAAAGGGCCAATTATGTAAGCAAATTAGGGAATGGTATTTCAACAAAAATTATGTAATATTTTGTTGATAAAATGAATGGTTTTAAGGCTTTAATAGCTCTAAAACCCATTAGCTTCCAGGGGCTTTGCCCCCATCCGGGGCATTGCCTGCGGCCCCCAGACCCCCGACTGATTTTCAGATTTTTGCACCACTAGCCACTCTCATCCCTCTTAATGTATCATCATGGCACATGGGGTCATCTCAGCGTTGTGCTCATGTACTATAGTTGGAAAGCATCAAAGAGCAGGTATGGTATGGTTAGATTCGATATCTGTTCCCGAGTGGAAGACGTCCGGATTAAATCTATCATTTTACATTGTGATTGGTCGAAATATCCAAGGGTGCTACAAACAATATTGGATCAATACAATATAGCACCATTGAACAGACTAGCAATCAGAGGTGGGCAAACTACGGCCCGCGGGCCGGATCCAGCCCGTTGGTCTTTTTAATCCGGCCCGCCGAAGGTTGGTACAGTACACAATTATGGTTCGATGTAAATGATTGCATTCATTTCATTTGAACTTGTAATGACAGGCATTTCAATGCCAGGTGGCACAGTTACTTGAAGTTGCAGAGCACAGGGAGGGAAGGGCTCTGCAAAAAGGCTTCCTTTCTGAGAAGCTAGTCACTAGCTTCTCAGAAAGGAAGCCTTTTAAATTAGTCGGACCCAACTGTTAGGGATTTTTTTTCAGGCCAATTCCGAGGCCGATCCCTTAACACTTTCCACAATAAAGATATGCTTTACAGGTAGAACGATTCACTTGTTTTACATTACTTTGTCCTTCAGTATTTGTTTAGCGAAACATTTGCTTTTTTAAAAAATCTTGGGTAGGTGGATGCAATGTAATTTTCTGCTGTGTAAAAAAAATAAAAATTAATAACATTTAAAAAATAAAAAAATGAAAATTTGTTTGACCTAATATCAGCCAATCAAATTGGATGCCCTATTGATCAGTGTGGCCACATAAATCAGTATTAATTTCTGGTTTAACTAAGACACGACATGTGTTTGTTTCCTTATTCCTCTAATAAATATCCATAATTAATCCAATATCCAGATTAGCAATGCCTGGTCACACAATTTGGAATCTAAAAGGTCTGTACTTAACAGTTGGGAATCACCAATATAAATGTAACTACTGGGAGAATGGAACATCTAAGGTTGTACACAATCCGTTACGGTGCAATAGGAAATAATGTCGCTCCATCCATTTTGCTCTACCGCTTATCCGATTCAGGGTGACAGATTACTTTGTGTGAGTCGATTCCAGTTTTGAGGAGTACACTTGGGACTGTCTCTGACATATATTGCGATCTAATGCAACGGAATGGTTCAAGCTCCAAGGTTTTGCACGATTTTAGAGATGCCCCCGCCCCCCTCCCCATATTCAAAGCTTCTATTGCAAGAGCCTTCAGTCAGTCTCCCAAAGAATATTGTTTAAGTGAAGTTCGGGGTGATGTAGCGGTAGACGGTTTGAGGTCTTCCTTTACGTCGGCACGAAAGCCGAATACATACCACCTGATCTGCAGGGTTAAAACAGAACAAGTGCTGTGCTCAAGTGTTTCAACCTCTGTCATCTTCCTCTCCTTTTTATACATCAGCTGAGTGATGTTGCTTGCGAAAGACAAATTAGCGCATCAGAGAGGAAAAACAGTTGAAGTGGAGGCTCAAGTCTCCCCCCCGACGTGTTCCCTTTCATTTTCACCTCACTGATGTGTGAGAATAGATCCTAAAGTAGAGACCTATAATGAAGGGAAGATGGTGGTTTTTAGTTTCTGATTATATCCTCGGGTGGCTGCCTGCCCCATCTGCCCCCCCCTTTGCACGCCCATGGTTAATGGTAAATGGGAAGCGGTAATGTGAAGTGAGCACTCTGTAATTGTGTTCATTGTTACTGTGTTCTGCAGCTTTTTCAAATAAGTAGTTCTGAGCATTTACAGGAGATACTCTCATGTGTCAAGGTGAACAAGTGCAATTTGTTATTTGAACAAGGGCTTATTGTGCTGGTAAACCTGTGGAGAGCAACAAGGCTGGAACATGCAGTTGGATTTACAAAGAACTCTTCTGTGAGGAGAGATGAACATTTCTCGATGTTTGCCAAGCTTGCGTTTCCATCTGACATTGTAACGATTGATTTCACTTTTGACAAGGTGCATTGAACAGCGACGTTGCAATGTAATATCTTTGTGTGTTTCCAGTCTTCGGGCATAACCACAAAGATAACCAAAAGATAACCAATTTTGTACGTTAGTGTAACGCAAAGATGGGTATTCTGTCCCTGGGACGGAATGGTCCATCCATCCGTCCCGGACAAACACCTATTTTTGGGTTGGAGAATGAGAAGTTTTTTTTTTTTTTCTTAAGGACGGAATTAGGTTTTCGTCCGTCCCTTCGTTTTGTGAACTTTTCAATCAATTTTTAAGTTTTCTCACCTAGTGGCTGTTCTTCAAAAATGATTCGCGTAAATTCTTTCACCAAGCTAGGACCATATTTTCCGCACTAAAAGGCGCACTGGATTATTAGGCGCACCTTCAATGAATGGGCTATTTTTACATTGTTTTCATATATTGCACGCACTGGACTACAAGGCGCAATCTATATTGCATCCACTAAATGGAGATGCAGCCATTCATGACTGCGATTACTTCCATGAAACTACATTGTATTTTTCACATAAATTCTATAGCCCTCCAGAATTTATCCTAGCATTTCCTCGAGCGTAGCTGCAACAGAACGATCAGATGTCAGTAAATTGGAGGAGACTGGACTGTCTCAGAAGTGTTTGTTATTTATTCCTTGGTTGTGTACTGTATTCACAAACGAGGAAATCACAAAATTGATTTCTGTTTTGATGCATTATTTTCCATTTTCGTAGTTTCAATGAAGGAATCGTTCATTTACATTTTTCCGACATGAACGCCTCTCGAGTTGAAGGAAGAAGAGAAGGCACAGAGACGTACAGACGTAACTGTGTTTGTTGAGACTGTGAAAACCACCACAGCTCTCCTTTTTTCGGAGCTGCAACAAAAACTTTAATAAAGCAGCGACACAGTTCACTGAACCAACAGCAAGTTATAACATTGTAAGCATGTCTCCAGCAAGGAGCCATCTTGAGTGTTTTGAAAGGCGCCTATAAATAAAATGTATTATTATTATTATTATCTTGGGTCGACATATTACCGTAATGACCATGCACAAGGTGCACCGGATTTAAAGGTGCGCCTTGAGCTTTTAAGAAAATGGAAGACTTTTCGGTGCGCCTTATAGTGCGGAAAATACAGTACTTTTAGTTGTGATGTTAGGAAGATGCTGAGAAAAAATGCACACTCCTTTTCCCTTTGACTGTCGCCCTAAAGCCTAAATGCACAAATATGTCAGAAAGAAAAACAGTTTGCTCTCGAGACAAAGTCATCAAATAGCGTTTTCTTTTATTTCTAGGCAGGTCCCCATACATACAGAATGCGTCCTTCTTTGTTATAATTCTTTCTGGTCCAAAGTCGCTCAATCCATTTCCTTGTCTCCTGTGGATTCGCAATCAAATTGTGGGTATCTTTGATATTGCCGCAGTGGCACCTCTGCATCTTCTGTTCTTCTGGCTTTCAGTTTTTTCCTCCTGCTTGGATTGCAGTTGACAGCCGATGTACAGATTGTATATACTTTGTAACGTGTGTGTGTGAGAGATATATATATATATATAGAGAGAGAGAGGTGAGGGGGGGGGGGGGGATAGGGATTAGCATTTTCAATAAATTATGTACCAGAGAAGAACCTTAACTAAGCAAGCCACTGTTTGTCAGGCCTGTTGCCTAGATCTTTTTCCCCCCATCTTTTTAGACGCTTTATAATACATGTACAGTAGGTCGTTTGTTGAGTTTTCTATTCTGGCTTTAAAAATCTCAAGTCATGGCCCCCAGAGGAAGAATCACATTGATTCCAAGCACCATCGTCCATTTTAACGACCTGGCTGAAGATCATCAAAGCTAATGACGTTCCCATCATTCTCTGCTGCTTTATGGTAATCAGCTTGTCAGTTTGCTAAAAAAGATTGTTGGTGCACTAATCTGTTCACATGGATTCCACAATAACATCTGACATGAGCATGTTATTTAGTTATCTGGATAACAACCTTAGACCAATGAACGTAATCATTTGCACCTGTAATTAGGCCACACTGAGTGGATCTTGTTGTATACCCAGGATTTGTTATTGTTTTTTGGGGGGGTCATTTATTTGATATCTGGAGTGTCAAGCATACTAAATGCTTGGTGCAAAGGGCCGATTCCGAAGCCCCCCGAGCATTTACCAAAATTATTCCCCCTCGATTTCATGTGCCCCTTCAACATGCATGCGCATTCATGATGGGATGGACGGCATGTCCTGAAATATTTTTGTCGACGGGGGGCAGGATGACCTCTCTCCAAGTTTATGACCCCAGCAGAATACCCTTTCAACATGGCTTTTACATTCATTTATTACTGATCTGCGACATACAGTACATGTCCCAAGTATATTTATGCCCACCCTTCCCCCCATGGCTCAACCTCTATATGCCCCTGTTTGCAATAAAAAAAAAAACTAAAGGAAAACAGTGACAATTGTCTGTCACGTAGCAAGGTGGTGGTGGATCCCCAAAAGCAGGCACGAGAGAAGAGCAGGTAGTACTAAAACCGAGAAAACTAAATCCTAAACAAAGAAAGTCCAAAGTATCAAACAAAACACATGACTGAAGATAAAACATGACAATGACCAAAACCTACCTGAAACAAACATGACAGTAGCATACGAACAGCCACAAACAATGACCCGACAATGAGGAGTCGGCCGGGAGTCCTTTTATAGCCACTAATTACCTAACGACCAACAGGTGTGCAGGTGCAGGGAAAAGCCCCACAGTGCCACCTGTTGGTCACAAACCGAAACATGACAGTACCCCTCCCTCAAGGGACGGATCCCAGACGTCCCAAAGTTGTCCAAAAGCTTGCCTCGCCGGAGAACAGGAACATGAAGCGACGGCGACCTTCGCCTTGCCGGAGAACAGGAACATGAAGCGACGGCAACCCTTTGGCTGGGCTTGGCCTGACGTGGACGGAGCTCGACGTAGCGGGGGACATGGGACAGCCGGACGTGAACAGGGGCTCGGCCTGACGTGGGCGTGGACGTGGCACAGCTCGTCGTCGACGTGAATGTGACTCAGCTCAAACAGACACGTGACGAGCCTCGGCTCAACGTGGACGCGGACGGGGCTCGGCCCACCGTAGATGCGGCTTGACGAAACAAAAACATGGGACAGCCACATCACCCGCGCTGCCCGAAGGGAAAAAGGGTGTCGGCCGCAGACGTGCTCCGCCAAGCACATGGTGGAAAAGGGACCAGTCCTTTGTACCTGCGGGGTCCAGGTGGTCGGGTCATTCTGTCACGTAGCAAGGTGGTGGTGGATCCCAAAAAGCAGGAACGAGAGAAGAGCAGGTAGTACTTGATGGATTGTATTAAGACAGAGAAAACTAAATCCTAAACAAAGTCCAAAGCATCAAACAATGACCAAAACCTGACTGAAACAAACATGACAGTAATATACGAACAGCCACAAACTATGACCAGTCGCCGGGAGTCCTTTTATAGCCACTAATAAGCTAACGACCAACAGGTGTGGAGCTGCAGGGGAAAGCCCCACAGTGCCACCTGTTGGTCACAAACCGAAACATGACATTGTCAAAAAGTAAATTCAGTGTGTTGTTACAACAGCATACTCTAGCAACTGAAGTTAGCACTTTACTATACGATTAGTTCGGGTGCTTGGGGGATAATGAGAACAAGATAAGAAGCCATCCATCCCTCCATCCATCCATTTTCTGATCCGCTTATCCTCACAAGGGTTGGGGGGCGTGCTGGAGCTTATCCCAGCCGTCTTCGGGCAGTAGGCAGGATACACCCTGAGCTGGTTGCCAGCCAATTGGAGGGCACACATAGACATGCAACCATCCATCCGTGCTCACACTCACATCTCGGGACAATTTAGAGTGTTCAATCACCCTGCCATGCATGGAATGTGGAAGGAAACCGGAGTACCCGGAGAAAACCCAAACAGGCCCGGGTAGAACATGCAAACTCCACACAGGGAGCTGGAATTTAACCCGGTACCTCTTCACTGTGAGGTGACGTGCTAACCACTGGACCACCAGGCGGCGATAAGAATAATAAGAATAAATCAAATTTCTACAGAGCTTTTCGGAATTCCCAATGACACTGAGCACAGTCTTAGCACCTTAGAGACATATAGGTTTTCCTTTGGTCAATTAGAATTTGTATACTCACTAAATGCTGTTTTGATTTTAATTGGACATCTTGTTTCTTAGCCACATACCTTTTATATCGATCGTATGTCAAGACATTGTTTAAGTTGACAACATAAACAGGCACCAAAATTGGCTTGTCTTTTTTTTTTTTTTTAATAGCGAACTGTGTGTCTATTTCCTGCTGAGGTGTTATTTGAAAACACAGGTGGTGCCATTATTTAAGCAGGTGACACTTGTTATGGATCATCTCTTCGCGTTGCGTCCGGATGCGCCATCCGATGCTCTGGAATCCCTTACAATCCATCACTCTGATTGTGACTAATCCTCCAATTTTGTATGACCGGGGCCTTTATTGACTGGAGGGTAACGGGTGGGATGAGCTGGAGCAGGTCAGGGAGTCATAGGGACATGCTATTCGGAAAGTGTCGCTGGGGTCCCCATGTTTTCATCCGCTTGGGTCAAAAGCCTTTGAAGCTGACAGAAGCGTGTCATTGCTCCGACTTGGAGTACTCTCTGACCTTGTGATTGTTGGTCATACTGCCCATTTCAACCTTGTTTTGCCAAAGTATTTCACTCAATTAAAAGGGGATTGGGAAATCATTTAAAGATATGATAATTCATTTGATGACAATTAGGGCTTTGGGAATTTCGTGACGTCACGCCGTGAAGGCGAATAAAACTGCAAGTCAAAATGTTTTGTAAGTTTAATTGAAGGAGATAAAAGTTCAGAATAATTCAGACTTCATTTTAGCGTGAACCTAATCTATACAACCAAAACATCCATCCATCCATTTTCCGATCCACTTTATCCTCACAAGGGTCGCGGGGGTTGCTGGAGCCTATCCCGGCTGTCTTCGGTCAGCAGGTGGGGGACACCCTAAACTGGTTCTCAGCCAATAGCATGGCACACACAGACGAACAACTGTCTGCGCTTGCACATAGGGACAATTTACAGTGTTCCATTAACCCGCCACGCATGTTTTTGGAATGTGGGAGGAAACCGGAGTACCCAGAAAAACGCAGGCACGGGGAGAGCATGCAAACTCCACACAGGGAGGCTAGACCTGGCATCGAACCCTGCAACTCTGTACTCTGAGGCCAACGTGCTGACCAGTCGACTGCTGGGCCGCGACCAAAACTTTTATGTATAATAAATCTGATATTGTACTGTAATACAGATTCATTTGAGACTGAATCAACAGCTAAGCCCGTAATGCACTTGATTTTTTTTTCAGGATACACTTAATCAGCACAATGACAATCGACTCATTACTTGAGCATCAATGAAATCATTATGTCCAACCAAGTACTTGCAACATGTTTTAGCCAAGACTTCTAGTGAAACAATTTGACTACTTTCAACCCCCAGCGTTCTAAACAATATAATTTACAAGCCAAATTGGAAAGCCCTCATTTGAATGAAATCCTGACGTTTCTGGCAGTCTCCCCAACGTGTTGCAAAGGAAATTGTTCCACAGTGGTGAAATACAATATGCAAAACCTCTCATTTTAGCTGTAGGCATATCCGGTAATTAAAGGATTAACTTGATAATCGTAATAGTTTCTTGGCTTTGCCTTCCTCTCTCCTTCCATGATTTTCTACAATGTCAACAATTTAAGAATGCCTCCTTTCCTCGCCTGTCTGTTTCTGCTGTAATCAACTCGCTTCCCGTTTAACCTCATTTCCGACTAAGCACAAGGAGTCTTCAAATCCAAAGGCTGCTGCGTGCCTAGGATGGCAAAGACTACGACTTTGTCTGCCCCTCCTAACAGCCGCACTTCTGAGGATTGTGTCTGCTTATGTCAGAAAATGTTCAAATCTCTGTGGCTAAAATGCATCAACTCCAAACAGGTGACTCCTTTTGGCTTTGCAGCATTTATATTTGGAGAAGAGCCACGCGGATTCCTCCTACAAGCTTTTCTCGCAGCACATTGGACCGCATATCGAAATGCAAGCAGTCTCTTCATTTCGCTAAGAAATAGAAAACACATTTGTAGAATGTCGATGAAGTCACTAAATTCTTACCTTGGATATCATCTGAGTCAAATACCATTCTGGGGAATTCTGTCACAATGGTGGTCATCCGCCTTGACTTAAGGATAACTGTGCCCTTGTCGCCTTTTTGACCTTTCCGCCTCTTGACATTGAGCATGTTCAGCTCGGTAAGGCATGTGGAGCTTCCTTCTGAGATGTTCTTTGCGGATGAAGTGGCCTTGTTGAAAATTCACTTGCTATTGGAAAAACTGTCCACATGTGCTCAGCTGTGTGTGTGAGTTAAGATCTCTCGACTCGAGCCACTTAATGTGGTTGTGAATTTAATTGTTGTCCATGATGAAACCTCCTGTTGGGTCATCACAACGGACCCATCCATCCATCCATCCATCCATCCATCCATCCGCGTATCCTCACAAGGGGTGTGGGGCATGCTGGAGCATAGCCCAGCTGTTTTTGGGCAATGAACTGCTTGCCAGCCTATTGCAGGGCACAGGTAGACGAACAGCCATTCGCGTTCCGAATCACACTTAGGGACAATTTAGAGTATTCAATCAGCCTTCCATGCATGTTGTTGGAATGTGGGAGGAAACCGCAGTACCCGGAGAAAACCCACGAAGGCCCGGGGAGAACATGCAAACTCCACACAGGAAGGCTGGAGCGGGAATCGAACCCGATACCTCTGCACTGTGAGGTTGACGCGCTCACCAGTCAACCACCGGGCTGCCCTCATTACAAGTGATCAAGTGAACTACTCCTGAAGAGGACACATTTGGGAACCAAATTCATTTGGAGCCATTGTCAGTGGAATTAGCTGAAATTAAACCTGACTTACGCTGTGTTTTCTATGGTGTTGCTATGTATTATTTATTATATTTATTCTACAGATATATGAAACACTTTATCCCCCCCACCCAATTTTGCTGCTGTAGACTGCAAATTTCCCCAGTGTGAGACAAATAAAGGTTATCTTATCAAACCTGCATATATTTTTTTGAAAACATAAAGCACCTCTGTATGATTAGAGAAGTCCTCCATAGGCCTGAGGAAAAACATTCTCCTCTAAAGATGTGGTTTGCTCCAGATAACCTCATCGGCTTGACACAAGTACAGCACCAAAGTCACAAAGCCAAAGCTAACAAGCAACGGGCTCTTGGTGTGTGAACTTGCTCCGTCATTTTCATGTCATCGTTCCACTGAAGTCCTCTCGCTGTCATCGTTTCGAAAGAATACAAAAATGACGAGAAGGCGTTTCCCCCGTCTGTGGACTAGGAATGGTAATGATATAAAAGCAACACCGAGACTAAAGCAGCACGAGTCCCAAATATGGTGCCTTGATCTGTGCAGAAAACAGGCCAAGACACACTAGAGCACCCTTCATAGCATGATTGCAATGCATACAGTGTTCTCCATCCACTTTGTGCAGGTACTGAAATGGCCGAGTGTGTGTGTGTGTGTGTGGGGGGGGTTACTGAATTTCCACGTGAAACACCCTTCGTTAACGTGAACATGTTTGTTGATTTTTTTCCAGGCACAGCGAGAGGAAAACAAAGTTTGCTCATCGAATCGTATCTGTCTTTCAACAGTGAGGTCACTCTCACTGCTCACTGACATTCAGAAATGCATCTAGTGCTTCCATGACCACATTGAAGCTAACAAACATCGAATTTATCCTTTGCGCCGCATGACAAGTGCGATTTGACCGATTTGTAATCAGTCTTGGTAAAGGCATGATTTGCGCAGCCTCCCCACATTAATTAATCTCACTGCACTTGTTTAAAAAGGACGAAGGAATGAGGACCCGGACGAATGCATCCTAACCGCCATATTTATAGCGGGGTTTATTCCGAGCGGCAGCCATTGAATAAACCTTTGCTTAAGGATGCTGATTGTAATTGGACTGTGGAAACATGTGAATCCAACGCTCCACTTTAAGATTATCGAGTTTCGCCAAGGCCAAATGTCTGCTCTTCTCTTTTATGCCACTCTGAACTGCACTTCTAGATTATAATCCATTCACTCTATGCCTGCTTTTGTTTTCCGCAAAGGTCAGTGTTGTATTTCAACGTAAGAAAACAGATACTAGAACCGGGGCGACTTGCTTATGGCTAGACCGTTGAAATAGTACCCTTTGCATAATTTGGTCAACGGACAAGCGAATGGCATGTTGAGAAATCATAAAACGCTAGAAGGATGCAGCGTCTGTGGGGGTATCATCTTTGTTTTCTTCGACAGTCGTTGCATGAGAGGGTTCTTCACTTAACTAAATCGGAAAGAATCATTCCCACTCGTGTTAGCGCGCTTGCTGTCATGTACTGTACACAAATTTAGACTCCCAGCTGTTCTGTCTCTCTCTCTCTCTCTCTCTCGCTCACATCTCTCACACGCACACACTCGCACAATCAAATGCACGAGCTGCCTAACTAACAGGCGACTCAAAATGTCAGCTCTTTTACATCAACACCAACCCAAAAGGGTCTCGCAGCTTTCAAGAAAAATGAGTCTTTCAAGACGACATCAAGTGAGATATTTGGGGGCTGTGACACCCTGCTGAGATGTTGCTTCGTTAGATGACAGGAAAATGTATTAAATAAAAACCAGCCAGCTCAAATAAGCAGCCGTGAGTGCTCCTGTTCAAAAGCCACGAGGCTCATTAATCGATTGTGAACTTTATTTACAAAAATAATAGCTCAATTATTTTCCTTTGGACACACTATTTGACACAGTCCGAAACGCTATTTAATCATCGAAAACGCCGCCCGCGAGGTGATTTATGCGAGAAGCATTTGAAGGCAATTCTCAAAGTTGATGATGTGACCCGAGCCTCTGGAGCACATCTGTCACAGAAATACTGCCATCGTACTTCGGTATCTGCAGTCCATCATTAGTATTCGGAAATTAATGCATGCGCACAGATGTACAGGCCTGCATCAATGTACGTGCTTGGCAGCCAATTTTCTATTCATTTGAACAGAGGAAAATTGCAATGATGAGTTTGAGCCATTTACATTCTCTCCTCCCCCCACCCCGGCCCCTTCTTCGGTCCTTCCTCACCATCTTTCTGTCTTTTCCGATGTCTCCATGTCGACCTCCTTCCACCGCAAACATGATGTGATTCGGTTGCTGTGCTACATGTTTATTTAATGTCTATTCGAGGTGCGTTACCTCTCTGTGTTGCCAGTGATTGATTATTTCCACGGCGTGCATAATGGCACAAACATGCACATCTTCCAGCCTTTCTGTTCAAGCCTCCGGTGTCAAGTACATACATACTTTTTCATCTCCCCTTGTCTGATTGAGACAGCAGTTTGGTTCAGTCATCTTGAATCTTTCTTCATTCCATGTTGTGTGTTTGCCCCCCCCCCCTCCCCCACCACCAAACTCCTGCCTTTCTCATCGCAGATTGTTTGAGTTTCTGACATGTGAAGGTAAATATTTGTCAACACTCAACTGTGAACTCGATTATATCTGGCTTTCTTTAACATCCCACTTTTGTTTCACTTCCCGCGTTTGATCACTTGCATTGTTTACTCTGTCAGACTCTTATTTTATACTATTTTTAGCTTAACATAAGCAACATGCCTGTTCCCCTCATGCTCAATATTCAGGGCGTTTGCTCAGTAGATTTATTCAGAGTTTTAAAAGCAACCAGAGAGCCAATTCATCTAACCAAATGCACGTTTACTACAGCTTTGTATTTTATGACAGCCTAACATGAAATGGTTGATTATTGTGGATAGTGACCGTAATTGCATTACGTAATTTCAGAAGAGATCGTGCGGGTGTCATAAAACGTGTTGCGGGTGCCGCTCATCGCTGTGATGCAGATCATGCTCCTATTTGCTCAATGATGCCTTTCCTTTCGGAAATAAATGGATCAATCCAGCTACTCTGATGGACATACCATGCTACAGTAGAGGCTGCATCATTGTTTTATTTACAGCGTTTATGTGTTAAATCTATTGTCAGATTTCACAGAGTGCATGCATAGATTAACAATTGTTAATCTAAAAAAATTAATTAGTGACCAGAATGAGAAATGGGTCCCATTATTAATAAAAACACGAGCAGCACAACCATTACTATACATGTTTTTTGTGGTGTGCTTGAAAATGTGTCATATTAATCACAGAGTGGTTCGGTAAAGAGTCGAGAGAAACCTATATGGAGGTTTTTTTGTGTTTGTTTTAGGGCCCTACTGATTACTAGTAGTCAAGTAGGCCGATAAGTGATATTTGGAGTCGATATTCATCTCCAATAAAAGGGAAAATATTAGCATTAAAATGAGAAAAATAGAAAATCCAACGCTTTGCTTTTTTGTGTGTGGGTTTTTTTTCTTTGTTTTTTTTGTTTGTCAACTTGGTTTTAAAATTCTAACCAAAGGTTTGGGGAGCTCCAGGGTTCAGCAGCATCTCTTGTAAAATGAACTGGTTATTTAAATCTATAGTTCTCCGAAGTTAACATCACTTTAGATTGATCTTACGTTTTGAAAAACGCGGATGTCGATATTCGTCAAAATGCCGACTAATGGTGCCAATAATCGTCCCGGCCAGTAATCAGTCTACTCTTAGTAAACAGCAAGTCTTCCATTTAGGTTTGTCTCAACCTTAGATAGCAAGGACAATAACATATGTCATCACATTGCTGTCATTTAAGTATTGCACATATTTTTTAAGTATATATTTTTAATTGAAATCAAACAATGCCCAATGTCAACATGAATTCAAGAGTGGTGGCTTAATTTCATTGTCAAATTAAGGTTGCAAGTCAACGTTTTGTTATAAAAATATTGAGAAGATATGAAATCAACTTATGAATTTCTGTATGTACACACTGACTGTTGTTGGCATGGAAGAAAAAACTAAGTGGTTTAATTTTTTTGTCTTTTGTCTTTTCCCCCGCTAACATCCTCACACTGTTTAACATTCCGGAATTCTGCGCTGTGATTAGACAGTGAAATGAATTTATAGAAGGCTTATTTTATAAATGATCATAAAACAAAATGATTTGTGGAACAGGGGTGGCGAATAAATTTGTGTATAATAGACTCAGTTCAACATGACTCTAGACTAGTGTAATGTCCTTGACAAACACTGAGGATGAACTATCTTTTTTTTCCCCAGTGCTTTTTCCACTTCATCTCTTGTGCATGTAGTCAGTGCCTCCTTGGGAGTCGACATGGTCAGCTGGAGCGAAGAGATGTTGTGGCCCATGTGCAGAGGGAAAATCGCCACGGACGTGATGGCAGCTGCTGCCACCCTTGTTGGGATTGTGTGTGGGCTCTTTTGTGTATTTTAGGACAGTTCAAAAGTCTCTTGAGGGAAGAGCAGCTGCGGACAAATATCAAGTCTATGCTGCATCCATCATTTGGTTAGCATTAAATGTTTCTCTTTCTGTTTAAAAACGGGTGATGAAAAAGGACGAGAATGTCCTATCAATGAAATCGGACGGTGACATTCCACACCCTTTAATGTGCTCGGCTAATAAACTGGCATTTGATGTTGATTGATTTAGATAGTGGTTGAAGCCAATCACATTCAGCGGAAACTGATGCCGTACTGCTCAATGTCTGTATTTGATTTCTGTATTGACCTGCAAGGACTTCTGTTAAGTGGCTTATACTCCTACTTTGTTGTGTGTGTGTCTGCGCGTGTGTGTGTTGACTTTGAGGTACACTGTGTCATGACAATTATCTAAGGCAATTCACTATACATCAGCCCTTCATTATGGGTTTGATATAAAACAGAAACCTCATAAAATGACAAAAAAGAAACTACTCAATTGACCTCATTAACCTGAAATGCATACACTTAAATCCAAGACTAACATCCAACACACAAGTGGGTTCACACACAAACACCAAGTGGGGAGTATCCCAGTACAATTAAGTGTTAAATGTGACCCTCAAAATAAGAAGCCAGCGCTGAGTTCACGCTGTCACATGTTCAGGGGTTTTTCCTGCATTCAAAATTGCGAGGAGGCCGCCTCCAGCTAATTTTGTGCCGCTCCCAGCCAGACCAATTGATATCGCTCAACATAGCGTAAAGTTCCAGCTGTGCTGATTGAGCGATTGATGTCCCTCTGCGGCAGCGACATCTTTCAACTGCGGTTGCAGCGTTGCGACACTATGGAAGCGCTATTTCAACAACAGTGCACAAGAAAAACATGAAGCAACTACCGGAGAAGAAACAGATGGAATCATATTTTTTCCATGCTAGTCGGTGTTATCGGCATCCAGATTTTCACTGGCCGACAGTACAAACTGGTAAATATGCCTGTTTTTGTTTTCCAAGCGTGTCGTGTTTATTGAAATAAAAGTTTCCTTTGTGTCAAAGTAAGGTTTATGATTTGGAGTTTTTTTTTTTTTTTTAAGCGACCTCGTTAGGAGTAAAGTCGAGTCCAAGTGAAACAGACCAGAGCGGGAGTCGGCAATACGCGGCTCCAGAGCCGCATGCGACATCTAGTGACTCCCTGGAGCTTTATAAAAAATGTTTGAAAATAGAAAAAGATTTTGATCGTAGGCTACCATAGCTCAAATAGATATAGATACAGGTTGCAGCTCAGAAAAAGGAGAGCTGTGGTGTTAGTTTTTAATAAACGTACACTGTTTATGCTTTTAACAGTCTCGACAAACACAGACACGTCTGCGTCAGACTCCGTGCCTTCTCTCTTCTCATTCGAGAGGCGTTCAAAGACAGCCTCAGAAAAACGGAAATTAATGATCACTTCACTGACACTAAGAAAAGCGAAAATAATGCACCAAAACAGAAAATCAAGCGAGGAAATCACAAAATAAATTCTATGGGGGCGTTTGTGAACACTCAACAAAGGAATGAATAACATATGGGTGATCAATATGATCCGCTTCCATGAGGTATGTTTTATTGTCAGCACAACTGAGCCAATTACACTTTATGGACAAAAGGCCTGGGGAGACACTTCGCAATCTTTTAGCAAATCAGTCAGGGGTTGGGCAAGAGCAAGGTTCATTTCTGTTCCAGTAAAAAAAAAAATTAAAAAAGAGAGAACCACAGTGGCAGTGGCACTTTCAGCCATTAAAAAAAAAAAGTACTTTTTTTTTTTTTTTGGGAGTGTGTGTAAACATTTGTGGTTTCTTCCGACTTCCGGGCTGAGTGAACGCTGGAGCGTTTGGCTGCCGCTGCTCAACCCGTTTGGTGTTTTGTTGTTTTGTTCCTGATTGTTAAGTGTCCTTGGGTGTCCTGAAAGGCGCTTATAAATAAAATGTATTATTATTATTATTATAAACAATTCTGAGACAGTCCAGTCTCCTACATACATACAGCATGTATTTCCTTCATTGTAAGTTTTATAGAAAGCTTTTATTTTTTTGCGGCTCCAGACATATTTGTTTTTTGTTTTTTTTTGTCTTATATGGCTCCTTCAACATTTTGGGTTGCCGACCGACCCCTGGACCAGAGAAATGAACACAATAGGCAATGAACATGTAATAATTCATGGTGGTGACAACATGTGGTAATTTGGTCTGAAACACTGGTGATAGCGGCGGTCAGAATGCAAAGCCAACGTGTTGGTCATTGAAACATCGTTTTATTCTCTTGTCCGTATCATCTCAAAAACACACGAGCCGGTGGCTTTGACCAGCAGTGGCTAAATGAATTTACCTGGCGCAGGCATAGTGAAGAAGGCATGCACTGTTATTTATGCCCACACACAGCATATGCTGCCTCCCTTGTGAGACAGCCATCAACCAACGATAGGTTGGGCACATTTAAAACACATGAGGTGGCGGTCATTCACAAAGCAAGAGGAGAGAAGAAGTATATTAATGATCGTAGAACCTAAAAACACTCAACTAATCAAGTTACAAAAACGACAATACTGTAATATAGAAAGTTTAAGAAGTGCAGCACAATAGCAACACAGGTGGGCATGGACAGTGCACTTGAAGGCTGCTTCATAATAATATATGAGTGTCTCAAACAAAAGTGGCCCCGCCATAGAAGCTATGGGCCCATCATTCTCCAATACAAGTTTGAATAAATGAAAGCTTTAGCATGATAATCGTCATATTCTTATCGGGAGTCTTAATGTCAAGTTTGCTTCTTGTAAAAGAAAGTGAGTCCGTTGAATTTAATGAATACTGACACGTTATGGTGCATGGTCAGGATGGTACCACCTCTGCTTCAATTTGAGCCAGGGAAAACCTTGCACATGTTCTTCAGGCCTTCATCAGGTCAGTTGGTCTCTTTGAATTTCAGTTTGAGACTCAGTAGTTAACAGTTGTAAGGTGAGTCGGGTCCACTGTTTTTGAGATGACCTCTTCATCCTGTGGCAGTCCTCAGGGTCGGCCCACTGGTTAATGACGGTGGTCACAAAGTTCAAAGTCGGACTATGACAAGAATACAAGATCACTTTTTCCAGTAATTCTAGCCCCCTGCTGTGTCTGGCTTTTGGGTTTTAGTTTTTGATATTCAAACTTAGATTCCTTCAAGTGCTTGATAGGTTTAACATTCCAATGAGAAAATAATCTATGCAAATTGTAGGGCTGTCATGGTCCATCAGATGAGGGATTGGCATAACAGTTGATGAATGCGTCGTTAAGAATTTTTGTTGATCGTTCCCAACGGTGTGATTGATCACATCTTGAAGTGATGTGAGGCACAATGGAGTTTACAGCGTAGCAACGACCAGAGATGCTGTTTATTCAGGATGCTGAGCCGCTTCGCTATGGCAACTCATCTTAGTGGCATTATTCACGTGAACACACATCACTGGCATTGAAAGGAGGATTCCAAACATCCTGATAAATTCCACTATAAAAGTTATGGACATATTCAATTTAAAAAAAATGAACCACACAAAATTGTCCAAAGAGGAACAACCTTGGAAGTTGGAGACTGGCCAATTCACATGAGTTGTGTCTCCATCATCAGATGCAGACTTGACTAGATATCTTTTCTTCTTGTGACTTTCGGCTTGTCCCAGTCGTGATTAGGAATTGGGGCACTGGCCGGGTAGAAAACCCGCACCATATGAATGAGAAGCAGCAACATATACCCCTACACCACTGGTGCTTTTTGTACTTTCTGAGTTGAATATCATCACACATAACAAACTTCGACATGGAAACTGTGGGCCGCCGCACAATGTATGGCGCTTTGAACCTTTGCAAAAATGACAGTTGGCCAATCACCTTCGCACATTGGGCGATTTAACAAAAGGACTCCTTGCGATGTGAACTCTGCGAGTCGTGTATTGTATTGTGTTCTCATACAATAAGTTGTACCATAAAAAATGGAATGTCAGTAAAGGAAGACACAGGTTGCTCCAGAAAGAGGCCATGGGTGAGAATCAGGACAAAAACCATTGGTTATATTGGCCCGTTCACATTCATTGGAATCCCAGTACAGTCCATACACTGCTCGCATACATTTTAAATTACAAATATAGTGATGTTTGTAAAACACAAAATATGAACTGTACATATTATATTGCTATTGTTTGGCTATGCGTGGTAGATGGCAGTGTCCCGTTGCTTGCTTATTACCATGGTACGACCTTTCCACCTGATGACAAAAAAGTAAGGGTCTAACATAAGTGTGAGAGTTTTTGAGGAGCAAAATATGGTGTGCTACCATGGTTTGGGCTTTCCAACACAAATGAGCACTAATACGTGGGGCGGGAGTCACAAGCAACTTCTAACACGGAAATGGGGGTGGTGAGAAGAAGCAAGTACAAACAAGGAGGTTGGGGGGTCACACACGACACAACAGGACGAGGTTGGAGTTCGCACCCCCGAATCCCACTGCCTTCGTGCAACCCGAATGAACAGTGGCGAATGAACCAAAACTAATTATGGTGAAGTTCCCTAACACACGGATGAATAAAGTGGAGAAACGAATGAATGAATGGATGGATGGATGGATGATGGCTATTGCGAAGAACTTATTGAGCCGCACTAATCGAGAGGCAGTGGTACCAAGGGAATCGGGGCTGACAAACACAAGACAAGACAATACTCATGACACAGACAGCCCCAGGTACTGACTACAAATACCACGCAGGAGCCCCCAACTGAAACCAACTGAGCCCTTTTAAACAGTGGTCGTCAAACGTTGCAGGTGGTGGCACCTGGAACTAGTTGCTAATTGGGTCGCTCTCCCCTGCACTGATTGGTCAGCTAAGTTTTGAACAAGGGCCATCAATCAGCAAAGAGCAGGGGAGAGCTATCGCACACAGGCAAATAACCCCAACACCCCCCCGCCCCCTCCCAAATAAATGGCAATTAGATATCGTGGACCGTAACAACCCAGAAATTGATTTTGTGAAAGCTTCCGTGACTTTTGATTGGCCATAATTTGCGCTGCCGCCATATCGTGTAGCTACGATTCACCGCAAAACCACACACCGTGTGAGTGTTCAGTGGAGTTACACCGCATCGCTTGTTGTCTGGGGGTCCCCTAGGCAGAAGTAAAAAATAAATAAATAATGGAATCTGCCACACTTAATATCAGATTGTAATTACCGCCCTTGTGGAACTCTGCGGTGTATTAACTGTTACCTGTGAACACGTCACTGTTGTGCCAAGTTACAGTTTATTAATTCTGTCACCTTTTTATTGGAAGAGACATTTTCAGTCCCTCTTTTTTACTGTTGGCTGTACTTTAAAGCGATTGTTTTGTAGCGCCCAGTCCCTTATCCCCAACACATTCAGTACATGCAAACGTGCATTACCAGACAGCGTGGTTGCATTCAATACTTAGCTGTCATGTTGATTTTGCGCCCCCATTCCTAAAATGTGCCCAGAAAATAGGAAAAAGACAATGTGTCAGCAAGTGATGGAGGTCCTTCATCGGACACAGCACATTTAGTTTTCATTAAGAGTTAAACATGTACACGGAACATTAATGGGGCTCAGGGGCAATGGTGTGCTTCACTGTATCTCATCGTGATAGATTAGCAACTCAGCACATGAGGGTGTTGTGGGGGAAGAACTGCTGGAAAATGTCTTTATCCAAGGATTGGTGTTTACGATGCCATCTAATATCATCAGTGACATGAACATCAGCGAGCCACGTGGAGGAGGCTGCGGAGGGGAGGAAGAATGGAGCGAAAGGTCATCACGAGCGCCGCCGTTTCATTAGGCGAGATGAGGCTAGTGCTGCATGGGGAGTGATGGCGAAGGTTGTTAATGCCTGCTCTGTCAGCCATGTTGGATTCAAGGCCATAAATTAATATCTCTCCTTAAAAGGGTTTTATTTGGGGATTTACTGGCTTCCCTTGAGTGTCTGTGGCGTAAAGAGGTTATTTCGTTCTTTCTACTCCTGTGTCCTTTCCCTCCCACTTCAAGAATCTTTGGAGAGAATTGGTGTTTGCGCTGTGCTGCAGGCTGACTTGTCATATTCAGCGTTTCTCTTCAATGTTTTTTTTTTTTTTTTTTGCCAAGTGCAGAACCCAACTGTCATTTGTACCATTGTGCTCCGAAAGGACAGTTCCTGCGTCTCTGAGCAGTGGCGATGTAGTCCCCCTCCTTCACAGCAGGCCTCAAGGTGCCATTTAGCATACCAGAGGAATAAAACATCCACTGTGTGTATCCGATATGAGATTTTATGTTGACCGAATCTCACAGAACACGGGTGGAGTTGCGGTCCTGGTTGAAGAGAGTCATATTAAACATAGTTTGAAGTGGCCCAGTGACTGACAGGATTTATAGCTAACGGTCCAGCAACAGTGATTTTTAAAGGCTCATGATAAAGAGCTCGAGTGAAGACATGGACTGAACCCGCCAAGAGCACACAAGGCCAAGCAGTGTCATTGCCAACTGTGCTCCACGTCACACACTTGCTCTCTCCTTCTCACCGTCACCACCCATCTGTCATTTTACTTTTAAATTTTGACCTCAGGGATACGAAGGGGTATACATAATTGTCATGTATCATATCCTTTCCTCTCACAATACAGTGCCAGATATCAATATAAGGGCAGCTCGATGTTTAAGGAATGTATCTTTACTACTTTTAATACGATGTGGATGTTAGTATTCTCCTCTAAAAACTGTGTTGGACCCCTGCTCAGATCTATTTTTGAGATCCGGTCTGATGTTCAATACTGTGTCTGCCTCCACAACCCACACATTTGATCCATTATTAGCAGAACCTCAACTTACTCGCACAAATAAGATCAGTATGTGACCAAAAACCACCCGCACCTAATACCATGAAGCTCCGGTCTGTCATGATTCTGTTTGTGACCAACAGGTGGGACTGTGGGGTTCTCCCTGCAGCTGCACACCTGTTGGTCATTATGTAATTAGTTCTTTAAAAGGACTTAGAGTCCTACCGCTCATTGTCGGGCCATTGTTGCTCTTTGCTGCTGTCATGGTTGTTTGTTTGTCATGTTTCGTTTAGTGATAGTTTTTGCTTCAATGATGGTTTTGTTTGATACTTTGGATTTGTTTTGGTTGTTAGCACTTTGTTTGTTTTGGATTCAGTGTTCTCTGTGTTTTATGAAATACAATTCGTCAAGTTCACCCTGCTCCTCCCTCCTGAATGCTTTTTGGGGTCCACCAGCACCTGGCAACGTGACACGGTCGAAGCTGTTGAAAAATTGCTTCTAGGGTTTTAATGCGACAGTTCTAAAAAAAAAAAAAAAGGCTTCCTTTCTTTTGTTGAAAATGAACTAACCCAAAATGTTCAGATAGTTTTAGGTAGAGGTTACCAGGATCCTTTTGAATGTTTCCCTAAAATGACCAAGGCTAAGAATCATTTTAAACAAAAACAAAACAAGGAGAACATTTATAAAATGTAACGGTCTCATATTACCAGCTAAAACCTACCCATTTGACACATCAATATGCCCTTCAATGGTAAGTTTGACCAGGGTATAACTAATACTGTGCTCAATCATTGCTTCGTGCAGATTTATTTCAAATATGAAGTCGTGGGAATGTACAATCAGTTAAGGTTAGAAAGTGGTGATAAACTTAATTGTCAACTGATATATGTGAATTCCTGTTGCTTCCTAATCTTTCGAATCCTCAGCTGCATGTAGGTCCTCCGCACTAATTCTTTTTGCTTGTCCAGTTGAGGGAACAAGGAATGTTTGTTTTGTTTTACTACTTTCAATTTTATACTGGCGGTTTCAACAAAGATATCAGGCCCTTTTCTAGTGGAGGTGCTCAGGAATCTTGTAGAAAATGTTCCCAGAAGAGTGGAAGCAGTTACATCTGCAAAAGGGGCAACCAACTCAATATGTTACGGAGACAAATATTTTTGTCTGTGGTTCTCCTAGCTCTCCAGAGTTCAGGTGAAAAAAAAAGATTGTTTTCGGCATCCTTCTTAAAACGTTTGCTTTTTCCTCCAAGGTACTGAGCATGCCGCCACAGCGACACAACCTGCAGCCTTCTCTGACCTGTTACCTCACTTCTTGGTGGAACCAGAGGATGAGTTCATCGTGAAAAACAAGCCAGTGATGCTCACCTGCCGATCCACTCCGGCGACGCAGATCTACTTCAAGTGCAATGGCGAGTGGGTTCACCAGGATGACCACTTGATTGTGCGGACTGTGGACCCAGCTACAGGTACATACATACCATTTTGTAGTCATGCTAAAAGTAACTTCCATCTGAAGCAGGTTAACTTTATTTTGTATATTTTAATGGATGTGGTGGGGCCTTGTGCAACTCTTTTGATTATAATACAAGACGAGGCGGGGAGGTGAAGAAAGTTTGCAATTTGCTCCTGATTACCACGCTCTATCAGGCTCTCGGCTTGTCCGCCAGCCTATTTAGCTCGCAGGGATCATAATAAGCACGTTGGTTTCGGTCTCAGAAATCGCCATGATCACCTTGGAGACCTGTTTGTTTTTGCATCTATTTATTTATTTTTCTCCGTTGTGCTGCAGTCCCCCGCCTACACCATCAGTGCCATAAGCATGCACGACACTGATGTTGTCTGATTCATTCAGCAGCGATCTGCCAATGCAAGCCTGACATCTGACAAGAACGTGAAAATAACAGGTTTTCACCGAGGCAAAAGGGAGCACATGCAAATGTCCACAATAACTTGGCAAATCAAGCACATCGGCCTTTGTACAAAAATCTATCGGCACTTGTATTAAACACCAAACAATATTTTTAGCTGGTATTTAGAACTAAAAAAGTTTCATCTTACAATATCAGACAAAAATGTTAAAGGCATAACAGAATTAATTCTGGCTTGCTTCAGCATTCTGACATCGATGAATAACACTCTTTACAGCACTGAGGCTTTCATTTGTTTGTGCTGACTTCTCCCCTCCTGTGCTGGAACATTCTCATGCTCCCCAATAAAATCACAGTTAGGATTTTTTTTTTTTTAATTCTCCGCTGTATGAATGACTTTGAGTTATGATTTAAGCTTCAGTTCTCCACAGTATTGGATCTTACTTGTTTTGCCCTGCTGCCAGACTACAGAGGAGGAGTTGAATCAGAAAAATAAGACATTTCCATCTGGTTCATGCCATTTCAGTGCTCTATGACCACACTGGCTCCGTGTGGAAAAGGAATAGCGTAACATATACAGATGTCACCACCTCATCAGATGTCTTTGATTTTCCTTTAGGAGTATGTATGTACCATGATATACTCTCATGAATGTTGGCCATTAAGCATACACGAAAATATGCTTTTTTTTGAACAAATTGAGTATTGTTAAAATGAATCTCCATTAGATGAATATCTCGCTAAGTTTTAGATCTGATTTACAATGATTCATGCTCAGGGCAGTCTAATCATAACACAGGGGAACAATTGGAAAAAAAGGGTTGTATTGTGGATCAAAACTAAAATTGCCATGCTGAATCCAAAATTACAGTCTCTTTTCTTGTAGCACATCCAGTTTTTTTTCTCCACAGCTTACCCTGCAGATAAGTAAGATTCCATTGAGTGGCTGAGGAGCTGATTAAGATTGGACTCTATGTGGGAGCTTGTTTGTGCAGTCACAATTGAAAATAGGTCAGTTCTGTCAATATCTGCAAAGACAAAGCTAGCATAGTCGGAATAAAGAAGGTTATTGTGAGGTTTTCTGTTAACCTTGTAACCATGGTCATACCGTTGTAACTCGTATTTCATTTTGTGCTGTTTTCTTTCGTTTTCAAAGCTTGTAACTTTTCCATCATACACATTTATTTCATGTTTTAAGAAAACGGGGAATGCCGTAGGTCAACAACTTGACGTGATAGAATTGGTGCATTGACTGCCATCAGATCAAGTGATGTTTAAAAGGGATCTGCCAATTGAAAAGAGGACATTTTGTTTGTATGGTACCAGTAGTTCTTGTAACAGTAGTCGGGGTGTTTATTTAATCAAAACTGCAAAACACAGTGTTTATTTGAAAGTGGTATGTGTTTGGTGCCTGGAGCCACATCAGAATCAGAATCTGATTTTTTTGGGGCCAAATATGCAGGAAACACACATGGAATTTACTTCCCAGTTACAAACTGTTGAGAGGAGCATAGACAAGACGACACTAACCAACATGGGGCAGACAGAACGAGATGCCTGGCGGGTCGCTGTTAAGTTTTTTAACATTGTGATTACATTGTTTGAACTTGAAAGTTTGATTTGGACTACAGTGTTTGTATTTAAAATAAATGTTCACAATCGATGATCATTTCATAGTAAGTCGTGTGCTCCATCAATGTGGTGTCTTCAAACTGAGGCCATTGACGTATTGAGCTGACTGAACTATTATCTGTTGATTGGTTTATATGAGAGAATGGAATGATTAAATGTTTAATCAAGTTTGATTGATGATTTCTGAGCGCAAATAGCATGTTTTGTGATGAAGGCGGCCAATAATTAGTTTGACACGAGGCAGTGTTACAGGAGTGCAACTCATTCGGCTTCATTTTATCAGGACGCTATTTCAGTTGCCAGGCCTCGCTGCCGCCACAATGTGCATATACGACAGCTACACCGTTTGCATATAGATACACTCTGGCCAAGTTGTGTTTTTATAAGCCTCGTTTCTGCAAATAGTGACATAGGAAAACTTCAACCCTCCTTATCTGTGTTTTCAGCCATTATAAACGAGGCCCTCAAGCGGCATATAATTCTTCTACGTGGGGGTCGGTGTGGGTAGGTATCTATTTGCGGGGAGTTGTTTATTTGTTCAAATGTCACACTAACAACTAATTGGTACACAACATCTATTAGAGGGCTCTGCACTATTTAAGGACATGGTATGCAAGTAGTGACAAGCCAAGAAAAAAGAGCCTCTGTGGCCTGGGTAAACGGTATTCTTGACCAAATATGTGCTCTCCCTTTGTCTTTTGTACATGTACACAAGCAATTCACTCAATTAACACTCAAGTCATTTAATTAGTCTGACCCGTAAAGTGTAATGAATGGCCCAGTGAATATGAATGCTTTTCTTCTCAATGGACCAATCGCTTTTGGAGTCAAGCAGTCAAACAGGTTCAAATATTCAACACCAGGTAGATGTTACTTGACCTACTTCTCCCTTTGTCGATATTCAATCCATGGCACGGAGGCTCTTTAGTGAATATTAAGTAGTGTATCGGCTTCTCCCCAGTTGTGACCTTGTCGAGTTGGCTGCTCAACTTTGATAAGATGATCATGAATTGTGTTGTCACAGCACTGCCATAAACTACACTTTGAGGGAACATCATATTACCAATGTGGCGCTACTCTGCCAGCCATTAATGACAACGGACCAATTCATCATATAGTTAAGAGCCCTTATAGTCAGCATTTATTTTTCTTTGAAATACATCTCTCTTGCATGGTCGTCACACTCTGTGAAGTTCTACCTTGCAGCAGTGGCCGTCTCTCTGCGCTCCCACTATCTTTGATGTCTATATGTCTCTTGTGGGGGCGGTGCAGTTGTGAAGGACAGATGACTGTCCAAAGGTATGACTGCTCCAAAGCACCCACATCGATCTCGCAAACACCTAGGCTGTTTAATGTCACTGCCGCCCTGAGGAGTTTACGGATGGGTCTTTCTAATTCCCCTTCAAGCCAGAAGATGAGACGAGCTCACATCCGTGTTTGTGTTATTTACCGATACACCCTCGAGGGGATATTGAAAGGTTAGGATTGGGAAGCATAGTTATTTAGTTATGGAAAAAGCACCACGTCGGACTTGCTAGGCTGTCCTCACACCCCGGTCGTCACACTGGACTCCAAACTTAGATTTGTTGCCAGGCAACAAGGCTTCTGTCACAGCGGAAACTGGCCGCTATCAACGTCGTGCCATGATGAGTTGGATGGAAACCCAAGTTTCTTGACAATTTACACAGTGGAAAAGAGTGGACAATCACCTTGTGTAAATAGCCCGAGAGGAACTTTGCGATTAGTTCCACTTGAATTTGTTGCATTCTCTGCCCACGCCCTGCGCAGAAATGCAGAAGAAATGCAAATTCCATAACAGCAGCTTGATACATTGGCCTCTGTTTCATTGGTTGGTTGCCGTGTGGTCACATTGTTCGTCAAAACACTGCTGGAAGTGGTGGCCTGTGTTCAATTTGAAAATCTTTCATTTCACTATTTGATGGATGAGTGACCCAGCAACCATCAATCACAGAGTTTGGTCTCGCACAAGAGCTAGAGGTATAACACCCAAAACTATCAATATTATATGTTTTGATATATGGTAAGCTGCCCCACAGTCACAACGGTCCTAGGTGTGTCACTGTTAATGTTGTTGTTGAACCAAGAAATAGTGAAGAAATATTACTGCTGGTCGCCCAAGCGAGTCTGATTGGGTGGCAAAGAATTTGCAAGCCCCGGGGCTTTACCTTAATACAGGTGCATGTTAAACATAAATTAGAACATGTTCCAATGAATTAAAATTGACATTCTGAATGTCAGAGCAATAACTGGCTGTGATAGCGCACCGCGATGTGACAATAACATGTGCTGCGTATTACAGAATAACATCTTGAGACAATTTATTAAATGGTTGCCAGCTTCCATGAATATTATTTGTTAGTTAAGAAAATGTTTAAGACTGACGGGGGGCGGGGGGGGTTTCAACAATTTTTTGTTTTAATCACAATGCTGCATCTGTCCATCGATGAGTACATCTTGGTATGGTTTGATACAAGTCAATCCAGATCTAGTTGTAAACTCAATGGAAATATGCTGGAACCTGTCAGCAAATTCAGCATAAAAGTCAATTACAGGATGTCGTTACGTGGAAAATGAACTAGAAAAATTCCTTGCAAATCATCAAGAGCTGACAAAGGGCAATACTAAGATCAAACTTTTGCATCACATCTAAAACAAGGACTCATGACCACCATTTTACATTCAGAGATTATAGTTGCCATTGATCTGGATGCAGTAGGTACCAGACAGTGGATGCAGTAAAATGGCTACGGTGTCTGAGATAAAGATAAATTACAGCCCCAGATAGGAACAGAGTAGGGTTTCATTTGAAAGGTACTTGTGGTAGTCTTTAATGGGCTTACATTTGTCATCGATTCAAACAGGGTACTGTAGGATACAATGAGATATTCCCAGGCAATGTTCGTGATTCCTCTTTCTCCTAGTCTTCATTAAATGAATTAAATCATTGAGTCTAATAAGATATACTCAATTAACCATATTGTGTTAAATCCATTCATGTACTGTATGCAGATTTGTTAGCAGCAGGGCTACACATTTGACTACGTTTCCTCAGTGAGTATGAGGAGGATGAAAGGGAAAGGAAATGATGTATACATTTAGGTAAACGTCATAGTGGAGGTCTGCGTGGACATGTACGCAGCTTCATGTTGTCCTTTAGGCCATGATCTTCTTCAGACTGAATGTGTGATGCCCGTGCTGGTCGCGGCCATGTGGTGAAGTGCATTTTGCCACAATTCCTGCAGGACACAATTAATCAACAATCAGTTCGATGCAAATGACATTCTTATACTCTACAGTCGATTCATCCATTTAAATTCCTATGTGGGAACCTGAGATTGATGTGTTAGTTGAGTGAATAATGGAATCCCCAAATTGTAATTCTTTCTGTTTGCATTTGTGTAAATATAACTCGACGGGTCGGCGAGACCGACGCTACCGTCAACCTCACACAGCAGAGCAGCGAGATGATGATGCCAAAAAGGCGGCTGTTTCAGCAATGTAGCAATGTGACCCAACACTGCAGAGGCAATTTTCGACTAACCCCTATCTCCGTTAGCTCCCCACAGAATCAAATGCCAGTGTATCTGCCGGTTTAAATTACCCCCTGAATCACCTGTGACGTGGAGATGGGTTTGTTTCAAACTCATAGGCTCAGGTGGTAGCCAACATGACTTGTGGATAACTATCTGTCGCAGACATAACCTCTGCCCTCATCAGGTGACTTTGTCGACTGAAACCAATCCAATCATGGACTGCAGACAGACTGCACCAGCTGCAAAACGTCCACTTCCAGTATTACACCTTTCAAACTTTGACTCAAGCAGTCGTATCGCACGGATTCTGTATGATAGGTTCAAACCCCCCGATCCCCCCCCCCCCCCGCCCTTTAGGGGTTTCAAATGAGGGATGAATTGAGTTTGCCATCCCATTCCCATCTTTTGCTAATGTGAACACGTTCAGGACAGTAATTCTCAGTGGTTCCAATTGAAAAGCCATTGCCTTGAAAATTGTCCCAATACATAGGTGCACTATTTAACTGTGATTGGATCAAGATCCGCATCTAGTCAAAGTTGAGCAGATTCGTGGCTGCTATGGCATTCTAACATTTGAGTATATTAGCAAGGAGAGAAGTAATCCTACCATCGACCTAGCCGGTTGTTTCGCCTTTGCTGTACTCCACAATTTTCACTTTTTCACTGGTGTCCGTGTTGTTGATGTACTCGTTCAAGTTAATCATTATTCTCCTTGCTGATAGTTTAATACTGAGAAGTAAATACAGGAGCCTCTCGTTCTCCCTCCCATGTTGTTTCTTGTGTGTCTCGTTCTGAATAATGCATTCATTACAGCTAGGTTTTTGTTGGCAGGCCTATTTTAAAGTAGAAAAGAGGTAGCCCCTCACCTTGAAGAGCTGAACCAAGCTGAGACTGTGCTTTGGAAAAGCAGCATTTGTCTTCTAGGCAGTGAATCGGGTCCGAATTGCTGATCTCTACGCTATTATCATGTGTCGATTTCCTTCTTTGAACTGATGAACAAGCGGTGAGACTTTGGCCTCAGTATCAAGAGCAACATCTGTTACTTGCCGAAGGATGCTTTGACAATGAGAATGTGTGTGTTTGAGACATATTGCTGTGCCACATTTCTACGCATGCACAGGGACAATGTCTTGAACATAAAAGGGAAAGAGATGTCACAATTTGTCCTTCCTCTCCTGCTATCGATTTCTGTGATTGATCCATGCTTGAGTCTATCGGTTCCTATTACCTACCCTCAGTAACTTATCTCAATTGTTGTGGCTGTGACGGTTTCCAAAGTATCAGCTGGCTCTGTGCCTTTCCCAGGTTGCCCTTTATGGAAAAGGAGGACCGGGGATGTCTGGTGAGTCTTAATAAAGATATATCCCCTCTGAACAAATCAATAGTGACAGTATGTTTGCGTAGATTAGGGGATTCTCCCGCTCCATGATTTCTCATCAGACACATGATGAGGAGAGGGGAGATAGGCATTTGAGCAGAGGCTTCTATGGGCCAGACTGATTTGATTGTGTTTGCATTTCATCTGCCAGCATTGATGGAAATGATTTTGATCCCTGTGCAGTATTGCCAGCCCTACAGAGAAGCCTCTCAGGTGGAAAATACATGCATTTCATATTCCTATTTCAATAAACCCAAGCAACTGCTTTATCAAGGCCCCGGCCGATGCGATGTTCTTTGTTGATTGAGCTGGTTGTCAACAAGCCTTGGTAGATGCAGAAAAATCATAAAGTGGTACAGGTTTGCTGTGTGCCTTATGAGATAAAAATTTGGGAGTCACAATATGAAACAATATGCAGCGTATCATATTCACTTTTTAATAACTTTGAACCTCTGTAACCATGCCCTCTCACCCTCGGGTTTATCGGGACCGCTACCTAGCTTCCATCCGTCCCTGTCAATCTGAACATCAAAATGATGTGGGCGGTAAATCTTTTAAAATCATCGATCACTTTCGCATTATAACTAACAATGTGTCATGGCACCGCAGGGGGTCCTCCCCCCTTGTGTATGCAAGATCAATTTTGATAAAAGATGTCTTTTCTGATTGACTCGATCCTGGACTGTAATGTAATAACATTTCATTTCGGAGCCAAAGGGAAGATAATCTAGGTTTAGCCCAAACAATTTTTGACCTTTCTTTTAATATCCCCCTGCTTAATACGTTCATCACACCTCTCATCCTCCTCTCATTCTCACACCCACATGGACACTGATCTTGAATTTCCAGAAGATTCCTTTTGTCAGCTCACTCTTTTGCTGTCGAAGCCTCGTGGTGATACAAGGATGGAACCATCCTAATGGTTGTGGAGAGACTCAGCAGTGATTAAACATGATCTTTAATAGCTGGTTGAGGAGCGGTCGTGCTGCAATTTAACCAAAATCTGATAATGAACCAGAGGAAATAAGGCAATCACAGTGAAGGAGTCAATATAGTCCTAAATGAACAAAATGGCCTTTTACCACCTGCTAAGCATCGATCAGTAGCAGAGGGGACTAATTGATAATGCGTTATTCGTAGCTGCCTCATAATGGGGCTTGTATTTCATCCCGTCCTTGACTGTGGGATGGAGGAGGAAGGATTTGGCCATGCATCCAACAAAACAGATGGTAAGGAAAATTGTTCCCATAACACATCTGTCAATGTGTTCTATTAGGCTTCTCAGACAGGTCAGCTCAGTGTGTTAATGTGTGCATTGGGCACACATGCAAGCACAATTGATAGATTCATACCACAAAGTAGTCCCGAAGTAATTTAGCAGGAAACAATCCAAACACCTCAGTGCCATTTGTGCTTTTCATCTGGGACTATTTTCTGTGACGACTCTGCCAATGGCGAAACATCATAGCAATATTCATCCCAGTGTTTCGCCACTGACACATTTTTCCAACTTTCACAAACTATATTGTGCCCAAATTAAAGAATCCAGAAACTTGAAAAAAATGGTGTAAGACAAATGGTTTGGTAACAGCAAAAATGTGTAGGTTTACATCATTCCACTATTTCTTACATCCATCCACTCATCCAATTTCTGATCCACTTATCTTCACAAGGATCATAGTTCTGTTTGTGGGCAACAGGTGGCACTGTAGGGCTCCGCCTGCAACTGCACGCCTGTTGGTCATCGTGTCATTAGTTGTCTGTTTTAAAAGGACTCCCGGCACGACCACTCGGTGTCGGGTCATTGTTTGTTCTGTCATGTTTGTTTCTGTCGTGGTTCTGTTACTATTAGGTTTTTGGTTCAGCCATGGTTTTGGTTTGCTACTTTGGATTCTTTTTGTTTTCAGGACTTTGTTTGTTTAGGATTTAATATTCTCTGTGTTTGAATACAATTTGTCAACTTCGCTCTGCTCCTTCCTCTTGCCTGCTTTTATGGGGTCCTCCACCGCTCGTGACAGCGGGGGGCTCTGGAGCCTATCCCAGCCGTCTTCGGGCAGTAGGCAGGGTACGCCCTAAAGTGGTTGCCAGCCAATCACAGGGCACAAATAGATGAACAACGATTCATGCTCACACTCACACCTAGGGACAATTTAGAGTGTTCCATTAACCCGCCACATATGTTTTCGGAATTTGGGAGGACATTTGTAGTACCAGGAGAAAACCCACGGAGGCACAGGGAAACCATGCAAACTCCACAAAGGAAGGCCTGAGCTAGAATTGAACCCACGACCTCTGAGCTGTGAGTCCGACACGCTAACCAGTCGCCCGCTGGGCCGCTCTTATTTTTTAAAGTGAACGTAAAATGAGAATGAAAAACCAACCGCCTCCTAGGCCAGCCTGTGTGTTTTTCATGTTTATCATATTTAAAAGTTCTGAATCAAAGCTGATATTATGTCCCAAACACAACCCAAGTTTCGATTTTTTTTTCATGTTTTGGCATCAATTTTAAAATCTATATGTAAAAAATTAAGTTGTATTTTTTGGACAGATGAGTTCTGTTTCACTGGCTCAACCCATGTTTGATTACCACCTGTCAGACAAACTGTTTAAAAAAAATCAAGAAACATTTAACCAAGCCAAATACATTCAAGACCAAAACGCAAAATTGAGTGTTTGAAATCTGCATCAGTTTGGAAAAGGTTACATTGCCGTTTCAAAGGTTTTGAGACTCCTGAGAAATCAGGGTTAGAGCCATTACCATAATGCAGTAAAGGTGGGAACAGTGTTGAACCTTCCCGGCAGTAGTCAGCTAACCAAAATGATTTCAAACAGTCACTCAGCTGTCAGCCGTTGGGCAAAAATGGCATACATGGTAGAGTTCCAAGGCTAAAACCGCTGCTGACAAAACCCCCCCACAAAAGTTTGTCTCACATTTGCCCCCCAAAAACATCCCAGGAGTAGTATTTTAAAGACTGATGCGACAGAAGGTTCAATTTTGTTACATTTGGTGTTTATTTAAAAAAACAAAAAACATTTGAAAAGAAGAACCTACTGTCAAACATGGTGGTGCCAGTGTGATGGTCTGGGGCTGCTTTGCCCCTTCAGGACCTGAGCAATTTGCCATGAATAAGGCAACTCTGATTTGCGGTGGATACCAGAATAATTGTGTGGGTGAAATCTGGCTATCAATTTTTGCCCTCAAGCTAAGAGCGGTGGCTTTTGCAGCAGGGCAGTAATGGAAATCATAAATGAAAATGAAAAAGTCCACACATAAATCCATTTCAAATGCTGTGGTATGACCTTAAATATACATAGTGTCATGCTGCAAAAGCATTCAATATGAATCAAAACAGTTTTGCCAAGAATATAAATAAATAGAAATGCACTTATATAGTTACTGCATTTTAGATTTACTTGGGTCATCTTTGTGAGATATTAAAATGTGTCTAATGAGGAAGGAGGACAAATATGTTTTTGAATGAATGACATCATGGTACACATTGCATTACATTTGGTACAAACTCCAAGCAAGCTCTATTCAAATGGGTCATATTTGTATCGTGTAACTGCCAAAGCAGACAATAATTAGCTCTTGTGGTATTGGTTGACAATTTTCCAAAGATTTGCATTCATCCAGCCATCCATTTTCAACACTGCTGATCCTGAACATGGTCACGGGGAGTTCTTGGAGGATTCCCCAGCTGACGTCAGACGGATGGTAGACTACATCCTGAACTGTTCGCCAGTCAGTCGCAGGGCACATATAGAGACAAACAATCATTCAAATCCATATCCATGCCATCAGTGAGTGGGAACTGATCCCACGTTGCCCACACACAAGTCAGGCGAGCGTACCACTGCTCCATCAGCGACTAACCAATCATTACAATTATGTGAATTATTATTATTTGTTCTTGAGGCATATGTTACCAGGAAATGTTGAACTAAAATCTGTGAAACAGTTCCACATCTCTTTTTGAAGTTAATCTCTGCATGCAGACATAATGAACTGAACATTAGCTGCGATTAGTGGAACAAAGTGAAAAACTGATAATTACGCTTTGCCAAATAACAACACAGGCGTTCCATTCTCCCACGCATGGAGTCTTTGTCCTCCCACCACAAGTAATCTCGTGTCAGTCCCTCGCTTTTATTTCTCTTGAGCAATTTCATTGTCCTTGTTTATGATGATACTAATGCAGCGTGTTATACCGGAGTCAAATTCCTTGTGTGTTCTACATACTTGGCCAATAAAGATGATTCTGATTCTGATTCTGATTCTGATATGTGTTAGCTTGAATTTAGCTGTAATTTGATGTATTCCTCAGCAGACATGGGTTTTTAGTTTCCGTCCAAAATATCTGTGTGCAATCAATGAATTACCACTCCTATTCACCTAAGCGCACATTTTAAAGTTACCAGCGATAAATACAACCTCACGTTAAAAATAATTTCTAAACGACTCTTTTACGAAGTCAGCACAGCTGTGGAGCTTTATGGCAAAGCAGCTTTAGTGACCTTCATGGAAACGTTTCCAGAGCTCTCCAAACTATGGCCCGGGGGTCATTTGCAGCCCGTCATCAATTTTTCAGTGGCCCGTGGCAAATACAAAGAATGACATTTGACGCGGCCCACAAGGTTAGTTAAATGGAAAAAAAAGAGGTTAGAGGTGAGCAGAGTGGGAAGGAAGAGTATCGATAAAATATTGTTACCACTACCACAAATAGATTGACATTTTGAACAGCATTTCTCACTAGTGAAGTGAGATACAGTGCCGTTGGCCACCGTAAAATGTAAACAATGTATCATTGCTTGCTCGACTGATTTTAGCGTGTTTAATAAATTCAAGTTTTGCTTATTTTTAAGCGTCCCTTGCATTCTTGCATTTCCATCAGTCCATGTCTCAGGTGCCCCTGGACACCCCTGCCCTGCCCCAAACGTCTGGAAAAATGTGTGATTTGTGTGCAGCACATGGACTGTATTTCTCAGTCCACTTGCACTGCACTTGCCATGAGAAAATAGAGGCCAAAGTTGATGGTGTGCTAAGATTTTACAATGTTGGCACCGTGTCAGGAGTAAGCCAAAAAGAGCTGATGAACTTCCTCCCTGTCTCACTATTATAATTTCACACAAAGTTACATTTTTCCTTTTTTTACATTGTAACCTCAACGCTGTCGCATTTTCGAGCTCCGTGGCACCGAAATGAAAGATCTGACTGTTTGGCTGACAGCCGTGCATCGAATGGAGCTTTGCGATGTCAATCAGCACCTGCTCTGTTCAAATTGGTTCAGTAATAGTGGAGCTGGGTGAGGGGGTGGGGGGGGGGGGGGGGGGCAGTTGACAGCTAAATAGTCCGTGGAGATTTTTGATAGGCAAAGGAACTGAGTTGGCTGACAGTTAATGCTTTGTGTGTTTGGCCCCAAGGAGACTTTTAGAGCATTTGTACTTTATACACTCCTGGAACAAACATCGGCTTGCCGGTCGCCTCCTTTTAAACTCGAAGCTGCAGGGTGTCCTGGGTATGGGACAGCGGTGCAGAAGTGAAAATACTGTTTTATGCGGTAAGCGAAAGGGAAAAAAAAGCTTCTGTGTCCTTGTGGAGTGCTCTGTGAAACATAAAAAGGACTGTAGACATTTTACTCGAGAATTGTGCATGAGACAATGCTTTCGACTTGGTTTAAAACGATAAAATTGACTGTAGAGTCAGTTCTGTAAATGCACATTTTATATGTACTGTATTTACATATAAAAAGAATTGTAGCATACATAAATAAAATGCAAGTGTAGCTGGGTTACAGGGCGGCTAGAAATACAGGAAAGAAAGCACTTCCTAGTGCCGTATGTGCAGCTACCTGCTCTTCTGCTTTTCTGCAATCAGTCCTCTGTAAAAGGCAGGGGAAAAAGCCCAATACTAAGATAACATACGCACATCTTTTCATCAGAATGCATGTTCAATGAGGCATGCTGACAGCGAAGCGAACAGCAGTGTGCTGGTCTGGGACCCATCAAGAAGCAATCCTGAGGATTTTATGCAATCTGCTTCAATAATTAATCACTTCACATCATCTCAGACCATGGATTTGTTTCTGTAAATTGTTTTGTCTTCTGCGCCTTTGCTAAAACTTCAACAAGCTGTCTTGAGGGGTTGATGACTATGCAAACATTTTTTTTCTTTTTATAGATAACATTTTCAGCATATCGTTCTCTTTCAACTCATTCACTCAGTGTATAATGGTTGCTGCAATAACAATGAATAGTGTCAAATGACAAAAGTGGCCCACGCTTCTCTGTCCTGGCTGCTTAGTACAATATGGTGACAATAAGCTAGTGCCCTGCCATCACCCCCTCCTTCTTGACCATGGACTGATAAGCCAGGACTGTCTCCATGAGCAGACCTTGACGAAGCAGCTGCAGCCTGATACGCACACACAACCAGACAGTCACACGCGCATACACACCCTTGAAATCACCGCCTTCATTGTTCCTGTTTTTCCCCCGTGACGTGAATCTGATCTGCGGAGCGCTCGTCGATTGGCTGAGCAGCTGGTCGGACAGGCCGCGTCCCCCCCCCCCCCCATCCCCCCCCGTTCCACCCATCCCCTCATTACATGTTATGTCTTGTGACTTGTTGTAACTGTCATATGCTTTTAACAAATCAAAGGTCAACTCATGCCCTGGAACAGACGGTTACTGAATAGCTTTGAATGTGCCACATAAAGTTCTGCAATATTTCTGCCAAGGTCAAATCAAGTTCAAGCAAACTCCTGACCAATTTCGAAGATCCACTCTCCTGTTTCACCGCCTTACCTCAAGTTTCAGCGTCAGTTTATTTATAAAATGCACAGCTCTTCGTCTTGCATCTACTTGATAAATAATTTACACAGTTGCATTTGAACAAAGAAATTAATAATTAAAGGCTCAATGCGTGTTCGGTCTACAGCACTTCATCCCCTTGTGTCATTGCAGTTGATTCAGGCTCAGAGCATGTCGGCTCCTCCACGTGAACACCGGGGCATTAGGTGCTATAAATGGACTCTGTGTTGTTGTTTTTTTTCCCTCCGGTTATCTTTGTAGCCGGTTCAGCTGCAGAAAAGGCAAATAACGTGTCACAAGGAAACACAGTCCGATTTGCATCAAATATCTCTTTATGACAGAGAATAAGTGACAAAGAGAGAGTTTTGAAATAGCTTTACTCTTCCCACCTGCAAACGTTGCAGTACATTATGTGTGTTTTCCGATTCAGCCATAGGATCCATCCATTCATTTTCAACACCGCTTACCCAGATGAGGGTCGTGCGAATTGCTGGAGCCTATCCCAGCTGACTTTGGGTGGAATAACCCCTGAACTGGTCGCCAGTCGACCACGGGGCACCTACAGATACAAACATCCACACACACCCACATCCGCACCGTCACTGAGTGAGAACTGATCCCACGCTGCCCACACACAAGTCAGGCGAGTGTACCACCCCATCAGCGACTCAGCCATAGCATCTTCACTAAAATGTTAAACATCGTATTGTACTCATAAGGCTGTTGATACTTTTTGTCACCTTCAAGAGTGACATTCTTTGATTGCTTCTCAAAGAGGAAGGCTGCTGAGTAGTTGGCTGCGCAACCCTTAAATAATTGCTTTTTTAATTTTCACAAAGTCAGAAGGACGATTGCAATTGGCACCCGCTCCATTCGCAGTGTTTTTTTTGTTTTTTTTAATGAAAATCACGTTAATCACACTTTGGCTCTCCACCAGAGGATTATTCCCCAATGGCGCCAGGTGTTTAGGAGGACGTGGATATGACAGTGTCACTAGCTTCTGCTTAATTACGATGCCATGCAAAAGCTTTCCTGCAGCTTTTTAGACATTGAAGGGGCAGTGAATGAACGTCGGTACTGTGTCTCTGTTTGTGTCTGACACATCTAAGCTTGTGCATTCGGTATTACCTTTTTTTTTTGGTGGGGGGGGGGGTGTTGAGCCCATAATAATAATATAATACATTTTATTTATAAGCACCTTTCAAGACACCCAAGGACACTTTACAATCAGGAACAAGAACAATAAAACACAATGCGGGTTGAGCAGCGGCAGCCAAACGCGCCAGCGTTCACTCAACCCGGAAATCAGAAAGAAACCACAAAGGAGGGATAGGGGGAGAAAAAAAAAACACGCTCGAACTATCCTCCTCTGAGGATAATTTGAGTCCAGGAAAAAAAACTCCAGCACGTAACAAGCGAATGACAATTACAACAAGTCACAAGACATGAACAATGAAGGCGGTCATAGACTGCTTCAAAATGCTGTAATCAGTTACTGTACGTGTTTACTGTTCACCCAGGTGTGTTAACCACACCTATTGAATTTGAAGGGAACAGCAGTGGGACAAATATTTTAACTGTAGACAGTCAAGACATGGCTGAGTGTGTCCATATTGCAAGCAAAACGTTCACTTTCCCTTGAAGTGTCAATTAGAAGACTCTTTCTTAATTACACTAGCACCCTATTTTTGTTCGGGATGTTCTGAGTCCGGCTCAATTGATTTTGAGTATCTGCCAATAAATAAGCACTGCTTTAAAGGGCCTATATCAGGCTATTTTAAGCTTTCCACAGATAACCTTTGCCAAATATATGATGATATATTACCTTTGCCACAATGGCCATCACATTTCTGATGAAATATGTGTTATTTTGGTGGCTATCCTTTTCGAACCCGTGAGTAAGTCACCCGGCTAACTAAAACCCTGTCCCTCCCCATACGGACATAACGTCGTCCTAAAGCCGGTTGATTTTGCATGATATAGGCCCTTTAAGGAAAAAAAAAAAGATACTTTTCATAAAAGTATCCCACCATAATGCTTTTTCATATGGGTTAAACAACAGAATCTAGTGTTGAAGCGTACAACAGAAATCTCATTTCCACGTGCAACCCTCAACTTCGACGTGACAAGTCACCATTGTAATGTCGCTCAAAATACTTCCAAGCTTGCCTGTGTCCAGACTCCCGCTTCATGTTTTTGCAAGTTACAACAGGCCCACGAAAAGTAACTGAACCTTCGTTTGCGGTAAATTTCACCCAATACCAGTCATCTGAAAATTAGCTGATCGGCCCCGATTTCCTGTCATGTGATCAGATTGGGACAACTCAAATACAAAAAGTGTCTGCCTCCCACTGCAGGTCGAGCACAGTGAGTAATTCAACTCGCCTCAAGAAGCAGATACAGTGACATAGCGACATGAACTACAAATAATCAAAAGCTCATTCTTGGACTCACTTATAAATGACCAGATATTGACAACATGGCAACATTTCTTAATTTCAAAAATGTTAACAATATGATGTATTAAATCAGGATATACTGTATTGTATTGTAATACATTTGTGGAATATAAATTAGGCGGCAAAATCCACCCGCTTTTATCCATGTTGGGGGGACGGGGGGGCTGTCAACTGAAATTGATATCACAGTGCTTCAGGGCTCAGGTGACGACCAATCACAGCTCACCTGTTTTCTGGTCTTGGTCTTGTGACATTCACAAGCTGAGCCCTTCGGCACCGTGTTGTCGATTTCAGTCGACAGCAAGTGGCAGTACAAGGCAAAATGGCCGCCCCCTGAAATGTATAAAAACAGATGGATTTTTCTGTTTAAATCATATTCCACAAACGCAATATTAATCAGAAGACCGTGTTTAGGCTCGCGGAGGTGCATCAAACATACTTTAATTTGTTATAAAGAAAATTTCTGACTTGACTTTCCCTTTAAACAGTTGAGGGATTAAATGTGTTGACTTGTTTCATGCAACCAAATCATAAACAACTCGGTCAGTTTTGAGAACAAAGTACGCGTCCACTCAAGTTGGTGAACGGCTTTGAAAAACGGTGTTCAGAGTTGACTTAAATTTTGGAAAATGCGCTTGATGATTTTGTTTGGTATATGGTACTTCTAATTGAGATCTTTCATATTTTCTTTTTTTTAAACTGAAGGTGTTGACATTTTACGTAGATGTTGGAGTAAGGCGGCTTTACAATAATCTCATGCCAATGAACAGTTTGGGCTAGCTCGAGGGCGCTTCAACCAAACCACGATATCAATTGACGCAACTGACTGTCATGTTTATTGTTATAAATCAAAACTACAGACTACTTTGCGTGGTACTGCACCATATCATATACAGTATATTGCGGTGTAACGTGGGTGGGGAAATTCCAAGAACATTTTTTTTCTGTGTGGAAGCAGCTCTCTTCTGTTGATTAAATCATGATTTATGTTGTTCCTCACATGATTTGACCGTGCTCCTTAAAAAGCCTTCACCTTTGAGCACCACCAGTTCAAAGGCTCCAGAGAATCAAACCAACAGCGAGTAGGCCGGAAAAAAGCCTAATGCAATTTGTATGGCGCGGAGCACTCTGCTGCCAGATGGGAGCCTGGTTGGCTTACCTCAAGCAGTCTTCCTTATTTACTTCAGAGACCAGCGCCATGTCAAACAAGGGAGGGCGAAACATGTTGGACAGAGCCAATTATCACAGCTTTCATTCTTTCAGATATCCAACTCAGCCAAATGAAATCGAAGTGGAGGCAAAGTGCTCTGGGCTTTCACCCCCAATGTATTTTCATTTTCAAGGTGCGTTTAGGAGATAAGTCACTGGCAACCAGGAAACGGTTGCCGGGCTTTCTGGTGTTGCCAGTCATCAGTCGGAATATTCGGTGAGACTTTTGCCAATGAAGGCACTTTGGTAGGTGCACTGTGGAGAATAAGAGCACTCATGCCGTGGGGGTATTTAAAAAAAAAAATTTTAATTAAGAGCAACAATTTTTTTTTAAAATGCAAACCACAAAAATGTAGGGCGGTAGTCCAGTGGTTAGCACGTCGGCTTCACAGTGCAGAGGTACCGGGTTCGATCCCAGCTCCGGCCTCCCTGTGTGGAGTTTGCATCCGGTTTCCTCCCACATTCCAAAAACATGCATGGCAGGCTGATTGGACACTCTAAATTGTCCCTAGGTGTGAGTGTGAGTGTGGGCGTGGATGGTTGTTCGTCTCTGTGTGCCCTGCGATTGGCTTTTTCCCCCGCCTACTGCCCGAAGAATGCAACCCCCCGCGACCTAGTGAGGATCAAAAATGATGGAATGATATATATATATATATATATATATATATATATAATATATATATATATATATATATATATATATATATATAACTTTCTCATGTGTGTGCGCGTGCGTGTGCGTGTGCGTGTGTGTGCGCGTGTGTGTGTGTGTGTGTGTGTGTGTGTGTGTGTGTGTGTGTGATAGATAGATAACTCTCTCTCTCTCTCTTCGACAATTTCGAGTGTTCCATTAACCTGCCATGCATTTTTTGGAATGTGGGAGGAAACTGGAGAGCCGGAGAAAACCCAAACCTTGCAACTCTGCACTGTGATGCCGACACTCTTATATACACACACACACATACAGTGGGGTAAATAAGTATTTAGTCAACCACCAATTGTGCAAGTTCTCTTACTTGAAAAGATTAGAGAGACCTGTAATTGTCAACATGGGTAAAGCTCAACCCTGAGAGACTGAATGTGGGGAAAAAATTCAGAAAATTACATTGTTTGATTTTTAAAGAATTTATTTGCAAATCATGGTGGAAAATAAGTATTTGGTCAGCTACAAAGAAGCAAGATTTCTGGCTGTCAAAGGGGTCTAACTTCTTCCAATGAGGTCTAACGAGGCTCCACACATTACCTGTATTAATGGTGCCTGTTTTAACTCATTATTGGTTTAAAAGACACCTGTCTACAACCTCAGTCAGTCACACTCCAAACTCCACTATGGCCAAGACCAAAGAGACCTGCACCAGGCTGGGAAGACTGAATCTGCAATAGGTAAAAGGCTTGGTGTAAATAAATCAACTGTGGGAGCAATTATTAGAAAATGGAAGACATACAAGACCTCTGATAATCTCCCTCGATCTGGGGCTCCATGCAAGATCTCACCCCGTGGCATCAAAATGATAACAAGAACGGTGAGCAAAAATCCCAGAACCACACGGGGGACCTAGTGAATGACCTACAGAGAGCTAGGACCACAGTAACAAAGGCTACAATCAGTAACACAATGCGCCGCCAGGGACTCAAATCCTGCACTGCCATACGTGTCCCCCTGCTGAAGCCAGTACACGTCCAGGCCCGTCTGCGGTTCGCTAGAGAGCATTTGGATGCTCCAGAAGAGGACTGGGAGAATGTGTTATGGTCAGATGAAACCAAAATAGAACTTTTTGGTAGAAACATAGGTTCTCGTGTTTGGAGGAGAAAGAATACTGAATTGCATCCGAAGAACACCATACCCACTGTGAAGCATGGGGATGGAAACATCATGCTTTGGGGCTGTTTTTCTGCAAAGGGACCAGGACGACTGATCTGTGTAAAGGAAAGACTGAATGGGGCCATGTATCGAGAGATTTTGAGTGAAAATCTCCTTCCATCAGCAAGGGCATTGAAGATGAGACGTGGCTGCGTCTTTCAGCATGACAATGATCCCAAACACACAGCCAGGGCAACAAAGGAGTGGCTTCGTAAGAAGCATTTCAAGGTCCTGGAGTGGCCTAGCCAGTCTCCAGATCTCAACCCCATAGAAAATCTGTGGAGGGAGTTGAAAGTCCGTGTTGCCCAACGACAGCCCCAAATCATCACTGCTCTAGAGGAGATCTGCTTGGAGGAATGGGCCAAAATACCAGCAACAGTGTGTGAAAAGCTTGTGAAGAGTTACAGAAAACGTTTGGCCTCCGTTATTGCCAACAAAGGGTACATAACAAAGTATTGAGATGAACTTTTGGTATTGACCAAATACTTATTTTCCACCATAATTAGCAAATAAATTCTTTAAAAATCAAACAATGTAATTTTCTGAATTTTTTTCCCACATTTTGTCTCTCATGGTTGAGCTTTACCCATGTTGACAATTACAGGCCTCTCTAATCTTTTCAAGTAGGAGAACTTGCACAATTGGTGGTTGACTAAATACTTATTTGCCCCACTGTATATATATATATATATATATATATATATATATAGAGAGAGAGAGAGAGAGAGAGAGAGAGAGAGAGAGAGAGAGAGAGAGAGAGAGAGAGAGAGAGACAAAAACCTTTCCTGTTGGAGGTTGCTACCTCCAACAGGAAAGGTTTTAAAAAATTGTTTGGACTGCACCTATAATGATGTAAACAGTAATGAGCTTCTCCATGTCCAAAAATGCAATAGAATTTTACTGTTTGGGTGTTAAAGCATCTAAAGACAGCAATGCACATTGTTTAAATAAATAGTGGATCTTGTATCCAGGCAGTGATGTTTCTTTCCACCTAAATAGGGTAACTTATCCATGATGTGAGCATTCTGTGTCGGGAACAAAAAGCTACTCTGAGCTTTGGGCCGCAATTCATTAGCACTTTGCAAATCTGAGAACACAGTTTGGCAGCCATTGTATTCTGAATCATCGTTAGGTCCTGTCTTAAGTGCCGTTGAACAAATACTGGATGGAAGCAAAAGTTCTCACTTGAGATAAACCACTTGCAGTGGGCCCCATTCAGACTTGCAGCTCGCAGGACTTTGACAATAGTGTTCTATCTGCATGATTCAGTCTCATCAAGCCCATTTGAATCTCCTTGGAGTGGCATTGGACTGAAACCAGACAGACTGATTTGACCACTACCTGCTCCCCTGTTTGTCAGCCATGAATAATGTGTCATGACATTCAAAGTATCGCAGGGGCCTTGCGACGTGCATTCATTGTGCCAAATGGACAGCTCAATCAAAAGAAGCTCTTGAAAAGCCGGTTAGAACTGGAGGCGGCGCCTTGACCCAGAATACTGTCCCACTGACTTAAGTCGCAATCTCACCAACATCTCTGAATGGGAGTGCCTTTTTGCCTCCCCCTTGCTGCTTCTGTCCGGTTGCTCTTGCGGTTTAATCGAGGCAACGTGTCACTCAGGAGGCCACATCAAACCGTACTTTTGAAAGGGCAGACACTTATGGCACCACCTGCCACCCCGTCATCATGCCGCTTTACAGTAATTGAAGTTTGCAGACCTAATAAGATTACAGTAATGGCCTTGGCTGTGTAAAGTGGCATTGACTTTATTGTGTGCTGTATACTTCAGTGGGTCCTCGGTTTAGACCGGCAGGACAGACGACGTTTCCAAGTTACGCACCGAATGAAAGGGCGTACTGGTTATTGCACGTTTTTTACATTTGTTTTTCGTTCATATTTATGGCCCAGAAGTGTTTTTCATACAAAAGTTCACTCTATTTTTTGTGAAAAACTACAGGTTGTGTCTAACGTACAAAGTGGTGCACCTGAATGTTGCAGCTGTCGGAACAAAGCTCCGTCATAAATTGAGCTTTAATACAATGTGCTAAGAATTGTTGTAGATACACCAAGTTATCATAGTGAAAGAGAACTAACCAAGTAAATGAAACAAAAATTGAAATAAAATTAATTGAAATCGTTTTAAAAAATGAAAAGTAACTAAAACTACATCTTGTGAGATTTACTGTAATACTAGTGAATGTCCTTTCTTTTCATCTTTGTGAATTAATATCCTGCATGGGCTTTAGTGGTTCATTTTAAATATTTGTTTTGGTAATGCTGTCTGTCCACAAGAAAGACTTCCTTTAATACACAATACCAGACACCAGAATATCAGAATCTCAGAAAAGGGACTACTGTCTTTGGTTAACTGGATTGTATTTGTGAAATATCATGACATATTTATGGAAAACTTTCATAGATGACCGCACAAATCCAAGCTGGCGCTGTAGCTGACAGCCATGTTAAAGAGATCTGATCTGAAATTTTACGCTATATAAAGACAAATTCTATTGGATTGTACTCAACAAATAAGACCATTTCAGTCCACCTTGCGTTATTCTGAATAAATGTTTTTATCAGCACATAAAACCTTTATAAAGATTGTGATGATGTGCAAACACGTTGACAAGTTTGTTAACCTTGACCTTGTTGGAAAATTAACACATTTATATACGCAGTGTGTGTATGTGTGTGTGCTATGTGTATGTGAAAATCCATCCATCCATCCATTTTCCGAGCCGCTTGATCCTCACTAGGGTCGCGGGGGGTGCTGGAGCCTATCCCAGCTGTCTTCGGGCAGTAGGCGGGGGACACCCTGAATCAGTTGCCAGCCAATCGCAGGGCACACAGAGACGAACAACCATCCACGCTCACACTCACACCTAGGGACAATTTAGAGCGTCCAATCAGCCTGCCATGCATGTTTTTGGAATGTGGGAGGAAACCGGAGCACCCGGAGAAAACCCACGCAGGCCCGGGGAGAACATGCAAACTCCACACAGGGAGGCCGGAGCTGGAATCGAACCCGGTACCTCTGCACTGTAAAGCCGACGTGCTAACCACTGGACTACCGGGCCGCCTCGTATGTGAAAATATATATATATATATATATATATATTAGTATAAAATGCAACTTTGTTTCTCATGGTCCTGTCACTTTCAATATTTATTTTTCTGTTTACTATAGCCCTTATTCTACTTGACAGTAACCCTGAGGTTCAAGCAAAAGTGGCTCCACTCCCCGCATTTTTTTTTTTTTTTCCAATCTCCAAACCGGTCTTATCTGCCTTTGGGTCTGGATTGATTTCATGTTAGAAAGATAGTAATTGGTCTGAAGAGAGCTTTTTTTGTTGCGCTCTTGGAAAGAAGAAGCGAGGGCCCGGTGCTGGGGTTGATATTGATGCCACCCCATACAAAGAGGAAGCACAGTAGGAAATGAAACACTTGGAACATGCTTTTGACTGGTGGCTGGGATGCGCCGGCGATCCCTTAAAAGCTTGGTCTGTAATGTCCCCTCTCTGCCATTGTGTACGCTTTCTCTGGAAATGGTGCACTGGCCTGATGTAAAGTCACCCAACCCTAATCCCCTTATATCTCCTGATGAATCCCAGCAGCACACAGCAGGCACGGTACCTAATTGAATTTCCTTGTGTTCACAATGAACACACACCCAGGACCTGTAAGTTCCAGTCTGTGCCTTTGATAAGCAAATGACCCCGATGGAATTGAGGTCAGCGCCTGCGAAAACAAGAGCGCGGGAAGGAAAGCTAAAATTCTGCTCTCGGCCACGCTCGCAATCGACTCGCCAAAGATTGAGTCCAGTGAGGTTTTGTTGAGCCCCTCTTGACTTAAGGGGAGATTACCCACAGACAAATATTTCTTGTTTGGTGGTTCTGTGTGCACGTTTTCCAGCGATGCCTGAGCACAAGTAATCATAGGAGAAGAAATCCCGCTGCCAAATGGGCCAGCTTGACAGTGGATCAAACAAAGTTGTTTTGTACTCTTTTGACTGAAGACAGTGCAACATGTCAGGTCAGTGGATTGGCAACCCCATCTTAAATCTCCTCCAGTCCATTTTTATGCCTCCTCCTTAATTTGCTCAAACTCTGCTGACTCTTGAGCCCTCTCAAGTCTGCCGCTAGGATGGAGGTTTTTGATGGCTTCTTTTAGATTATTGATTACAGGCTTTTTTTATTTTACTTTTTTCGATCTGAAAGTGCCCACAGCCTCATTTTCCGAGTGCCTCTCTTGAGTATTTGTTGTTGCCTGGTTACAAAATCCATTTTCTTGCCCTTGCATATTTCTTCCTTGCAAATTCACAAATCAAGGAAGGCCACAAAAGCGACCGCGACAACACACTCACCAGACAGAAATGGCAACATCCCGCTCCACGCACAACTCCAGTCACAAGCGCGTTCACAGATGACGGGTTTCTCCTCCACCGCTGACAGAGCTGATATCCGAAGGCCCTTCCTGTTTTTGACTTTGATTGCTTGTTGAAAGGGAAGTGACATTGATGAATGTGCCGGTGCTGCCAAAGTTGAACGGGAAGTTGAACTCCCAAATGAGTGCCCTGTGAGAGGAGCAGCAGGGAAGGAGGAGAAGAAGGTGGTGGGGGGGATGGGGGGGGGGGGTGCACTGAGGAGATTTATCGCAGCCAATGCTGAATATCTGCATGTTTGCTGTGTTTGGATAATACATGCCAATCAAATCAAAAGCTGCACGCATTTTACTTTGAAGTTAAAAGCTTCCTTGCGTTCTCTGAAGTACATGACTGCACAACTTACAATTTTGTGCTTTGATTTTATGTCCATATATTTGGCCTCTTTAGTATTTTTTTCATGATCAAATTTAGACAAATTCTTGATCCAAACTTTGTGGAAGGTTGTGGCCTGTGCCAACCAAGAAAGGTACAAATGTTGGCTCTGTCCAAATTCGTAGGCTGACTCCTCCAAAGGCTGAATTTGTCGGCCACACGACGCAACTTAGGGTGAAGCTCGACTACATGCTGGCGACCAAATTCCGCACCTTTTGAATTCAACCGTCAAATACAGTCTTTGTTACCATGGAGACGTGCCTTGAGCAAAGGCTCCTCGGGAGCACACTTTAGTTGCCTTCTTTGCTACGTCAAGGTGTTTTGCAACTCTCCATGAATAAGTCAAGCCGAAATAGCCTGGGCTAAGATGAACTTGTTCATCGTGCACATTCGTACGATGCACGTCACATCATGCTGTTACTCTAATCATGCACGGACATAAAAGATGATGTACAGTATAATGCACTGCGCTAAAGACATTTTTATTGGTGTTTAATTTTGATCTTTGTTAAGCTTCATCCAAAAGCGTTTTGTTTTCCAACACGAGTATGACTAATTAATAGGAGTTAATTGATCGACTCATTCAAAATGAGCTATGCACCTGAAGTGCCTGTTTGATGTCAACCACGGCCATATCAAAACTGTCCTTTGGTTGTGAGTAAACGTGATTTTGCTGACTAATGCCCAGAGTAGACGCCACAATATGTTAATGTGCCGAAAGTGACGTTGCGTTCCATCAAACACACACGATAGCCCTCCATGTGCTTATGCTTGCTTCCTGACACGACTGCCCCGATGCCAGAAATAAAATCAGACATCAGCCACAACGTGCTTCCTTTTTACATGCGCGTTTATCACCTCCGTGCTGCCATGAAAGGGAGATTTGCAACTTGCTTATTTTGGGTGACATTTTTGGATTCTGTTGCTCGCACAAGTCAGCTACGACATTACCCACAATGCCTTTGTTTACATCACGGCTGTAAATTCCTGCTTACGTGTTCTGATTTCATGGCACCATGGGGACAAATTATTGAAATTACAAGATATATTGCGAGTGTCAATATTAACTGCTGTAAACCTACATTCCTATTACGTGTTACCATTGTCGCAACTACTTTGCGGTATGATTTAATTGGGGAGAAATTGGATGGACTGGCTCCAAGCAGTGTTTCTTTAAGGTGTCAGACACAGCAAGCATGAGGTAATTATGGAGACGGAAGAGATAAGGAAACAGAATGCAATTACACTGGCAAGCAGAGCTTCAAATTGCTCCTCTTAGAATGTCTCACCTCCGGTTGCTATTGTTCACGCGTTGCATCTCCATTCTGATCTTTTATTCCTTTCACCCTCGAGCTCAAAGACAAGGAGAAGTTTGCATTAATCAGATACGTTTCTCCAGCCTTGCTCGGCACTGAATATGGGCTGTGAGTGAGCACCTAATATATTGAATGTCTTCTGATATATAGCAAATGATATGCGTATACAGTATAAACTGCTCTGTGCTCAGTCTGTCTCGGAGCCATTGCATTTTTTAATGCCGTACTGTATTTCATCTCTGCAGCTTTACTGCATCGTCTGAATTTCTACTTTACTCTATATGCAGCTTTGATGGGAAAGGTTCTGATTGATTGGAGTAGATTTTTTTGGCATGCACTTTGGTTTACCATCAAGTGTCATTTTCAGGGGCGACATTTTAGCGACGTGCCATTTCAGACTAAATATCGACAGTATCGCGGAAGACAATCTTGCCAAAACATTTTTGTTGTTTTGTTTTTCCAGTCTTCTTCGAAAAATACTTTTGAATATTCATTTATCTTTGGTAACAGTGAAGAGGTAGGATCTAAATAAGTTTGACTGCATCCTAAATCTTTTTGGACGAGCAGTACATGTTACTTTCATTTGGAATATTTATATTCTAGATGTTTCATTTATTTATTGGCAGGGAGGGGGGGGGCGGGGGGGTCCTGTTTCATGTCTGCCAGAGGTGGGTCATTCCATCAGTCGTCCTTCTGTCATTTTTTCAGGCCGTCAATGAATGAACAAACTTTTTTTGTTGCTTAACGCGTTCAACAGTAATGAGTTATGAATTACAGGCAGAACATTGGACTGTTTTACAATACTTTGCCCTTTTGCATTTATTAAACTGAACAATTTGCATGGTGGGATGTTTGAATTTCATTATCTTGTGTCTTAGGTTACAATGTGTAAAAAAAAAAAAAAAAAAGACAAAAATTGTATTTATTGAGTTTTAAAGAGCTTTTATCAGCCTATTAAATCGTCGGCCAGATCAATCCATCGGGCCCTTTAAGTTAACAGCGTTATTATATGACAGACTGGCAAAATTCACAGCGGCTCCCTCACACACACATTTATAGAAACGGCAAACAAAAGATTTACCTGGTTGTTTGGTTTTATACTTGGCGGTTAGTCTGGCACTCCAGAGACCCAACTATTTGTCTACAAGCAATTAAATTTGTTTCTATCTCTCAGTTTTAACAGTTCTCCTTGCACTTTAATGAGCGATGAACATGTTAAAAGGTGACTTAAATATTGCTGCCATGTTAATAGAAGTTTTGTATTTGTGCTTTCAAGAATAACCTCGGCATGTTTGACCTTAGCGGTTCCACTGAAATGTGTAGTTTGGTCGAGTCCACATTATGTGGAAGACATGGGCAGTTTTGTGACGTACCAGTAAATATATGTATCCATCCATCCATCCATTTTCCGAACCGCTTTATCCTCACTAGGGTCGCGGGGGGTGCCGGAGCCTATCCCAGCTGTCTTCGGGCAGTAGGCGGGGGACACCCTGAATTGGTTGCCAGCCAATCGCAGGGCACACAGAGATGAACAACCATCCACGCTCACACTCATGCCTAGGGACAATTTAGAGTGCCCAATCAGCCTGCCATGCATGTTTTTGGAACGTGGGAGGAAACCGGAGCACCCGGAGAAAACCCACGCAGGCCCGGGGAGAACATGCAAACTCCACACAGGGAGGCCGGAGCTGGATTTGAACCCGGTACCTCAGCACTGTGAAGCCGACGTGCTAACCACTGGACTACCGGGCCGCCCTAAATATATGTATCTTTTATTTTATTTGACATTTTAAGAGGAAAAAAACAATGTTGATATGGTGCTGATTTGAGGGAGGAAGATTCCTTTTGCTCCCCTTGTCAAATCCAGTGAGTGTCCATTTTGTTACTTGAGATCCTTTCCTATAATTGGCAGTCAGTCAGGCATATACAAAAGGCAGTCAAAAAGTACTGATCCCAACTTTATCCCAACTACTACTCATTGCATTTTTTTCCTGAAATGCTCCTGTTTTTTTTTTCTTTTAAATGTTTATTTAACGTCATTATTGGATGCCTGTCATAGGGCAGATCCTGTGATTGTGCAAGACCAAGCAGAGCCTCTCTTATTGATTGATTGATTGCTTGATTAATTGCAAAAACAACACATTTTCTTAAGATCTCCAACCCATGCAAGTGCTTCACTTAATTGCTATCTAGGTTTGATGGTCAGATTAGTGCCACTTAGTCAAGCTCCCGCCAACTTGTGTCTGGAGCTGAAAACGATCACAACAGACAGCTCAAGTGTATGCGAAATGCGGGAGTGTCACAAAGTGCTTTTATGCAAATGGCAATTGGCGAGCGACACCCCATTGAGACTGAAATATACAGCCGGTGTGTAGACGGTGCATTTATCGGTCTGGCTGATGTGTCCTCTGAGGCTTCCCGGAATGTTTTGTGTTGATATGAAAGGTTCAAAACCTCTCTGGAAAAAGACCCCCGAGAGGAAAGATCAGATCGGGAAAACGGGGAGAGCCCTTCAGCAAGTGGCGAGAAAGTAGGGCAGGAGGCCAGTGATCAAGATGAAGAAAATAGATCCGGATTGGAATGTCAATACAAGGTTAAAGGAAAATGAAAGCGTGTCTCCCAAATATGAACTCAGCACTCTTGACAAGATGGAATCGTATTATCAGAGAAGATTTGTCCCAATCTTGTTGGTGACCACAGTCTTTTCGCAATAAAACCACTTTTGGATTGTATTCCTGAGATTTAATTACCTGCACATTGTAACCTTCGAGGAGCTGGATAGGCTGATTAGTTTATCTGCTGTGTGTGGGGGTTTTTTTTTGCATTTCTGTATCTCATCTCAAGTGTTTTTTTCCTCCTTTCAAACAACACCGGTGATGCCTGCAGGCTCTTCTCATTTTCCTCAGTTAACAAGCACTCTGTTTGTGTAATATTAGAGTTTTCCACTTGTTCATTTTCCACTGATTTCCAAATGACATGGCTCGATTTGTGCAAAAGGGACAAAATGCATCTTTTTGCTTCGCAGCTCTGCCAGTCATGGAGGTGACAATCGAAATCACCAGGCAGCAGGTGGAGAAGATCTTCGGCCTCGATGAATACTGGTGTCAGTGTGTCGCCTGGAGCACCACAGGAACCCAGAAAAGCCAAAAAGCGTACATCAGGATTGCTTGTGAGTGCACTTTCAAACGACTACAGTGCAAGTCCAACACGATGTGTTCTGCGAGGCTGGTTGACTTTCAAAAAAGTTGGTCAAATGGTCAAATAATAAATAAGTGAATTTGTTTGCTCCAAAAGATCTTGGGCCCTGCCCCATAAAACGAAAATACATTTCAAATACTCATCCTTTGAACTAGCTAGAGCGCATCGTAAGCAGTGTGGTTGTTTGTTCAAACAATTGTGATGAATGCACACACATTGGTGTTGGTTTGGAAATGATGTAAACATTTTTCGCGTAAAAATAATATTCTTTGTTGATAAGCTTCTGCGGCCATTTAATCCTGGTCATTAACAAGGATGATTCCACCCGCAGCCTGTTCACGTAAACCTCTGCTTGGCAAATTTGTAATTGCTATCGAGCAAAATTTGTCTAACGCTCATTGGGGCCCTTTTGTGGTCGCAATCCCAAAAAAAAAAAAAAAAAGCTCATCTGAAGTCTGACAATATTTGCGAATGTCTTGAATGAGATTGTGGTTCGACCTTGGGTTTTGTTTGACTTTCGGGACGGATTTTCCCCCAGAAATCTTTGGCTGAACTCCAACATGCATAACGTTTGGGGCGTTTGACTTTGGAGTTTCCACTGTACCATGATATTATGCATGGGAATCTGCAGAAGAGGACACTACATATAACTTAATGGGATGGAATAAGACCATAATAATCCCCATTGTGTTATTAGTGACCTCTATCTCCTCATGCTTCCTCCTGCAGTGGCTCTTCCACCTTTTAGGAAGGGCTGTTTTAAAAAGCGCCACACTAAATTGGCGTATTCATGACCTTTTTTTTTTTTTCACGAAATAGACTGTATCAGCAATGATCCAGATAAAAGTAGCTGAGTAAAAACAGATTCTAAATTTATTGCAATGTACCAACCATAAATCTGTCTGGGGGACACAGGCGCATCCTCTGCGGCAGCCTCAAAGCTTTATTAGAGGAGGCCCTTTTCCGTTTTTTCACGCATTCTGTCTGTTAATTGCTGCATAAATATGCATTATTCTAAACAACAACACCTTCTCCCCCCCGGCCCCCATAACAGGACCTTCAGAAGACAGGCTTCATCATTGAACCCTGTTCGAGGGTTCAGGCAGTCGTTAGAGCCAAACGATTTTGAAAAAGAATCAAGTTGTTGGAGTTTTTTTTTTTTTTTCGCCTCAATATTGTAATTGTGATTCAATATGTGATTATTACATGAACCTTTTCTGTATTTGTTGAACAAATACAAGCAATAAGAGAATCCGTACTGTATTACAATAAGCAAGGTCAATTCATTGTATAAAAATGTTTTGGTCTTGGCTTGCACTATAATAAAGGCCAATGAACCTTGAAAGTTTATCTTTATCAAGTAGAGTTGTTAACTGAAAAACATTGGACATGCAGTCTTTTGAGCGTTCACAAAGTTCTAGCAAACAAGTGTGGCGGGAACATAGAGTAAATCGGTAACGACAATAATGCAAACAAATCTGGCTTTATCTCTTCACATTTTCATGTTTCATGAAACGATATGTAAACATGATTTCTCACGCACTGAACTTTACACACAAATTAAATAAATAAATAAAATATACATATATGTTTAAAATAATAATAATAATAATAATAATAACGTCGACCAAAATGAAGGGGGTTGTTTTGCCGCTCAAATTTCAGTCTTTGAAAATTGCACCGTACTACATTGCAATGTCAATTTGAATTTACGTGTTCAGCCCTAATTATTACATGAGGCGATAATACGCCCGCACAAGCTCTGTGTTAATTTCCCTTACGTCTCTTGCGTATGCTTACGTGTCACGTGTTGTACGTGCGCCTCATTCCGTTTGCGAAAACACTCCCGTCTCGACGCTCCTCCGAGGACAGGCTCTCCCATTAGTTAAAAGGAATTCACCAACAGCTCGCAGCCGCGCCCTGTGCCCCTCGCGTCACGGCAACACATCGATTCACTCTGAGTGCAAACCCGGGGCGGACACATCAAATTAGTGCCAGGCTGCTAGCTATCAGTGGCCTGTCTGGCTCATCAGATGTAAATAGGCCTACCCAGAAAAGAATGAGCGATGGCAGTTCAACCTGTATGTGTAACGTTCCGCCAGACTCCTGGGCACATATATATCGCAACGCTGAGTGCAACAGCGAAAGTAGTCAATGAGGTGAAATGCGAAGCCTCGTGCAGTCAGCCGAGCATGCGGGAGCTCTTGTCCAGGTGCCTCTGGGCTTTGTTTTCGTGTGGCTGCTCCAAGCCCTCGTACAGATGGAAGCTGCAGGCAGGCGGCTGCCGGAGAGACTGGGTGGCACGCGAGGGAGGGGGGACGGAGTGAGCGGTTGCTAATGCAATTGCTTTTGCTTGATGCCGGGCCCCTCTGGCAGCAAGACAAGCATCTCTGTAGCAGCCAGGCAGGCTGCAATAAGCAACATGGTTGGTGCCACCAATCCCTGCGTGGCTTCGGGGGCCAACTGGAGTGCGACGCGCTCGCAAACATTGCCAGATTTAGCTTGCCGGAGCTTTCCTTTACGCAGCGCATGCGGTTACAAATAGCCTAATTGGTTGCCTTTTCTTTGTGCTCTCTCCTCAAGACTTGAGAAAGAACTTTGAGCAGGAACCTCAGGCTAAAGAGGTGGCATTGGACCAGGAGGTGTCACTGCGCTGCCATCCCCCCGAGGGAGTGCCACAACCCGAGGTGAGAATATATGGGAGATATTTATAGGCCCGCTTCTCGCATCCATTTAGCCTTTCTTCACCGGGAGGACAAAGGGCAAATGGAGGCTCAGTGATCATCTCCCTGGCATCTCTCCGGCTTTCACCGCAAAACGGACAGCCCTTATGGATAAATTACACCTCTAATTACCCCCTTTTATTGATTGATTATCCTTCCCACATCTCGAAGTCGCTATATATCACATGGGCTCGTCATATCACCGGGATAAGCTGGGAGGCTTCACTCTGCGTTTGGCATTTCTAAAGGCCCATCTATAATTAATGGCTACGTTTGCCTCACTTTTTTTTTTTTTTTTTGGGTCTCTTTGCTCGCTCTCGTACATACTTGGTCTGTTCAAGTCACGTTGTCCAGCTCTAACACTGGTGTGTGTCAGTGTTTCACTCACCTGGCTGTTGACATCTTCTAGCAAATAGTATATCTGCCATCACGGTAGCCTTTGCAAAGGTAAGCACTAATATCGACTGCAGGGAAAAGGATTTTTGTGGATACTAGCCGAGAGAGTGCCTCGCACATTTTCCAACCAATTCAAGATGTCTTTTTTCCAATAATGCTACTTTCATTGGTGTGGAGAATGTCAATGCCTGGGCTGGGCAATGTGACTTTAAAAAAAGAGTTGTATTTTTTTCCCCTTCATGTGTAGCAAAGGCAAAGGCAAATGACAATGACATTATTCAAAACAAGCTTTGTCTTTTGTTGTTTCTTTCCCCGCTGAGATTTGCTTTCTCCCAGTCAAGGTTATTATGGATTGAAAACAAAATGATGAAAACCAAAAATGGAAAAAATATTTTCTACAGTAAAAACTAAAGGCTCGGTTAGAAATTACATGTTTTTTACATTTATAAAATCAACACATTTATAAAAGCAACGAAAACTATTACACAGTACTTGTCGACCTTTTTTTTTTCTTTTAAACCCTGCACTCACTCGGTACTAATAAACTAACATTAAAACTTATAAAAAATAAAATAAAAATGAAGCATTTAATAAAATGAAAACGAAAAACATGTTCTAAAAAATGATTCATACGAAGTGAATTAAAAAATGATTCAAACTGAAATAAAAACTCACTTTAATGAGAAATCCTAAATTATTATTACCCTGCTCTAAACACAGAACACACACACACACACACACACACACACACACAAAACAGGCTTTGAAACACTTCCACCCCAGCATTAACTTGTATCAACTTCCATAAAAACACTCAAAATAAAACAATTTCTTCTCATGTAATTTGTGCTTCCCGTTAATGTATGTATGTACTGTATGTATTTTAATGTGTATGCAAACATCCTTAAAAATTCTAACACAATATAATGAACCACCAAACTACACAGCTCTGCTGGACATGTTGCAGTCCCAGCAATCGGCATATTACCAAACATATTTCGCTGTTATCTACCAACTATTTTTGCAAGCTTTTTCAGCCATTTCACCCATGATTTTTTTTCCTTCAATATCCAGAACAACCACTGCTGCGGTTGGACGAGTGATTTCCGTCACAAAATGTGGACAATCCGTTACAAATGGCAGCCCTACAAATGGTACAATGGTGAACTGAATTTGAGTTTGGTAACTTGTCTCACTTTTAAACAAAGGGAATGTCAAAAAATGTTCTAATGACCGCATAGGTTGTGCGAGCCATTCCGACCACCCAGGGACCGCAAACAGCCAACTAGTCAATCACAGTTGGACAGTCTGGGGACAGCTTGCAGAGAAATAGGAAGGAAAGTGCCAGCCCACAGCTCGACAAAAAAAAGAGCATCAGAGCAGAAGTCGCCACAGGAGAACATAAGGGGCGCGCGGAAGAAAAAGGGAGCCCAATTATGTGCATCACACGGGGCAATAATACCGACAACAGTGTTGCAGCACCCTCAAGAAGGCAGAAGGTCAAATGAGACCAAGAAAACCAACCAAGGAAATCTGAGAGTGCAAAAAGAACTGAAATGGAAAAAAAAAGCATTCCGAATTTGTACTGTGCCGCAGAGATCTCCAGCTGTTGCAAAATACTTTTATCATCCAGGTGTATAATTAGATGCATTTTATTAAAATAACTTTTTGGGACAACATCAACACAAAAGAAACCTCAGTGTGCCTCCCGTTTACGGCTCTGTTGCTCTTTCCCGTGCGTGGCTGGTGCAGAGTGGTGGGATCGGTTGCACTTTTCAACCTATCAAACTCTCTTTTAGGTGGAGTGGCAGAGGAACGAGGATGTGATCGACCCACAGAGCGACCCCAATTTCTTCATCACGGCCGACCACAATCTTGTCATCAAGAAGGCCCGGCTGGCCGACACGGGCAACTACACGTGCGTGGCCAAGAACATCGTCGCTCGCCGCAAAAGCAACTCTGCCACGGTCCTGATCTATGGTAGGTAGACACTCATTTTCGAAGGATAGACTGTTTAGATGACTGGGATTTGTCTCATGGGTCACATAGGAATACTGTAATATTTGGTCTATGAAGTGCACTGGTATATAACTCACATCTGCAACGTTAAAAAAAAAAACCAAAACCCTGATGTATAAACTTTACTTAAACAAAAGCATGATGTATTTTCAACGACTTCTCTTATACATACCACTGCAACAGAAAACAAAGAAACAAACGAGCACAAAAAAAGCCACAACAACATTTTCCAACCATAAATAGGGTCCAGATTGTCCTGCTCACCAAACCCTCCGAAGTCTTTGTCATCGCCTCTTTTTCAGCACGATGAGGTTCCGCGCTTGAGCAGAGTTGCTCAGATTTCCAATCTGAATGATTTCATGTATTGTTTTTTTTATGTTAGCAGTAAACACTTCAGCATCGAGCTCAGCAGAAAATTCATGAGCACGATGGTGCGTTAAAGAGAAGCCAGGTAGGTATACTGTATGTGCAAGCATGTTGCCCCTGGGATAGGGAACATTTGCAAATAAGGTGTGTCGTTCAACTAAAGAGGTTAAAGGAGGAGAGGGAAATTGCGTCTTCTAATCCCAATTGTTCAACAATAACAATATGCAGTAGTATGCACATGTGACACTGTTAATATTAGGCCATTGTGAAGTTCTGTGTGGATTCAAAATGCAATGAATTTTCAACACTGGAAACTTTACATGGGAATTAAACAGACCGTTATAAATGATCCCAGTGTGTAATTTGCCCATGTTTGGATTAATTTCAACGTTTTGTGTAATTCCAGAACCACAATGTACGTTATAATAGGTTGGGAGTAATCATGACTCATCCATGTGTTCATTGGATCTTTTGTTTAAAGACAAATCGGTGCACACGTGACCTTTTGGTGGTGTTAATAATGTGAAAGCATGAAGTGGATGGCCAATTCTGAATATTCTGGTAGCTCGGAGGTGCCGCAAAGAAAAGTCATCACCGTTTTTTATAGAATTTCCTTTAATTACCTCTTCATTTTAACTGCAAGACACGATAAACTGGTTTGTTGTTTACATGACCCACTACTGTATATGCTGCAAATGAAGTATGCCATAGCAGGGAACGTGTTCAATCGCTTTTAGCCTTTCATCGGATTTAAAATGCATCAAAAACGTTTGTCTTTGGCTTCCGCAATATTTGACTGCGACCGTGAGTTTATGCTTGGAAATGTGTTTCGAACAAATGGCAGCTACCTTGTTAGTGGTCACATCCCCTGTGAAATAACGCTGTTGGGGGGAATTTACTCGCCAAAATTGAATATGTGATGCAGTTCTCATGCTCAGATTGTTGAGACTTGAATGTCAATTACCGTTTAACATTGTGGCTCTCCTACCTTTTTCTGCTCGCAGTCTCAGTAGATTGAAGGCTGTTGAAATAAAATGGAGGAAAAAAATGTGGCAAGCAAAAAAAAAAAAACAACAAGCAAATAAAAAGTTGGGGGCAGACTATGTGTAACACAGTGAGTTTGGATAGTTTAAAATATATGCTTCCTTTGATTGAGTTGAGATTTTGGACAGACTAGGACACACCTTTCATTCCACTTTTATAAGTATCCATCCATCCATTTTCCGATCCGCTTTATCATCACAAGGGTAGCGGGGGATGCTGGAGCCTATCCCAGCTGTCTTCGGGCAGTACGCAGGGTATCCCCTGAACCGGTTGCCAGCCAATTACAGGGCACACACAGACGAGCACTCACACCTAGGGACAATTTCGAGTGTTCTATCAGCCTGCCATGCATGTTTGTGGAATGTGGGAGGAATCCGGATTACCCGGAGAAAGCCCACGGTGGCACAGGGAGAACACGCAAACCCCACACAGGGAGGCCGGAGCTGGAATTGAACCTGGTACAGAAGTACCGGGTATCTCTGTACTGTGAGGTCATCGTGCTAACCGCTGGACCACCGGACCGCCGTATATAAGTAATTAGAATGCAATCAATAATCTAGAAATATGCACATCAAAATACAATTGACTAAACCTCCTGAAGAAAGGCAGAGTCTTGACCATGTACTGTAGCTGTGCCGTGCATCCGCAGTGGAAGAGATGAAACTTTGCGTATCCACTGTTTATACATTTAAGATGGGATAATGGTGTCTTTGACAAACAATAATTGTCACTTAAGTATCTGCAAAATTGCCAACAGATTGCTTTGTGGCGTGCACGTTTATTTCTTCCCTCCATTCACTGTGCTAGAAAAGATGACAAATTAATCACTTGTCGTGTATTGAATTGAGGCTAAATCACAAGCAAAGCTCTCTCGTTTCCTTTTCGCTGCTCACCTACTGTGCCTCGGAAGAATAAACCGGGTGTACGCCATGATAGTTGATCTAGCTAGCTGCAGTGGGTCATAATAACGGCTACTTTACAAAGGGTTCAACAGGGGGCCAGAAATACATTTTATCACAGCCTGGCTGCTAAGACTGCATTCTGTGCTAAGAGGTAATCAGGGCTTGTGTTGCCTGGCAATTTACCTCGCTGTGGCGGGCAATCAGTCGCATAGAGAGGACAAGGAAATGATTCAGTCACGACAAGCCCGGGCAAAAGTTAAGAGGGGCAAATTGGGGGCGGGGTGAGTGTCCAGAGAAGGAAAAATGGCGCTGTTCAAGTCAATACATCAGGATCAGGGCCACTGTATCATCGGAGTTGAAACAAGCACAGTTAGATGCAGGGAGGTGCAGATTAGAAGACGGTTTGATGCAATTACTTGCCATCAACGCTGGAGCGCCGGTGATGTGCCGAAAACTGGTGCGGCTGAAGAACACTCGCTGGTTCATCAGGACGACCTGTAATGACTTGAGCTAGATTGTGCTGCACTTTGCAATTGCATTTGGGGTAAAGTAATGATAGGGCTGCGCTCTATGATTCACACAAAATGATGCATCTCGTGAAATGGGGCAATCGGGGATGTTTGATTGCCACAATCCTAATGACTTGAACTGACGTGATGTATGACGCACCTATGCTCGCTTCAGCTGTGAGTTGCATTTTCCTCTGTACAAAGTTGTTTTTTTCTTAGTCTTTGCTTGCAGTGGTGCCAGGGTTACTACCAGTTACTTTCCCAATGTATTTGATTGACATGTCTGAGTGACATTACCAATGACTTGATTTTGAAAGTAACAGATTACACGTTGCTTTATCCGTTACATTCAGTATATGCATTGAAAGTGCAATTTTAACAGTGACAAAGAATAGTTTAAAATAAAATAATGGTCGAACATAACATGATTATTTTTATTTCAAAAATAAGTCAAGTCTTTCTCAATGTCACTTATCATAAACGGGCTTCTTGTTTTTATTTAAAAATAAATAAATAAAGGTGTGTCTCTTAAATTGTTTTTTAATGAAATGTTAATAGTAAAAGGTCAAATAAAAGGATTCCTTTTTTCCTGACATTTAACTATGCACGGTGTCATAAGAAACCAAACATTTACATGACGTTACATTGTTTGTAGTCGAGGGTGAACAGCAAGTTTGAAAAAAAAACGATACTCGAGCACCAATTCAATACATCTATACAAGTAACTTGTATATTTACTCTACAGTTGACCCCCACCATAGCGAAAATGCATTGGTTAAAAGAAAAAATGTTAAACCCACCAGTCGCGTCCTCCAGAATAGCTCAACTCACGCAGTAAATCTCGTACCCTCGTTTGGCGTCTGTCAGCAATGGAGCGATTTCCGTGTTGGTTCGGGCAACACGCCTGCCTCCTGGTTTCATCTGTGATTGGCTGAATCTGCGTAGCCAGAAGTTCACGTAACTTGCGCTGAGTGATGAAAGCTATTTTGAATAAACAGATTAAATAGATAACATGCATACTGTAGGTAGAGTGTTTGTGTGTTTTGATGTACATAAAAACACACAAACACAATTACTTTGTTACTAGATGGTCGACGGTGCGGAGGCGGAACGCTCACCTGACACGCGAGAAGGCTGAAAATAGATTAACTTTCGGGCTCGCATCTACACTATGGCGGCACAGAACCACCACGGAGTGAATGAGGCTGTTTGATGTAATGTCTTTTTTTCGCAGATCCGGTCAATGACGTCATTGATGGATTGTGCAAATGTTGACATTACAGTCAATCTGCCATTTTGCATCGAAAGCAAAATATCGACCGATCTTGATTCGGTCTATCAGATCGATGCAAAGTCTAGCTTCTAATGTAACGATTACATTTGGAAACCTCATGTGTCCACTCAACCTGGTGGGACTTAACTTCATCCTGAGCTGCAATCTATGCCTTTTTTTATGTCGTGTTTTTCTTAACATAACTGTGTCAGCAGCACTGAGTGTGCAACAAACGTTCATATTTCCATCTTTAACCTGACTGACACAAACTCAAAATATTGACTGTATTTCCGGCTTGAAAACCTGGATGTCTCTGCTTCCTCCATTGTTGTTGTTTTTTTCGTATAGTATGGACATGTGAATTGTCAATGTGCTGAATATGTGACATGGTGCAAATGTGATTCACCCAGGCGGGAATGTGAAGCTGCAGGCTCCCACAATGGCTCACGATTTTCAAACTGTAAATGCTAGAGTTCCCCTTTTGTTACCTGTTTCACAATGTACCGGTTGTTGTTTGAGTCCCTTTTAGTGAGTAATATGGAGTTAGGAATAGGGAGTCTTCCTGTATTTTAACTATTAGTGACTGTAACTGCCTCTTGCGGTGAAAGACACTGATCACTGAAAATGACTGGGGAATGGAACACGGTAATATTAGTAGTTACTGGAAAAACATGCGCATATTAGAGTGTAACATGTGACTAAGTAACAGTGTCACTGTTTGTTTGGCTTTGGGAATTTGACTGTGCATAATCTTAACATATTGTTTCTCATGCCTTTTGATTAATCAGGTTAGGACAGGGGTCGGCAACCCAAAATGTTGGAAGAGCCACATAGGACAAAAAAAACAATAAACAAATATGTCTGGAGCCGCAAAAAAATAAAAGCCTTCTATAAAACTTGCAATGAAGGAAACATGCTGTAAGTATGTAGGAGACTGGAGTGTCTCAGAATTGTTTGTTATTCATTCCTTTGTTGTGTGTTCACAAACGCCCCCATAGAATTTATTTTGTGATTTCCTCGCTTGATTTTTTTGTTTTGGTGCATTATTTTCGCTTTTCTGAGTGTCAGTGAAGTGATCATTCATTTCCGTTTTTCTGAGGCTGTCTCTGAACGCCTCTCGAGTCGAATGAGAAGAGAGAAGGCACGGAGTCTGACGCAGACTGTCGAGACTGTTAAAAGCATAAATAAAGTGTACGTTTTTTAAAAACTAACACCACAGCTCTCCTTTTTCTGAGCTGCAACCTGTATCTATATCTATTTGAGCTAGATTAGCCTACTATCAAAATCGTTTTCCATTTTCAAACATTTTTTTATAAAGCTCCAGGAGCCACTAGATGTCACCGAAGAGCCACATGCAGCTCTGGAGCCGCGTGTTGCCGACCCCCGGGTTAGGATATGGTCATCTTAATGTAGTCGTGTCTGCACTTCAGGTGGCTGTAGTACCACTTCAAGTGCAGGAAGCAGCCAGCCCCTCTCAAACTTCCGTTTGAACCGCTGCAGCACTCGCGATTATTCTCGGAACACGCACGTCTGGTCCTTAGTGCATGTCGTCGGGTAATCCTGGCTGCTCTGTACCCTCATCCCATCCTCCCTTCCAACCTTCTCCCAATCCCTAACCCCACCAAACCATGCCCCTCCTTGCGCCGGTCTGACAGTCAACGGCGGCTGGTCCACGTGGACCACCTGGTCGTCCTGCAGTGCTGTGTGTGGGCGAGGCTGGCAGAAGAGGAGTCGGAGCTGCACCAACCCCACGCCACTGAACGGAGGCACGTCCTGTGAAGGGCAGAACGTCCAGAAAAGTGCCTGTGTGGCCACCTGTCCAGGTAACTCCCAGGCAAACCCCTGCTTGTCCTGTGGCACTCGTCTTCCTATGGCTTTCTTTTTGCATTTTTTTGCATCCAGAAGTCATTTGCTCATCTTTATGTTGGCCCACATCTCCCCTGGAATGGTTCGGTTTCTCTTGTATTCTGCAATTGAACGTGCACTATCATTTTTAGTCCTTATTAGTCCTCACAGTCTCCAAAGTGATTTATCATCCCACTTTGTCCACATATCTCATTATATTTTATGAAGACCCTGCTCTTATTTCATAGAGCTCTCTGATTTAAGAGACATAGTCCCAGCCAGCCATGCTGCTGTGTCAGACCAACTACTACATTTGTTATTGTTTGCAGCTGAAGCTCTGTTGTAAATATGGACAATAAAACCGTGAATTATGGCGGCCTGAGTGGTATGTTTACGTCGAAAGAGTCGAGGGGCATTTCGTTTCCCTGCTCAGTCTCTCGTGAGAGAATCCAAGAGGCAGGGAGTGCCTTGCCTGATACTGAGCAACGGATATCGATCCTCTGTAGCCTGAGATGCAGCTTGCTGCATTTGCAGTCCTACATTAGCCCCGTGACGAAGAGCCAGAGATAGCATGACAGCGGGCGAGCTGCATATGGAAAATTAGGTTAAAGGTGAAAGGAGTAAGAGGGAAGTGAATACAGGTGCAAAACGCAGCGTGAGCGCGAAGAGGAAAACGTACAAATCAGCAAAGGCGGTTGTGCTGCCTGCGCATCATCAAACAGCGGAACTGCAGGAAAGATCTTCCATGCTTAAAAAGCACTGAAGGAAATGCTCCACTTCTGTCGACAGCAGCCTCCCCCATGCTAAAACAGAGGTTATTTTTCCGATGTGAATCAAGGTATCGTGTTGCACATCGCTCATGTAAAGACATCACCAGATGTCAAGCGCAAGTGGAAGTAACCTAACCCGGCAAGTGGATGGAGGCACACTATGCTCATTCAGGGTGATATCTGGATGGATCTGGTACTATTAGCTCTCAAGCAAACGGTAATTAAATTCAATTCAATTGAATGGGTTGTCCAGGGATGCTTGGCATTGCCCTGTAGCAAAAGCACAATACTGACCTCCATGAGCATGAACAGATTAATGTCAATCCTGCTGTTGTTAGACCAAAATCTCCTCTCGTCTCTCGCTCCATAAAGGCAATGTGTATAACTTTAGCTTTCCAGTGCCGCGACAGAAAATTCAACGTGTTTCGTGAACATAGTTTATGGAGAAAACACCGTTTTAGTTTACTGTGGAATCGTAGAAGTCAATCAACTTACAAGTTGTTCTCATTCAAAACGGTTTTCCATATATGATCAAGTAAAATGAATTTGTCACAGGCTCAAAGTGCCACAAACGCAATCTTTAATAATGAATTAATTCAGGCAATGAATTAAATAACATTTGTAGCCATCATATAAAGGCTTTTGTGTGAAAGTTGTCAGAGTGGCAACTCGCTTGACTTATCTTCCAGACTGAAGGAAGGCCTGAGGCCAGTTTTTATTGCCATCACATTCCGATGCCACCATCATCAACACGAAATCATCCTGACATTATGTTTGATGGCTAATTAAAGATGCTAAAAAAAACGCTAATTAGTAATGCTGTCATTTTATAACATCCCAGTCGCCACTGTTAGCGACTAGTGACTAACAGCTAGCTGCTGCCCACGAGCAGCGAGTATCGGTTGGCAACAGTCGTCAGACTACTTTTCGGACGTAGTTTTAATAGGCGAAAAGTACTTTGCGCTGACAGTTTTACACATTTGCGGTTCACTGCTATAATTCTGGCGGCCCGGTAGCCCAGTGGTTAGCACGTCGGCTTCACAGTGCAGAGGTACCGGGTTCGATCCCAGCTCCGGCCTCCCTGTGTGGAGTTTAGTGCTCCGGTTTCCTCCCACATTTCCATAAACATGCATGGCAGGCTGATTGATCACTCTAAATTGTCCCTAGGTGTGAGTGTGAGCGTGGATGGTTGTTCGTCTCTGTGTGCCCTGCGATTGGCTGGCAACCAATTCAGGGTGTCCCCCGCCTACTGCCCGAAGACTGCTGGGATAGGCTCCAGCACCCCCCGCGACCCTAGTGAGGATGAAGCGGTTCGGAAAATGAATGAATGAATGCTATAATTCTAGTTTTGAATGACACAAAAAAACACAAATGAAATGCAAAAGAAAAAGAAAAATATCGGTGAAGTTAATCCTTTAGATGCTCACTGAGTCGTTTTGCATTTGACCTTTGGACATTCCACTGTATTGTGAGAAAACAACAAGGTTCGCTCTAAGGTGCCTGTCAATCTTTTGGTCTTGCAACAGCGGGTGACCTAGGTGTCTTTCCCACTTCCTGTGTTACCTGTGTCAGTGGCTCAGGCAAGTCCAGCTGTCAGCACCTGAAGCAGGGTCCCCTCAAGGCCAAAGTCTGACACAGCAGAGCCATGGACATGATAAATTTGTTCTTTCCAATGAGAAGTGGCGCGGCTGCTTGGCCGTGTACTCACGAATGTGTCTCCTAAGTCGGCAGGGATGAGGTGACTGCTCAGTCATTTGTCAGCAGGCTCACGCACAGCCCAGCAGCGACAAACCCAAATACATCGGAATCCTCACTTTTGATTTATCAAACACACAACAAAGGCATCCATGAATCGCCCGCGCTGACATACCAAAGGAGGCATTTCAAAGTCACGTTCAGCAACATGGACAGCATATGCAAGCATTCTTATATAGTGTGCTTGGACAAGGATTTATTTTTTTTTTTTACCATTTGGATAGCTTTCCCTGAAAGTCCTCTTACAGGAGTGCAGTTGCCGTCATTTATCAAGAAAGGTCAACAATTTCCAAAAGTGTACTTTGTTATTCATTTCTACTCAAACATAGTGCTCGCTTTTCTAGTGTCACTTGAGAGTCTTCTTCAGGGTCTTTGTATTTGAGCTGCACTTTCATAGCCTTTGTGCTCGTGTGGCTTTTATTGTAAAGCAGAAGGCTGCATTGCATAAAGGTTCACTTTGTTTTTGAGCTGCTTCGACTGGCCAATGTGTGGTTAGAGCTTGCATCTGCTATTTTTTTCCCCCCTCCATTCGTAGATTGATGGCGTCTAGTATTTGCTCTGCCTCTGTTCTGTGTGTGTGTGTGTGTGTGCTTATGCCAACTAAATAAATGTACTCTAGTAAACAAATCCATTTGAGTTTGAAACCACTGACATACAAAGACTAATTTAGCATGATTTATGTACTGCAATGTACATTTTCCGAACCGCTTCATCCTCACTAGGGTCGCGGGGGGTGCTGGAGCCTATCCCAGCAGTCTTCGGGCAGTAGGCGGGGGACACCCTGAATTGGTCGCCAGCCAATCGCAGGGCACACAGAGACGAACAACCATCCACGCTCACACTCATACCTAGGGACAATTTAGAGTGCCCAACGAGCCTGCCATGCATGTTTTTGGAATGTGGGAGGAAACCGGAGCACCCGGAGAAAACCCACGCAAGCCCGGGGAGAACATGCAAACTCCACACAGGGAGGCCGGAGCTGGGATCGAACCCGGTACCTCTGCACTGTGAAGCCGACGTGCTAACCACTGGACTACCGGGCCGCCTATATATATATATAAAATATATATATATATATATATATATGTATATATGAGCATCCATTTGGAGGAATGGTATTTTTGCTTCACATGATACGTACTGACTTCTTGGGGTTGACATCTTCTACAACAGCTTGTTCTGTGACTCCTCCGTGCGAAAGGACGCTTGCACTTCTCTTCTTGTGAAGCTCGAAAGTGTTAGAGAGGAGGCAGAGGGAGGCCAGTCTGTCACATCAGATGGACTCCGTGCTGGGAGGGGCCCAGGGAGCCCGCAGACGAGGCTGAGGCTAAAACCTGAGGCTCTGAGCGCAACAGGATCAACATTTTTACCGTCTTCCGTCTCCTGTTCACTTTCACTTCCTTCGCCTTTGCATTGAACTTTGAATATAAATGTGCAGTAAATTCTCCCCAACACGTTCTCTTTGACTCCATTCTTGTAGTTTTTCCTCATCTGGGGGCACCAATCGGGGCAAAATGTCACATTCAGGCAACTATGCAGCACCAGACACAACTGCAAATAGTTGGAGCCAAGTTAAACAAGCATGGTGGCGACACCTGACCCACACAAATGAATCAAGTTGTGAGCGAGGAACACAAACAACATGAAAAGATTGCTAACGTGGGTGAATTATTCAAATATTATACTGATCCCTCAGGCTCGCCAGCGGAGACATGAGAATTCTGCTAGATGGAAAATAAACAGACTCGGGGCTAGTGTAGTTGTGCATGTTTGTTTACAAGTGTGCATGCGCGCGGCCGTGTTGTATGCACATGCATCTCGGCCCCCATATGCTTGCCGTTTTTCTGCACTGCAGGCAAGTGTCTCGTTCTCCTTAGCAAGTGAGCTTCATTTGTGTCCAAAGAACAAATGCAAGACCTTGCTAATAGCAAAGAAAACATATTAGTTCACATTGAAAGGAGCGCGGCCATCTGGCGACAGACTTGGAGCGTCACCGTTTCAATCATTCGGTGCCATTTGCCTTGGCTCCCTCTCATCATCTCACATTCAGTCACCCGTTTTGGCTCATTCCGCCGAATTAGTGAACATAAGGGAGACATGTCTGCTTTGTTCGGTTGTCCATTAGAACTTGCATTCATCCAGCAAAAGGAAGAGTATCTTTTAAATGTGCAAACATTTTCAGAAATACACGCCATGTGACGTTGCATCGGTCACTTCTGTGGGCTGAACTGCCATCCTGCCTCCATGTGGGGTTCTCCGAGGCTGTTCCCGTCAGGTCGGTGGGATTAGGGGGCCATTACTGTGCACGTGTGTGTTGACGGAACTGAGGGATGACCCTCTGCGCTCATGTTCCGCTCAAGGACACGCCACACCACGGGTGTTCGATGAACTCGGACGCAGACAGTCGGCGGCCGTTGTCACGGGGAGCAAAAGCCTCAAACACATCCTGCTTTGACCTGTAAAGAATGGCGGGAGTCGTTTTTTTCCTTCCCCCTTGACAACATGTAGAAATTGAGGCGTGCCACTGGGCTATTGTATTGCTGTCCCTCCCTCGGTAGCCGGCCTGACCTCAAACCTGTGGTGCTGTGTGATTGAAAATCAGTTGCGTAGCCTTTCACTCTTGTGCTAACAATCTCTCCCTGGGGATTTTATATGGAAAACTCTGTGTGGATAATCAAATATCTGTGTTACACTGGAGAATGAATAAGAACCGGCCAGGTTTTGAACTACAAGCTACATTTCGAAAAAGGGAAACGTTGACAGTATGTATTTACTGTCGGACATGATCAAACTAACGACTATGCTTATTTTGAACTTACTCACTCTATTGCAAACTAAAACAGCAGCATCTACCGAGGCGCATCAGCAGTGCCTCGAGATGAATTAGTAAATGTGGAGTTGTACTCGCAAATGTGCGCAGCCAACATGCTTTGTTTTAAGTCAATTTCTGCATTTTTCTCATTAATACAGCAGTTATTTTGTCTCATTTTACATATACGGTTTGCTTCTAATATAAAGTACATTATTAACAGGGAAAGCATAGCTGTTCCTTTAGAGCAGTGGTGGCCAACCCGTGGCCTCGCGAGCCGCATGCGGCTCTTTGACTGGTTCAATGCGGCTCCCGGGCTTTCACACAACAATTGTCGAAAACGCCTCGGCGATGGCACTGCCATTCAAACAACGGTGCTTAATACACAGAACGTACTATGTCAGCCTATCGTCAATCCCTTTAATTGATTGACATAGAGGGCAACCCATCAAATGACTGAATCACCGCTCATTCACAGACAAGGGCGCAAAGTGCTAAGCTAGTCAGTGAATTACCTCTGTTTTTAAGGCAGGGGGGCCCAATACATCGAGCGCAATCGACCAAGAGCCAGCAGACTGGTTCCAAGTCGACCATGAGCGGTGGGAGGAGGAAATGGGGGGGGGAAAAAAATATTGGTGTGTTTGTGTCTTTAGGTCTCATTTCTGTTCGGGCGCTCCGGCTGTTGCTCGTCGTGGCATGCATGCATATGTGCGCAAGTGCATGGTTGTGTGTGTGTGTGTTTGTACGTGCTCGATCGGGTCGATTGTGGGAGGTCGATCGCTCCAAAAGTCGATCTTTGGGCAAAAAAGTGTGTGTATAAGCGTGTGTGTGTGTGTGTGTGTGTGCACGTGCGTGCGTGTGTGCGCGCTCGCATGTGTGTGGCTCTTTGCAGTAACACAGTAAAAAAATTTGGCTCTTAGTCTTTGACTGGTTGGCCACCCCTGCTTTAGAGGGCCATCCGTATGCACAAACCCACTGAGCAATGCAAATCCTCAAAAAAATGCCCTCTAAAAAAATGACTCGAATTGGCAGGGTTGGAGCAAGTGTGTAATATTTTTACATCCACAGTGTATACTTTTAGTGTTGTCTGAATCCTACTCAAAAACTGTCATAAACATCATGCTATTTCCACTCGAGTCTCTTTGTTTGGAAATATTATTAGCATAGTCCTGCTTTGTGCTTGAAAAAATTTATTGCCTCATAAGGGGAAATGTTGTTCTCCTCGCTTTATTTCACAGTGGCGTGGATAAACTGAGGGGCGACATTCCGCTTTCAATCATTTTCAATCCCAACTTGGATAATCAGCCCCCTGGCCCATGGATGGGTCCACTCAATGCCAAACAAGGACAATTATCTGATTATCTGGTTCCGCTTGCTCTGCCAAACAGACCTGACTGCATGAAGACCCGAGCTGTGTCAGCATCCTGCCTGCCACACGCACACACACACACACACACACACACACACACACACACACACACACACACAGAGTTTATATCTTTGGCCCGCAAAGGACGTAATTCACACATCTGTGACTTTGCTTTTAGCCACTTTTCAATTATGGGCTGGTGCCAAACCCGAATAACATTATCAGCCAGAGTAGTTATGCCATATTAGTTCCGTCCCACCCTGAGTATCACGCTTGCTTCATAAACCAAAGCATCTGACCCGCTCTGGGTCAGACTCGTAGTCTGGGGTTCATGCCCCCTGCGCTCTTTATTGCTCGGATTAATGAGCGCTAGCGTTTCCTTGCCCTGGGGTCAGCCAGGAAGAGGGTTGCTGCTGTCATCGAGGTGTGTTAGTGTGGGTGTCGTCGTAGTCATTTCGCCAGGTCCTCTCCACTGATACAATCGGGACAGGGAAGAGCAAAGCGGTGCTGTTGCTCGCCCCATGAGAACTCATTAAGGCTCTTTTTCCTATTAGCCCTGTGGTAACCTTCCCCGGGCTGGGTGCTGCGTCACTCTCAATATGACTCTGAAGCAGCAGCACCCCACCCCACTGTTGTTGCAAAATGACTGCACTCTCTGCTTGTGTTCAAACTGATGCACTGTATCCTCCAACAGTGTTGACTCACAAATGTTTAGTAATGTACTTTAATTGGTAATGCAATGACCGTGTGACCGTCTCAAATATCTTTTACCCCTTGAAATGAATATCTTGTAGTATGTTCCTGCACAACACCTGTTTTTAATAGAAAACTAGCACGATACAGTTTTGTTTTTTTTTTTTTTTTAAAGAAGAGTAATAACACAAATAGATTGGAAATAATTCAACAGTTTGTGCTTCATGGGCATTGTGTGTCAGGTTGTCAAGTTCCAGAATAAAGTTCCGGAAAGGGGTGTATCCCAAAAATGTACACAAGGATAAAAATGTCTTTTGACAAAAAAAGGTTTATATACAACAAAGGTCACACGACCGACAAAGTGCAAATGAGATCGCTGGCCAGCAGGGCCAGGAAAACCGTGGATAACAAAAAGCGCATGCACAAGGCAAGGGAAGAAACATCAATTGCTTGTCAAAAGGACAAGTAAATCCAATAGTCAATGAAACACACATCAGACCACACTATAAATAAGAAACTTAAATAGTTCAAGGGCGGCCCGGTAGTCGTGTGGTTAGAACGTCGACTTCACAATGCAGAGGTACCGGGTTCAATTCCAGCTCCGGCCTTCCTGTGTGGAGTTCGCATGTGCTTGTGTGGGTTTTCTCTGGGTCCTCCGGTTTTCCTCCCACATGGCAGGCTGATTGAACACTCCAAATTGTCCCTAGGTGTGAGTGCAGATGGTTGTTCGTTTCTGTGTGCCCTGCGATTGGCCGGCAACCGGTTCAGGGTGCCCCCCCGCTACTGCCCGAAGACAGCTGGGGTAGGCTCCAGCAAACCCCGCGACCTTTGTGAGGATAAAGCGGTTCTGAAAATGAATGAATAAATAGCTCAATAACAATAACTCACTAAGACTATGGCAAGAACAGAGAACTAGAGCAGTGGTTCTTAACCTTGTTAGAGGTACCGAACTCAACCAGTTCATATGCGCGTTCACTGAACCCTTCATCAGTGAAAAATAAAATGTATATTTTTTTACTAATTCAAGACATTCAAAAAACACATTTATTCAAAACAGAACAAAGTACATAAAATGACATGGCCGAAGTATATATACTATCACGACAGTCACACGGTGACTACTGAGCGAACTAAAGTTCCCGCAACACTGATTGGACAAGCAACGTAATGTGATTATCTGCAGCCAGCGATGGCCAAGCGGGCGTGTCATAACTAATTGACATCTTGAGTCGGGTGTGTCTTAACCTCCATGGCAGAGGCTCCGTCGAACCCCTGAGACCGATTAACCAAACCCCTGGGGTTTGATCGAACCCAGGTTAAGAGCCACTGGTCTAGAGAATTGCATTTAGTACATAGAATGCGAGCAAGGCGAATAATCTGACAGCGACATGAGCGCAGGACAGTCCTTAAATAGTCCAGGAGGTTGATGGCAAAATGCAAAATAGCTGCATCGCTGAAGGGAACGCCGGCCGCTCCATTCCAGCAGGAGCTGAAAACCAAAACACACAAACAAGACATGACACGGTGTGCAGTATAATACTGCGAGACATAACACAGATTTGAGAAATGAGGATTAAAAGTATATGCCTCAGGGTATTGTTTTCACTTTCTGTTGTTGTCATTTGGGTTCTGATTAAAGTTGTTTGAAGTTTTATAACTACAGCATTATCAATGCTCATTTCACTAACCCGTCTGTCGCATTTCCCATAACGTTATAACACTCAATAAGGCAAACTTAGACCTTTGCGATTGGTTCATTTTGACAGAAAACTGGTCGTGGCAATAAAACATCTTGAATCGAACACTTGGCCCCTCCTTTTTGAAGAATTGTTCACTTTTTATGCCAGACTGATCAGATGCATACGTTGCCTGACAATTGTGTTATGCCACCTGTCGTATAAGCAAGAGATCATGGAGACATTGTAATATATATATATATATATATTAAACGCTTCCACTGAATTGTGACCAAAACGGGTTTTTTGGGTTGGGGAGGGGGTTAGCATACCGGTAATTTAGGGCAGTTGTATAAATCTTTCGGTGGTGGTCTAACACATTTGCTGTACACTGAATAGATTTGGGGAAAAAATTCCCACTGAATTCTTGTACAGACTTAGTGAAACAACTCACTGAGCGGTAAGGTTTAGCTTGGTTACATCTGATTTCCATGCACTAAATAAACAAAAAGAGAAAAAGGTAAAGGGGGACAACAACAAAAAAACCTTCAACTTCCCTGTACATCTGCTTGGATTTGAGCATTTGCAAGTGGATTTGCATGTCTTTGTGCATTCCCAACAGGTTCACGTTTTAGAGCCTGTAGATTTGCACAAGATGGCAACAGTTCTCTGTCAGTTGTTCAGGTGCATGCAAATGTGCCACTACTTTTACATTTGGGCTACCATGTACTGTATGTTGTAAAAGGAAAAAAAACATATATTGACTTGAATTCGTTCAGCTTGTTTTGTAATCAGCAGCTTTGCTATCTATCTATCTATCTATCTATCTATCTATCTATCTATCTATCTATCTATCTATCTATCTATCTATCTATCTATCTATCTGTCTGTCTGTCTGTCTGTCTGTCTGTCTGTCTAATATGTCTTTATTCGCAAATGAAATAAAATACATGTCAGTTAGTCCTCACCTCAGGGTGTTTTCTTTTCCCTGATTATGGGTTTACAGTGGATGGAGGTTGGAGCGAATGGAGCAAGTGGTCGCCGTGCGGTTCCGACTGTTCGATGTGGAGGAGCAGGGAGTGCACCCAGCCGTCACCGGGCACCGGAGGCAAGGACTGCCAGGGGCTCGACCTTCAGTCTCTTAACTGCACCAGCGAGCAGTGCCCACAGAGTGAGTTTACAACCGCCCACATTGTGCAACCTGCACTCTGGTTGTGCCACTTGGAGAGTTCCAGGGAAATGATGGAACGGAACACAATTAGGAGGCAGCAGAAGATTGTGCGCATGCCAAGGCTACTAAGTGTAAATGAACTTAAATTCGATACACTTGGGCCACAAAATATTTCCAACTTTCGTGCCCTTTTTGAATTTGCATGGCCCAAGCTTTAGCCTAACAGTAAAATCCGGATAGAAACAAGCGTTGGCTGAAAGCCCACTCTTTCAATGCAGGCTCAGAATTACATTGGTGAAAATATGCTCACTTGAAAGTCATGTCACTAAACCGAAAGCAGTTTATTTCATTAGGTCCACCGATGGAGGTTCATGTGATACAACGGCATATCTAAATCTCATTCCGCCTTTCCAGGAAACATCGCTTTATTGAGCCTTGTTGCCAAGGCTTTAAAGGACGCCCAAATGCATCATAATGTGTGAGGTGTTGATCAAATTTTGGGTAGTCCTTTTCCAAAGTGCAGAAAGTTTAAAAAAAAAAAAACCTTTGTGACAGCACTGCATCTAATAACCTTGAAAACTGGACACCTTGAAGCTTTTCAGACTGTGCCAGCCAACATTGAACATCAAAATGTAATTCCTGACAATGGCGATTGCCTGGCAACCAGTTCTGGGTGCAGCCCGCCTACTGCCTGAAGACAGCTGGGATAGGCTCCAGCACGCCCGCGACCCTCGTGACGTTGAAGCGATATAAGCACAGCAGCATGCGGCTTTATTGTGGCGACACTGCAGCATATGGTTTCATTGTGGCACTGTCTTTGTGATCAAAGTGGCAGGCAAGACTTCCATCCATCTTCTGTGCAGTCACGATACAATGGCAGGTGGACCAGGAATGAGCAGAGAGTTACCTCAATGCGCATGGCACATGACTTGAAGAGCCTGACTGTTAATAGTAATAATTAACACTGGTGCAGTGCTCACCGCTGACGTTGCGTTACCTTCTGACCTCATGATAAACCTGAAAATGAAATCATCACTCTTGATTCAAACATCACCTCGCAAAAGATTTGCCGCCTGTGGATCCTTCCGTGCATATGTATTTGTTGAATACACGTTTGGGATTTCCATAAAACGTCTTGTTATGGCAAACACGTTTTCGAACTAAAGAAATGACCAAATAAGTTGAAATATACAGTGTACAAACGAGGTGCTAAATAAACTACTAATTAAAAGCATTCATTGCCACTGATGTTCTTCAATTGGAAAAGATGAATTTGAAGCCTCCGCCATTTGTATGAAAGCAATGAAAGTCCATTTTCCATCTGATATGACTCCTTTAAAATAATGTATGGATTTTTACACGTAACTGTCATTCCCTATATTGTATGGGCTTGGGCTTTTTGACCTATTTGATGACTTGTTCAGATATTCCACAACACCGCCAGGTCCGTGACGAAGTACAGGTGGTATACTTAATGAATCATTTGAGGGAAATTAAAGAAGTGGCATGTCTCTCACTGTCACAGTTGAGACCTGACATAATTTACGCCGCACATTTCATTTATTTTCATAAACCTGCCTGGAAGACGATGCTGCTGTTTCCCCATCCAGTCAGGAGTTTCGAGGTGCAGACAGAAATGGTTATAAATCGTCTTTGCTGTTGCTTGGTAAACACCGTCTTTTAATGGGGATTTAATTGACATGGGCGAGCGAATGAGTGCGCTGAATAATTTATCTCCCGCTGATTGGCACAATCGGATGGGCCGATGCACGGCAAGGCGTGTGTGAGTGCGCAGGGGGCTGCGCGTATGTGGACGTGCGCTGCATATGCATAAGAGCCGCCCGTGTGTGACTTTGCGCATGCATGTGCACGTCTTCCACCGATGCCAAGTCTGGCTCAGTGAACCAAGAAGCATCGGTCAGCCCATCATCAAAGGTCAGCTGCTCTTCTCGAGGGAGGCACGATGCGTACACAAAGATGGCCAGTCATTGTTCCTAACACACGCATGCAGAGTGACTGTATTTACACTGGCCTCTCAAGAAGGCCAATCTGCTCCCAGCAGATGTGGTCTCATAGATAATAGCAGTGTGAAGTGTGATAATAAGCAAAAATCGCAAGATGGTTTTGGTTAGTCAGCAACTCCGATGCTTGAACCGTGTCTGTGCGCTATTAGCTGAGCCGGAAAACTTGCCCCTGCGACAAAAGGCACCCTACTCGTTTAGCCTAATCCAACAATTAAAACGCAGAGTGACTGTCGTAGCGCAACAAAGGATGTCCTTTGTCAGGAGACCTTGCACACATCTCTAATCATCCCTCATTAAGACGGAACAGGCATATTTTGCGTGTTGGAGACCACTAAATGCAGTCCAATGAGTTTGCGTGACATCTCTTAAAAACAAACAGGCCTCACCTAAGCAGCGTAGAATGCCAAGATGAAGCTAAAAGCACACTCTGCCAACGATGAAGACACATGGCACTAAACAAAATGGCAGATGGCGAAGGGCACAGGAGGGATTTATTTAGAAATAGTTAAATATATGATTGCGAAGATAGTCATAAACATCACTTGCCACAGGATCCCGTGTTGGCTGACAGCATCAAACTCATAATCTCCTTTTGCTTTGAGGGTTAATTTGGTGAAGCAACTGCTGATGTTTTCGTCATGATTTTGTTTGTCACTGCGGGGTCAGAGGTGGCATGAAAAATGGATGACCATTTGTTCAGGCCTACATTTCACCGGGGCTTTGCTGAGGGATAGGATGACTGTATTGTGACGAAAGTAATGGTCACATTCACTTTGAGAGTTTTACTAGCCACACATCCCTGACCTGAAGAACTCCAGTGTGATTCATCTTCAGATGGGCGACTAGGAATGGCCATGGGATGAAATATATTCCCAGGGTGCATGATAAATACCCTGGGAAGAGGCACAGGGGGCTGCAAAGTGGTTTTTTTTGTTTTTGTTTTTAATATATCATAGGGAGAGCAGGCCTCACAGGTGCGACTGCCAATGCCACGAGAATTCAAAACCTCAGCTTCGTGGCCGCTGATGAAATGAATGATGAGCTTATCTCAAAAAGGAATCCCTAAGCAGCCCGTCTGAGCTGCTGAAGTTAAAGCACAATGACTGGCCCGAGGTCTTTTGACATCCCTCACAGATGGGCATCCATCATAAAGTGAGTCACGCACGCTGAATGAAAAGTTCTATCGCAGCAATTAGATGAAGTGGGAATGAATGGTGGAGTGATGTGATGGACTGTAAAACGGGTAAAAGAAAGATCGGGGGGTATGCGTGAGCATAAAGCCCATTCAATTATATGGCCTGATTAACGATGTCAATTAAAAGTGTGATAAATGCCCTCTCTGTTATTGACCGGCATTGGCAAAATCAATGAGCGGGGCCGAGGAGACGAGAGCAGATGCTGGTCAGAATTGTAAGCGAGCATCGGGATCGGCGGTGACACCTGGCGGGGCAGATAACGCTTCACTCTGTGAGGCTCCGATAAGTGTCCGAGAATACCGACGGAGATTGACATACTTTGCGCGGCTTTGAGAATTGTACGTGCGGGAGATTCTACATCTGCGCAGCGCACATTTGCTGGGCTTTGGTTTGGCCGAGCTGCTAGGTTTATCCAATTAGTAGTTAACTGACGAGTCTTTGATTGTGTCTGCTCGTCTCTCGGTAGACTGCAGCATCACAAGTCCCAATGCCACAGTGTTGCCTTTTGCCTGGCCTTTGACTCATCCAGACTATTGAATTTTGGAGGATTGGATGAGAAGTGTCGCCCCTTCTCTCTTTTTGGACACCTCGCTGTAGGAGGTGAGAGGTTTAGCTCGCTTTGTTTCGATTAAAGGTACATTGCTTATTCCCTGAAGGATTCAGGAGGCGCTGTGTAATACTGCTGCGACCAGAGATAAGGTATGGCAACAGGATAAGCCTACGTGAGCATCCGTGCTTGTTTTTGTCATTCCAAGCTTTGAGTCCTCAAATGTTACCCTTATCACTACAAAATGCGATGTAGCCTATTGTTTGTGTCCATTTTGAAATGGGTCGGATTTGTTTGGACTGTCACTGTCTGAACACGAACGTATTTGTAATGACGCTTCAGTGTCAACGTTCGGCATCGTCTCTATCAATCCATCTTCTTCCGATGATGAATGGTTACTAATGAAACATTTATCTTCCCCCCCAGTTTGTAATGATTAGTCGCAAGCTCGTGTAGTTTAATTGCACCCGGCTCATGATGCTATTTGAAATCAGCACAATTCATACATTCAATTAATCAATTAGACTCAGTTCAGCCAAAATCAACTTGTTTTTGGGAACACGCTCAAAACGTTATTCACCATTCCAGTTGTCTGTCCTTCGTTTATTTGAACAAAATACTGATGATTGGGATCTTCGGAGTCGTGTGAAGACATGCTATTATAAAACATGCTCGTTTTTAGCGACGCGCTTTTAACAAGGCATGCAGGAGAACGAGAAAAATGGCATGATGTCACAAATGTAAAAAAAAATATCATAAAGCGAGGGTATATTCGATGTATCCTGTACAGTCGTTCCATTTTATGAAGCTGATTGGTACACGTCCACGAATGTATGGATTTTCAAGTCTCAGATTTACTCACACCAATTAAAATGTGTCAGATTTGTGCTTCCAGCATGCAGCTTCTAGTTCCTGAGTCGCAGTAGGCATGCACAGTCGTGGAAAAACCCACTGTGTCCTTTAAAATGTGCCGTCATTTAGAATGATGATCTGGTTTGTTCTTAGACCAGTTAGTTTAGATTTTTTGGAAGGTAAATGACACGTTACTCGCGGCTACATGCCATCTTGTTTTGTGGCCCTTATAGTCTTCAATTTGTCTTTTTTTTCTGGTTTGAATTATCTTCCTTCTCCTGTCCCTATCTTTTTGTTATCCACTTAGCACACACCAACTAGCTGCGCTACAAGTTACCAACTAGCCCAGGGGTAGGGAACTCCAGTTCCTCGAGAGCCATATCCTGCCTGTTTTAAGTCCCTCCCTAGTCCAACTCACCTGATTCATTTGTTCAGGCCTCAACAGAGCTTGCTGATGAGCTGATCGTTTGAATCAGGTGGGTTGGAGTAGGGAGGGACCTAAAACAGGCAGGATATGGATCTCGAGGAACCGGAACCGCTTCCTACCCCTGAACCAGCCGATGTTCTTCGTACTTGAAAGGATTCGTCCTCGGCTGAATGTGTCCCCTTTTTGACTGCGTTTACTTGATGGTACTACGCCCTCGTGGATCCCTGGGACAATGCCCTCCACAAAGGCCCCAGGAACATCTTCCTCCCCCGCCATGAAAATCCTCCAGCTGGCGAAAGACAGCCATAGCAAATCCCATTCTCCTGCAGAGTGCGCGCACACAAACGTATGAATGTTTGTCTGGGCGCAGTTATCATTTCCACACTGTATGCGGTTAGCATGCTTTTGAGAGACGAGTATATTCTATAAGAGAGACTTGAATCACGTAGGCGAATCCACTTTCTCTCTTTCAGTTGTGTTGTGTTCTGGGAGAAAGACAAAGGCGGAGGGAAACATGCATGAATATTTATCCAGGGCAGAAATGAAGGGAAGAAGAAAGGGAAAGCCTGTATTCTTTTGAATTGTCTGCAAATTTAAATAAAAGTCGAGCCATTTATATCAGGATGGTGGTGTAATATTTGCTAATGCATTCTCTTAGCTCTGCGTGAAACCTTGAGGGAAGTCAAGCAGCGTTCAAGCGCCAAATGTCGTAACTGATTTTATTCGATTAAACGAATTGAGACCTTTACACAGCAGGTAATAAAACTCCTTGCAGGAGCCCACAGGTATTTCCACGCTCCACCTGAGGGAGCCTTTTTGCTTGCAAATCATTCCCGGGCTTTTCTTGATTTTATTTTTGTTTTCTTGCAGCCGTGAGCGGAGCAGAGGACGTGGCCCTTTACGTGGGCATGGTGGCGGTGGCTCTGTGTCTGACCCTACTTCTCATCATCGTTGTCCTGGTGTACCGGCGCAAGAAGGCAGGCCTGGATGCCGACGTGGCCGACTCGTCCATTCTCACTACTGGCTTCCAGCCGATGGGCATCAAGCCCAGCAAGCCAGGTGTGTGGGCGCCGCGGCCACGCAGGCCCCTCACCCACAGCAGTAGGACACTATTCTTTGTTTCACTCTCCTCTCTGCGTCCATCGGTCTGTCTGCCGGTTGTGACAGTGCCGCATTCATCGACTTGTATCGTTAGGCCACGTTTCCGCCAAGGGATACCATTCAGTTCTGTATGGTGTATAGTAGAATGTTGATTTAGCTTGCTCTAGTCTACTGTATCAATGATGAGTAGCACAGCCCGGAAACACGTGACCATTGCGGCCAATAGTGGAATATAAAGTTATTTTAGAGGCGTTATGAGTGGATTGGACACAGTTTCTGTCCGTTCAATCTGGTCTAATCCGTTGGTTGTGGGTCTGTTAAATCGAAGTCCCACTGTACATCTCAGAAGGTGTAGTAAAGTACTGTCGTACGTTTTAAAACTTTGGTACTTTTTGTTGTCATTTCCTGGTTAACAAACCAGTGGTGCAGAATGCAGCAAGACACACTGCTGACAGAAAATAGTTACGAGAAACAACAAGAATGGGGGCGGGGGGGGGAACCTAAATGCCCTTTTAAAAAGGTCTTCGGATAAAGACTTTGTCACCTTCCTCTTAGTGAATTCAATAGGGGGGTTACAGCCTGCATGTTTTCCAAAAGTGCTTAGTTGGCGTTTTAGTGAATTTATGAACACGCCCAAGGAATTTCTTCTGAAAGGTCACAAGTTGGATGAAGTTGTTCACGTAACCTGTGCAACACAAAGTGGTCCAATGTCATTCTTTGGGGCTCCATCAGTGCCCGAGTGTGTTTTAGCACGTAAATCCTAAATCTGTTCCTCAAACTACTTTCGAATGACCCACATCCAGTATCACTCTGATCACTTGTATTGACTGAACACATGAAACAACCACCATGCATGCACACCCCAATTGCAGGTAAACAATCACACAGCAGTAAGCACAACAGTGTTGTAATTTGGCCATTGTTATCTCGGTTTAATGGTTCACCCGAGCTTTGATTTACCACAGTACATCATTGATGTTCCAATGCCATCCAGTTTGCAATGATGTGCTATGAATGAAACGTGACATAGCGTATTTTCCGCACTAAAAGCCGCACTGGATTATGAGGCGCACCTTCAACGAATGTCCTATTTTGTCATTTTTTTCATATATTGGACATACTGGATGAAAAGTCGCAATCTACAATGTATCCACTAGATGGAGCTATGCTCCTTCTGTTCGACTCGAAAGGCGTTCATGACCGCCTCCGAAAAACTTAAATTAACGATTACTTCAATGAAACTACGAAAGTTATGCATCAAAACAGAAAACCAAGCGAGGAAATCACAACATAAATTCTATAGCCCCCCTACAGAATTTATTTTGGCATTTCCTTGAGCGTAGCTCCAACACAACGATCAGATGTCAGTAAAATGTAGGAGACTGGATTATCTCAGAAGTGTTTGTTATTTATTCCTTTGTTGTGTACTGTATTCACAAACTAGGAAATCACAACATAAATTCTGTATGGGGGGGCGATAGAATTGGGGTTTTTTTCGGAGGCAGTCATGAACGCCTCTCGAGTCGAACGGAAGAAGAGAAGGCACGGAGACAGACAAAGACGTGCCCGTATTTGTTGACCATTAATAAAGTGTGTGTTTTTTTTAAAAAAACAACACCACAGCTCTCCTTTTTTCGGAGCTGCAACAGAAACGTATTTAACAAAGCAGCGACACAGTTTACTGAAACAACAGCAAGTTAAAACATTGTAAGCAAGGACCCATCTTGGGGGGTCGACATATTACCGTAATGAGCATACACAAGGCGCGCTGGGAGCCTTTAAGAAAATGGAAGACTTTTCGGTGCGCCTTATAGTGCGGAAAATACGGTATGTCAAAACAATATGACCTGCTTTGAATCCGAGGAGAGCTGATTCCGTGCAGTTATGATTGATTACACCGCCATGCCACAGTCATGAGGGGAAAATGTAATGGTGTCATTTTCCCCATGTAGTGTAATTCCAGCCTCACGGAGCGGAATTCAGTTTGGCTGTGTGTGTCTCATTTTGTATGACGTCACCCTTTTTATGTCACTAATGCAGTTATCGCCCTCTAACCTCGCACTCTTGAGCTGGATCAGAATTTACCATAGCAACTGATAGAGTGGCAAGCTGAACTCAACCATATTGCTTGTTGGAAACGTGGCTTCAGCACTGTATGTCTTTCCCAGGTGGATGTGGTTACAGTGCTTCACGGTTAACAAAGACGCATGCGCGTGTTTATCAGACTGCCTGACTCTGCTTGTGTTTTGCCATCACGTCATTGTCGCGAATGCACCTACTTTTTTTCATTGCTTGTGTGTGCCTGTGAGGTTTATTCGCGAGGAGTAGAAATACGACTGTCTGGCTTGGATGAAATGGGCTGTCGTGTTTGTGATTCACTATTGTTAAAAAAAAAAAAAACGTTTCAAGTTGTATCAGAGTTGTTTGATACTAATTGTGTATCTGCTAAAGATACAGAGAGAGGAGGGGAGGGCTGTCAACTGGCTCGGGTGTTTGTGCATTGTCGAGAGAGTGTGAGTGTTTTTTCGGCGGCGCCATGTGTCTTTCCTGTTTTTCTGTCACTTTTTGTGGTGTTGTGACAGCACTGGAGTGTGTGTGAGGTCTGTCTGCGTGAGCTTTCGCCACTCATTGTTTTCCCTCTCTCTTCGTTCTTTATCATCCAAACAGAGAATTCTCATTTGCTTACCATCCAACCCGATCTAACCACCACCACTACCAGTTACCAGGGCACTCTGCGGGCCCGACACGATGCCACCGGCAAGTTTTCCATGACCAATGGGCCTCTGCTGGACCCGCTACCCAAGGGTTCACACACAATGCACAATGGAAAGCTCAATTCGGACCCCGCCGACTTTGTGAGCAGGCTGTCCACTCAGAGCTACTTTAAAACGCTGTCCCGTGACGTGGCCAACACTTCCTATGGGACCTTCAACTTCCTGGGCGGCAGGCTAACGATCCCCAACACTGGTGAGTGTACTTTCATGTAGTGCTCCCTGGCGATAGCATGGTTCGCACTCCTGCTATTATGCATTTTTGGGGGTGGAACAAGTCTATTTGTCTTTCACAAAAGTTTACAGAAATATGCCCCCCGCTCCCCCCCGCTCCATTCCCCTCCAGTTTACTTAGTTTCTGTCATGCCCTTGCATTTGCGAATGGAGAGCCACAGTAACAGATTTCAGTATTCTTAACCCATTTAATCCCACCGTATTAAATGGGTTAAACATTTCATATTCTGGGGTCTGTGGGTTGCTTCCCCCTTTCATTTCCCACCCATTTCTTATGGAAAATGTATGTTGAATGATCAGCAGTGAGTCATAATTTTTTTTTTCTTCTCCCCAATGTATCTCAGTGGATGTCAGTTATATGCAGATTTCCACTATTCGCAAGACAGCCCGGTCGACTGGATTTAAAGTGTTTTCTGTACACTTTTATTTGCAATTTTCGTGTGTGTGTGTGTGTGTTTCACGGTCTCAGCACACGCTGTAAAGCAGCCGTGCACCACTCACAGACATTACCTGTCTCCACTCATTTCTTCATTTCCATCCTAGTTTGATCTACAAAGACCATTCCCACTTCCCTGACAGTTGCAGTAGTCCAGCCGAGGATGCAAACTCAGTTGTTCTACTCTAGTTTGAGGCGTACATTTTTCCAAACAGATCGGCAGTCAAATGCCTTTTAATTTTTCAATTGTTTTTTTTAATAGCATCACTTAACTGACCTAAGTTATTTATTTATTTTGCATCACACATACATCGATGTAAATTTAGCAATTAAAAAAAGATAAGATAATAAAACCTTTATTTGTCTCACAATGTAGAAATTCCCAATTTACAGCAGCAAAATTATGAAAGTCAGAAAGTGGAAGACAAAATATATATAAATAAATATAAGATATAAATATAAGCATATTAAAAATCAGGACGGCCTATTCAATATCCTAACAGCAATAAAAGTTTTTTGTTTTTTTTAAAGTACATTTCAAAGGTCATTATTGTCGTTCTTGACCACACCGGAGCGTTCACGGAAACAAGCAAGCAAACGGGTGCAGCCGTAAAAAAGAGATGATTTACCCCCAAATATTTTTTGCAAATTTGACATGAAAGTGTGTATCAAACTAGTAGCCCTTCGCATTAGAAAATACTTGTGAAAGTCGCTATCAGTTTTAAAAAAAAGATTATCAACCCGCTGGTCACTGTCATAAAGCTTTCACACGTGTCATGGAGTCAAATATGATTACAAGCAACTCATGTTTTCTGGAGCCGCTGCTGTTGTTTATAACTTGGGCAAAATTACTCAGGAGAACGTATCCTTCAAATGTGGTCAGTTGTGTGAAATACGTTGTTTTGAAGCAAATGAGATCAAAAGGGATGCACCAAGGTACGGGAAAATGTGCCACGCAGCCCTCTGTGATGACACCTCGATTCTGCTCATGACAACGCTAGCATTTCAAGAGACGTTCAAAACCTTCAACGTGCATCTCTCATCACATCCAAAGGTTTTGAAAAGGACAATCAGGAATTTTCCTTCAACCAAGAAAATGTAGATGGGGATAAATCTCTACCTGTAGCTCGAAAAAAAACAGCACAAAACGATAACCAAATATGAAACACTCGTCTGGTAGGTCTTGCGATTGCAAGATTGCAACCCTCATGTGGTCTGTTGAGTCCCCTCGCCACCTGGTAACCATGGTGACTTCAATGCACATTAGCAGATGACGTGTCGCCACAGCAACCCTTCTGTATTATGACAGCCCTTTTTCTTCATGTCTACCTGGGAAATTTCCATCTCAACAAGCTGTAAAATAGAATATATTCTTTTCAAAGTACGTCCTTTTCTATTCACAGTTTTCTCTTCATGCAACAATACCTTCAATGAACTCAAAAAAAGGTTCATGATAAGTGTCGGTCGATCCTGCATTTGACTGGTGACCACTCCTTCGCGTATCTCGCCCACTGCCAGCTGGGATCATTTTTCTCTTTCAGTTCTGTTTTTTTCCAGCATCATTTGTCATTCGGTGCTAAAAAAGTAAAGTGAAGCAAGAAAGACGACCGCATGGGATCAGAGAACAGAGCTCAATCTTTCTGTTTGCATTGCTCACCGCCGACTGAACTTTGGGCAGTTGCTTACTTTGAAACGCGGCTTGCCGCAAACGTGAGTGACGTCGTGCATGCACGCTGCGATCATACCAACCGGCACCCTCACATTGGTCAATCTCGAAGGTTCACACAATAAGAAGGAATGAAACTGCACTTGTGTGTCCCAAGTACGAATGGAAAGAGAGCTGTTGTGTGTTCTCAACGGAAAATATTTTTGGGGTCATGCATGTCTGTATTAACCATTCATTTTCTGATCCGCTTGACTGTATTATTATTCTTTATTATTGCTATTATGATTATTATGATGTTTTGTGCACTGTTTTGTTTTTGTTCATTGTGTCGAGTGCCTCGGTACAGTTACGGCTGCTGTGAAAGACCTTTCTCATTAAAAAGCTGAGCTGAGATGAACAAATGTACATTTACGTCGTGAAAAGTTGAATTGCTGCTGGAACTCTGTATTCCTTTGTTTATTTTATATTTTGGCGCTTCTTTATCAATCCTAATAACAAAGTTCACCCCTTAAAGACCAAAGACCACTCTTTGCGATTAGCCAATCATCACAGCACTGAACATCCACTTTGACAGTTAGAATGAAGACGAAGCAAATGAAATGTACTCACGGAGATTCCAATAATACAACCGAGAGCAAATTATTCCAATTAAGGCTTTCAGTTATGATGACGCCCGGGCCGACGAGGGTGTGCTAAACGCGCAGGCAGAGTGCATTAAAGATTTGTCTGGAGCGTGATTAGAAAATATCCACGACGCTTAAGCCTACATTGTTTCTCTCTGCCCCCCTAACACACACACACACACACACACACACACACACGCACCAACAAAGGTGAATACAGACGAGACTTTGACCAGATTGCCTTGAAGAGCAATGGGGAAACGAAACACTCAATTCATCATTTCAGTGTTGTTTTTTAGTATTTGAACAGAGGTCTCGTTGGAGATATCGTGACGTTCTCCTTCGTCAGCAAACTATGAGACACGAAAAAAACGGCACGTCTGTAGTTCACCCAATTCTGCTTCAGGCGGTAATTCATTAGTCACCGACTCCACACAACCAAATTCCAGTTTCTTATTGACAATGTATCAAGTCGTTGATTAGCATGGCGAGGGTTTCCTTCAATGATATGTTTCGTTAAATGTTGGTGAAAGTGCATACACCCATACCTTTGGGATTTTGTTAACAGGTGACAACTCTTTCAGCCTTTATGGAAGATGCCGCTCCGCGTGCCCTTGTTTTCTCTCAATGTTTTATGCACGCGTTAACCTAAAGCAATACGTGTGCTATACGATGCATCATCTCCTTGGGACACAGAAATACAATTTGCACTTGCATGCATTGAGTCGGAGCAGAGAGTATCGAATTCTCTCCCCTATTTTTGCCTGGAGCTCATTGAGTTGAGGCAGGTGGAGTTGATAGATCCTTCCGGGAGGTGTGAGCATTTCCAGCAGACTCGCCCGATTCGACGGATAAGCCTTTTTTGCAACCCTCACGCTTGTGCCACGGTTTTTTTTGTTCAATGCTTTAAATAGAATCTTAAGTGGGTAATTGCGGCTTAACAATGCCACGACGCACAACGACCTCACCGGCCGGCTCTTTCTTTTTCCTCAAAGGTGCGTTTCCACTCTCATGGGGATGCCAGCATTTTCCCATCGTCTTCTGTGCCTTGGTCACAATGATCTTACTTTGAGGCAGGCAAGACACATTGAAACTGCAGTGCAGCGCACGCTTTTGTCTCTGCTAATTGTCAACCACATGAGACGTGCGTCACCTCGGTTGCCAGCGCAGAGATTTACATCTACTAGGCTCGGGCCGCTTGTGACCTTCACAGTCGATTTGTTTTGCTGTTTGCGCAGCCTAACAGTTTTGCCGACGCCCAGCCGACAAAAGCACTGTTCAGTCTGAGCAAATGAGCCCCCGTCTTCTCACGACCCCCCCCCCCCCTCTCTCTTCCTTTTGTTATTTGCATTAGGAATCAGTCTGCTGATTCCTCCTGAGGCCATCCCCAGAGGCAAGATCTATGAGATTTATCTCACCGTTCAGAAAAAGGAGGATCTAAGGTGGGTCCCTGAAGCACCGCCTGTTTGTTTTGACGTCCAATTGTTCTGTGTCCTACTGTCTGTTCAGTGCTGTATTCGAGTGATGTACATCGAAGAAGTAGTTTGAGTCAAACTAATTGTTGGGCAACGCTGCTGTTCATCCGGCCTCAGGCAGATAGTTACTAGTGCAGAGATAACAATAAAGGACTTGGGACTCGGGTCAATTAGTGGAGCTCAGTGTTCCAAGTAAACACGGTGAAGCAGCATTTCACTGTGATGGAGTAGTTCTGCAAGTGTCTGCATGAGCTCAGTGCTGTCATTGATTGAAAGTTGAAAAATTGAAGTGAGAAAGCCACAGATTGGTTTGCATTATTGTTGTAATATGATTTGGGATGTACTGACTTCAGTTTCCACCACGCTTGTTTGGTAGAATTTTGTGCAATTATCAAAAGTGAATGCTTAAAAGACTGCACAGTGTTTCGTCGGCTAACAATTCTGAACCAGATTAACTCTTTCACATTCATTCTTGGTTTATTTGCCTGTGATTTTAGCATAATAGACCAAAATATTTCTGCATACTAAATGTGATATTGTTTGCAGATGATTTCTTGTTGACAAGAAAGTACATGGGTGGAAAATAATCACATTTTCAATCACAATCACACTATTGACGGGGGGGGGGGAAATTTCAGCTCGAGTCACTCGCTCAGTTTGTGACATTGCTGGGTATTCCTCACAACCTTGCAATCCAAGCCTTGATTATGATTTCCAGTTAATTTGCAGAGGTGATCGTGTCACACGAAGCTTCCTTAATTACAGAGACCACTATCTTCACACTAATAACTCTCGTAAAAGCTCTTCATGATGCTGAATGCCGCGCTCTCTCCGGACTGGTGTAGGTTACCCCTGGCCGGCTGCCAGACCCTGCTCAGCCCTGTTGTGAGCTGCGGGCCTCCGGGGGTCGTCCTGAGCCGGCCCGTCATCCTGAGCATGGACCAGTGCTCTGACGCATGCCTTGATAACTGGGCCATCCGCCTCAAGAAGCAGAACTACGAGGGCGCTTGGGAGGTGAGATGGCACAATAGCGCCAACCGTTGATCCTTCATAGAAATACACCACAGCCTCTTAAATCTGGGCCTGTGGCATCTGCTGTCCAACCAGAGCCGGCACTCGACCGCAAGAAAGTTTTCTTGTTGCGCCGAAAACAAAAGCCTATAAGCACCTCCTCTCTCCACTTCAGTAGTTGCCAGGCAACGTGATTCTCAGAATGACTGAATTCAAAGTAGTCTTTGGGCTTCTTGGCTATTTCTGCTTGTAGTTGGAAGTGAAGTTCCCTCCCCAGGTTTCTGGCGCCGGAAATTGGAAATTAGCCAATGATGTTGTCAAGAACTTTTGAACGTCTACAAACATGGTTTGTTTCATGGCTTGAGGCAGCAAGTGGAAAGACTGTTGGTGGGCTTTGCGGTATCAGAGGTCATCTCTCATGCTCAATATTGCGCATAAATAATTCACCCTCGCCGCGTGTGGTGGCAGTGAGCTGTCTATGGAATGGATTGGTCTGTCCGAGGCAGGAGTTTGACCTGCACTTTTAGTCATCAATCCAACCAAAAATAGCCCAACTGCATGACCATCGTCGGTAGAAAGTGGTCAAAGAAAGGAGAATGTTTTGTCGGTGTTTGGATGGAGACAGAGGAAATGAATGCAGGTGCAGGCGGAAGGGAAACGAATTGCCCCTGGAGCGAGTACTCAGTAGTATAATTGAGCCGTTCCACACCTCCAGGAAATATAAAGATGACGAAAAAGTGAGAGACTGTTGTGGTTGCATCGCAAATGAATTGTGTCAATACTAATTCCATTGATGTAGATGTTGTGCGGTCCCATAGATCAGAGCGTTTGGCAGCCATGATGCTCGCTTCAGCCTGATGTGGCCAATGGGAAGAGACAGTCAACTGGCAGGATGGAGTTTCCAGAGAAAACATTGTCACCTCCAGTCCAATCTGTCCCCATCAAATTAGCATCGAGAGCAGTGTTGTCTCGTAAAACAAGTCCTGATCTCGGGTAGTTTTTTTCAAGTCCCCCGTCATTATTACTGGAGATGCTGTGGTGGCACAGCTGCCGCTCTGACATTTTAAAATCCGTCTGTTTCCATTGGAAAATAAGTAGCAGTTAATTCTTGTGCAGCTGTCATCTTTTTTTTTTTTCATCAATCCTGATCGTCAGGCAACGGTGAGATGTTGCGCATGAAACCGAAAAGTTGTTTTCGTCTCACTTAACTCCAAACTGGGAAGAAGCCCAAAATCGTCAGTGATCCAATATTTACCAAGCTATCTGTTCTTGCCAGTACTCTAGTCTCCTTTCAGACCCATTAAAAAGCTTGGGGTTGTTTTTCTAAGCCATTAGCTCGATAGCTGTGGAATTTGAGCACATTGAGCTTTAGCCACAGTTGGGTTAATCATTCTGACCCAGCAGAATGGGTAAGATGTTATTTGGCTGAGCTAAAGAGCTAAAGCTGGGTGCCATTTTGGACAGTTTTGTTGTGTAAATGATGGACAATAGGTGTCAGGAAGGGCATCCAGTGTAAAACAAATGTCCCAATCATATTATGCATGTGATTTGCTGTGGCAACCCCGGGCGGGAGAAAGTTGCTTTGTCTTCTTATTAGAAAATGTTTGGAATAAAATGAGTATGGGCGGCCCGGTAGTCCAGTGGTTAGCACGTCGGCTTCACAGTGCTGAGGTACCGGGTTCAAATCCAGCTCCGGCCTCCCTGTGTGGAGTTTGCATGTTCTCCCCGGGCCTGCGTGGGTTTTCTCCGGGTGCTCCGGTTTCCTCCCACGTTCCAAAAACATGCATGGCAGGCTGATTGGGCACTCTAAATTGTCCCTAGGTATGAGTGTGAGCGTGGATGGTTGGTCGTCTCTGTGTGCCCTGCGATTAGCTGGCAACCAATTCAGGGTGTCCCCCGCCTACTGCCCAAAGACAGCTGGGATAGGCTCCGGCACCCCCCGCGACCCTAGTGAGGATCAAGCGGTTCAGAAAATGGATGGATGGATGGATAAAATGAGTATGATTTTAAACCACCACTGTACTCATAATGTGGTAATGTGTTTTTAGTAGCTTTCACTACTAAGTACGGGTAGATTTTACTAGAGAAAAGTACCGACACTGGCCTTTTTTTAAGGTATCGAGGGCTCATGGAGGCTGCCGATACCACCCAAACTTACTGCGGCAGTTTGCCACATCGGTGAATCATCTGCGGACAAAGAAAGTTTCTCAATTTTTTGTCAAATGAAATTTGACTATCAAATGTACTAGAGGTATCGGTACTTGGTATCAGTGAGCACTCTGAGTGAATACTCCTATTAGCATTGGTCTCGGGGCGGGGCGGTCAAACATCCCTATTTTTTCCCCCTTGTTGGATCAAAATCTTAGCCCAACGTGCTGCATGAACTCCTAAGTCTAATGCAGTGAGTATAAATAAATCAGCATTCGCTCGATCCCTGTTTCTATAGCCACTCAATCATATTTGGAACATAAACTTAAAGAGCTTCAGACCAGATCTTTTTACCAACTCTCAAAAGCCCCTGTGCACAAAACCCTCTGCACGTTTATGAAATGGCTTCTTGACCTTTGATTCACAACTGACTGTTGTACTCCTTCCCTCCTACAGGATGTCCTGCTGATGGGTGAGGAGCTAGCGTCGGATCCCTATTACTGCCAGCTGGAAGCCGAAACGTGCCAGCTGTTTTCCGAGCAGCTGGGCACCTTCGCCTTGGTGGGAGAGTCTCTGCACATGGGTGCCGCCAAACGCTTGAGGCTGGTGCTCTTCTCCGACGCCTACTGCTCCACGCTAGAGTACAATATCAGGGTCTACTGCATGGACGACACGCAGGATGTCTTTAAGGTAAATTGGGATGTTGTTTTTTTTCAAATTTAGAATACAGTAATCCCTCGTTTATCGCGGTTAATGGGGACCAAAACCACCCGCGATAAACGAAAATCTGCGAAGTAGCGACCAATTAAAAATATACAGGTAAAAAAAAATTTTTTTTATTTTTTTTTTTTTTTTTTAAGTCCGCCAAATGGTCCGCAAACGGTCCGCAAGAAGCCCGCAGTTGTTTTGCAGCTTCTCTTGCGGACCGTTTGCGGACTTTTTTTAATGAATATGTTTGCAAAAATCCGCGATGCACCGAAGCCGCGATAAACGAACAGCGAAATAGCGAGGGATCACTGTACATGTATTAGTTGATCATCAGGTAATTTGACTTGTTTCGATTATGTTCGAAGGTCAAACTGTCTCCATACCTGTCAACTTTTCGGAGCGCCAACCTGTATAAACTACCAAAAAAATCCTTATAAAGAGCAAAAAATCCTTATAACATACCAAAGCATTTTAGATGTCAAAATAACGGCAGAAAAAAACCCACGAAATTTTCAATGATATTTATTGTAGATCTCCATAATACAATGTCTGGTTAATGTCTAATCATCATTCTACTTAGTGGCATTACTGTGTTCAGAATTGTATTCCTGCGTTACTTTTTTCACCAACTCCAAATGCTGACCCATCGGCAAAAAAAAAACAACAACAACATTTTCAGAATCCGTATGATTTGTGCGATACGGCCATATACGTAAGATTCACCACAAAATCCGTATGAACTATGGCTAAACCGTATGATTTAACAGGTATGTGTCTCTGTTGTACAACCTTTAATTAATTGTGCAGGCAATGTGTAACTAGGGACGTTTAGTTAACTGTCATACATGTACACTCTCAAACAGTGATTCCCAACCACCCATTCATGTGCTGTGAGAGGTTATCCAGTTTCACTTAATTGCCCAGTTATTTGCAATAAATACAGTATGTTTTCATCTATCAATGCCAGCAAAGTATAGAGGAGAGCAGAACTAGCAGAACAATTAAATGATATTCCTCAAGATGACAGCGAAAGTACAATTAACTTGATAAGCGGGTTGTCGAATAGGAAATACAAACACACCAATTTTAAAAAAAATGAAAACACTCAAATGGAACTAAATTTGGCCAAACTCATGTTGGGCCAACCGGACTTGAGCTCCTGGCGGCAAGGCTAAGGTAAGCCACCACACACACACACACACACACACACACACACACACACACACACACACACACACACACACACACACACACACACACACACACACACACACGCCGTTGCTGACTTTTTGCTTGTCCCAACGTAGTCATTACACTTTCGTATCTAAATCTAACATTAATTTCTTTGCATTTGCTTTTTATACAACAACTGCTGTTTTTACTGATTGAAAACAGAACGGTGGTATGTTGAAAAAAGCGGGGGCAGGTGGTAAAAAAGACTGAGAAAGTTGAGGAATGCTCATCAAACTCCTGTTTTGAAAATCCCACAGATGAAAAGGGTAACTGGGAACAGGTCTGGTGCCATGATTGCGTATAAAAGGAGTTTCCGTGAAGGATGGGCTCACCTCTTTGTGAACGTCTTTTTTTTTTACATCACTGTCAATATTGATATACTTCCCACTTATCTATTTGGGCGTCCTGACTAAGAATTATTATTTCTCAAAATTAATGTGATATATGCGTTAACGTGGTATTTCCTTCCACTGCAATGCGGATGACTGTCAGATAGATCTATGCCCCCCTTGTGTGCAGTTTGCATGTTCTTCCAAGGCCTGTGTTGTTTTTCTCCGGGTGCTCCGGTTTCCTCCCACATTTCAAAAACATGCATGGCAGGCTGATTGAACACTCTAAAATTGTCCCTAGGTGTGGATGTGAGCGTGGATGGTTGTTCGTCTGTGTGTGCCCTGCGATTGGCTGGCAACCGGTTCAGGGTGTCCCACGCCTACTGCCCGAAGACGGCTGGGATAGGCTCCAGCACCCCCCACGACCCTTGTGAGGATAAGCGGATCGCAAAATGGATGGATGGAGAAGACAGAACTGATGGTGTTTGGTAACAGTGGCCCTTCCCCATCCCATCCTGCGGACTTGGGCCCCCTGGCTCCTTATCTTAAAAGAACGGTCTTGAACTTGGGTCTTAAACTGGACTGTGATTTAAAATTGGACCGGCAAATTGGCACCGTTGTTAAATCCATCTTCTTTCATCAGGCAGCTGTCTTGAGTAAAGCCTGTCCTTTCTCAAGAGCACTTTGAAACATTAGTTTATACCTTTGTTACATTCTGGCTGGATTACTGTAAAGCACTTTGCTATGGAGCTGTCATGATTCGGTTTGGGACCAACAGGTGGCACTGTAGGGCTCCCCCTGCAGCTGCACACGTGTTGGTCGTTCGGCAATTATGGCTTTAAAAGGACTCCCAGCCCGACCACTCATTGTCGGGTCATTGTTTGCTTGTTAGCTGCTGTCAGGTTTGTTTGTCATGTTCCGCTCATGTTTTCGTTTAGTGATAGTTTTTGCTTCAGTCATGATTTTGTTTGATATTTTGGATTTGTTTTGGTTGTTAGCACTTTGTTTGTTTTGGATTCAGTTTTCTCTGTGTTTTATTAAATTCGTCAAGTTCTCCCTGCTCCTCCCTCTTGCCTGCTTTTTGGGGTCCACCACCACCACGCAACGTGACGGGAGCCAGCCAATCCTACATTAAGCGTCCCCAGTTGTTCCAGAATGCTGCTGCTTGTCTATTGACTGGTACTCGTAAGAGCGAGCACATTACTCCTATTCTGGCATCCCTTCACTGGCTCCCTATACTTTTTAAAGTTATTTTTAAGATCCTATTATTTGTTTTCAAATCTTAAGATGGCCTCGCCCCTCCTTGCCTCTCTGAGCTCCTATGCCCCTACGCACCTGCCTGGAGCCTCAGGTCTGTGGACCAGACACTACTTGAGTTACCAAGAACTAAGAAGAGGCTCAGAGGGTATTGAGCCTTTTCCATTGCTGGTCCATCTCTTTGGAACGACGTCCTGCTGAACGTTCGGCAAGCCCCCTTGCTGCCCATCTTTAAAACTCATTCTTGGGCTTTCGACTCAACATGAGAATTGATCCAGTATTTTCCACACTAAAAGGCGCACTGGATTATGAGGCGCACCTTCAATGAATGGCCTATTTTGTAATTGTTTTCAAACATTGGGCGCGCCACATTATAAGACGCAATCTACAATGCATCCACGAGATGGAGCTACGCTCAAGGAAATGCCAACGGAATGATCAGATGTCAGTAAAACCTATTTAATAAAGCAGCGACACAGTTCACTTAACCAACAGCATGTTATAACATTGACTCGTTAACTTGGAAGTCTCTTGTGTTCAACTGCGTAACCGATCGCCTTAAGTTTGAACTCTGCATTGTCAGCATGTCTTGAACAAGGAGCCATTTTGGGGTCGACGTATTACCGTAATGACCATACACGAGGTGCATCGGATTTGAAGGCGCGCTGTGAGCTTTTAAGAAAATGGAAGGCTTTTAGGTGTGCCTTTTAGTGCAGAAAATACTGTGTCGACTTTTACTGTTTTTGTGCTTTCTACTGTCTTTGTTATTAATTTATAGTTTTATTGTTTGTTGTTGTTTGGATTATTTTGCTCCATGTGCAGCACTTTGTATACAGCAGTGGTTGTTTTAAAGTGCTCTATAAATACAATTGATTCTTCTATTGGCTCATCACATGTGCAGGTTTAGCTAATGTTTGGCCTTTACCTGTTTTTGTAAGAAAAGCAACGGACCACTCATGCAAAGAAATCGATTGAACCCGTTGCAGATCTTATTATTGGAAGCCGATCGTTTTCGGTTCGTAGCACACAGAGAATTATAATCAATTGCCCGATGGAGCACATCCTGGTCGCCTATGACCGTGCAGTCATGATAGCATTGTCTTTTAGCTAGCTTCAACTGAATGCATTAGACATAGCCAGAGGGAATGTAAAAATATGTTTCAACAATGTGGTCTTGCCAGTGTGTGAGTTGTGGATGTGTAACAATGCGTAAGTCCTTGATAATGCAGTCATCGGCAGCATCCTGTATTTGTGTGCACGCCCGGTGCTCCTCAGCTGCTGTAAGCCATCGCATTTCCCCTTGCTTTGTTCATCGCCATATTTCCCCTTTTTCCTGCCCGCCGCGTGGACGTGGTCTCATCAAGTGCTAATGCTTTCCTCCCTCCCCCAGGGGCAGCCGCTGAGTAGTCGGTTAAGATTTCATTTGCATGGTTAATTAGTAAATTAAAAGGAGAGCCTGTCCCAGTCTTCTCTCAGCAACCCCCGTGCTCGCTCTCTCGCCGGCCCACTCCACTTCATCTGACACCACCCACAGCCACAAGTACCATTTCCTACTCAAGTCCACTTCTACTGGCTGTAATGGTCGACCTCATTCTCCACATGACCGCCACCAGCAAAATCTATGGGCAGCGGCGGGGTATAAAGAAGAGGGAGGAGGCGAGGGCTCCTTGGGCTGAAGCTGATGTGAACCTCGCACAGGCTGGAAATTACTCAGAACTTCTGTATAGTAGTCACAAGGGGTTGCGCAACTTCACAGCTTTTTTTTTGTTCTTTAAGTCAACGTTGAGTCGAGATCAACTGCTGTAGCCGCTGATGACATCACTTCTTTTGGGAGGTGTCCGCCTTCCTTCCACTTTGATAGTGTGTATCGTACGTCGTACAAAGGGGTTCAAACGGACTGTAAGGCGTAATGCTCATGGAAGCTCTTATTCACAAGCTCAGGCAACGACGACGGATGGATGAATTCAAGGCCTTTGTTAATCCTTGCCATTTGAATACCGCCTACCTTGGCGATACAGGGAGTCAGGGACACATTTCTGTTGCGTGTTAAAGTGCAGAAACATCACTATCGTAGCCCGCCTATACCGTTTTAAAATGCTGCTCCTGGCGCTCCAGATTCCCTTTCTTGTGTAAGTGGTCTCCCTATGAGGCGCTGACAGTATTCCCTCAAAGCTGCGCACGTGAGCAATTGCGCATTGCTTTCACCTTCTTCAAAAAGAATCAAACCTGAGCTGTATTTGCATTTTCATATTCTCCCCATCGAAAGAAAATTGAAAAGTTTGGCACCTATGGTTGACGGAGTGAGAAAATGAAGTGTGCCCCCCCCCCCCCCCCCAAAAAAAAAAACTTGATTGGAATGCAAGGCCAGCACATAAGATGTCGGGTACTCATTGTGACACACGAACCTCACTCTCCGCTGAGGCCACCCTCCGAGCAGCTTTCTCGATGTTCGCTCACCATTACCGACCGGGGGAAGGATCCTCCTCGATGCTTTTCGTTGAGTATGTCGATGGTTCTGGGTTTGGAATTCACATGAGCTCACGTACCCTGGTGTGGCCACCGTGTGCATGTTGCTCACCGCGGTCCGAGGGATGCTCAGGGAGTTGACATACGGTCTTGTCAGACCACACCACACTATTTGGACTTTGTTGACCCCAGACATGGTGGCATTTCCGAATTCAGTTGATGATTGTCTCTCCACTCCACGTGATGGATGCAACCAACATACTGAATGTTTGTGAATACAGCAACAAAATATGCTTGCTGACATTTTCTAAAGCATTTCTGTACTCTGCCAGTTTCTTGAAGGTCACGGACATTCAATATATTCTCCATACTGTAGTCAAAAGTGATTTGAATTGTCATGGATCGGTTTGTGACTAACAGGTGGCACTCTGAGGCTCCGCCTGCAGCTGCACACCTGTTGGTCATTGTGTAATTAGTGCCACTTTAAAAGACTTGATGCCCGACCACTCAGTGTCGGGTCATTGTTTGTTTGTCATGTTTGTGCCGGTCTTGTTTCGTTTAGTGATAGTTTTTGCTTCAGTCATGGTTTTGTTTGCTACTTTGGATTGTTTTTGTTTTTGTGACTTTGTTTGTTCTGGATTTAGTTTCTGTATTTCAATACAATTCGTCAAGTTCACCCTGCTCCTCTCTCCTGCCTGCTTTTTGGGGTCCACCACCACCTTGCAACGTGACATGAATGTTATCGCCCCTTGTTTTTGTTTCTGATAACGCCACTTTTTGGGGAGTCGGTGTTCAACAAAGTTCTGCGCCGTGCATGCCGTCCCTCACAGAGCTTGTTTTGACTTTGCATGCTATCAAAGCAGCAGTAACGATAAGGTTCTTGTTGTATATTCAACTCGGCACTCTGTTTGCCTGCAGCCTGACTGTTAAATTGACCTTCCGTGCCCCCGTACGGGAATATTGCTCCTGCGCTGAAATTTTTACCGTCTTCTCTGTCTGCACATCTCTTCTGCTCTCGCTCACCGGGAAAAGGGACATGGGAGCTTGTTGACTTTGTCGCTTTTGCCGCCATGCTCTGCAGCTCCCCGGACGCCTTTGAGTGCATTAGCTCGCCGTCTCACACACAACCTGGCCCTGTGGTAAGCCGCAGCATCTCCAGGGTTCTGTACTTTTTAGTGAGTGATTTAGAACGTGGCCCACACTGTTTCGTAATCTTGACTTCACACCGCGTTTGATGCTATTATGGAGGCAGCAGTTCATTTAGCAAGTACATTAACCACTTTGAGTGGAGATTAAACTTCCTGGGAGAGTTCAGCCTAATCACTAATCACTGTCTTTAAAATGCACCATTTATGATGAGACTTTCACCGTGGCTGCTGTTAATTGTTGTGTGTATCGGTACTAGACTAGCAGGGGGTTCGGTGTGGGAGGCAGAGCAGCAGTTGTGCTGACGGAGTGTAGCGGGCCATCAATACGTGAGTAAAATCGCAGCACTTGCCGTCTGCCGAGGCTTCGCACCTTGTTTTCCCAGACAAGAAGCCAACTTCCCAGTCATTAAACAGCACGTACTCGCGACGGCAGATGAGAGCATCTGAGAAAGAGGCGCCGCGCCTTTGCCGTTGCCTACTCCGTGACAGGAAGAGCAACGGAATGGAGAGAGGCTGACATTTCCTCTCAAGTCTCATCACCGGCTGCTCTGACAAGCCTCCAGAAACACGCGTTTCCATGCATACATACGTGTAGGCTCTCTGCACCGCTCAATCTCTTGTCTCCCAATTACAGCAGATTAGAAGTAATGTTATTGTCTTTGATCCAAAGTGCGTGGGGGCCCTCCGGGGAAGCGGTGACATTTCTGACTGATGCACGACGTATGTTAGCGGGGCTCTGCCGAGACCGACTGAGTTTAATATTTAATGCGCCTCCCGCTCTTGATGGGCCCGGCCAAGGCTGGCACGGCAGCAGAGGACGCGCGAGTGGCGTTCGGGCCCTGCCCTCACCGTGCACTCTGCTGCTCCCCGCTCGCCCTGTGGGATAGCATCACTGATGTCGTGCCATCCCACCATTCGCTGAACACCTGCGGTGCACCTCCTACCTACGCACTACAGAGATAGACCTCCAACTAGCTCCCAATTAAGCCGCCACCTGCTTTCTTATATTTAGCTCTGATATTTACAACTTGACGGCTCGAGTTGGGAAGGAAACAGCATGTAGGGTCTAAACAATTTGCCTAGCAAAGTCACCACCCAATCTTTGAAAACCGATGTACTTTTTACAGCCCGACTTGTTAAGATGGGTGGTGACCAACCAGGTTTAGATATGCAGTTTGTTTGTGTCAGCATAGCATTTTAATTAATTACAAAGTCATCGATGTGTTAGTGGCTCCATGGGCGGCATTGTTAAACCGGGCGATTGCCATGTTGTGCGGTCCAGTTAGAGTACAGAGATCCCTCAGGGTAATATTTGCAGACATTTGCGTAATAAGCTAGTTTTTTTGTCAATGAGGTAGATTGCGAAACATAAAAATGAATCGAAAATATGCAAGTCTTGCATACTGTGGTTCTCCTCGATAGATTCAATTTTGGAATGCACACACTCACTTTGAGTTTTAGGAACATGATCTTCATACTTACAGACAATATCTTGTATATTTCAGTCTGGTATTTTTTTTAATTTTTTTTTTACCAAAACTGCTCATTGCCTCCCATTTGCTCATGTTTGTCTACCGACACAGGTCTATCAATATCATTTAAGGTCACATTGGAAAGGCAGGATTAGCCACAATGTCCTCCAGATGAGTTGGACAGATGATTTTTTTTGTTTTCCTTGTAAATCTATTGTTGTAACTACAACATTGTAACTTTTGAACTCATGCGTAGATTGCATACATTCTTCAGTACTGTAACAATTCAACAGAGGTTTCCATTGATTTGACTCAACTAATGAGAACCAATAGATATCTTTTTCAAATTCACACTGGCATATTAGTTAGCTGATAAATGGAGTGTTTGTAGAATCCACAAGCACCGCTCTTTATCTCAATGTTGTCTCACAGTGACATTTGCAGGAACTCTCTTTTGTATCATTGCTCGGAATTTACCTTTGAATCAATATTCATGTCATGAGTTTAATGTGCGCAGCTCATTGTCTCATTGTCTTTAGATCGTAAAAATGTGTGCTCCGCTGTATAATGGGTGTTGAACAGTATCACCGTGCCTTTGGTCCCCACTTTGACCTCCAGCAATGATTTTTCCATTGAGCAATAATGTACTCACTAGCTTCAGTGACGTTTTCCCGCCTATGTGAGAATGTTTTTTCCAGATCTCTTCAGTAGAAAATAATTAGACGGCTGTGTATTGTTTTCACGTAACCTCTTCGTGTTCCCGCACGGGGTGATTAATCGGGCAGAACGCACAACTCTTTGCAAGCGGAACATTTATAAGCCAGCGGACAAGTGCCTTGTGGTTGCAGTTTTTAAGTCCGAGTTGACTGTGGCGTGCTCGGCCACTGGAGCTCAGACCGATGAGAGGAAAGAGGCCTGTCACATCCTCGCTTGACAAACGCGCAGATTTATGTAGCCCGCCTTGTCAGGCTTTTTTCTGGTGCAACAAATGCATTTCCTATGGAAACGGATCACCGCAAGGAGTCAGCGAGAGGGGAGGGGCTAGGATTGAAAGCTGAAAGCTTGACTATTTGTCCTCCTGTCTCTGATACGTCCGCTGGACTAACTAACTGATCAAACGCCGCCTCTAATCCGTCCGAGTTTGTTAGGTTAATCACTTTATGACACACAACTATACAGAGAACATTTAAAAGTGCTTGCTGTGAGCAGAGTGCAATATTTTAATCCCGGGCTTTCAACCCAGTGCGCTCTCATATATGTTGCTTTGATTTGTTTGGAGCTGGCCTCGCTGCGTGCGCGCCGTTTGCTGCAGCCGCTAACCTCTTTCTGTCAGCACCAGCCTGAAGAGATTAGCTGTATGAGTGTCTCTTGTTCCCCAATGGAGGCAGGCCCCAGTCCATCTCGGTCCGCGGCTCTGGTCCCAGCCAAGAGGATGAGGGGAAGGCTGAGTGTTGGATGAAGGTCGGGGAGGGGAGCGAGGGGGTTGAAGTCATACAAAACTGTGGCCATGATTGCGGTAATCCTGTTATCTCTCCTGCTAAAGCTGGCCACTCCGGTGACCCGGAGACACAAATGTTAAGCCGCCTGTGTCTCGCTTCTCTTTTCACTCCATCTCCCTCCTTAGCCAACCTCGTTGAATGTCAGGGGGTGGTCTTGCCTCTGTCGGACTCTCAAATTCGCAGTCCTCCCACCGGCCCTATCTCCGATTCCGTCAGAACAAAAGCAGAGGTTCTCGTGCAGTATATGAACTCGCCGCCCGTCTCATGCATCTAAATGTTGCCACATTTGTCCAGGGGTCAGGGTGACTCAACCGAACCCGCCCGCCTTATCTTCAGCAAACCGGAGCTCTAGTTGCCTCTGCCTTGGTGATTAATGCATGATTTGATCAACTAATTAAAAAGCTCGCATTGTTTTCTCCCCTGTAGAATGAGCTAATAATTTGGTCAAATTTAGCTTCTCACTTATTAGCTCACTCACACTGTCATTTGTTAACAGGATAATGGGGCGTAAAGAGGGCCATTATTCTCTCGGTCCAGAGCATATGCACACAACATACGAGCCCAGCAGGCTTGTTTTAAGCCAAGGACGCAGTCGCACGTTCGAAAGGGGGACTGTGTTGTCCTTCAATAAGATCAGGGTTCAGAGTGTCGTGTTGCGGGCCTTGTTTGATCGTAATCCTGCTGCATCAGCCGCGCACCTGACACACACTGGTCGACAGGTGAGTTAGTATGCATCCTGTTAGCAAGATGTTGATAACGGCGTCATTGGCATTCCGTTGCCATCCTTTTCTTGCTAACAGGCCGATAGATCGCCTGCTGTAGGCCAAAGACCTGATCAAAAGTCCGCCGGCTGTGATTTGCAATGCTAATTCCGCTCAACAAATAATAGTGCTGAAGAAGTGTTGTTGAATAGACATCTCTTGAAGCCCTCATAATGCGCCTTTTGTTTTGGTAAGGCCCCTAAACAGCAGAGTGTCTTTCATTCTTAGGAGGATGGTCTGTGCCCCCCCACCACCCCCCCCCACCCGCTATATGAAGCCATTAGACCACTGAGTAATCCTTTGGCACTCTCGGTTTCTGCGTCATCACGAGCCACTTTCGGTACAGTCCATCTAAAGCCGCAGCGAGTCACGCCCGTAATGAAGTACGTACTAGATATATTGTTGCTGGTATCCAGGTGGAGATCCTCGGGGGCTGGGGAATACAATCCGCGTTGAACAAGGCGATTGAGTACAAGGCAAACAGCAAAATTAGAAATGCACAAAGCAAACATGAAAATTCCCCACTCGCTGAGAAGCGCTTATTCAGGGAGAGCATGCATGCAATCACCAAAGCAGGTTCAGAAAATATAATTAACGGCTTCCTTGTTCTGATTGGAATCTGGGGAGAGAGGGCAGCAAACTCAATCGGGATTGTTCAGAGAGAAATGAATACCGTTCCCCACTTGAATGATGTCTTTCCTGACATCATAGCATTGGGCAACTAAAGGTACGTACTACAGCTGAACGATGAGAACAAATGATCTAATTGTGATTTTCTTTTTTTTTTTCTTTTTTGTGATCTTGCACTGGCCATTTAATATGCAATTTTTAATTCTTTTTTTTCCGGAGCCTCCCCCCATGGATTTCTTCTTTATCAAACACAAGCAATAAATGAATCCGTATGATAATAAACCATCAGATGTATTATATATCAATGTTTTGGCCTCGGGTTAATTTTATGCTAGAATAAAGGTAAATGAAGTTTTTCTCGACTTCAATTAGAGTTCTCTACTTACCCAACACTATGACTTGCAGTCTTTTTAAGTCTTCACTACTGCAACTCCACAAAATTCTGCCAAACACGTTTAGCGGAAATATCAGTCACTGAGTCATAAAGTAGATTAAAAAAAAGAATGCAAACAATTCCGTGACTTTATCACTTCAGCATCTAAGGGTAAACGTGGGCACTCCACATCTTAAGCACGGAACTTATCTCGACAGACATTGTATAAATAAATTAAATATGAAATGTAGATAGATAGATAGATAGATATAATAAAGCTTACCATTTTTTTCTTCTTCCAAAATGACATTCTGCTACATTGAATTTGATCAATTCTTCAGCTCTTGTAAATGACAGTATGTCCACACCCATTCCTCTTTATGTGTTTTTTTTTCTGGCTCAAATTGAGGCAGAGCTGGTACTATGCTAATCATTCAGGTGTGTATGTTGTACCCCCCCCCCACTGGCTTAAGTAGCCACTTGTTTTTCAAAAGTCTGAAACTTTGCCATGGAAAAAGTGCTCACTTTCATGATGAGACATCGCTGAAATGCGAACGACACCGGTGTGACACTTGTTGAAGCTATTTTCTTACGTGCCAAATCAGATTTTCTTGGCTACAATGGGGTGTGGGGGCGGTGGGGGTCCTGACAATAGTTATACAATAACTGCAGTTGAAAATAACCCAACACTCGTAAGACAGCAGATGTCATGTTGTCGGAGCTTTCAGAGCCAGAGGTGACTCGAAATTCGGTGGATGTGAGCACCTCCAAATTTGATACACCGATAAAATCCTTTCAACGTTATACAGTCGTCTCCACCACATAGGTTCTGCCTGCACGAGCTCATAATGCACAAGGGGTTCATCCAACAAAAGTCTGCACAGTTTGAGTGTTAATCAAACTGTTTGTAGTGACTGTGGTGGATTGTGACATACAGACGCGGGGGTAAATATTTTTATTTAGCTGCATGCTTATGTCTTGTCATTTAATTGGCAAATGGGTCGTTTTTCCTGTTTCTTTCTGTTCACGTGTACCTACCGGTAATTGGCTTGGCTTGTTGGATGTCTTTCACATTTGTCCTCTGCTGCTGCTGCCAGACACTGAGACCAATTAAAAAATGCATAATTTCAGAGTTCTGCTCACTTTTCATAATAGGATCCATCTACAAAGTATTGGGTGCGTCAGAGCTTCTGGCTTTGACGAATGAGTCGTAAAGGTCGCAAATTTCATCACCTCGTTGCAGAGGATCATTCGGATGGCCAGAGGGGGAAAAAAAAGAATCCCTGAAGAAGCCACGCGGCGATGAAAATATTCAGCATGTCTTTACAAATCTCTCCTGGCACGCAAACAAAAAGGATATTAAGATGATTCGCCATGCGGGAACAATGAGCAATTGACTAATGGCTTGTACGCTTCCTTCATCACAACCCAGGTAGCTCGTTGTCCTGCAAAGCTGCGCTGTGTGCATGCTAATGCTGGAAGCGGAAAACATCCTGCGCACACATATCGTATGCATATACTGAGGTGTGTTGGGGGGAGGAGGGAGTTCAACCTTGTGGTGACATTAAAGCTTTGTGGAGACAAGTGGGCGTCGCCTGCTGTGGCTGCATGCAGAGCTGCGATCTTCCACTTCTGGGATGCGCTTTCCTCGCGCTTTGCTCGTGCTCGGTTCTGTGGGAATAAGAAGACGACACATCTGTACAGGATGTCTGCTAAATTATGTAAGCCTTCGTCAATAAGTATGATGTGATGCAAACGCACACTTTGAAAGCCTGTTTTCATCTCGCACTGATTGGGTAGCTGTGGCCTTACGGCAGGTCGACGTCAACTTACTTAGCATTATTTTCATCTTGACCAAGTTTGGATGTGTTTAAATCATGTGGGGTGGAGAAATCTTTGTATTTTAATAAGAGGGTCACGCTCACGTTCACATCGCCGGGGTGGTCTCGAACATATCCCCCACGATGATTGAGTATTCACTGTATTCCTCTGTGTTCATGAAAACGTTTCCGCTCGTCTTTGGCCCATCAGGAGGTGATGCAGATGGAGAGGCAGCTGGGCGGTCGGCTGATTGACGAACCTCACATCCTGCTCTTCAAAGACAGCTACCACAACCTGCGCCTGTCCATCCATGACATGCCCCAGGCCCACTGGAGGAGCAAGTTGCTCGCCGGCTACCAGGTGGGTATCACGGTGGCCCCGTGGGGCCGAGGGGGGGAGGGGGAGTGATCAGGGGGGAGGTTGGTGGGGGCTCAGCATCCCAGCACGAGCAAGGACGGGGATCGCTTGGTTCTTCCAAGGTTATCTCCTAAATGGTATTTCTTTTTTTTTTTTTACCTGTTTGTACAGGAATGAAAAACAACAAAAGCCCATCAGAGCCCTCTTGTAATCGTTAACGAGGGCTCATGGTCGACTTGTCTGCCTATACGTGAACAAAACAATAATAGTGGCAAGCAAGATCCCTGCAACACGTTTTAATGGTCAGTTTGGAGGCTGAAGTTTGAGCTCCTGTTGGATTCAATGACCTGTAATAAGATCATATTCTGAAAAACCTTAAATCTCCTCTGAATGATTTTTCTCTTGAGCAGTGCAGGGGGGTAGTCGTTAGCATACTCTATCTGCCTTACAGATCTGACTTAGAGGGTTCCAACTAGAGTTGGGACTTGCGCCCAAAATTCACCTTTGCTATTCATTTGCTGTCTCATCAGCAAGTTCCGAAAAGTCTACTTTGGACCAAAAACACGTCCCAAAAATTACAAATCCAAGTTGATTATAATGATAAATGGAGTGCGCTTACATAGCGCCTTATTTACACGTGAAGGGAACAAGGTGATGGCGTTGGAGGTCGGCAAAGAGGTAAGACAGCGGTTGACGTTGTTGTTTTTGGCGTGCGCAATCCCGACTCAAATCCAAAAATTCAGATTCGGCGTTCGTTTTCGACAGCCAGTTCGCTTCTCAATGCGAGTCACCAGCGATTTGTGCACAGTCCGAGTTCCCACATTTCAAAAATGTGTAGATTCGATGCATTGAAGTCTCTAAATTGTCCAATGTAAGAATGGTTGTTGGCCGACACAGTATATGCCCTCCCGTTGGCTGGCAATCAGCTCAGAGTGGACAGCGATTCTTGCCCAAAGTCAGCAGAGGTCGTTCTCCAGCTCACTTGCAACACTGATGAGAATAAACAAAAGATATTTCAAGGAATCATTTTTTAAAAATCTATTAACTCATTCACTCCCAAAGACGTTTTTAAACGTCTTTTCCGACTTGGTCCAGAATTGGCTGGTACTGAATGAGTTAATGTCAAAACTGTCAAAAAGAGGAAAAAAAAGTGTCTTTCTCAAACTTGTTTTGTTTTAATCTCAGGTTCTCTGTTGCCCCGCTTGATTTGGTGAAGCAGGGTAGGGTGGGGCACAACTTAAGAGTTGAGTTGATGGGAACCATTTTGGTGTGTGGCGCCTGAAAAGCACATCTTATTGTCCGCTAACTTGTCCACATTAGAGTTCCGCCAGCGCAGTAACCCAGAGCTGCAAGTCGATTGATGATCCCAGCCACCGCAGGCTCAAAAGGAGCTTTGAAATATGGAACGGGCAAATAAATATCTGGAAGCTCACAACCTGGATGCCGGGAGCCGTCCACGTGCACTGACTGCACTGCGGCCCGTGAGGATAGTTCAAAGAGGACTCAAAAATGATCTGGCTGCAAGTTGGAGGTGCACAAGGTCCCTGTAGAGAAAGGCCAGGTTGTGCCAAGCAAGCACAGCGGTAACATTGTCCCCTGCGCAAAATCTTCTTCTGAACTGAGCCTGCTTATTTGGAAGTGCTTCCCTCACAGCAGTGTTGTGTGTGCGTGTACGTGTGTGTGTGTGTGGGGGGGCTTTACTCTCCCCCAGGGCCCCAATATGACTTTAGTGAATTTCACCTGCCTTCCTGCACCATCTGTCCGCCTGGATAACAGTGCCCCTCGTTGGTCACTAACATGTACTGCGGCCCAGAGCCCCTCTTCAACACTTCTTGTCAGTTGTTAAAGGGAGGCTAAAGAATGAGTTAGCATGCCCTGTTGTTTTCCCCCCACCCCTATCTGTCTTTCTTACTTTCTTTCTTTCTCTTGGGATATGCGTATGAGGCATGAATATGGAGCAACAGAGAGAAAGATGTCCGAATCATCAGCTTTGAATCCATTCGAGGAAGCGCGCACCCCGGCTGCCTTTTTATTTTATTTATTTATTTGTTTTTGTTAGACAGTAGCAAGGACTTACTTTGCATGCACTAGAAAGGGGAAAGCCTTGGGAGATACCCCTTGATCAAGCGATTAATTATTTATCAGGGATTAACTTGAGTCTGGAGGGGGTCGACCCGTATGCCAAATTTGAAATGAACGGATAAGAGACAGTAAGATGAATCTCCTTCTTCAGGTGAAGATAGAACACAGTTTGCAGCAGTTCCGAGCCCATTTAACTCCTTCCATAGTGAACACTGTTTATGGAAAGCCCTGTGTCGTAATTAAACGTATGACTCACTGTAGTTGATGGCTGAGTGCTGGACTCTGCTCCTCTAATAAAAACGCTATTGAGTGAGTCGTCAAATGTAACCAGTGGCACACAAGATTTCTTGTCATATAATAATTCACAGTCGTTAAGACTTCTACTGGAAGGTGCCGTTTTCGAGTTGCTCCCTCGGGTCTGTGCATTCATCTCAGGCGTTGCAGACTTAGTTTGCACCATATTTTGGTTTGCCTCGAGTAGCTGGGGAAGCAACATTTTTCCACATCTTTGTGTCTTTTGTTCCCTTCGAGCGCAAAAGGTGCGGCCAGCTCTCTCTCAGTCGGAAGCCACACTCTTGGGAGTGACGTTTTTTGGGGGAATGCGGTTCAAGACATGTTACTGTCACTCTTAAAATACAGTACTAAAACACAAGTGGTCTCAAGTCATTTTAACTCATTCACTCCCAAAGACGTTTTTACACGTCTTTTCAGACTTGGTCCAGAATTGGCTGGTACTGAATGAGTTAACGGCGAGGCATCGCGGTACTCTTCGAGTTCTTGTTTGCTGTGCAACCCTCTACATTTTCAAATGAACGCTGGTGTAACATTCCGCGGAAATCACAATTAGAACGTGCCTTGCGTGAGATCATCATGACATTTTGTTACCCCACACAAAGATCCTCGGAGGCGTGTTTGGAGGAGTTTGGTGCGCAAGATTTCGCCTCTCCCTAAGATTCACTCCAAAATGAAGGCCTCAAATTCCTTTTTGTCAATTCCTTTTTCAGGAATTGACAAAAAAAGGCTGCCGTGCTACTACTGCAAATATCACATAGTGTGCAGTTTTGCCCTTGTAATAATGTAATGCTCTCCAAGTGTAGCAAAGTTGGCCCGTTGTAGTACTGTCATACAGTCGTGGAATATGTCCTACTTGTAAGATTAGTTGTTCTACTACTGCGCTGACTTGTCTTACGAGTGATGACAAAGAGAGCACTAGTACCCCCGGACTCTAGGATATTGAATACCATTCGGTCAAACCTCAAAAAGCTTTTCGTAGTCGACGCTTTTTGGCAGGTTTGAATCATGCGATGCATTCGTTCGTTCGTCCCTTGCTGCAGGAAATCCCATTCTACCACATCTGGAACGGTTCCCAACGGTACCTGCACTGCACCTTCACTCTGGAGCGCCTCAGCCTCGGCACCTGTGAGCTCACCTGCCAGCTGTGCGTGTGGCAGGTGGAGGGCGAAGGACAGAGCTTCGGCCTTGACTTTAACATCGCCAAGGTAAGACTGAGGAGCTTATCCAACCTCGTTTTGGACGTTCGCAGTTGTGCACTTTTTCACGAAGGCCGGTTGTTGTTGTTGTTGTTGTTGTTGTCACAAGCAGGACACCCGAGCCGTGGACTCCAAGTTCCTGTTAATGGACACGAACGCCACCGCCCTCGCAGGGCCCAGCGCCTTTCAGATCCCGTACCTCATAAGGCAAAAGATCTGCAGCAGCCTGGACGCCCCGTGTCCCAAGGGAGCCGACTGGAGAATGCTGGCACAAAGACTCAAGCTCGAGAGGTAAAGGGCACGGGAGAACAAAGTGTTTGATGATCATCCATCTGCGCAGTAGATTGGGACAAACAGCCTCGCAAATAATTCACTGCAACCGCATTTACACTCCGTGAGCGGAGCGCTTGCATCACAATACTTACTCTTTTAATAAACAGCAAGTCGCTCCAATAATGTACTGAGCTCCACTCATGAAACAAAAGAGTCTCGCGTAGCGCCAAGACTGACCTGCGAGAGACAGTGTGCTGCCACGCGACGGCAGTCGTCAAAGTAGTAGGACAAAATGAAGCTCGAGAACTGCTGGCCTATCTGTTAACGACTTTACAAACTGTCATTTTTATTGTGGTGAATGACTCGAGTCCGTGGCGCAGCCCAACTCTGTAAATAGGACGAGTTACGGATTTACAATTGGCGGCGCCAACCGTTTTCCAGGCAGATCAAGCGGGGAAACTCACTTTTAACACACAGGATAGTCTTTCAGAGACATCAGTGTTTGCTGACTTCAGTGTGAATGCTTCGACCCCAAAACCTTTTCTAAAAGGGATGTTCACCATGTACAATTCCATTTTTAAACATTGTGAAATTAAGTTAGCATTAAAAAATGTCAACAGAGTCTTGTTTGTTATTTATTTAATCCACGTTGATTTGTTTCAGATGAATCACTTGCGTATTCTGGCTGTGACCAGAATCATTCACTTCTTCTTTCTCCCTACATGCAGCTGCTCGGTCCAAAGAAAACCAAATTGGGTGAAATAATAGGATTTGAAGCTCAATTCCTGTGTGCAAAGTCAGCGGTGATACTAACTGAGGCGTTACCAGAATGTTGCATTAAACTTACTTCAACTTGGGTGTACACCAACTGTCCAAGATGGCGACCGGCTCCAGCTCTTAAACCCACCCAAATCCAATCTTCAACCCAATCTGCTGGGTAGAAATAATTAACCCAACTTTGAAAGTAACCCAATCTGCTTCAAATCCATCATGAGTGAGTTAGGGAAAGCAACCCCGAAATGAGTGTGTGTGTGTGTGTGTGTGTGTGTGTGTGTGTGTGTGTGTGTGTGTGTGTGTGTGTGTGTGTGTGTGTGTGTTTATGTAGTGTATAACGGGATGTTCTAGTGGACGATCCCATTCACCCAAAAATGGCTCGAATGTGCGATTAATTAATTACAGTCAAACCTGGGTTTTCGTCCATAATCCGTTCCAGAAGGCTGTTTGAAAACCGAAATTGTTCGAAAACCAAAACCACACTCTTTTTTTAAATAAAAATGTTTATTGAACACGTCTGCTCACAATGGAAGGCAACACGAGGAAGCGTCACTTCCTCGTGTAAGGAAGGCGAGAGGAGTCAAATGGTGCATTCAAGTGCGCTCAGTTTGTTCGAGAACCGAAATGTGTTCGTTTTCCGAGGCATAAAAAACTCAAAATTTTGGGTTGAAAACTGAGACGTTCGAAAACCGAGGTTTGACTGTATGCCATTGTCGTGTTACAATTACAGTACAACAGAGCAATGTCAGCTAGTGGACACCACACAACAAACGTTCTCAAAATGACATTAGTTAGGAAAAAAAAGCCTTGCTTCAGGTCCTTGGGATTAACCTGCAAAAAAAAATGGCTCCACAAAATTAGAACGTAGCGCTTTGCAAAACCGCTCGGCAGAGGAAAATCAATATCTCCCGGTATATGTTTGGAACCTTGCATGAGCACTCTGGTGGGTAGGGAGTGATTCCGAACACAGCTGGCTAGCCGTTCATTGCAATATGGAGCTGGAAAACTTGATTTGAGCAGTTTCGACATGAAAGCCTTTTTTTTTCTTCAGGTAGGCTGCCAAATGTATCCAACTTTTCTCCTTTCGAATGCTGAGGGCAGGGGAGGGTTACGTGCAAACAATCCATCAGAAGCAAATCTGGAAAACAAGCTGCGACGTGTTTTTTTCTTTTTTCTCCGTTTCACTTGGCATATTTTAAAAGAAGTTCGAACAATTGATCCCGTTTTACACAAATGTCATTTCTACCCGCCAAATGAAACCCAATAGGTAAAGTTAATTTGTCCGATCAACTTTATTTGCCACAATTAATCACCCGGTGAATTGATGCTGCAGAGGTTTAATTAGCAGTGCTGTGCTCAGCAGAATCAATTGGCAATTAGGCCTGAAGATGGGATGACAACAACCTCTGGGCTAGTTGCATCTGTCCTCAACTGCACGTGGTACCAACGAGTCAAACACAGCAGCTTCTTATTTTTCTCCCCTGCCATTTTGTCGTTGGATACATAGATCAATTTTCTACTATTGCAATCCACAACAACATTATGGCCACGTGCACGATATAATGATATTCAATACAATCGAGGGTATTGACAAACATAACAATGTTCACTTGTCAGACAGGTGTTAATTTGCTCAAGTAGTTTGCAGCGATGTCGAACTGGGGGTAGCTGTCTCATATTTGACCTCAATTACGAGCACGACAGTCAAAAATGTTGCATGCGGCTAATTACGAGCCCGATAATAAACATAATTATCGCCGGCAGTGTCGATTCAACCCGAGCATTATTGCCTCTGTCAAGCCAATTCTGATCATGTTGCGCTGGACATCATTTGTCTTGACGTCATTTTGTAGCCAGTGTTTATGGAACAATGATTGCTTGATATTTCTCATTCCACTTCCTTTGGGAGATTATACGTGGTCGATATGACAAACTATCAATCAAAGATATAAAAAATGAAATAACAGCATGCGGCTTGCCCACAAATTTCCAAGCGTGTCATTGTGCTGTCTGTTCTTCAGTACAGCAAACGCTGCAAAGGAGTGGACTGTATTTGGTGGCGTGTTGACCTCCCGGCGCACCGCCTCAGTGGTTTGAGTGTTTTGAGTGTTCTCCTTGAGAGTTCAGGCCGTCGACGGCAGGGGAAACGGAAAAAGAGCATTCCATCGAATCAGTATGGGCAAGTACATTGGGGACATCAAATATGCAGCCGACTGAGATGGCCACTTTGTTGTCATTGATTGGGCTTGATGGCCAAAAGGTCGGGCGCCTAAAATGGGAAAAGGTCGCTTCCGACTGTGTCAACTGTCAGAAGTCCGTATCGGATTTACTGAATGGGATGTAGGACCTATTTCAACATCAAATCAAGACGAATGAGGCTTTTGCTTTGAAGCCGCTGTTGGGCATCAAATGAAAATGGCTTTTTAGTTGAGTATTATGGAGGAGCTTGTTCTGACTTGGCTGTAAAAAAAAAAAAAATAAAATGTTCCACGTGCCGCAAAGGAATGTGAAATGAATAACTAAACCATGCACATAGATATTTTTTCCCCCCGGAAGGAAAAATAGCATTCTGCAATGTTGCACTTTATAAAACTTAATAAAAAAAAGTGAGCACATCATGAAACAGAATGTAAAGAAACAGTTTGTGCATCATGGTTCAAATGTGGCAATCCCGTTCAATGTGTAGTAGAGTGCAGTGGAGGCACAACGAAAGAAGAGTCGAAATCCCCCCCCAAAAAATGGATCAGATGCACAGCAGTTAAAACGCAATGGGTTTGCTGCGCAATGAAACTGAAAGAAGAATCACATTTGTCTTCTACTAGTCATTCATTTTTGGGTTGCTGTTTCAAGGTACAGTCAAACCTCGGTTTTCATCCATATTCCGTTCCAGAAGGCTGCTCGAAAACCGAAGCCACGCTCTTTTTAAAATGAAAATGTTTATTGAACACGTCTGCTCACAATGAAAAACAACACGAGGAAGCGTCACTTCCTCGTCTACCCGAGGAAGCGTCACTTCCTCGTGTAAGGAAAGCGAGAGGAGTCAAATGGTGCATTCAAGGGCGCTCAGTTTGTTCGAGAACCGAAATATGTTCGTCATCCGAGGCATGAAAAACTCGACCTTTTTGTTCGAGAACCGAGACGTTGGAAAACCGACTGTATATCTAGAGTTGCTAACGGAGTAAGTACTACCTTTTGACATCAATGAATAATCTTGTTTCTGAAAAGAATGGTCATTCCTATTTTTTCCCATAATCACCCAGCCCAACGGCATCACCGAGCTGCCTGATGACACTTGTCCGTTAGTGTAACGGGTTAATAGATCAACATTGTATGCCTGCCTCCTTTTACTGACAGCATGTCCAAAATTGCGCTAACCGAAGTATTCTTTGTGTAATTGTTGTGCGTGCAGACACATGAGCTTCTTTGCGTCCAAAGCGAGCCCGACCTCGGCCATCCTGGACCTGTGGGAGGCGCAACATTTCCACGGCGGCAACATCAACCAGCTGGCTGCCGTCATGGCGGACATCGGCAAGCAGGAAGCCATGATTTTCCTGGTGTCGGACGGCGAGTGCTAACAGGCCGAGGTGAAACGAGCAGGGTGCAAGAATTCCATATAGACCATCGCAGCTGTCTGCTTTACATCAATCAATGTCGGAGGGCCCCCGTTTTCACACTTTCCACTGAGAGAATCATATTCAGGCAGCTCGGTTGAAAAGTTAGCATTGCCCTCCGAACCCCTGCCCAAATTTTTCTCTGACATAATTACGCGGAGTGCTTAACGTACGCCGAGCATACACAGCCAATCATTTAATTCCATTGAAAACTGACATCAGGAAAGTCCTTTGACCATTTGCTCAATATGCTTGATATCCATTTTAAGGTCCGTCACTATTAAGACTATTCATTCCAGCATTTTTTTTTTACGCTACTGCCGTTTTTGGTGCACGAGTGAAGCAAAACTGTGCACTTCGAGCACGTCTCTTGAAGCGCTAGATGTTAACTAGCCACATTTTCTCATGCTGTCATGCATGACTTCTGTCCTCGGACGTTTCTGTCACGTTTTTGGCATTTCTGCGATCCATGACAACCTTTTGGCATCCCGACTCGTGGGGCAGCTACATCCTAGCAGGAAGGCAAAACTCTGCACTGGTTACGTGGTCCCCCGTGGTGGGTGGGCTGCTAACAGCTGTGCCTGCCTGATCGGTAACGTTCTTTTGGAACATATGCACACTGTTCTGATTTTATTTATTTTTTTATTCCTCGAACATATCTGTGAAGCCCGGTACCAAATGTACCGGTTGTACTCACACTTGTACTGCACTGGATGGGGCCCACTGCACTCGTTGACAACCGCATGCAACTAGTACGACTAGTGTCATTCTAAAATGTTCCCAGTCAATTGAACACGTCACTAGTAGTGGAAAAAGACATTACTAGTAAGTTAGTTTAATTGATTTGATTATCTTTCTATAGCTACAGACAGCCCAATCCCCGCGGATTCTGTAGCTAGCTGACACATGCTAGCAGCTAATTTACGAAAGAGGCACCGTTTCATTCTTAGGCGCATCACCTTTTTTTAATGTTTTATTCAGTGGCAGTTATATTATTCCCAAAGAGAATCGTTTTTCTTTTTTAACTGTTACATTTTTTTGTCTCGCAATCATTCACTCTAAAATGTCACTGGAGATGCACACAGGGTTGCCTTTCAAGGGGTTTCACTTTCAAGTGGCGCTTTCTCCAAGTTTTGAATGCCGTCGTCATTCTCATTTGCCTTTTCTTTTGGTTGAAAGGGACAAAATTGCAAATTTTGGGAATGAAATCTAGTGCGAGTGAGGACAAAAACCTGAAGTGGATATCAAGGTTATCAGCGATTTGAAAGCAGGCGCACTCTGCAATTAGGATGGAAGGTTCGTCTGAGGACCGCCGTCACCCCCGCCTCCACTTTGCGTCAGTGTTCCAAGTGTGTTCTTTCCAGGGAGGTCTCATTCATTTCTTCACATTAGTTCGCACGCCATTGCTAATGAAGGCGCCGCGGGGCCCCGAAACACTTGGGAAGCAACACGTCGTCACCGTCCTAAGTGACGTGTCCTCTAATTGCTTTAATGGTGAAGCGCACGGGCGGGATGTTTGTTGACCACCTAACGTGCAGCGGTTAACGTCTACTTAAGGGCCCGTTTTTTTTTTTAAATCTGTTTTGTTTTGTTCTGTTTTTAGAGTGCTTTTTCTGAAGCCATGTTTGGTGCGCTTTGCTATCTCCTCCCCCCCGTAGCACATCCTCCCAGTTGCCGCGTACACGGAGAACATCCGCAGGTTCAATCCCCAGTTCAGCCATAGTGTGTGTGCGCGTGTGTGCGTGCTCCTCCTCAGGGTTGCATGTGATGTCTATAAAGTTGTCAGGAGAGACCCCCGCACGCCCTCCCTCATTAAAGACACACTCAACTGCCGTATGCTCCGAAGCCCTTCAACACACCGGAGCTTCTTTTTTACGATTGTCCTGATTTTTAGAATGTACTTATATGTTTCCATGTGCTTTTTTTGCAAAGAGGACACTTTTGTTTTTTAATGCGGCATCGTAACACTATTCCGACACGGCTACTGCAGCTTTCCTTCCTACCCAGGACTATTAGGGCCACACCCCGTCGAAAACAAAAACATTTCCACAGCGACACGATCATAATAGTACAAGAACCAAGTAAGAGTTTTTGTTACAGTGTGTGACAAAAGTAGAAGCCCTCGTGTTATTAGAATAAAGGCAGACTTTGGGAAAATATGAAGTCAGAATGCGACAGGAATATTATTTTGGGAAAATATGAAGTCAGAATGCGACAGGAATATTATTTCCCCCCCCAGAACAGTCAGAATGTTGTGTCGAAAAATGTTGGAAATGGTGTATCATAGTACAGGAAAAAGACACATCACCAAGAAATTAATCACAAATTAAATTGCGATTTGGTCTCCTCTTAATTCCGCTAAATTAGCTTTCACATTATAACATCTTTCTCACGTTATAAGGCAATCATTTTTTCGTTTTAATGACAAAGACTTCAATGTTGTACAAAACAAAACAGAGCAAACCCTTCCAGTTCTTGTCAAAGTTACGACCTAGGTTATTCTAATATATACATATATATATAGGGGCGGCCCGGTAGTCCAGTGGTTAGCACGTCGGCTTCACAGTGCAGAGGTACCGGGTTCGATCCCAGCTCCGGCCTCCCTGTGTGGAGTTTATATTCCAAAAACATGCATAGGCTGATTGGACACTCTAAATTGTCCCTAGGTGTGAGTGTGAGTGTGGGCGTGGATGGTTGTTCGTCTCTGTGTGCCCTGCGATTGGCTGGCAACCAATTCAGGGTGTCCCCCGCCTACTGCCCGAAGACTGCTGGGATAGGCTCCAGCACCCCCCGCGACCCTAGTGAGGATCAAGCGGTTCGGAAAATGGATGGATATATATATATGAAGGCCAGGTGATTAAAAACAATTGATGTTTACAAAACATACGCCTAGCTACAAAGGGCTCCGCCACTGATCTTAGACAGAAGGAACTGCTGTTTTGTTTAGCCTAATCTCGCCATAACTTCTACCGTTAAAACGTGCCGTGTATCACATTCTAACGTAAAATTCACCGTTTTAACTCGTCAGACATATCATCTTCATCCTGTGAAATGTATACTCCTTTTGAATTGAATTTGCAAATTCAAGATATTTCTGGTTGACATGCGTCTGGTGTATCGCCCAGCAAGACATTTAGTTTTGAATCAAATTCAACCTTTTTTTTCATATTTTGATTCTCCTTGTAAAATCAAAAAGTTTAATGGAATTCCCATAAGTGCATTATTTTCGTAGCTAGGGTTGTTTTGTTTTGTTTTGTTTTGTTTTAAACCGTAGTATTTTTCCTCCATTGGTAGTGGTTCTCATGCTCCTTCGTTCTTTTCCCACCAGACTTTTTTTTTTTTTCTCCAACCACCAGAGAGCATTTGGTGCAAAGATGCCACCACACTAAGTGTGTGTGTGTGTGTGTGTGTGTGTGTGTGTGTGTGTGTGTGTGTGTGTGTGAGTGTGAGAGAGAGATGTCTAACAGTAGCCTTCAACCCCTCTGACACATAAATGTTAATCTCACCAAATAAATCTCACTAAAAAGGATCACGCCCATGTGTAATATACCTTTTCTATAGCAGCCACGTGCTGTCACTTTGCATACAGTTAAGTGTGCGCGCGTGCGTGCGAGTGTGAATGCGTGCGTGAGTGAGCTGAATTAGTAACCAAAGTTTTCATTCATTCTTTTCACCCAGATGTTTTTTTTCTGTGCGAGCGAGCATCCACATCTTTGTTGTTTCAGCGGTCATGTTGACCTTGTGTGTGTGTGTTTGTGCGATCACTTTGTAAAGAAATGTAAAATATATTTTAATATGAAGCCAAATAATGATAACAATAACATTAAAAAAAGAATAAAATATGACACAAGTTGCGCGGCATTTGTCAAGTCTAAACCGTGACGTGTTTGCCTATTTAACTGTTGTTTGGCGATCTAGCAGTGGAGACTTTCTGCAGTGTTCTAAGGCTTTAGGGGGGGGGGGGGGGGGGGCTCTATATGGGAAGCTTCAGTGTTCTCTTGTTTGTTTCTCATCACTTGCGTATGTATGGACTTACGACTGGCAGCATTTAAACACGAGCTGCGACGAGTCAAATACCGAGCTGGGACGGCGGCCTTGTTTGAGAAGCCACGCCGGCTGTTCGTTCGGTCCGAGCGTGCGCGTGAGTGAGAGCGCGCGCGAGACAGAGGGGGCGAGAGCTCAAGTGCAGGAGCGAATGCGTCTCAGTGCGCGAGTTTGAGAGCGTCCATGTGATAGTTTTGTAAGCGCGTGTGATAGTGTGAGTGGGCGTGTCTTTATTAGAGTGAGCGAGCGCATGTGTGGACGCGCGTGACAAGAAGTGCGTGAGTAAACAAGTGTGATAGTGCGTGTGGTACATCTTGTACGCGAGTGAAAGCGCATTGAATTCTGTGGGAACAGTGTACGAAGGTGATAGCGTGTGCGCGCGTGGGATGGCTTGACCGCGCGAGTCTTCGTGAGAATGCGCGTGCGCGTGTGAAAGCGCGTCTGTATGAGCGCAAGTGTTGCGCGTGCGTCCCACTAATGTAATTCACGGGTTGCCGGCGTATCCAACGTTTGCTTACATCACAACTGTACATTTTGAATCACTCGTTCCTATTTGACGTCAAGTGGCGAGTGCGTGCGCATTACATGCCATGTTGCTCCAAATGTTTTCTCCAAATAGACTTTTGTACTTGTGAATTGTTTCTGTTCTTGAGTCAATGTTTTTTGCCTTTCTGCATTCAAAAATGCTGTACTTACGACACGCCACTGCGCTTATGCAATTGTATAATCCCAATTCGGATTTGAGTTTCTTTCATTTGGTTCTACCTTTTTGCGTTTTTACTGTCGGTGTACATTGTTGTGGAGACTGTTTTTTGTGGCAAAGAAAAACTTCAGCAAAGGATGATTTTCTGTACTTTTGGGATAATGATGGATTTGTTGGTAGAATTTTGGAAATTCGTTTCTAAGTGCTTTCAAGTATTTACTTGGCCTTATGTATATATATATCGATCTATGACATTTCAGAAAGGTATGTATAGTAATTGAACCTGAAAACTCTGTAAATAAATTATATATTGTTAATTCAAGGACTAGGTGTTTTACTTGCAGCTGGGGTTGTCATGGCGACAGAAAATAGGTAGAGACAAAGTTGAGGAAATTGGGATTATTTGATAGCTATAACTCACAAAGTGGCAGCCATTTTCAGACAGTGCTTTACCCTAACACGTGAAGACATTTTAAAAATAGGTATGCTGTATATAAATAAGTTTCTGTTATTGAAAGTCTGGACTCTGAAAAGACAAAAACACGTCCATGCGATTGAATGAAGTAACGAGCACACGCATCACAACAGCAAAGATGTTTATTCAATCAATCCGGCAGTTATTTAAAACACCGCATTTTCTGAAGCAACATAAATACTTATTCAAAAGCCTGGAGGTTAAAACAAATAAATGCAGGATGAGTTTTGTAATAAATTCTAATATTCTATCTTTGGGCACATAAAGTACTGTCTTTAAAAAAAATTAACAAAACTAAATGGTTATCATGTTATGTCTATAATACAATGTTTTAAAGAGTTTCTTAAGCACCATTGCAAAGGTCCCCCTCCAACCCCCCAACAATCCTAAACCAAACTGACCATTAAAAGTTTCTGGAAATAAAAATGAATCCCAATGCAAAAAAAAAATAATAATAATAATAACAATGATTAAAAAAATGTAATCAGGTTGACCTGAAGGTATCAGAAACAAGATAATGGCGTGTTTGAACACGTCAACCCAGTCCAGTTGAATGGCAGGCTGAATATTTGGTATAAGAGGCGCAAACGGAGCGTGAAGCTTCTTCCATTCGATGAACACAGGCTTGGGTGTGATTGGAGTGGGACAACAAGATTTGAGAAGAGGATGACTCACACCGGGGCGAAGGCGTGGCCTTTGCAGAGGGGCTTGTCCTTCTTGGAGTAAAACGTCTTCCCCTCCAGGTTGATTTGGCACAGCTTCACACATGCAGAAAACAAAAAGGAGGGAAGGCCCAAACTATCACAACCTGATGGACAGAAAACTACTTGCTGCGCTCTTTTCTTTCATTTTCTGCTCCAAGAATCCTGTGATATTTGTGTCGTTTCTATGCTTTGATGTTCATTTCTTGGTACAAAGGCCTATTATTGTAGTTAATGAATGAAAACCACAAAAATTGAAAGAACATTTTCATTCCGAAACAAAAAATAAACACAATAAACGTACTACATGAAACTTCATTTGACGTTGATAAAATGATAATTATAGCAAAAATGTCTGTCGATTAATATTAAACATGAGTTTTTAGTGGGTCATTAGAAATGTATTTGTCGGTATTGCTGTAAAGGTACAGTAAACATTCCCATCCCCGGAATTCTATGAAAAGGAATATCCTTCACCCGTAATAAAAACCTATGCATTAACATTTTGACTACGATATTACATGTTACCGGAACTACGTAAGCGGAAATTCCACTAGCCGTAACCCGGATGGAGACGTCATGCAGCCGGGGCTTAAATACACGCAACGCTCCACCCGATACGCGGAAAGACACCAACGGAGACACCTTTTCACTTCGCATTTTTTGATAATCAGATTCGAAACGACGACGTGTAAGTGAGTTTTTATTGGCGTGCGTTTTACTGTAATTGCGAACGATTTCTAACTTTATTCACTTACGTCCTGTTGATCGCGGCACGAGCTTAAAAAGCAACGCCCACTCAACACAACTGGAGAAGATGGAAGAAACGTGTTTGCTTCGCCGTTTATGTCATCGAATTCGAAACGACTATGTGTCAGTGACTTTTTATTAGCGTGCGTTTTACTGTAATTGCGAACGATTTTAACTTTATTTACTTTCGTCCTGTAGATCATGGCATAGAAAATCAACCCAAAATAGGACTGAAAAAATCAACATTAAAATACTGTACATACTATACTGTGTTGTGGCTGTATACTGTACTGTTATATAAACAGTTTTTGGACAGTATATTTTTGCATTTTATTGCTTGTGTTGTTACACATGCAGTTTTCAACATACTTGCAGGTTCATAAAGGACATGTACCATGCTCATTTCCCAAAAGAGGAATTTCTGTTATAAGGACAGATTGGACAGCGCAAACATGAGTCCGTACTAGAGAATATTTACTGTATATCTAGGGAAGAAGGAAGGTTAGTTCGTTGAGAATTGTAGTTGATAGGACCTTAGTACCCATTATTTAGTGACTTTTTTTTAACTAAAACTAATACTAACACTAATAAAAAATTCCATTAAGGCACATTTGGAATGATACAAAGTAATAAAAATCAACAAAGGCTCTAAAAACTCATGTTGGCAAACTGAACATATATATATATATATATATATATATACACATTATGTATATATATATATATATACATATATATATATACATAGATATATGTATGTATATATATACATAGATATATGTATATATATTGAGTTTTTTAGAGCATTTGTTGATTTTTATTACTTTGTATCATTCCACATCTATATATATATATTAGAGCTGTCAAACGATTAAAATATTTAATCGAATTAAAAACGCAACTGTCATAATTAACTCACACATTATCGTTTCTAAATTTCCTTTTATATTTTTTTGTCCTATTTTTCCCCGTTTTAATGCTCTCATCAACATGGAATCATGGATCCGTTTTCTATGTGCAAAATGTGTGTTACAACTTGGGAAACCACAGAGGAAAAGGTTCCACCCCAAGTGCCCGTCTGATGTTTTCTCGGCGTCGCCGGTACAAGAGGAGAAGACATGAAGGAGAGAGACTCACAGCGCAGACGAAGCACGTATCGTGCCAGCTGTAGCCCAGGGCCTCCAGGAAACGATCCCCGGCGTCAATCTTAAAGTCGCAGCCGTGACATTTGGTGCCGAACATCTTCTCGTAATCTGGAAAGACAAAACCCTGAAAACGGTGCTCTCTAAAGGGGACAGATTGCGCAAAATTGATTTTGAATGTCTCATATAAAAATAGGCCGGCGTCTGGAGCGCCTGCACTCATCAGGTGGGAAAAACAACCCTTTGTTCTCCTTTCTGAAAATGTGTCAGGGAGCAAGCATAATTGACAGAATGATTGCACCCATGAAGTGATCTGGTGTGACGAGGGAAGATCCGGAGCCACTTTCAAACAGTGTCCAGTCTACACCGTCTGAAACTATCGTGCAGGAACAAGCCCCAACTGATGTGATGCCCCCGTTTATAATGTCAAAGCCAAAAGGTAAGCAGAGCTGCATTGAGTTTACTCAATGAAGTTGTTGAAGCTCAGACTCAGCATATGCAAGTCTCTCGCTTGCATGAAAGCGAGCCACCCCCTTAAAACAGGCTAATTTCAGTGAAACAGGCACTCTTGATCCTTTAAGTACTTTAGGGATCGATTGATCAGCTGACATTAGCTTCTATGAAATCATCAGATTTTTTTTTTCTAAATCTGTTATCGGAATTGGATTCTGACAAATATCGGACTCAGAATCAGCCTGAAAAAAATCCATATTGGCCGTGCCCCAGTAAAATTGCTCATTAATAAAGGCTAATTTGTAAACATATTAGAAGTGTTGATCCTGGGGGTATTTTATATATTTTGTATTTTATGTATTAATAATGCAATTAAAACGGTGATCTCTCTCTCTCTCTCTCTCTCTCTCTCTCGATAGATAGATAGATAGATAGATAGATTGATAGATAGAGATAATGATCGATCGATCGATCGATCGATAGCTAGAAATAAAACATGGCATGACATGCCAAATACAGGTTCTCACTGAGTGTTGAAAAAAAACCAACATTATGTATTGATCATTATGTGTGAAGCATGAAATGTGTCAAAAGGCCAAGGGGGCAGAATACATTTGCCAGCAATATATACATATACTGTACATCAACAGTGTGAGCTTAGCAAAGGTAAAAAATATATATATTATTGATCTAAAATTCCTTAACTATTGTAAAACTTGCACTTGGAGCTTTTTTTTTGTCTAACGTAATTTATTCAGTAGTATATATTTTTTTCTTTTCAACATGGCCCCTAATATGCCTTCATGTCCTCGTGTATTATGGGCAATACCAGGGATGAGCTCTCTAATTTGGATTCATCAGAATCAAACAAAACGCTGCATGTCTTCCACCTTCCCTTAGCGTCTGTCTACTTTGTCGGCTCAGCTTTAATGTCATGTGCGCTGGGAGTAACTTGTCACCTCTCTCGCAGTAGGGCTCTCCCTCCTCCATGTAAAAGGCCTGGTTCCTGACAGGAGTCTTGCAGGCTGCACACTTAAAACACTGAACGTGGTAGGTCATCTTCAGGGCATGCATGATTTCCTGATCGGGCGAGAAAAGCTCGTCAATGTTTTATTTTCACCACGGCTCCAGCATGCATTTACATCCATTAAGCCCCATTTCAAACAGCGACCCCCGCTCGGATGTTTAGTCGCATTAGATTCATTCTCTCACCCCCGTGATCTTCTTCTTGCACTTTGCACAGTTGGGTGCGTAGCGGTTATCGTGGCACTTGGTACAGAAGACGGAACCTCTCTCCTCAAAGAAGCCCCCCTCCTCCAGGACCGTCTTGCACTGTGAACATGTGAACTCCTCGGGGTGCCACGAGCGTCCCAACGCGACGAGGTAGCGACCCCTGAGGAGCACGACACGGCTTCGCGGTCACTTCGGCTGGGGGCATCTTTCATAGCCATAAAGTCACAAATTTTTCATGGCAAACAGTTCGGCGCTGCGGCAACGGCGTCGGACAAAATAAAAAGCTTTGTACGGTTTCATTCATCTAAATAAAACTAATGAAAAAAAAAATGTATATATATCAAATATATATATATATACACAGTATATATACAGTCAAACCTCGGTTTTCGTACTTGATCCGTTCCAGAAGAGTGTTCGAAAACCGAATTGTTCGGAAACCGAAACCATGTTTCCCATTGAAATCAATGTAAAATGTTTTAATCCGTTCCAAGTCAAGAAACCAACTTTTTTAAACCACTTTTTTTTACAATTTCACACCATAAACTGTACAAATGCAATGGGAGATGACCAATTTTAACATTAACGTAGTAACATGAAAATTGAAGGAACATCTCTCTCTCTATCTATCTGTCGCGGGGCTTGCGCCTCTCCCAGCTGTCAGCAGGCAGGAGGCGGGGCATTTCGGCATCCCGAACTCCTTCGCCAACACAGACACACGCACACCTGACTCATATTTTGCGATGAAATCTTTCTTAAATTCTATAGTTTTGCACACTCTTTTCTTCACCAGGTTCACCACTTCCACTTGCTTTCTTTGGTGCCATGATTAGGGGCTGATACACGATGCAAAAATAACAGTCCAATATAACGTAGTTCTCACCAAACATGTCTGCTTTTTTAAAAAAAACATTCTTAATCGAACAATACAAACTCGTCTGCTCACAAGCTGTTTCTGTACGATTATTGCATAATAATGAGACACCGGACACCAGAGTGTTCATTATGTGCGGCTGCATTGAAAAATGCAAACAAACGCACGCCCCCCCCCCCCCCTCTCCCGTGCTGCCAGGGCAAACCATTATGAAAAGAGGGGGATTTCACTAGTCCTAACAGAAGCGTCTCACCAAACATGTCTGCTTTTTTTTATTGAACAATACAAAAACGTCTGCTCACAATGGTCGCTTCCTGTGTAGTGACGAGACACAAGGGAGCGCCGCGACATGAGGGAGTGTCACTTCACTCCTCTCGGCTTTGCTACCTCCTCTCGGCTTCGCTACCCTCGCGAAGCTACACGAGGTAGCGTTGCTAGACGAGGTAGCGAAGCCGAGAGGAGTGAAGTGACGCATTCAAGTGCGCTCAGTTAGTCCGAGAACCGAAATTTGTTCGTCATCCGAGGCATAAAAAACTCGAAATTTTAGTTCGAAAACCGAATTGTACGAGAACCGAGACGTCCGAAAACCGAGGTTTGACTGTATATATATATATATATATATATATACACACACTGTATATATATATATATTTATTTATTTTCAATGCATCATATGTTTTAGAGCAGGGGTGCCCGATACGATCGACCAGTAACCCACAGACAGGTACCAAGTCAATCGGGAGAGGTGAAGGCGGAAATGGAAATTTGAATAACATACACGAAACGGTAAATCACTAAAATGTGAGTTGAACGTTATCGCTTATGGGTAGCAAATGTCTTGCAATGTTCTGATGACTTGCCAAAACACTAAATTCTAATGACTGAGCTGCACAGATGAGAGACTCCGACACGCCCCATTGGCGACATGCAACCCACACTCCAATTTCCGTCACGCTCTCGATACTTGCATTGATTTCTATTAATTTTTGTCTGTGATCTGATGAGTAAGTGATTCAAATCCTCTAAGAACAGATTCCCACCTGATGATTTTGTTGCAGGCGCCGCACACCGGGGTCCTCTCACTGCCTTGGGGCGTCTGCTGCGCCGCCTGCAGGATGGAGCTGCGGTTCTCCATTGGCGTGGGCTGAACCGGCTGCTGGTGCTGCGTCACCACCGTGCTCGTCTTGTCCGGACGATAACGGTCGGCAAAATTAGGGTCGGTGACCCACGGGGGTCGGGAGGAAGGAGCCGAGATGCCCGAGGCTGCAGTTTTGGATCCTGCGTTTAGGGAAAACAAGCACTCCTTGGAATTTGTTTTGAGCAAATAAAAAAACACAACAGGCTGTGACTTTGAATCGTTCCGCCAAATGTGATGGTGGGAGGGCTCGCGTTCCGGATGTCTCTCGACACTTGAATGCTGTTGTTGATTCTTCATGTATCGACACTTAATAAAAAATGCATTAGCGCATCCTACGGTGCTGCTTTAATGCATCAGCGAATGCAGGACGACAAACTCACCATCTGGTTGACTGGCTGTCTGAGTCTTGGCAGGCGATGGAGTTGGCGCAACACTATGAAGAGAAGATGACTAATTAGAGAGAAAAAAAGTACAGAGCTCTCGATAACGATGCATGTCATGTTTGTGTTGATAGCCGCAGCCACGGTTGCCTCGTATTACCTTGTGTGGACAATCGAAACATTACATGTGAACAGTGTGATGCGTCCGCAGTGAGGGAACTCGGCTGAGGAGTTAAATCAGTACTGTGAAACTCCTCTACAACGAAATCTACATGGGTGAAAATACCCCCTAGTGTGAAAAAATCTTCATGCATTAACACAATTCCCACTTTCCTGTTTCAAATTTGCTACAGTGAAAACCCCCCTGTTGTGAAAGATTTCTTGCTGCAAACATGATTTCGTTGTAGAGGAGTTTCACTGTAGCAAAGAAATCATATTTAAAAAATTGGCAGTAACACATTCACCCAGGTTGTTTATTTGTTGCAATTTCGTGCACTTTTTGAAAACATCCTGCTTTTCACTGCTGTATATACAGTGACCACGTTTTTTTTTTTTTTTGTAGGTTCTGGAATTCTACAGCTGTGTGTATCCTTGCATTTAGATTACAACATCTGCTTATTTTCCAATGCTTCTTCACTGCATTGTGACGGGCCATTTAAATGTGGCTACCCGGCAGAGTGCGTTTCTAAGCCTGCGCAGTATATCATCGCAATAATGGCCCGTGCAAACTCAACATGTGTATCGCAAAGACATATGATGCATGTGACATGGAATTGTATGCGTTAGTCTGACTTTGACCAATCAGACGTGCATCGCCATCCAACAGGTGAACGGGATCTCGTGGCATTACTAACACAAAATGTTGTAGATATCATTTGAAGGCATTACAATTTTTACAAATGTGCACAAATTGGTGAGCGAGGCCTTGCGTGAACCAATTTCATGAATTTAAAACGAACATCGACTTGGAGTAAAGTCAAGTTCTATTCGGTTCACTTTTAGACTGCGATGCAACATACCAGCGAGATCATGTTTTAGTCTCACCTGGTAAAAAAAAAAAACACTCAGGGACTGAGAAGCTGAATCAAAATTTGCTCCACACACACTACGATAAAGAATAATGGCAGTAGCACCCAAACTCTTTTGACTGTTTTCCAGAACTTCCAGACAAAAGTTCACAGACATGAAACTCATCAAACATGTTCAGTGGGGTCCCGTCATATTCGGAATCCAGAGGCGTTTGCATGCGCAGAGCTGAGGAAATAAGAACTTGTTTCTGCATCGAAAAGTTCTGTTACCCGCAGCGAGCGTCACTATATTCAGAAAATCTTCAAACTCAATCTCAGATGGAGGGAAAACAAGTTGTGAGTGAAGATGGTGTGCTGTGGAGAGGCGTCATTCGGGGGGGGGGGGGATATATAGAAGAGCGCCTTAAGCGACTCTCGTGTTTACAACATCAACACTGCCGTCTACAATCAGCCACTGCGAGATGATGAAATCGCAGCTGGTTGACAAAGAAAAAAAAAAAAAATCGGGCAAGTCATTACCCCGATTCAACTTTGCGCTTCAGCTTCGCCCCACGCATCGCGTTTTGCTGCGCCTCTCAATTAATCAACGTAGGTATCCGATGTGCCGCAAAGAGGCAGCGCAAGAAAACCGCGTTTGCCATCAGCCTACATATTAATAATGAATCCCTGATGATGGGAAGTAAGTTAAATGGAACACAGCTGCTGAGATGGAAAGGAACTAGAGGTCAAATCAAGGAAAGCGCCTTCAATGGGTTTGAGCGGCAGACCCGGGATCAGCCGATGGTCCATTTCTTCCTCCAGCAAGCAAGCAGCTCCTCCGAGACCGCCTGTTGTTGTTTGTCTGCTCCTCAGGCTGCCAAAGGGTACAGGTGCACCCTCAACCGTGTCTATTCCCAGCTGGAGTGGCCCGGAGCGTGTTTTCGTGACATTTTCACCTCTTTCAACTTAGGACCAAGCGCCCCCAAGCCAAGGGAGATGCAGGTGCGCGATTGCACGCTGCAGAGTAACAAGCCACAGACACCTTGACATTTGCGGTTCATTCTTTCCACCTGTGATTTCTCATCTACCTCGGTTGTTCTTATTTTGGCCCGGTCCCCAGACGCAAGTGTCGACTTGAGCACAGACGCCGTTGAATTTAAAAGGAGAGAAAAGAAAGGCTTTCTCTTTTCTTTTGCGACAGAGAAAGACACCACATGTCATTTGCCACGCAAAAGGTGATGCGGGTTGACAAACAAACACGACAACTTTCCGAAATAGGCTGCATGTCTCACGGCTGCTCCGCTCATTCTGCAATTTTTTTCGTATTTATGAAAACACACCGCTAAAGTGGAATACCTCAAAGGTGAACAATTCAAGTGACATTTTATTTTTTTTAAATGTCATCCCAAACTTGAATAAAACATTTTAAAAGCAGTTTTTATTGTATTATTTATTGTAACCGTATGCTGTGTTTTCTCTACTATTTCTAATTTATTATATTTATTCTACAAATATATTGCTAATGCTATATTTTAAATTGCACTTATATTGAAGTGTGTACAGTTCTTTTCTGAAACATTTATTTTATGCATGAAACACGTTTTCTCTCCCCCCCCCCAATTTTGCTGCTGTAGACTACAAATTTCCCCAGTGTGGGACAAATAAAGGTTATGTTATCTTATGCCCCAAATAAGGACTTGCCTCAACAATGGAACAACAAGGATGAAGAAAAACGGACATACAAGTTAAAGCTGGTTGTTTTTTACCCTTGGGTAGCCGTTAAGAACGTCAACAGGTTACTTCACACTTTTGTTTTGGAGTTTAAAAAAAAAAGAACAACAGCAGCTGTTTGACGAGAGTTGAACAGCTGCAGTTCAAAGCACAACTTTGACAACCGACTCAGGCGTTGAATTAGTTCCGATTAAGTGCATTTTTGTTGCTATTCGGTGGAAAAAACGTGTTTCCAAAATAGTTTACCCTCATCTGAAACACCAAGGAGGGCTAGTGGTCTTTGTGTTTGGCAAGAAGAGATGGATAGGGTACACCTGCTTATGTGCAAAAACTGTCATGGATCTACCACTGACACAATGACATCTTAATCTACAAAATACGAAAAATCATGATATTTGGCATGTATAAACTTTGCTTTTCCCTATTTCTGATCACAAACTATGAAAGCCAACCCATCACGACTCACCGGGTGTCTATGTTTGGTCATGTGACTTTTGCAACCTGAGCGACTGTGATGTCATTTTCAGTCAACAGCAAGTGACCAAAATGGCCACCCCCTGAGATGGATACAAATTGGTGAATTTTGCGGCTTAATTCATATTCCACAAATGCAATATGAATTAGAATGTTGTGTTTTTGCCTAGCGGGGGTGCATTGAACAGAACATTTTGGAGTTGACTTGCTCTGTAAATTTATATTATATATATCAACTTCAGGATAACAATGTTTTGCCACAAAACTGCAGTACTGTAATTTATCCAAAGCAAAATGTCAGACAGTTTTTCCAGCTCATTTTCAAGAAGGTGGTCAGATGTAAACCAATGAGTTTATTAAGTTGTCAACTTTTTTTCACTAGCCACATTTCGCGCCACCGATAACTCCTTTAACAATGTAATAGCATATTTTTAGGGCTCTAAATCATACTTTGGCTTTCCTTCAACTTGTGCTCGGGTGTGACTTGTAGCTACGATAAGCTAGTATATATTAAAACTAGAGCTCGGACTGTCACCCAAAATCCCCGTTCCCTAAATCTGTCAATGGCATCAAACGAGTTCTGCTGGGATTCCAAACGTCTGTTTCTAACTATGGAATTTGTTTGCGTTTTATGTTAAAATGACTTACCGTAATTTCTGGACTATAGACCGCACCTGATTATAAGCCGCACCACTACAAAAAAACATTTTGTACACACATAAGCCGCACCTGTCTATAAGCCGCAGGTGCCCATATTGTTACATGAGATATTTACAAAGAAAGACGGTACACAGGCGGCCGTTAAAAAAGTCTTTATATAGGCCGCTTCATTAAATAAGCCGCAGAGTTGAAAGCGTGTGACAAGAGTCGCGGCTTATAGTCCGGAAATTACAGTACCTTAACTAGAATTCTGCATCACATTGTGGCCAAATCCTGGGAGGTTATTGCACGTTTTGGTGCTGTAAATATTAGTTGCCATGGCTGCTACTTCTTCTATTAATACTTCTTTGTTTTCTTCTTCTAACAGGCACATTTCAAAACCATTTTCTCAAAAACCGACATATGTATGAATTCTGGTTGTGTTTACTGACCACAAACCGACCACGAGCGTTTGTGGTACATGCCACTCAAAAATCTGTCAAAATGTTTGGTTAAGTAGTAATTCCACACTTGTTCGCAATGCCGGGGCCAATACAGGCTGTCGGTTCTTCAATACTGTATGTCATCTTTAATGCAAATTCCTTCCTATTTATGGTCACATCCCCGTTCTCTCATTCGCATCGAATCTCTAGCAAGTGAACGTGTTTTAGTCGTACTACGACTACAACTACTGTACTTCCTGATTTCGTGTGGAAAAAATGTCGTCCTACTTGCGTAAACTATTTATCAAGGCTCCATTTGAATACTTTTTGTTTAGATTATTTGGAACGTTATTTTTTATTTTACCTTGAGTTCATTTATAAAGACGAGATATGACATACACTGTATAATTTTTTCCTCAAAAAATGCGACTTCTACTCCGGAGCGACTTAAAGTTCAAAAAGCAGAAGTCAAATCATTAAAGCCGAAATCGCTTTCTGAGATTACCACAGCCCTCAAGAGAACGAACCAAAAGGATTTAAATAGAATTCAAGTGGAGCAGTACTAGCTTTTACATTCCAATTATTTCTGGCTGGAGAGTTCATGTTAGACTACAAGCTGTTTTTATCCCACAAAGTTGTTTAATGATGCATGTTCATGCATTTGGTTGGCGTTTTCATGACTAATTGCACAACTATTTTCTCCATGAGGCAATAGAAGTGTGAACAGACGCCATATCAAGTCAAGCCTGTGCAAGGTGAGCTCACCAGGAGGCTGCACTGAACGCCAAGAAATGAGATGTCGGCTCACAAAATGAAAGATGGAAACTTGAAAGAAAAGAAGCACACACGAAATAAGAGAAAGGCAAGACGATGTTTTTGTAAGATGTTTTGTATTTCTGATGACAGGAAAGGGGAAAACAAAGAGTCAGGTACAGCTTAGCTTGGTGGTTTCTTTCTTAATGTTTGGGGACACACACAAGAGGAGAGGATTAGAAATGAAAACTCAGCGAGAAGTAAGAAGAGTAAGTGTGGGAGAGAATCAAACAAGTAAAGTACTTCCCACCGCATACCCCACCCCCCTTCAATCCGCGCACACGAGTTTCCTCCACTAGCTCAGTCGGATTGAAACTAGGACTTCAGGCAGAGTGGCCCGCCGGTCTGAAGACTTGCTCAGTTGGCAACGTTCCACTTTAAAGCTTTGTCATGTTGGCTAAATTGCCTAGAGTTTGGGATTCTTTACACAGCCCCCCCCTAACCCCCCTCCTTCAAATTTCTTTGTCACCGTCCCATCTGCGTCAAGTTATCTGCCACCTGACGGTTGGCTATCTTCGTCGTCTTTGAGACGCGACTAAGTCTAACAGGCTCGGCGTGCGGTGTCGTTCAGGATTAGATATTTAGGGCGCGAGCCGACCTGTCGTGGTGCCAATCCCTCAGACGGGCGTAACGGGGGCTCTGAATCTCAGTGAGGAACTTTTCCCTGCCCGCAAGGAAGACAGGAAACACATGGACAAAAGGAAACGTTATATGGAGGAGAAAGCAAAGAGGCAAAATGAGTTCAAAGCACAAATACATCAGAGGGGTTGCAGATTGAGGCTCCTTCAATTACAAATTATTATGTTGGACCTACAAAAAGGTCAAATTGAACCTTGCATACACCCACGCACACAGTACATGCTAAACTAGTCTACAATGAAACAAATACCGAACCACTAAGAACTGCGCTCAGGCTTTACCTGGCCTTCTTCATGGTTTCATCATCTGGGTCCTGCACTGCAAGATGCAGGAAACACACACATACGCACGTTAGTCAAGGTGACACACAGCTACGATCAAAACGGATGAGTCAAAAAACAAGATTGTGCTTTTCTTGTGACCAATGTGGGAATGACAGGTCAAAGTTCTTCCTGTCGACTTGGAGTGCAGTGTTTGAAAGGACACGAATAGCTTAATAGCTTCTCCAAAGTCGTGCACAACTATCGGTCTGACCAGTTTCATGTCTTGACTACTGTGACAAAAGTCATTAAAACAATAAAAGTGGTGCGGTGCACATTTTGGAATCCAGTTAATTCTCAATGCAAAAATTAGCAGGACAATTTGCCGGGTTAACTTGTCAGAAAACGTTAATTCTTCCTGTGGCGCCAGTCAAAGACAAAGCTTAGCCAACAGAGCAAAATGGAGGCAACTTACTGCAACTCTGAAAATAACCTAGAGTGCACTCGGCATCCAAGTGAAACAATAAGCCCACTTCACTTGTTTTATTACAAGAAAGTTTTGCAGAGAGAAAGAGACTCTGAATGCAGGGTTCGTAAACTTTCTAAAGTCAAATGAAAGTGCTGCAGGGTTAATTGACCTGCTTTTCTAGTTTGCCTGGCTCCTTTGAAATCGGAAAAATATGGATTTTAGATGATCATTTTTTAAAAGAAGGGAGACCTTATTACAGTATTCTATAAAGAAATGAAAATTTGCAATGTGCCTACATATAGGCGATATATAATGGAAGTTGATATAAAAATGAGTTTCAACACAAGTTTCAAGCATTTGATCCAAAATTCCAGTACTTGACAGGTATATGAATGTTGTCAAATGGAGGACAATTGTAGCTTTGCGATATCAAAATGCATTATGGGTGGCTGTTGATTTGGCTCGTCGTGTTTCACTCCTGAATCAAATCTATTGTTCCTTTTTGTTGGCTCTCAGTGAGCTCCAAAACAAATGTTCTATTGAGTCACACGCTCACACGGGTAGTCCATCTACAACGTGACCATGCCAGGCCAGGTCCCGGACTTACTGAAGTCAGTGCCAGTGAGTTGGGCCAGGATGCGGAAAGAGCGTGACTGGGTGGTACCGGTGCGAGGCTGCCAGTCCTCTGTGTCCTGGATCAACCTCTTTTTGCTGCGGTCGTTGGGGATAAAACAGGGCATGCTCTCCATCCTGAGGCTGTGCCTAACATAAACATAACCAGCAGCCCACGGCAGGCATTAAACTAGAGACCGGACGACTCGTTCACAAATACCAGACGAGCAGGCCGCGTTGAACGCGGGACATCCACAATTGATTATGCAATAACTACAATGAATGTGAGGAATGTGGGCCACAAGGCTTTTAGTTCAACCATAGCTGACCCAACTGACTCCCCCCAAAAAGTAAGAACTAAAAAAAAAAAAAATACATCTATAGGTATGTCTTAACACACACACACACGCCAACCAAGCAATCTGCATGCACGGGCCCCTTACTTGGATGATTGGCACATATCATAGAAGGTAGGTTCAACACTACAGAACAGACCAAAAACACAATATTGAGATCAACGGTGGGGGAATGATGACGATGAACTACAAATTAACATAAATAGCATAAATGGTGTCGACAAAAGATTCTGGCAGTCTCCACTAGTGCATAAAAGGTGTTGTAAAGATCACAGTGAGATGGCAGTGGGGCAAAACTAGTCTGAAATGCTACTGAGTGATCCCCAACCAGGGTGCCGAAGCAACACAGTGACAGATCATCAACAAGGATGATTCTGGAAATTGTACCGTTTCATGTCACTTGGCTAAAACGGATCATCGGTGTTGCCACAGATACACGAGATATTCACTTATTGTATTGCCGTTTCAAACGGTTAGTTTGGTTTCAACGCTGTCGGAGAGACATTAATTGAACAAAACACCCATTATTGCACTTGGTCGTTTGCAGCTCCGAGCATTGTGACGATTTATTTGTGCTGTGAAGTAAAGAAAGGAAAATAAATAAATACAAATTGGCAAGCAAGTGAGAGTGACTAAAGTGTTTACGAACATCGGAATTACAAGAAGATACTGAATTTATAATTTGATGAAACACAATTATGATTTTATGAGGGATTTTATGACGATCTAGGTGAGGTTCAGAATGCTGCGTTTGTATTGGTGTTAGGAAATGTTGACAATTCTTGTACTGCAATCCACTATTAAATCTTTTTCTTGTAACATCACAACATTATTGTCATAAAAAAAATTACTATTCTTGTATATAAGGAGCTGAGAGGGAAGGAAATGTACTAACTTTTCAAGAGTCTCCATCTGCAAAGTTGAAAGAAGAGAGGGAAAACAAAAAAAGAGAAACGAAAAAGTGGTCAGAGCACCGTTTTGGGGGAAAAGGGGGTCTGGGGGGTGAGAACAGAATTTGTGCAGAACCGGAGCCATCATCCGAATGCAGCAAACATGCAAAGAGTTAAGCAGAGGCATGCTTTTATCGTCAGTGGGCTCTGCGAGAGAGAGACAGCATTGTGCGCCTGTCAGGCCTTTCTGTTGTTCACGCTGAGCCATAACGATTTGGCACAAAACATTTGTCATTGCGATGCTCTCACCAACGTACGCAAATGCTTTTCAAGAATTATGTAAATGGCTTTGGCGCTTGCCCAAACACAGCATTTCCACAGTGCCGCAGCCACTCTCATGTTGTCCTCCTGTGCTGTGATTCAGTCCCCAACGACAACTTGGGTGCTCTACACACAAAGTGACCATGTTGAAATAACAGGCGATCATCCAAAATGGTTCAAATTTAGGCAAATCCAGCGATGGCTTCATCTCAACTAGTCGTTATCTTTCTGCACAGCAAGGCAATTCTGCCACACGCCACGAGGAGCACTCCGGTGAGACAGTCTGCTTAAATAATCCAGCACCAAGGTTTCCAAATTGTGTGCAATTTGATGAGTCAGGCTGGTACAACAGAGCATCAAGCCACATCCGCCACTGGTGGCACAAGTCGCACGATTACTGTGACCCAAATTAACAGCAACTACGTTCGTGTCATCAAGGAGACGCTGTGATGTCATACTGCTACATTCTACATCATTACAAATTAGGGATGGCCTTAATAATAGATTAATTGATGGCTGAAATGATTGTGATTGTGTGGAACTGACTGACGATGAATTGCGCCTTGAATCATCATGAGTGCACTGCTTGGCTGTTACCAGAATCGACTAGACCAGGGTCAGCAACCCACAATGTTGAAGGAGCCATATTGGACAAAAAAAAAACAAATATGTCTGGAGCCGCAAAAAAACTAAACCCTTCTATAAGCCTCGTAATGAAGGCAACACATGCTGTATGTATCTAGATTAGCCTACTATCAAAATGACTAAGTTGGCTACAAATACACAATGTGCCTTCCTAATTAAATGTTTTTTATTTCCCTGCACTGCATCCTGTAGAGCAGGGGTGCCAGACCTTTTTTGACCGAAGATCTACTTTTCGATCAACCAACCTCCCACAATCGACCCGTTACCACACACGTGCGCATACGCATGCACTTACACACGCATGCCAACCTACCTCCGACAAAACCAGACGCGCACTATTGCAGTGTGTTAACTACGTAGCTCACGTGTACCGTTTTAATAATGCTTCTCTCGGGCCTCCAGATTCACAATCTTTGCCAGTACCCTCGGTGAATTGTACATAAAAGGCCTTTTTTGGGGCCTGGCATCCTGCCCTCCTAATAATAACGTGTGTCGCAGGCTATGACGCAAATCTTCATTGACAGAAATGTCGAAAATTAATTTTATTCTACACATTTTTACAGCATTTACTGTTGTATATGTTAGTTGCTCCATGTACAGCCTTTTGTATGCAGGGATGGCTGTTTGAAAGTGTTCTATAAATACAGTTGAGTTGAGCATTAGAAAATGTTAAGAATGTGTGTGTCATGTTTTTCCTCCTACATAAACCATATTAAAGCAAAAAATATACTGTATTTCCCTCCCCCGTTTTCAAACATTTTTGAAAAAGCTTCGGGGGCCACTAGGGCGGCGCTAAAGAGCCGCAGGCGGCTCTGGAGCCGGGGATTACCGACCCCCGGACTAGACTGTGGTCTAAAGATCACCATCCGCACAGGCTTGGCCGAACATCTCTGGGCAGCATTATTCTGTTTACAACAAAACCGGTCTTGAAAGAGGAGCTCAGAACATAAACAAAAAAGATTTTCCGATCTCATGATTGTAATCGCACAGACCGGTGGAAAAGGAATAAAGTGTGTTTACCCAAACCACCCATGTGATCACACGGGCCAGCAAAATTAGCACGTGAATCTCCACATTACTTCAGCCGTGTCGACCTTTGCTCGACTGACCGTTTCGAGACTTTTGACTTCTTGACGTTAGCATGCTGTAAAAAGGTTTAGTGTTTGACCATCTTCTCCTCAGCAGGTCTGGTTTTCCTTTCGTTGGCCATAAAGCATTTCATGTTATAATACCGTATTGGCCCGAATATAAGACGGCCCTGATAATAAGACGACCCCCTCTTTTTCAAGACTCAAGTTTGAAAAAAAGACTTTTTGAACACCAAATTAATTTTTATACAGAAAATAAGTACAGTACATCTGAAACAAAGGATTATAACAATATATTTGAGAGAAAGAGCATGTTATTTTGCCTCATTCAAATCTCTGGTTTTTGAAATGTAAATTACATCATAACTTCTCCTCAGCTGCCGGTTAACCTGGCCGATCCTCGACCCACTTTTCTCCAGATTGTCACTACGTTTCTCCATTTTCTTTTATCTCTTCTCTATACTCTTTTCCTTGTTACAGCTATTTTTATTTTTATTCTTCGTGGCAGGGGTTCAACTTTGGCCTGGGAAGTCAAGTTCAGCATTCGCTTCAATGATATCTGTCGACATCTAGCGTCGTGAATGGATATAATGTCTAGACCCCGAATATAAGACGACCCCCACTTTTTCAGTCGTATTTCAATGCAGAAAACATCGTCTTATATTCGGGCCCAGACGGTATGTTAAAACAATTGTGATTAAAAATAAATAAAAAGAATATACAGATACCTATGCAAAAGAGCATGTTCCTTTGTATAGAATTATTTTAACGACGCACTGATTAATTAATTTATGAATTAATTTTGTCCACAAGGTATCAAGAAGCTGTTGTTCAATGCGCATTCCTATTAAGGACATCGCCTTTCCATTCCTTTGCCTTGGCTGGGGTTTTATTGGATCATTTCAGTGGAAACCAAGTTGGTTTTTTTAACGTAACATAAGTATTGTTGATCATTTAAAAAATGTGCAGAAACTGGTTAAACAAAAAGCCTAGCCAAATGGAAATATTTGATCATGTCACGCTTGAGTGAAGCTCTATGTGAAGAGAGGACATAAAAAAATGAAAGACACCTCAGAGGCCCTTAAAAGTGGTTTATGTGACATTTCTCTCCCGATTCCTGGAAATAAGTTCCATATTGCATTTCAACCCAAGAGAGACAACCTCTAAGTCAGATAAACGTGCAACCAAAGAGAAGAAACGTGTCATGTCTCGTGGTCGTGTATTTTGACAAGAGCGCATGTTTGTCGTTTGCCGCACCTACCCGTTCTGTGGTTGCAGCACACCGGCCCGGCCCTGAGAGCGAGGCGTGTTAAGTTTAGGTGAGTAGGCCACAGGCTTTATGACAGGTCCTGCGCTAGCGCCCCCTGCTGAGAAAGGCCTCGCCATCTTGTTAATGGTGGTGCTCGGGGCAAAGGAGTACTTGGGCTGTACGCTAGCCTCGGCGCGTGAGCCCTACGTAGTGTCGAGAGGGAAAGAATGCAACACAGCACACAGCATGCAGTTAGAAGTTTGACAAGCACACAGATATCATTTCGTGAACGGAACTTTATTTGAAGACGCACGAATGATGAACTACTCATTTTTCCTGCCCAAAGAATAGGTGCTGAAGAGCCATGCAATTTATTTGTGTGGCCCAAAGATGATTTTAGAATGATCAAATGAAAGTGGTCATCGTGAGAAATTGTCACGCATCAAATCCATGTTGCAATCAGTGTCCGGCACAAACTGAAAAGGACAGTGGCTAAAACGCAGCGTTGACTTTGTGGAAGTGCCACGTCCCAGCTGCTGGCCCAAGAACAGAGCATAGCACCAGGCGGTTCATGACACCGCTGTGCTTTTCAAACTGTAATCAGGCAGCCAAGTGGCACTTGAGCAACTAAATGTGTCACAACCACTTTCAGTCTGGTATCAGGGGGAATGTAAGGCATCGCACACAGAATAAAAGACAGGAAATTCCAAAGCATCTTTAACGCCACTCCATCCGGCGAAGGGATTCAGTGGTGTGCTGATGCTTCGCTAAGGCGCAGCCTCTGGACGCTGTCAGAGCTTTGACAGGTGACTCGGGCCAATCACATTGCTTTTAAGCCAAAGTGGCACCGCACAAAGTTCGGGTCAAGCGAGAGCAACAATTACAGAAAGTCTCAGTCAAGGCACTTTAGTAAGTAACAAACTGCTTGTGCAGATGTGGCGAGTGGAAACGACACACGAATGCAGGCTTACCTTCTGCTCTGCATCAACCTTGTTGACAGTTCTGTGGAGAAAGCACAAAAGCATGAGTTGGGTCCATCTTCATCACAAAACACAGCAATTGTAAATTCGAAATTGAAATTCAACCAAATCTCGCAGACATCATGTTGATAGGAATGAATCCCGTGAATAAAGTCCAAATTCGTAATGATATGATTAAAACACTGAATTATCCCATCGTGACCGAACGTATCAACTGACAGAATTAGAGGTGCAATGATTAATCAACAACTAATCGCTTATCAAATTAATCAATACCTATTTGGATGAATGAATTGTAAAAAAAACAAAAACAAATTGTGGAACATAAAACCGTAAAAATCATCCGAATTTCAAGCTCTTAAAAGTAAACACTCGGATTTCTGTCGTCCTCCATTAAAGCTGACTTTGTTTCAAACCCAAATTTGACATTTGCAAACGTCTGATTTTACTTTGGAAAGCAACGATCAAAATATTTGCCAATTTTTTAAAATGCTACACACCAAACCCGTAACTGACTCATAATTCATTTACAAGAGAGAGTAAGTTGATGCACTTTCTGCACCGTCAATGTTAAATAATGTCCCGTACTGTATTTTAATAATGGAATGGAATTTTTTTTTTTAAATCAGAGTCATTGATTAAACAGCAAAATAATTGACAGAATAATTGATTATACAAATAATTATTCGTTCCAGCCCTTGTCAGAATCAACAAAAGAATCCAAAAAGGGCATTCGAGTGACATTTATCCACAGTGACGACGAGATCGCGCTGACCCTGAGATGAAAACAAATTTCACCCACAGAAACACAGAAAGCATGCGCATTTTGGGGGGGAGGAGTGCGTTATATAACCGCAAAGGCGGAGTGCAAGAAAATAGCAAAAAGTTGCTGCACGAGTATGTAGTGCTACTCTTTTCACACGGCTGTCCCCATCATCCCCCACTCAACTCAAATGCTCCGCACGTTTTAACTTTAATCCCGGGATGCATATTTCTGCTTTGCCTTCACTGAGTGGAGTGCCACAGTTGTCTGTTCATCCAAATGCGTTGCCTCGCACCAAAGTACCACTGACACAAAGCTGTAACAGGTTACAACAAGAATGAACTTGCATCTAAGCTACTTACATTTTTTGGGGGCCCCGTAAACACAAACAATGGTTGCTTCCTGTAGGAATGCGGAATGACTAACTAAGCTTATGTTTGCCTTTTCAAGCCCTGATTAAGAGGCGCTAAAAGACAGGATGACAACAGATATAGTGAGCGGCAGGCAGAGCATACCGACAAATCAATGTGACGTTCGCAGCGCTGGAGCTCGTCGGCTGTCCTAGTCCTAACCCATAATTTGATGAGCCACACTTCAAGTGTGGAAAAAAAAAAAAGTGTCATCGCTGTTTTGAGGTTTTTATTCCACACTAGTGAGAAAAAAAAGCCGAGACAATTTGTGTTTTTCAGGGGAATGAGTTTGCTTGGACCGAGTTTGACCCGTGAGATTGAACAAACCAGCTCAATGAGGTCATTTGACCTCGTTTCATGAATCGATTAATTGCATGAGGCAAGCCTACTTCATAAAAATGTGGATGCTTTTAAAATGAGACATCATTATCATTGATCCAAGTTTATGATTTTCACAATTATGCTTGGTTTACTGTTGGACATAAATACACCTACTAAAAGATGTTACATGTCCAGTAAAATTATATATACATTACATTGTACATATTTATACATATATACACACACACACACACACACACACACACACACACACACACACGCACGCACGCACATATAAATACAATATACCAGGGGTCCCCAAGCGCCGAGCTGCGGACCAGTACCGGTCCGCGGGTCATTTGGTGCCGGACAGTATCAGGAGTCCTATTTCAAATACGGCTTTATCTCAACGAGAGGTTCACACACACCAAGGCTACTCTGCATAGTAAGTAGCGATGGTGAGTCGTATTTTTCATGCACTTTTTATTTGCAGCGTATCTTATTTTGAAGGCGCGTTTAAATGTTACCATAGCGACCAGAGAATTTTGCGGCCAGATAGGGCGTTCCTCATGTCGTAATTCGTGTTTATTATTATGTTTCGAAAATACCACACCTTTCATGCAGGTCATATCATATTATGTTGTTGTATCTATCCGGCCTTAAAGGCAGGTCCCCGAAAAAATGGTCTGACATGAAACTGGTCCGTGGGGCAAAAAAGGTTGGGGACCTCTGCTGTATACACATATCTACCACTACTCACAACAGTTGGGGATATTTGGCTTTTAGGTGAAATTTCAGGACAGGCTAAACATTTCAAGTATGATCAGCAAAAAGGGAATTTTTATGGTGCACTTAAGTCCCACAAAACTTCACAAAACAAACTACTGTCATGCTTGACTTCAGCATCTTTCTCATGACAAAAAAGATTTAAAAAATACTTGGAGTAATGGTTGATGTAAACCCTAAACAACAATTACGAATGTTCTCATACAAGAAATGAAGTCGCCTTCAGCAACTTCCTCAAACGGTACTTGGCAACTTCCATTAACTTAAAGTGTTTTAGGAGGGGGACCGTCTGACCCTTAGACGGATTAAATCGTTTTTTGAGACGGGTGTGCCTATGGGGAAATAGATTCTATATTTGAATTGAATGCACGAGAATAGAAGACTTGGAATCTCTTTGAAGTTCTGGCTCCGAAAATCTCGAAAATCAAAGGGAAACACAGTGAAAGATTTGTCAGTACATATCAGCCCGAGCGTGTTGGCAGGCAAATCCAAAGAGAGCTGGATGGGGGGTGGGGGGAGGGTGGGGGGGCTATTGGCTAAGAGCAACAGCTGTGATCACAGCATCTGAACTTATGGGGATCGCAAAATCTAAATGAGTCTCCTGACAGCACCCCGGCTCATGTTTATGACTTGACAAGTCAATACTTTCTCATTTTATACAAACCTCAAAACAGTCCATCTTCCTTTGGGTGGGTGGTCTTATTTTTTCCCCAGTTAATTATACACCACATGAATCAGTTTTGCTTTGCACTCTGAAGAGATACTTTCTCCGCTGGAAATTCTTGGCAAAATCTCAATGGGCAATTTGTAAGTGCTGCTTGTATGAAGGTCAACCACTTTTAATTAAAATGACTGCAAACATAAAAACATTTTCTGGCTCAGGTTCTTCAACAAAGTGCATTAATCCATAGACCATTGTTTTTAATCAACCAGAGATCAAGGGGGCAAAGGCCACTGCATGCACTTCACTATGACTTGCAAACTACAACCATACGATCAACATATATGTTTTGAATGAATGCCTGTCTAACAAAGTCATTTTACATGAAAAACATTCCTTTGTCAAAGCATCATTTTCGCTACACCTTTGAATGGTAGCTGACTGTGGGTCAAACGTTGTGAGTGATGATTTTACCTCGCATATTTGCTACATATTTTAAGGGTGCCGTAATAGCTCATCTAGTAGAGGATAAAATGCATATAAACGTGCAGTGAATTATATGATGCGCTTGACTGAGATCAAATGTAACAAAATTCCTTGTTGCATCTTTGCAAACTGACTTGCCTGTTAAGGGTTAGAGTGAGGGAGTCTGATGCTGCTCTGATCTTGTTTTGGGCCTCCACGTGGGTCAAGTCCTCTGCGTTAAGGTCATCAATAGAGACGACCCAGTCGCCGACACCGACACCAGCCTGAGCTGCTTTCCCACCCGGGGTCAGCTGGAGGACAGAATACAGGATAGAAAAGCTTGTGGGTTATTTCAACATGACACTTATTTACGTCAGACTAAGCGGATGGTGCGCAATACGCTCAGTTCACTTCAAAAGTCATTTTGCGCTTTTAAGTGACATTGTGTTGCGCTGGTAGAATGTGATGGCCATGACTCAATTCAATACATGAACATGATAGAAAATGTATACGTATCTGGAAAAGCAGTCCTAAAAGCCACTACAAAAGAACTTTTGTTATCCTGCAATGAATACTCCTGTTTTCACAGAAGCCATTTTCATTTTCCCAAAGAAAATAACCCATGCTGCTTGAAAGAGAGAAAGAAAGAGAGATGGATCGATAGATAAATGCAGGAAATACAAGAAATACATCCAGATCCAAGCATCAAAAACAATCATGGCCGTTTCTATTTTCATTTGAAAATAGTGTTGCGTGCACAGCTCCCTAAATTACAAACCATTGTCTCAATTGGTTATGATGGCACAACAGGGGGCATTGTCAAACTCCAAAACAGAAAATATGATTCCAAAATTCATGGAGGGCTGACAGTGATTTAATGGTTGTTAATAACACCTAACAAGCAACTCCGTCAAACAAGCCAGGAGAGCTATTTCACTCAGCACCGTGAGGCGAAAAGGCCATCATGATGTCATCAGTCATCACATGATTCACTGCAGATGTGACAACAGATGATGAAAGCAGCCCTTGAAAGCCTCAGACAGCCACCGCATGCCTCATACGATTGCACAATTTACTAGGACAGCCACGTAGTTCTATTTCTATGCAGACAGGTAAAGTCTCTGACCAGTTTCACTGACAAAACGGTGACATCATTCTCTTGGGGCAGACGTTCTGTCAACGCGCCGAGGTCTTGTTACAAACAGGAAGAAAAGACACTGTCTATAATCGGGGTAGAATTGTCCTGCTTGCCATCTCCGCTGAAACCACTAACACAAAAGGGGGAGACGCCAAATCAGGTTTAGTAAGCCCCCTGTCAGCTTGGCCATGCGGCTTAATGAAACACGATCCGTGTGTCAAATGCACTGATAAGTGCAAAGTGGCATCAGATAAGAGAGTCTGCCCCGGGATTTCAGGCGAACCCCCATTAGGATTATTCACTGGTGTCATGGATCCCTGCAAATGTTGGCTCATCTCAAGCTCAGAGGACTCAGCTGTCAATAGATTTTGTGCCATGTTCGGCTTAGCACGCACACTCGCTGCTTTGGTTGTGCACATTACACATAAACACTTGTGCGCGCGAGGAGGTAATGTCTGTAAACCATAGACAGCTTCGCGGTGCACCTCACAAAGATTGCCTGTCTTGAATCAAAACATGTTCATGCTAAAAATAAAAAGTGTGTTCCTCTGGAGGCACACTCAAGTTAAACATCATTTGAATTGCCTTTGATTGGCCTCCTCTGGAAACCATGATCTCGACTAAAAAAAAGAAACAACTCTACAACTTATAAGAAAAAAAACACTTTTAGGAGTCTCCTATGGCAAAAAATAAATAAATAAAAAAAAAAAGACTTTTGCACAAGGATGTCTGGTCAAGCGCTGAGGTTCCCTGCTGACAGACACAGTCTGGTTTCCCTTTAACAGCCACAATATCTCGTAAACGTAATTTTGCCTCAATTAATTCATTAGCAACATCCGACAACATACTCTGTAAGGCCTGGCAGATATTGTTAAAGATGCAAACCTGCTCTTGACTGAGACCATAAAAACTCTCAACATTAAAACCGTATTATTGCATTTCTCCTGAACAGCCCAAACATTCCTGAGCATGTTACACTATTACCCTGCACGGTACCAGTACCACCTGCATAATCTAATGTAGTCCTTCTCAAATAGTGTGGGGGGGGGGGGGCACAATGCAATGCCAAGGGGGGTGCGTGTGACTCTGGGGAACACGCTTTTTTGCCGAAGAGAATAGAATAAAAGTGTAATTGCACATCCACTACAGCAGCTGGCAGTGGCACCCTCATTGCCAGAGAGTGCGCAGGGAGTATTAGCCCTATTGTGTTGGGTTTGTTTGGGGGGGGGGGGTTCACCGAGCAGGCGATATGAAGTGCAGTAAACAAAGCCTGAAGAGACAAGATGAAAAGAAAGGCGGGGAGAGACGAAGATAATGAGACAAAAGAAATTCACTCGAAAGCTGAGAGAGGGAAACATGATGAAGTGGATGGAGCGCGTGGCTTCACCGTGACTACAGCGGGAGACGAGGAAAAGCCGGTGTGTTTACTGGGTCCAAAAATGCTGGCAGCGGACAGCATGATGCCAAATAAATCAAGGCGCCACTTAAAGACATTACTCCTCAATCACGCTGATAAGTCCCTGGAAAGATTGTACGCTGCAAAATGTGCTCATCGTCACCATGAATCCCTACTTCTTCATTTCGATTAAAAATAATAATGATAAAAAATCAGCACACCTGGTTTTATTCATTTTTGTATTATACACCAACATATTTTACATGTTTTGTTCCTGAGTTAATGTTGCTGAACTGAATGGGAATTTATTATTTATTGAATTATTGATTGATTGATTTTTTTCAGAATGGTGTAATGATTCAAATGGTTGGTCAAAAATGTTTAAACAGGGGTTAAACAAAGATCTTTTTTTCAGGCAAATTGATGCATTTAAAATCTTTTCTGTTACAGACTAAAAAACAATGTTAATAAAATTATTATTTGCTGTAAATGGAACTATATTTTTCTCTTTTTCTTTTCTTTAATGTTAATAAGAATACAATGTAATGAAGCTATAACAATTTTATAGGCAAATGGCATTTTTCTCGTTTGGGGGGGGGGGCGTAACAGAAACTAATGGAGAAGCACTGATCTCAAAGGAGGTAATACTGGTACTTTTTGCCTGCTAAGGATACTGTTTTGATTGATAATCAGAGAGGTCTTAATTTAACAATGTCTTTCGTGTTGTGTTTACAGTCGTCTAGAACTTCACAACACTATGCTGAGAAGCGCTTGTAAAAGTGCCTCCATTTGAGTTCATCTCATGAGGTGAATGTGTAATATGCTCGGCCTAAATTAATTGGCAATTGTCCAAGTAATCGCTTGAATGGGTTATTGTAATATTAGATCATTTGAGAAAAATATTCATGGAAAATACACTAGTGAAGAAAAAAATACATAATTTGTCACTTTTCTATGCCGACTTGGTTTTATTTGTAAATGTCTATCATACTGAAACAGTGAAGCCTGAAGCCGCGTTTTCAAAAAGATCATTTAAAATGAGTAAAACCACGAGTTACATTTCACAGCAGTCCAATGCAAAGGTAATCTGAACAGTAAAATTTCTGAAACGTTTAATGACCCCAAAAAAATAAAACCCAAACAAACAAATAAATAAATAATGAAATCAACCTGAATTCTGCCACCGCGTTACTGACTGAGCAAATGTTGGTGGCCCATCAAAATACACGAGACGAAGACAAAAATGCATACCGGGAAAGACATTCATCGCTTCATTGCAACCATGTGAGTTACACATTTTACATGTGTTGCCTTTCAAACTCTGCAGATACATCTGTATCAAAGATCCTAACTACTCATTAAACCACTACACTCTTGTCTTTATACATTCATGCAATTATTCTGACAGACATTCATAAATACCTCAGAAATAACAGCAGCAATTTTGCCGTCAGTTATTGTGAGCTCGCAAAATGGCTCCGTCCAGTGGCATTAACGGTAAAGAGAGCTTGAGTGACATCGAAGGACCGTTTGTCGAAGAACCAAAACAAAAAGGAACTTTTAAGACACCAAGATGCATTTGTGGTAGTTTTTGTAGAAAAAATCATTTCTAGTAATAGAAGAAACATTCTATAAATTACCCCAAAATACAATTAGCATCTTCAGAAAACATGCACCAAATCATGAAATTTAATTTCAGACCGACAACAGAAAAGACATTTTGAAAGGTCATGAAAATAAGTGAGAAATACTTTCTGAGAAACCATTATTGAACGATAACTGCCAATTTAATGAAATAACTCAAATACTCAAATGAATAAATAGATTTTCCAAATAAAATTCAGCGGGGCATGTCTTCACCATCATTGATCAAATAATATTAGAATGGCCCACATATGTAACCCTGATAATAATTGTGCAGAAATTACATAATACCAGTTTGAAAAATATATTGTTATATATATATATATTGCATTTTAATACTTATAAATTACAATGTGAAGAGAAAATATAGAATTGTTTTCAATAGAAATAATTGGACTAACTAAAAAGTTGATAGTTTAGAATATGCTCTGCTCATGAACAAAAAAAGAAAAGAAAAAAGAAGATGCTGTAAAGTCTGCAAAGTGTGTTTGTTTTTTTTAAATGTATGACCGAGCTAGTGATGGACACAGACACCTGTGCTCCTGGCTCAGGTTTAGAATGCAGCTGTTCCCACACTTGAGAAGCCAGCACCTAAAATTGCTGTCCTCAGGCCTTTGGTTGGTTGCCGGTGGGGAGGGGGAAACACTATATCTCCTCAGCAGTTTGTAAATATGGTGAAGGACAGTGGAAAACATGTTCCAGGAGGTAACTTGCACGAGAGGAACTTAAGTAACGATACGAGCATGACGCATGCATGACAGAGCCACCTTGTTCTAATTTACATTATTATTGTACACGAAGCCTTTTTAAAAAAAAAAAAATCAATTTCCCTTTCAGGGTGGCAGTCCAGTGGTTAGTGCGCCGACCTCACAGTGTAGAGGTACCGGGTTCAATCCCAGCTCCGTCCTCCCTGAGTGGAGTTTGCATGTTCTACCGGGCCTGCGAGGGTTTTCTCCGGGTACTCTGGTTTCCTCCCACATTCCAAAAACATGCATGGCAGGCTGATTGAACACTCTAAATTGTCCCTAGGTGTGAGTGTGAGCGGATGGTCGTTCGTCTCTGTGTGCCCTGCGATTGGTTGGCAACCGGTTCAGGGTGTCCCCCGCCTACTGCCCGACGACAGCTGGGATAGGCTCCAGCACCCCCCGCGACCCTTGTGAGGATAAAACGGATCGGAAAATGAATGAATGAATTTCCCTTCCACAAGAGCACAGCAGCAGAGCTATTTTTTAGATCAAACTTCAAAGCCTAGAGAGTCTTTCCAAGTGCAGGGTCTACAATATGCTTCTCAAGTGCTTCTGTTGATTGATGCTGAACACTATCCTTGCCTTCTCTCTATCCCCCGCCCCTCCCCCCGGACTTTATTCGCAGCTGTAGGTATATTGCCCAGTTAACTCAGGCCTGGCCCATTTTTATTATTTCCACCGCTATTTGGGAAAAGGGGGGCAGAGAGACTGTCTGTCCTGACATCACTCACACGGCACAGCTGGTACAAACCCATAAATAGTCCTCTGAAAAATGAGAAACCAGACCTTTCAGGACAAGGTGGCATCGTGCAGTTGAAACACCTTGCATTAACTCACCTTAAAACACCGCTACACTGTTCACAACGCAAGAGATTCGCAGTGACGGCGCCACAGGAGATATTCCCCCTGTGGGCAATCCATCGGTAGGCACTGAAATATTCATGCAGCCCTCTAACAAGGCTGCTTTTCCTCAAGTGTACGAGAGCGGCTTTAAGGGTAGTGATCCAAAAGCAGATGGTTGACATGTCGGGCGCTGATGCAAACTGAAAGGATGTAGACACATCCAGCGGTGGTAGTGAGACATTGTAGGTCTCCTTACTTGCTTGCTTATTGACATGACATCATCCGTAATTTCCTCCCTCACATTTGATTTCCGATGACGGAACATGTGTTCACTGATAAAAAACAGATGGCGCGCTGGAGGACGCACATCATTTTATCAAAATGTTTATATAGCTGCACTGCCATGAGATCTAGGGCAGAAACTCCTGAGGACTTGCCCCCAACTGTGACTTGACTTCAACCGAAACTGGAATTTCCATCTCATGCTGTATTAAATAGATGATTTTCTGGTTAACAATCCAGTGGAGAATATACGCAAGGGGAGATATCATATTATGTTACCACATGTCCATTTTCTCAAGGTCAAATCACGTTGAGTGGTAACAAGACGTGTGCTATTGATGAGAAGAGTTCCAGAAGCGAATCAGATTCTGGTCATGAGTGCATACGTTGACCAGACATCAGATGGTTTCTTTCAAAAGAGTTTGTTCCACAAATTCATCTGCCAAAGATCGGGTGGAAAATGATCACATCCATCAGTGGCCATAATAGTATTCAAGTTTATGGCAAGATGGATTCAAATGATTACATGCCTGAATTCTTGTGAATCCTGCAGTTGTTTCACAAACCCTCAACTAGCTACACATTGCCAACTGAAAAAGTTAGCAAGCTCCCAAAATCTTGAACCCTTATGCTTGTTTGTTCTATCATTAGAGCAGGGGTGTCAAACTCATTTCACATTGTGGGCCACATACGGTCTCGGTAGATGTCAAGTGGGCAGGATCATTAAAAATTATACCCTACTCTGCTATAAATAACCAAAATAATATGTGTTTCCTTTGTTTTGGTCTAAAGAAGCACAAGAACACTAGGAAAATGTTGAAATTTAATAAACATATCTTTTACAAAACATTTCATGAAGATTTCCTTAGACAAATGTGCAATTTACTTTTATCATTCACATACTGTATATGCATTGCAACTGATCCCACTGACTGTACAAAGGCACAAAACTTTCACAAGTAATTGGTATTGAAAAATATAGTAATGCACTTTTAAGATTAAACGAGATTTATAAAGAAAGGAATTTTTAAACCATTTACACGAGCATATAAAATCTAAATGTAATCCCTGCCTGCACCTTACAAACTAAGGAGGGTGCTATTAAATGTGTAAAGAATAAAGTATTCACATGTCCTTGATAGCGGCTGCTGTGTTGGGTCTGTCTCAGTGACAGACGAGGCTGCTGTCTTCTTCTCTGATCAAAACAATGTTGTCTTTTCCTCTGATCAAAACAATGTGTTCCCCTAGCGGATATTCCATGCATTGCACCCTATTAAAAATATTAATTCCGTGTCTTTTATGTATTTTTTCACTTTTAAATGATCCTGCGGGCCAGATTAAACCTCCTTGCGGGCCGGTTCCGGCCCACGGGCCGTATTTTTGACACCCCTTCATTAGAGAATCAAATTATCCCAAAATATCCACATTAAAAAAAAAAAAATTGTGTAAACAAAGAACCAAGGCCATTTTAGTGCAAATCGAGGCAATGGTAACTTTACTTTTTTACCAGCTGGGAAACATTCACCCTGCTCCGGAATACAGAAGCTGTTTTCTGTCCGAGTTCAAATAATTCATACCATCCCCATGTCCCAGCACAGAATCTGCTCGTAATAATCTGCTGGCCAAACTCTCAGACATTTTTTTTTTCACTATCAATTCTCAACTTAGTGCTTTCCTCAAGTCAGCTGCTTTGGCTAGGTTGGTCGTAGGACCCCTGTTTTAATGTCGGAATTACTTTTCAGAGTCCGTAAAAGCATGGTGCGTGATCGTAGTTCAAACAGCTCAAGGAGACCGCTGTTAAATGTGTCAAAAAAACATTGAAATGACATCATGGTGAGTTGAGTGTGTATTACGCCTCTCGCCATAAGACAGCTGGGATAGACTTGGCTTTCCCTGTGACCCCACAAGAAGATAAATGTTGTAATAAATGACAAATGGAATGATGACATCATAGTTAGCTCACCTTGGGTAGGATAGTAACTGGAAATTGATATTACTGATTCGAGGCGTTTACAGCGGAAATATTTATGAAATTATTTTGAAAAATGGTAGAAACTGCAAGCCATCATAAAGCTGTGTGTCAGTATTAAGTGGAAACTGCTTCTAGAATTCCAATCCTATTCAAGTAATGGGGCCAAAAACAAAAAGTGCTGAGAGGAACTCAAATGGAGTTCACGCTAGTGACAGGACTACTGGGGTGTAAAATAACTCTTTTTTTTTTTTTAAGGGAGAGGAAGGCTTTATAAGCTTTTCTTCTCTCCTTTGTTTTGCTTTTTGTGGTAGAGTGGAAAGTACAAGCACAGTGTGATGGTGGCTACTGTTTAAGGTGAGGATTCAGCTTGGTCCAAAGCTGTTGAAGTACAATGGAACCCCCATTAATAAGAAGAAAATAAAAGGTCATAAAGCCAAACAATTTTTCTTTTCCCTGACAAAAAGGAATGAGCACCACATGCTCCTCTTATTGTGTGATGTAGAGCTAAAATGATGGTCATACCAATGCAGTTTGTTTTTAAATCCTATTCTGAAAAGAAAGAAACAAGAGTGGATCAATTAGAAATGATGACCTAAAGAAGTGTTAATTGAATATATGCTTTAAAACCCAGGTGGCAAACTCAAATGACAGGTCAGTTTTTAAAGGACTGAGAATCGTTTATATATTCTCAGTCCTTTAAAAACTGACCTGCAAATGCACCACCGATCATTTTAAGGCGGGGTGGCTAACTCATTTTTATCGCGGGTCACATCGTAGTTACGGTTTTATATATATATCTATATAGATATATAGATATATATATATTTATAGATATATAGATATATATATATTAGATATTGGCAAACTTATACATGAATTAATGTTGGTCAATTCAATCATTCCTTATAAAATTATATTTTAAAAGGTATCAATAGTCAGTATCGTAATTTATCAGTCAGACACAAGTAAAATTGACAGAAATATGAACCTGCGACTGCCCAGAATATTCGGGAACATTACTGACAAAATTGAGTGTGGAAGACCTATTCGACAGAGAAAGGAGGCAGAGATTGCCTACTGGCAGCGACAGGGTGGATACAAGAAAAATGTCAGGAATGTTGAGAAAGCGTAGCTTCCCAGGCTCACAAACAAGAGGGGGAAGGAAAGCAAGGGGGTCGCACAAAGAGCACAGAAACCGACAGCTCAAATGCATGAAGTGGCATGGCATCATCCTTATGGATACAAATCAAAACAAGGGCCCAACATAATGCTCATTTCTACTATTGATTATGACGTGCCACCTCAACGTGAGCAAACTAATCACAGAAGTTAACCCGTGCAGTCCCAAATTGCCATCTCACCTTTACTACGACAACAAAAACCCTTCAACCCATAGGTCTGTGAGGAGCTGTCCCTTTCAAACATTGTCAGCATTTTGCAGGGTCTTTGGTCCAGTCACTTTGTGTGTTCTTCACTGTACGATCGCTTTTAACCCAGCGTCTGGCTTTCGATAATAATCTCGCCGGCAACCAGCCGGCAGAGACCACCCACTGAAATCATCCAGTGAACTCAGTGCCAGGAGAAGACTTGGGGAGGCCGTGTGTGATTCACTGTCCACTTAACGACAGCAAGGAGAGCAAACAGTGCCAGAGAGGCAATGAGTGTAACCGTGTCACAACTTTATAACTCCTAAGCCAGAGGGCCTGGAAAACTACTGGAGCTAACAAAGAAAACAACCACTGACTACTAACATCTTTGGGAACATCTGCAAGCCTGCAGGTATATTGGTATCGCCTGACAAATCCTCGACCGTACTCGTTCTCATTGGTTTGGTGTATAGCGGGAGGAGAATCAATCTTGTCGTGAGTCCAACGTCGTGTTTCTGTCCGCTTGCAAATAGTGTGACTAATGCAGCGGTGCATTGTGTTTCTGTGTGTGTGTGCATGTGTCCCTTTACAAGTTTGTGGTGTTCTGGCAAGCGCTAGGAAATTGGGAGAGCAAGCAAGCCCTTGTGCACTTATATGGCCTGGAACGTGTCTGCTGTGCTCGTCAATAGTAGGCTAGAGGCTATTTGCAAGACAAGTCACTCAAGGGGAGATTGCAAACCAACAAATGACAGCATGTTCTTCTGGCCACTGAAAACTAGCAAAAGTCAGGCTGAAAAGAAAGCACGTTTGACTAAACCTGGTTTGTTCAAGAATTGATCAGTAGGGACTGCAACTGTGTCAGGCTATCAGCAAAAGTGTGCAGAGTCATTTTCTGCTTTGAAACTGCCTTTGAAAAGTAATCCGACGGCTCTTGCCAGCCTTTCTGGAGCACTTGCTTACTGGCAAGCCGCTGGCCACTATACCAGCAGTGCCCAACCGATCGATCACAGTGTGCGAGGGGGGTGCGCATGCGTGTGTTATTATTATTATTATTATTATTGATTAGATATTTTGTGATAGGGTGTATAGGCTGCAGTGGACACTATCAGTGTCAGATATACAAAAAAGTATTAAAAAAGAAAAAAGTAGGTCACCTTTGACATAGGGTGGCATATGAACTGCATCACCGAAAGCTGTTTGCAGTCAGCAGTCTCTTGCAGCTCACGTTAACAGATGGATGGATGGATGGATGGATGGATGGATGGATGGATGGACATTTTAACTCTCATTCAAAGCTTGTTTGGTGGAAAGTAAGTAAAGTAAGGTAAGTAAAATTGTAAAAGGAAAGAGAAATCAGTCATCATACAACACAATTATTATGTCCAAAGGAGTAGGAAGAAGTAAAAAAAAAACCTATCTAGTCCTACCCCAAGTTATGTGTTTAGATATGAATAGATTATTTTTTATATCAATCAGAAAAGAAAGAAAGAAGGAAGAAGTCTCCATAAAAGCTCATGCTTTTACCCTTGACCGTGATATTTTTACTACTTTTGGTTTGTATCGGAATTTTATACATACACACCCTGGTACTCTTATGTCAATTTTATTGTATTCATAATTGATATTGCAGTACCTTTCTCTATTTATCAACTTAATTCTGATGTATTATTATATTTAATTAATGTTTAGAATTTATCACCTTAACTCTGATTGATGTAGGTTGTTTGTACTATTTTCTTGAATTTGTTTTTGAACTCAGGAAGTGATTCCTGATTTGATCTGCAATGCAAAAATGGCATGGGCAAAGAAAGGGAATCTGAAGCGGAATTTTAAAAACTGTACACACGAGCTACGATATCGCCGTGGGAGGCAGTGTTTTTGTTTGTGTTTTACAAACGCAGAGATATACCTGTCTTGTATCTCGTACATTTTTGTGTTTCATTAATGTTAAGGGTCAGGTATGGCTATTGCTGATCATGGCATGAGTGTGTGCATGCGTGCGTGCGTCTTTTGATATTGGTGGCAGACGTTTGTGACAGTAATATAAACAGACCCCAAGTCGGGAAGACGAGTGAAGACAGAATTCACGCTACCGGGAAGAACTTCAAAATGAAAGCGTACCAAGGCATTTATGTCCTTATATTCTTTGGTAAGCTAAAGTTCATTTTGTGGTTGGTCTTCTTACCGCGTGTTACTTTCATGAATATAGCATGAACAAGTGTTGCAGCGGCTGGCTTGAGTGTCTTCCTGATGGCGCACACCAAATGAACGCGTACTCAAGGCAAAATAGGGGGAGAAACGATTCATTTCTTTTTATGGAGGTATTCATATTATTAAAACTCATTTCACTCCTACGCATGCATCTATTCAGAATTTTGCTGCTTTATATAAGAGGTGAATACAGCGAAAAACGGAATGGGAACATCTTTTGTCAACATAGTAGCTGGCCTACTGCCACAGTGCTGGTGTTAACAAGAACAAAGCAAACAACCAGTTGAAATGATAGATTTGGGCCGGGACAGATAACGCACTTGAGCGTACACACCATTAAATGTGCAGCAGTTAGGTCTCTACGTGGCTTGCTTCTGATCACAAACAGCAATTTTTCTCATTTTTCTTGGCAGTTTGTTGAAAAGCTGTTGGTTGTACGGTTGGAGACATCAAAACTACATGGTACTGTCATACATTGAGGCCACTCTTTCAGTTCTTGTTTTAGCAATGATCACATATCACTAGAATGACTTCCACCAAGGCCATGCTCATAACACACGTTAAAAAAAAAAAATCAAATAAATCATGTAGTGTACCGTATTAGTCATTTTAGTGTGTTTATGGGTCATGAAGAGTGCTGAGATAATGGACAGAGTCAGACAGTGCAATTCCTGTGGCCGCACCTTCATCCAGAAGTACACTAACATTTTTGACCCATGCTTCTCGTTCGTGGCCGAAGACTTTAACCCGCTAATGCAGAAGGCATTATCCGATTTTGACACGCCACCGGACAAAGTAATATCGTGAGACCAAATTCTCCAAAACCTCAAAATTAGCCAGCATCACGATGGTAACAAATGCATGTAAACATAAGTCTTACCCTTGACACAGTGAGGGGCATGCTGAAGTCTTTTCCACCCTGAAGCCTGAAGCCCCACGGCGCTGGGCCGCTGAGAGTTGCAGAGTACACGTTCATAGCCTTTGGGAAAGACAAAGAGGCAAAATAGATTAATTTCAGCTGTCATTTCACCTAAAATTGTTCAAATCCTCAGGTTACAGCCTCTCAATAATAATTATTCTCTGATGTCTGTAGTCCTTCATGAAAGCAGAGTCATCTTTTGTTTAGTTAAAGTAAGACTGTTTTTACTTTGGAAACCAATGACTAAACCAGACACTGAATCATTGTTGTTCTTTTTTTTTTTAAATCACTAAACAATACCAAATACACAACATGAATTGGTTAAGAAAAAGTACTCTGGAAAAAATAGGTTTGCAATACACTTAAACAGCAAACAACATGTTTTCTAATTAATGGATGCAATAATCAATTCTAAAAATAATCATGAGTGAGAGCCCTACTTTCGATGTTGTTTTCAACACCACAGGTGACAACACCGCGAGTCAAGGCTGAATCAAAAGCAGCTCTGCTGGCTGCTGACAAGAAGTGCGCTCCATTTAGCCTCAAATGGTTTACGTCACAATAAATCCTAAATCAATTTCACACATCTAATTTATATGTTGGGAGCTACAATATGTTTTTGACCAAAAATTAGTTCATGCATAAAAGGATAGAATTTACCAACATGACCTCAGTTATTGACATGGCATACACAATACAAAATAGGAACGGGCACTTCTCCAGACAGACTATTAGAGACTGAGGTGAAGATTCATATGTGGAGCGTGATATTACAAATTGGTGCAGAGACACACCATCATCATAAATCTACTGAATAAAAGCAAGCGCGGTGACATTTAACAAGAAGCTCCGATTTCAATATAATGTGGCGTGGAGGCAACACATTTCATTGAAAGATAACCCGTGTAATAATCCACGTAATCATGAAACACTGTCCCGCTTGTAAAACGAAAACTCCTTTTGACATTTTCAAATGGTTCACATAATCTGTCTCGCTGTTATTAGACAAGGACAGCTGTGTTAATACTTGTCCCTGACATTGGCTGACATGCTACTAAATAACTAATGCAATTTTCAAAGCGCAACCCGAGACGGGGGCCGGTGGGGGCTACATCACTTGCCGCCGGCTTACAGCTGTGCAACTAACCTAACCTCTGTTACCTGCTCATCGGCACATAACCTAACCCGCTCGGCACAACCGGACCTACCTTGTCCTCAAGGGCCGTCCCGTGGCCCAAACCTGGGGAGAAAGCTCGAAATTCGCAAAGTATCAGGCAAGTAAGCAGAGCCTCACTCTAGCTGGCAAAGCCTCCCCCTCTAAACTTTGTAGCTGCAACTCACTCCTCAGAGGCTATATAAGGAATGTAAAACTACACCAAACTATTTCAGCCCAACACCCACATGAGTCACAGGGAGGAAAGAGGGGAGTGGAGACGACGACGTCAACGGCCACTATATTATAACAAATGACTGCTAAGTTGAACTAAGTGGATTTCTTCGATACCCTCCCCCCCCCCCCAAAAAAAGAAAGGTCTGTGTGCTTGTAGAGCAGCCAAAGAAACGCAAGTGAAGAGAGGGCAAGGGAACATTACATTCCTTCTGGACGACATAAGGCCCAGTGCAACCAAACCAGTAATTATGACAGGACATCCAGCCTTTCAAGCAACAGATGGACTGCCTTAGAGAGGAATCGAAAACCAAATCCAAAGGGGAATTATGAATATTTAACAGAACTCTTTTTGCCTTGAGCTGCAGTTAACAACCACAAAAATTAGATAGTGTATATCTTGAGAGGTTTCATTTGGCTTTATTATTGGCTAATATCGTAATTCCAAAAATACTGGCCTAGTCTCGAATAAACACCATTGTCCACTTGAATAAATAACAAACCTCCTATTTCCTTTTGAGAAAAAAAACAAAAAGGTGGTTCCTCTAGGTCGCTGTAATTATGTTTACTGTCTCCTGTACACGCGTGCGCGCACACACACACACACACACACACACACACACACACACACGAATATAAGACGGCCCTGATTATAAGACAACCCCCTCTTTTTCAAGACTCAAGTTTGAAAAAAGACTTTTTGAACACCAAATTAATTTTTATACAGAAAACAATTACAGTACATCTGAAACAAATGATTCTAACAATATATTTGAGAGAAAAAGCATGTTATTTTGCCTCATTCAAATCTTAATATCCGAACAATAAATATGTAAACTAAAGTGCAATCACATTCGTAAATGGCTTCTGGTTTTTGAAATGTAAATTACATCATAACTTCTCCTCAGCTGCCGGTGAACCTGGCCGATCTTTGACCCCCTTTTCTCCAGATTGTCGCGACATTTCTCCATTTTCTGTTATCTCTTCTATTATTTTGTTCTCTTTTGTTTCTTACCACTATTTTTTATTTTTCTTCTATGTGCTACCGCTATTTTTATTCTTCGTGACAGGGGTTCACATTGGCCTGGAGAGTCAAGTTCATCATTCGCTTCAATGATATCTGGCGCCATCTAGCGCCATAAATGGATATAATGTCGAGACCCCGAATATAAGACGACCCCCACTTTTTCAGTCTTATTTCAATGCAAAAAAACACCCTCTTATATTCGGGCCAATACGGTATGTATGCATTTTCTATTTTGCATCCATGTTTGGCATTATTTCATATTACTGTACTTAAAAATCCAATTCACAAAAAGGCAAAACTAAAGCTATACCCCCCCCTCCAGTATGAACGCTTGATATACTCAGCAGTTGAGCAAAGAAACACCCGCATCAACTGTACATAACTTCTATCCCAAGTATTTCCTTTTTAAATAAGAAATAACATTTGCTGTCATAATTCACAAGTCACAAATATAAACTTTGGGTTTAGAGTTTAGGTTTTGCAAACATATAATCCGATTTTGTCATCAACCCTCACTTTGTGACGGGTGGTTGCCAGCTGACAGTCACTTGCCAACATTTTAGGTCTTTGCCTACCAACATAATCTCTTATTACATAATACCTTCATATAATGTCACAAATTGCTCTCATACCAGTGGTTGCAATTTGCCTTAAAGTAATTGAAGTATTTGGCCCGAATCACATCTTCTGCAAAATGAATAGTTGGCTAACTTACACATCTAATAAAGCTGCTTGGACAAGGACGACCGATAAAAATGAAAATACTCATGGAAATAGTATTCAAATTCAAATGCTATTTATAAGCGTCCACGTCCATGCTATATTGTCTGAATATGATCTGTGTCTCAAGACGTTCCGTGCTCAGCTAAACAAAATTATACATTTACTACAAGAGCAATCCACATCTTATGCTTTAGTGTACTTGTATTTTACTTCCAAGTGAATGACTGCCAAAATGTTGAGTCATTGAAGGCAGCACAAGTTTTCTCGTGATATACTTTATAAGACAGAAACTCCAACATACACACTTGTGGGAAGTAGTGGTAGATTGTTTTCTATGAAGGAGTATTTGGGTAACTTATATTTTTGCTTCTCTTATAACTTTATTCTTGTAACATTATGACTTTATTCACAGTATATTGCACGGTTTTGTTGTGTTGCATTTTATATTTTCACTATTTGCCAGCATTTTGGAGCATTGTTTTGAGGTTGATTCCCACACGACATGAAAAATTATCCAAACGTACTTATTCAGCCATTTAGAGCATCGCTATCATTTTGTCAGCTACTGATTGGCGGTTTTGTCCTTTCAGTAAAGTTGCCTTGCTGATCACTTCCGCGTTTTCCCTTCCTGCATGGAATGAAGTCTTTGCGGATTGGCATCCTGACACTGGTCTTCACTGCATTTCGAAAACAGCATTGGTGGACCACTCAAATACTGTATACAAAAGAAGAAACATAACCAGCCGGCAACTGCCCTTACCATAACCATGTTCCTAACACAAACCTGGCTGAGGCCAGGTTAATGTGCAGTTACTCATGCAGGCTTAATATTTTCTAATGTCAATTTCAACATATGACAACTTTGTCAATTCTTCACAAAGAGGACACTTTTATGTCGGTGTTGAAACAGGACTGCAGTGTATTACTTAATCTTCATCATCGCTGTGAGTAGATATTGTTGCATTGTTCCTACAATAGATTTGTGTTATTCTTTGATTTTACCCTCTCAATCGCTCTTTTTAAATGTGTTTGTATCATTTTTTTAAGCGTTTAAAGGCTATAAAAGAGATTTAAAAGTATCATACATGCTATAGTACAATGCTTATGGTGCAATTCTGAATTGCAGATTCCATTTATTGCAATTATGCTGTGGAATGTAACCCTGTGATGGAGAGGAATTCACTGTTTAAAACTTTTTATCATGAAAATATGACTCATTCAAATGTACAAATTTATTCTCGCGGTATTGACTGAAATTTCGAAAATGCTATTTTCTTTTCAAAAATATTCACCTTTATTCTTTTTAAGGACTTTTTCATGAAAATATTCCATTTAGTCTTATGTGACAACGACTTTATTCTTGTATTCTTTGTATGAAATTTTAATCTCGAAATTAAAAATATATTTTTCTCAAAAACACAACTATTATCAGAAGATTCTGACTTTATTCTCGAGGACGGATAGAAAAATAGATATAGATAGATATTGTAAATAAATATATATAGACATACAGACATACACAACTTTACCACTAACAATCTAAAAAATTACTTGCCATAACTATCGAATTACGACATTTTGGGGTTTACTAGTACAGTACTGGAGTTCCTTTCCAGGTGAATATTCGCCAAAAGTTATTTTCATTGGAGGCAGCGCGTGAGGCTTTCTTTGGAGACATTGATAAGAATATATCTTGATAAAGTAAAATAGTTCTCCAACACACACGCTTGTGACATAGTAAACTAGGTGTTCGCTGTGCAAAGAGTCGTCGATCAAGACAACCAAAACCAAATACACGCCTAACTTTTGTTGCAAAGGTCGATTTAAAGTAACACGGTAGAGAAGAAAAACGGACTGCTAGTTTGTCTTGATTGTCTTACCTCGACTTCCTCTGTATGCTTACGAGCAACAGACGACCGGATAGCGCTGCGAAAAGTTGCCTGAGTGTCAGACTTCCTCTGGGCTAGTGCGAGTAGGAAGTCGCCGCGGTAGTCTCATTGGCTGCCGAGTGCCGAGGCGTCTTTACAGTATGGAGAGACGTCAGAGGTCACATGGCACGCAGCCGAGTCCAGGGCTCCGGATGGGACCCATGGACGTCTGTAGGTGGTACACCAGGAAGGCCGGTCGTGGGTCGTGGTTAAAACTCAACACGGAGAAAATTGGTTTACCATAAAATGTGTTTTGTATTCACTTTAAATAATCTTGCGACAGTAAATATACAGTAGAAAAACGACATACAGTACCTGTTTTTTGTCATTTAGTGAGGGGTGATGCCAAATGATTTTGATACTAATACCGACCGATACTGATACTTATTGTGCACGTGTTTTACCTCATAATGAAATACGACCAAAAAAAACTTACATCGATTAAAAGTTCTGAATTTCTTTAGTTAAGAACATAATAGTGATAGCAAATTAAAGTATTTAATTTTGATGAAAGATTTGTGAGGACCCCCCAACAAAAAAAAAAGCACACAAGAACGTTATTGTTAGACTAGCCCCCATTACATTGAAAACAAAGAAACACTCATGGTTTAAGTGCATCCATCCATTATCTGAACCGCTTTTCCACATGAGAGTCGTAGGCAAGGTAAAAGTCAAATATGAAAAACAAAACCCGACTGTTTGTCCTAAAATATGGATCTGTCCCCCCTATTTGAACGAAGATGGTTACGCCTAAAACAAAATCAAACTCAACTAGCAGCATGCAACGCGCACCCTTGCCCAAATGCCTTCCATCCAAAGGTTGAAGCAGAACCAGAAAACCAAATGGAGCCAAATACATGAACCAAAGTAGATTGTTGTATTGAGTACTGTGGACACAAAACAGACAACTGTTAACTGTATAAGACTAAGTACAAAATTGACACATTTGGCAATGCTCCCAAGCCAGAAAACGTGAGCCAGCCACAGTCATTGCTAGGCCTTGTAAATTACTCCTCCAAGTTTTTTGGCAAACCTCTCATCTGTCCTGCACTCACTCAACATGCTGCTCCAACAAAATGTTAAGTGGGAATGGACCACAGACTGCGAACAGGAATCCAAAAAAAGCATTAATTCATATCAAGTGTGGACCCACTATGACCCAAAGTTATGCCTCTACTTAGCATGTGATTTTCCATGATACGGAATTGGCGCTGTCCTTTTGTTGCATGTCGTTATCCATCTGTTCCCTACCTTGTTAAATCATTGTTGAATTATTTTTAAAAACGTATTAACACGATTAGTGTCTTCACATGGTTGAAATACCATGACATGTTTCAAAGAACTTAAATGAGAGTTGAGCTTTTTTTCTCACGTGTGCATCAAACTGGACCGAAGAATTACTCAAGAATTAGCTCTCAAATTCAAAAAGGTTGGCGACACATACATTGTACTGTACTGTACATGCAACGTCAAATTCAAAGCAAAACCTGATGGGGGGGGGGGGGGGTCAAGTGCAGCAGTCATAAAGGCCAGCAGATGGCACCAAATATCAAGATATCGTACGCTGGCAACTGGTCGTTTCCCATCATTGACGATTGAATCAAGTGGCGAAATCATGAATCATCAGTGAGGGCTTTAAATCTCCGAGTTCTTTTATCCAAGGCCGTTTTGACGTTTTTAGCTTCATTTATCACCCTCTCTGCTATTGTAAGTTCAATATTCATCATTTGCTCGATTGTTGGAGCGAGCGCTGGTGATTCAACAAAGGTTTGTTTGCCCTGATCACACACATTCAGCTGAGTTAAACTTCAGGGCAACAACACTTTAGACGAAGATGGCTGACAACGGAGCACACCCGACAGAAGAGGACCCGGCCGCCGCGTTCTTGGCCCAGCAGGAGAGTGAGATAGCGGGTATAGAGAACGACGACGGAGGCGTTGGGGTGTTGGACGAGGCGGAAAGCCAAGAGCCCCCGGTGCTACCGACGAGCAACTACGGCAAGTTTCCGACCGTTCGGCTAACAGCTACGAGCTAACGAGAGCTAACGTAGCCTCACTGAGCAGCCATAAAAGCTTCACTTTTATAGAGATGATTTAACTCTTAACCTACTTGGAGAACAATAGCACCAGGTATGTTTGCTACTGTAACGTTGACACTCAACGGGCGACAATGTTGACATTTATAAACCTTTAGCCGGTTAGCGTAATAGCCTCAACGCTAGTTTAATAGCTCTGTACAACAGCGATGCCGTTTGCACATTTAAATCACGCACCCCTCGTTTAATAATTCATTTTTTGACCGTACACCATCTAAAGAATTTCAGCGATATGAGTAAGAGCGGGTGTCTTAACGTTTCCTCATCAACCCGGAAGTTGTGTCGCTTCAGCAGGCCGAACAGGTGCTGCCGCATTTTTTGCATGACCCCTCACAGTAACAACAGGGGCAGAGCAGCAACGAAGGGACATCAAACACGCCCCAAAAGGTGTGTGGCAATATTAATTTCTTATGTAATTCTTGTTTTCGTGTCATGATGTTAGATCCTTTTGGAGAGGAACCCGCCACAGTGAACGGGGATCTGTTTCAGGTGGGTCAAAACAAAAAGGAAAAAAAAGACTTGTGCTTCGGAATCGAGGCAACTGGCCTTGGTTGTTGTCTTTTGTCTAAAAAGCTTCTCCAGCTTTATGTCCTTATGAGATATACTTCAGGAGACAGAGATGTCAGTATGATAGGCAAGCGCAACCCTCCTCCTGTGACGACAACAGGGCTTTTCGAGTTTGACAGATGACTTTCACATCCCTCTCAAACCAGTGGTACTCTCTGTCCAGAATTTGGGCTGTGTTGTCCTCACTTCTTTTTTTGAAATGAACATGAGCTGCTAACTCTGGGCCCGAAAAGAGTGCACTCCTCTGTTGTACCGTGCACGTGCGGCGAGGTTGCTTGTTCTCGCCAATGTCGAGGCAGCTCCAGAGGTGTTGTTATAAGTCCATTATTTTGCATGCAAGATTTACTTTTCCCTTAATATTTTGAACAAGTCCCTAGTTGCTGTAGCAAAAAAAAAAAGTCATTCAAGTTGAGTTCTCACTATTTTTTAAGGAAGGCTAGTTATTAAGTTCTTGCTCAGTTACGACATATAGTCACACTTTGTACTCGTTAGCTTTACTTGAGCCACGTAGCTGTACTAACACATTCACAATTACAGTCAAACCTCAGTTTTCGTACTTAATCCATTCCAGAAGACTGTTCGGAAACCGAATTGTTCGGAAACCAAAACCATGTTTCCCATTGAAATCAATGTAAAATGTTTTAATCCGTTCCAAGTCAAGAAAACAACTTTTTTAAACCACTTTTTTTTTTACAATTTCACACCATAAACTGTACAAATGTAATGGGAGATGACCAATTTTAACATTAACATAGTAACATAAAAATTGAAGGAACATCTCTCTCTCTCTCTAACTGTTGCGGGGCTTGCGCCTCTCCCAGCTGTCAGCAGGCAGTAGGCGGGGCATTTCGGCATCCCGAACTCCTTCGCCAACACAGACACGCACACCTGACTCATATTTTGCGATTAAATCTTTCTTAAATTCTATAGTTTTGCACACTATTTTCCTCTTTTCTTCACCAGGTTCACCACTTCCACTTGCTTTCTTTGGTGCCATGATTAGGGGCTGATACACGATGCAAAAATAACAGTCCAATATAACGTAGTTCTCACCAAACACGTCTGCTTTTTTAAAAAAAACATTCTTAATCGAACAATACAAACTCGTCCGCTCACAAGCTGTTTCTGTACGATTATTGCATAATAATTAGACACCGGACACCAGAGTGTTCATTATGTGCGGCTGCATTGAAAAATGCAGACAAACGCACGCCCCCCCCCCCCCGTGCTGCCAGGGCAAACCATTATGAAAAGAGGGGGATTTCACTAGTCCTAACAGAAGCGTCTCACCAAACACGTCTGCTTTTTTTTTATTGAACAATACAAAAACGTCTGCTCACAATGGTCGCTTCCTGTGTAGTGACGAGACACAAGGGAGCGCCGCGACATGAGGGAGTGTCACTTCACTCCTCTCGGCTTTGCTACCTCCTCTCGGCTTCGCTACCCCGCGAAGCTACACGAGGTAGCGTTGCTAGACGAGGTAGCGAAGCCGAGAGGAGTGAAGTGACTCATTCAAGGGCGCTCAGTTAGTCCGAGAACCGAAATTTGTCCGAGGCATAAAAAACTCGAAATTTTAGTTCGAAAACCGAATTGTACGAGAACCGAGACGTCCGAAAACCGAGGTTTGACTGTACGTTGTTGTATTTCCTATACACATAACCATGATTATTTTTAATACTCAAAATAAACTTGTTCGCCCCCTTGGAAACGTGTCCTGGGCATTTTCCCAAATGAGGTTCAATTGTATGTAGCATTGCAAAACAGAAGTGATGCTAAATAACAAAGATTTTTTTCCCACATAGAGCCAAATGTTTTAATGTAACTGCTTTCATAACGTCCCTGTCCACCACAAGGAGTCCAACGGTCCCACGGACAACTACGCAGCCATCGCACAGGTGGATGTTCAGAGGCAAGAGCCAGAAAGTCTACGCAAGTGGAGGGAGGAACAGAAAGAACGCCTTGAGGCTTTAGGTGAGTCTGTAAGCCGCACCTCAGCTACTTGCTAATCGCTTTATTCTTCAAACTACAGTGTTATGTAGCAAGTCATTGTTTTGTTCTCAAGACTCGGCATCCAAGGCGGCAGAGGCGGAGTGGCGAGAGAAGGCCAAGAAGGAGCTAGAAGATTGGCACGTGCACCAGAGTGAGCAGATGGAGAAGAACAAGGCCAACAACAGGTTGGTAGTGTCAGACATGTCCACCTGTTGGCATGCGGACAGTCTATGTGGGCAACAATAGTCAAATGCCTTTTGCATCATGAAGTTAAAATAATTCCCAAACAATACGCCACGATGTGGCAAACTTTATCACCGCCCAGTGTTTCTGTGTGGTTAAAGTCGACTGAATGAGAATTAACAAAGCAGAACATGTACGGGAACTTCAATGCAAATTTACGAGAACAGGTGACTGCCGACTTTCGAGTCTCAAGGTCGGTTTGCACACCCTGGCTCAAGTAACTGTCAACAAGTGCATGTTTTGATGACAAGCATCTGTGAAGTGTCCTCACTGCCGTGTTGCTAATCTAAAAACTAGATTGCAGAAGAATGCAATTTTCAAATTGTAAAGGCTGCAATTTGGAAGTTAAAATATGCTTTATTTCACTTGATTGTTGGGATTGGGTTTTTTGATATTAACTTATTTTATTTGGTTATTTATAGTGTCTACATACGATGCTGTGAAATAGTATTTGCCCCTTTCCTGGTTTCTGTGTTCTTTGAATATTTATCACATACAAAGGTTTCAGTTTCTCTAACCAATTTTAATATCACACAGAATACCCAAATAAATACAAAATGCAGTTTCTAAATGCCAATTTAATTTGTTAAGGCACCAAAAAAAAATCCCAAACTACCTGTCCCTATGTGAAAAAGGAATTGCCCCCCTTGTTAAATCACAAAGTAACTGACTAATGAGAGTTTTGGGAAAGCTGAGTTCAATTTCCCAGCTAACACCCTAGCACCACATTTGTTGCCTCAAGAAATCACATAAATAGAATCTGTCAGACTAAGTGAAGTAGGCTACAAGGTCTCAAGAAAATTATAAATTAAATTTGAAATCTGTCTGGAAAAAGTTACAAAGTCATTTCCAAGACCCTGAGGCTTCAGTAAACCACTGTCAGAAGCGTTATTCACAATTGGATAAAACTGGGAACCGTGGTAAACATTTCCAGGAGTGGTCGACCAATTAAAATGAACCCAAGAGTGCAACGACGACTCATCCAGTAGGTTGCAAAAGAACCTAGAGCAACGCCCAAAGAATTCCAGACCTCGCTGGCCTCAGTTTAGTGTTCAAGACTCTACCATAAGAAAGACACTGGCCAAAAATTGCATTCGTGGAAGTGTACCCAGGCAAAAACCACTGCTGTCCAAAAGTAAAACAAAGGCTCATCTTACATTTGCCATAAGATGTTTTGATGATGGGCGGCCCGGTAGTCCAGTGGTTAGCACGTCGACTTCACAGTGCAGAGGTGCCGGGTTCGATTCCAGCTCCGGCCTCCCTGTGAGGAGTTTGCATGTTCGCCCCGGGCCTGCGTGGGTTTTCTCCGGGTACTCCGGTTTCCTCCCACGTTCCAAAAACATGCATGGCAGACTGATTGAACGCTCTAAAATTGTCCCTAGGTGTGAGTGTGAGCGCGCATGGTTGTTTGTCTCTGTGTGCCCTGCGATTGGCTGGCAAGGATCAAGCGGTTCGGAATGAATGAATGTTTTGATGATCCTCGAGAATTTTGGAAAAACATTCTGTGGACGGATGAGTGAAATATTGGAACTTTTTGGAAGATGTGCGGCCCGTTACGTCTGGGGTAAAAATGGCACAGCATTTGATAAAAAGAACATTATGCCAACAGTGAAGCATGGTGGTGGCAGCGTGATGGTCTGTGGCTGCTTTGCAACCTCAGGACCAAGACAACTTGCTATGATTGATGGAACAATAAATTCTGCTGTCTACCAGAACACCCTGAAGAAGAACATCCGACAATTCCTTTGCGTCCTCAAACTGAAGCGCTCTTGGATCAGGCAGCAGGACAATGACCCTAAACACACTAGCAAGTCCACTTCTGAATATACCCCCCCCCCCCCCCCAAAAAAGGTTTTGGATTGGCTAAGTCAAAGTCCGAATTCGCAGTGGTGTGACCTTATACGAGCAGTTCATGCCAGAAAACCCCCCAGTATGGGGGTTTATCACAAATTCTGTGAAGAAGAGTGGGACAAAATTGGTCCACAGCGATATGAAAGACTCATCAGCAATTATCGCAAAACTGCATTTTGTATTAACATAGGGTGTCTCTGCGTGATATTAAAATGGGTTTGACGAACTGAAATCTTTTTATGTGAGATATATATGCCAAGAACACAGAAATCAGGAGGAGGGCAAATCCTTTTTCATGGCACTGTAAGTTCAGTGCTTAACAAGTGCAGTCCACATGTTTAAATATCATCGTTTCATGAAACATGACGGATTTGTTAGCATTGTTGTTGGAATTGCATTTATGACTAGGTGCCTTTTTTCATTAGTTTTTATTTCACAATCTGATCTTTTTTTTTTCTCAAAATTGTAAAGTATTTACACTACAGTATGTTAAGTGACTAAGACAAGTCCTATAATAATGATCAAAAGTTCTGTGATTGAAAGGGTATACATCATAGTTGCTTGTTTAGCCATTTCTGGTGCGCATGAAATGTATTTTTTTCCCTATATAATTGTAGCGTTTTGTCATAGTGTGTATCCTGGTCTTTGTATTACCTCCCCACCTTGTGAAGCTAACCTGTCCTTCTTTCACACTTTCCTACAGACTCTGCCCAATTTTGACACGGTAGCCCACGTGTTTTTCCCACTTTTGTCTGTTGACCAATTCATTGTCGTCTGCGTGACCATCCCTCCTTTAGTAGTAGTAGAGTCTAACGTGTTTACCTGTTGTGTGGCACTGACACTCTTCTCCCTGTCTCCTTCTCTTTCCTGCTCACTTGGCCTTGCCCGTCTACTAAGGATTGCCGACAAGGCTTTCTCCAAACAGCCCAACTCTGATCTAATAGGCTTTGTGTAGGTTTAGAACTCTTGTGCTTTTCACTGTTGATCGCCTCCTCACCCGCCGGCACCTTTTAGTCGCTCTCACCAGACGCATCCCCCGGGGACACTAAAAAGGTAGCAAGAGAGTCATTTTACACAGCCTGCAAAAAAATGTGACAGTTTTTCCCCAACTTCCGATCAAAGCTAATTATCCTACATAAAAGGAGAATATGTAACGAAATGCAGGCGCAAATATGTTTTGGTGCAACATAGTAGGTAAGGGACCAGAAATAGAACTGCCACGTGCTCATGCTCAGCGCTGCTCAAACTTGACCACATTAGATTTGTAAAACATACACCTTGGCCAGGTGATTCGTAGGTCATGGGGGGGTGGGAGGGAACAATCATTTCAACATGATTTAAAAGTTAAAACTAGCAAAATATCAATAATTCTCATTTACAATTTTTTAGAATAATTACTATAATTTTATAATTACCGATTGTTGAATTATATTTATGAAATTGGTGATATTGATGCAATTATTTGCAGTAAATGAATCCACCAATTATTAGTAAACTAAATGAATTAGAGATGGAACAATTAATTGATAATTTGTTTAACTTAAAATTGGCCAAATCATTGTCAGCCTCTCATCAGTGAATATTGTCAGATTTCTGTCGTCCCTCCACCTGAGAAGGCCAATCAAAATTTTCAAACATCTATTTTTACCTTGGAAAACCTTCTGACATGACAGATCGAATCTATAACTGAAATTGTAAGCAATTTATTTTTGTGCATCTTCTGCATTATCAATTTGAAATAATGTCCTCTTTTTCAGGAAAGGGATGGAAATTAAAAAGATGGAGTTTTGTTTTTCCGATTAATCGGGGAAAAAACACTGGTCAACAAATCCACTGTGTCACCCTTCATAAAATACTGCATGCATTTAAAATAAAAAAGGGCTAATTAACTGCATCAATTCCACAGCCTGAGTTCCAAGGTTTGGGTTTTGACAGTTCGTTTGTGCATTTGTGGCGTGACGTGCAGTAGCGTGTCAAAAATGGGCGTGTTAATATCGGCCCTCTCCCTCGCAGAGCGTCAGAGGAGGCCTTCCTGGCCGAGAGCGACGGCGATGGCCCCGCGGCGCCGTGGGAGCGCGTGGCACACCTGTGTGACTTCAACCCCAAGACCAACAAGCAGGCCAAGGACGTGTCCCGGATGCGCTCGGTGCTCATCTCGCTCAAACAGACCCCTCTTGTCCGCTAGTGGGCGGGCTCGCTCGCACTTACTTTGCCTTTTCACTTGTCACTGCACCTCATATCACAAAATGTTTGCAATCCCCCTTTTCCACAAAACTCCAACTAGTATACGACCTTCCCACCTTTCTTGATGCCTATACATTTGAACTCTCTCCCTTGTGGGATCATGAACTGTTCTATTAATATTGTTATTAGATTTGTCTTATTACTGCAGAAAATATTGTTACTGTAAGTTAACATTTCTTACCCTTTTAAATTATGATTGCTTTGATCAATTTTAATGCATGCCTCTGCCAAGATTTGGAGTGGACTTTAATTTTTTTTTTTATATGCTTTAGGTTGTTATTCACTAGTCAGGTACTTGCAGATTGTAACCACACATGCCTCTCAGTAATGTAGAACCACCAACTTTGGAATGTTTGTTGTAAGCCAATACGGTTGAAATGTCCTCTTCTACAATGAAAAGATGAAGATGACTTGGACTTCATTTGGACAGTTAAAAGCAGCAGCAAAAGTAATCCCCAACCGAGCAATTTTGTTATTGCATCAAAATTGACAATTTGAAGGCTTGAGTTAGTTTCTCATTTCGTCCACATTTTATAAGCTACAATCGACTCGGTGTCAACTTTCACATGTTGCCTATTTGAATATTATGAAAACTGAGGAAAGTGAATGTTCAGAGAATTGGTCAATAAAAAAATAGAAATAATCACTTGTAGTAATGTGTCTTTGTATGATAGATTGCATGTAAAAAAATTGAATATCATACAACATTTAGTTTATTAGCTTTAATTCCAAAAGTGAAAGGAATGCCTTTCTTACTGATTGGATTTTTTTTTTTACATAAGACTAGTTCCTAATAGCTACGTATTTAAAACAAACAAACCAACAATGTTAATTGTTCCCCCGAAAAATCTTAAGAAATATGTCGATTAACTTTTTTAATTGCGCTTATGAAGTCTGATTTTATTGTGATGCACAAAGCATTTTTCGGCGCTTTTGTTAAATGTATTTTTTGGGGAGTGCAAATCCAAATATCCAAACAGCAAAATTCTCTAAACTTTACTAGAACCTCCCCAAAACTGGTAGAAATTGGTAGGTCTACATTTTCGGGAAATACAAGTGAAAACAAAACCACTATGCACTATGTTGCTGCCTTCCATAGGAAACATACAGAGGAAAAGAATGATAACCATTCAACGAGAAATGGAAGTGTACATACTTAAAATAATGACACTTTACGTGACTTAATACAGGAAACTATAGTGTTGAAATTAGAACTTGAAAGTCAACGTGAGCCATTAAACAGATTGTATTCAATTTTGTCCTTTAACAACTGCCTTAGGGTCAACATGAGAAGACAGGACTCTGGACACCGATACTCAACTTAGTCTTATATGTTTGAAAGTGACTTTTTGAATAACCCTGGTCAATTTGCGCAGTATTTCCTTCCCTTCAATATAATGACAAACTCTGGCTTCACATGGATGTCACACTCAGTGGAGATGCTAAATTAGCCATGGGTGTCACAATGTTCTGCGACTTAACTGGAAACCAGTCCAGGGTGTACTACAACCCTTGGCCAAAGTCAAAACCTAATAGTTAGCGCTATAGAAAATGGATAGTTGCCTGGATTATAATAGTTTTAGATGTTTCATTACTTTTCAAGTGTATTAATTTTAGTGTGTGTGTGCCACTAAATATTGCGCAATAATATAAACTACAATTCCCAAATGACTGTTCCATCATTGTTCCGTATGCCAATACCAAAATTAATACCGTGCATTCCAATTATGTGTATGTAGAGAACTGACAAAGATTATAATATCCATCCATCCATTTTCCGAACCGCTTCATCCTCACTAGGGTCGCGGGGGGCGCTGGAGCCTATCCCAGCAGTCTTCGGGCAGTAGGCGGGGGACACCCTGAATTGGTTGCCAGCCAATCGCAGGGCACACAGAGACGAACAACCATCCACGCTCACACTCATACCTAGGGACAATTTAGAGTGCCCAATGAGCCTGCCATGCATGTTTTTGGAATGTGGGAGGAAACCGGAGCACCCAGAGAAAACCCACGCAAGCCCGGGGAGAACATGCAAACTCCACACAGGGAGGCCGGAGCTGGGATCGAACCCGGTACCTCTGCACTGTGAAGCCGACGTGCTAACCACTGGACTACCGGGCCGCAAGATTATAATAGACACTATCAATATTAGTTTTCAAAAAGTAAAATGTAGGTTCAATTTTTCTTTTTACAAAGGCACTCCCATTTTTTATTTTGCATGACGTATATGTATTTCAAAGGCACTTGCGTGGGGGTATATTTTAATAATTACATAAAAGCAGAGAAAATACAGCACAGTATCTCTTGGGTAAGCCACATCTGACCAAAATCTCTTTCCCAAGAATAAATAAGGCTGTCCTACTCATTGGTATATGGATAATGTATATTCAGTCTATATATTTGCACTAAATTATTCCATTCCTTCAAACAGTCTGTGAGTGAATCTGGGAATGGAAGAATGTACAGTTGCAGTGCCTCCTCTTGCTCACTGTTTGGGTTTGAGTGCGGCGGCAACGACGCCGACGATGATCGCGGCGACGGTGAAGCCTTGGGCGAAGATGCGGCCCCGCATCAACAATTGTGACTGCCTGGTTTTGCCCTGGTGGAACGCTCGGAGGCCATACATCAACGCTCCCGCCGTCCCCAGGCAACCTTGGCGACGTACAAAAAAGTGGCATTAGTTCAGCATGCATTCATTACTTTAGTTGGTATCAGTGGACAAGCGATTATAATGTTACAGCGGTTAACACATGCAGCGATGGAACCGATTTTGTAAGTAGGTCGGCAGAAAATCTGGAACTAAACAGCATATATAATGGAAACTGCCCAGTTCTGTTGCTAAACAACTTCTTTGGGTGCTGTTCGTAACCTGTTGGGTAGGGTCCGACCCATTAATCATCCGGTTGATTTACTCAGATTTTATTCATTAATTTAATATTGGCTTTTTTTTTTTTTTACACAGTATAACATAAGACAAAGAAATTGTCAAACATTACACTGCAACTCAAACCCGCTGTCAGTGTTAAGGGACCCAAAAATTATTTTATTCATTGTATAGTTGTAATTAATAGGCTGTTTAATAAGGCAAATGTAGTTATATAATCTGCAATGAACATTTTTTGGTGCTGATTTTAAAAATGATAAAACAGTAAAATCTTCTAATTCATGTCTTTGTTTTTTTAAGTATTAAGGAAGCAACATCCATCCATCCATCCATTTATCGCCGCTTATCCGGGGTCAGGTCGCGGGGGCGGCAGCTTTATTAGGGAAACCCAGACTTCCCTCTACCCAGCCACTTCTTTTAGCTCTTCCCGGCAGATCCCGAGGCGTTCCCAGGCCAGCTGGGTGACATAGTCTCTCCAGCGTGTCCTGGGTCGACCCCGGGGTCTCCTGCCGGTGGGACATGCCCGGAACACCTCACCAGGGAGGCGCCCAGGAGGCATCCTAATCAGATGCCCGAGCCACCTCATCTGGCTCCTCTTGATGTGGAGGAGAAGCGGCTCGATTACAAGCCTCTCCCAGATGACTGAGCTTCTCACCTTTTCTCTAAGGGAGAGCCCAGACACCCTGCGGAGAAAACTCATTTTGGCCGCTTGTATCCGGGATCTCGTTCTTTCCGCCACGACCCATAGCTCGTGACCATAGATGAGGGTTGGGACGTAGATCTACCAGTAAATTGAGGGCTTCGCCCTTTGGCTCAGCTCCTTCTTTACCACAACAGACCGATGCAAAGTCCGCAAGGAAGCAACAAAGAAGTTATTTTATCCATAATATATATTTTTTTTCATTAATCGGCTGATTAATCGGTTACCCTGATTTTTCATTTGACAAATATTGGACTCTATAGTTTATTGGCCTCAAAAATTGACCAGTAAACACTGTATCCTAGACAAGCATATACTGTAATAGCGCGACTAACAGATTTACTGAGAGACCAAAAAATAACTAATCAAATGAAAAAACATCAATCTTACCATCATGCCCAGCTAACCCACAGTGGCTAAAATGAGGAACTTATGGGAGCAGCATCAATTAATGATATCCTTCATCAACTTCGCCTAAGAAGCGCGGTCCTACACGAAGTTTCGCTTGATGCTGTGTAGGATTTAAAAAATATACAAATAAAAACTTGATCGTAAATGACAGGGCTTGTGTAACTCACCTATTGGGACGAATGGGTTGTCCTTGGTTTTGCGCAAGAACTTTTCTTTAAAGGTTTCATCTTTGACCACCCGTAAAGGGCTGAAGCCCTCGATGACCGGAGGCTTTGACGGGTCAAACGGGATGCTTCCCCTTCCCGAGGCGGTTGTCGTCGGGTTTTGGTCGACGACAGCTGGATTTGCGGACGCCGCCATGTTTGCTATCATGAGAGCGGAAGCTCAGACATTAAACAACCACACTTCAGTAAGACTTCCGCATCGCGCTTCACAATAAAAGTCTTGTAGTCCGACGTTAGCGACAACTACAAATACTGTACTGTACATGTACGACAGACGCAAAAATGCGCATGAGTTGACAATTGCGGGCTAATAGTACTATTAGAGACAATATTCAACTAATTAATATCATGCACTTCACTAGTTGTCCTGCTAGTACGCCAAAGTTGTCCAACTAATGAGGACAATGTGTATGGTATGTGTGTGGCCAGTTCGACCCAAATAATATTGATACCAAGTCACTATAAATACTGGAACGATATTAGCACTGCAAGATTGATACAGTAGTTGTTTGTGTCGATTTCGGGTGTGTTGCTGCAGTTTCTTCAAACAGGCAACAAACAGCTCACCCAACTGAGAAAAAAAAAAAATCTTGACTATTTTATATTTAACTAAAAGCTTTGGGAACTGTTGAGCTTTTTTTCCATGAAGAGAAAACAAACACAACAAAGCTATTTGTAAATGTGTAACTGTACTAGTTTGTGACGAGTAACAACTAAAACACTTGGTTTCCATTTATCCCTGTGTGCTTTTTGTAAATGGGCAATTCGATGACTCATCCATCTATCTACCTTAACGATACACATTTAATTAAATCAGTATTGGTAAGGTCATACTGGACATATTTTATTTCTACATTATTTGGTCCGCCCTATATGAATATTGAACTACTGCAGCACAGAAGTTCATGAATAAGGTTCAATTGCTAAAGTGTGCCAAAAGTGGCACGGGGAATGGATAAAAAGTATTAACGATAAGACAGTCGAGCTGTTACTGTTTTGATCTTTGAGAGATGGCAAAAATGTGGTTGCACAAGTGTGCACACCCTCAACTGGGACATTGCTGTTAACTAGTCACGCTCAAACTCAGTTTAAATACAAGTCAGCACATATCTGCCAATTAAATGTGCCTCTGAAAAATCCCAAATAAATTTGAGATGTTCTCATAGGCTTTGCTGACATTTTTTTGTGCTAACAGTTATTTTGAACTGTTCAAAATTCCACCTTGTCTAATGCCCCAGAGTTCCAGCTGAAGAAAAACTACACGTTTCACTGGAGGCGTGCTGTTTCGTTTATATCAAGACAGACAAGACACAAACACTTTTCAACCTTTTTATTGAATATTAAGGTAAATATTTCACATTAATACAGGCTACATAAAGTAGAGCCACTATACGACATGAAATTTACTCTCATTTTAACCCTTTTTAGTATGTAAACAATTATACATGTATTTACCACTCTAAAAGGTTCTGATTTCACTTAAGGTAATCATCAACTAGGTCTGGGCCGAGTTTAAATAGCTACTTCATGTCCAGCCTCTTGCAGCCAAAGAACGGTGAATGCGGCTTTAAGTCAAAATCGCTAAACTATGCAGAACGGTTCCTGTTGAACAGGCCATCAAACATTTTGTTTGAACCATCAGACCACTCAACTTCTCTCCTCCTTCCAAATAGGCACAACAAGAATGGGCTCGGGAGAACCGCAAACTCTTAAACCTCTGCTCTGCAACTCACACTTCTCTAGTCGTGTTAATATGTTGTACTTTTGTTTGTTCTTCGTCATAATTGGTCAGAATCATCCGTCGGTAAGCTGTGTTTTTCTTTTTTGTAGTTTTTTTGTAGTTTTGTTTTTTTTTGACTGGGGGCGACGCCATCTAGTTGACGTGATTCAGGTGCACATTGCCCACGTGTGGCGCCCAGGTGCCAGGCCACATCTGAAGGTGGAAAGGAACAAGTCAGTCATACGTTGAACGCTGCATGATGTGACATGACAGTATGGGACCCAACCTGCTGTTGTGGATCGGTGTTGTCTGCGTTGTTTGGGACCACTTTGATGATGGGGCTCCACGCGGGGTCACCGGTATGCAAACCATTGAACATGGGTCCCCCGGGGCCATCTGCCATTGGGGGATGAGGGGGCAGCATGGTTCCTCCATACATTGACATGGGTATTCCCTGATACAAAACAGAACACATTTTTATGCTTGGTGTTTATTTGTTTTTGACCAGCATAAGTCCTCATTTTATAAATGTGTTAAATCCATACGCCTGTGACATAACCCAAATTTGTAGGTCAAGGACAGTACACTACACCGGTAGTTTGAGCCACACTTATATTTCAGTAACCAGCAGCTATAACCAAAAACATTTCAGACGCAATACGCAAGTATCTTTACACAAAGTCAGGGTACCAATAGTGCTGATGTAGCAGCAAAAATAAAGTGACTAGTAGTGCAATCCTTTAGTAGTTGTTGAATATTGCAACATAGAAAAAAATTGGCCAATGGTTTGGGGATTTGAAATTAATTGTCTTAAGTTGTTGTGTTCCTGTCCAACTAAAACGATAGATCTTTGCAAAGTTCAACAGCAAATTTGAAAAGAGCTCATATTTGTCAATTAATATCAGCTAGCCGATTAATAAATCAGGTCCTATTTAAGTATTTCAAAAGTTTAAATGTGACTAATCCTGTGGGGCTCCTCACTCCCCTCCAGATTAAAAAAAAAAAATGTGTATGTTAGGTAGGTCTGGATGAAATCTCCCAGGAAAAATGGCTTTACTGATGTTATTGTGCAACGTTCATCGCTTCCAAATGCCAGTGTTTCCGCAAAACTGAGGACCCCTTGAACATAGTCATTGCTTTGCTTTACCTTTGGGAAGTCCATATAGGTGTTGGGCATGTGCTGAGGCTGGTGAAAGTTATTAGCGGGGTTAGCGATGCCCGTGTCATCCTGCTCCATGGGCTGATGCTGAGAGAAAGCCGACTGCTCCGCCTGCAGCTGAGGATGCATCATGTGGCTACTCATCAGGGGCTGGGACCAACCAGACATGCCCTCTGTAACAACAGGTTACAGTTTTAGCAAGAGTACCAAAAAAAAAAAAAAAAAGCATCTGAAAAATCTAGTGTCAATATTTTTGAAAGGATTGCATTAGTTTCTACAAAAAAACAAATGCGATGAAGAAATTAATGTACAGTGTATACTGTAGTTGTGGTAAAAACAAATCTGTGCTTTTCAAAAAAAAAAAAAAAGTATATTTATCAGTGACCCCCAAACTATTGAACACTAGTGGGTGTATTTTGTTGTATATTGGTGTATTTTCAAGGAAAATTTGGCATTCTCTGTTTGACCCTATATTTTTGAACTGTAAATAAAATGGGTGGTCTAACCTGAAGCACTGCCAACACCAAATGACCAAATGCCTCCTTGTCCAACCGAGGCAGTGTAGCTGGTAGTGAGGAGAGGGGGGTTCACCGAGCCCGTCTGTCTAATCCTTGCCAGTCTTTCCGTGCCGATGGGTGGAGGGACCTTCCGGTCTTGCTGCGAGGAAGCGCCTTGCTTGGGCTGGGGCGGCTGGGCCACGGCCGAGGTGGAGAGGCTGGAGCTTGACGCCGTCGATGGAGGCGGAACTGGAGACTCGCCTGATGGAGGGAGGAGGCGGAAGGAGATGCAGTATTGACATATTGAGAGCGGACTTGACAGGCAGTGTCATTTACTGAAGTCTTTACTTTTCGTAGCCAAACAAAGCCATATTACAGCTCCTACCAGATGTGGAAGCACTCCAGGGGTGAGGGGAAAAGTGCTGCCTGCTGAATGAGGGCGTGCCGACTCCCGTGTGACCATGCAGATACACCGGGCTCCCAGAGATACTGGTGGCATAGCTGGTCAATGCTGTGGGTACAGACAGCATGCATTTGCCGTTTGGATTAATCTCTTAGTCGACATCAGGGATGGGCAACTGTCAGCCCACATATACTCAAACTGGGCCTCGGTTACTTTTTGAAAAAAAAAAAAATGTTTACTGTAGAAGAACAGTTTCAAGTTGTAACAACAGTGTTAACCACTAGATGGCATTCATCACCCAAAAGCACCTCTAAATCCCAAGACTTTCTGGATCAGAAGGATTATATTGTATGTTCAACAAGTTTAAACACAAACCTATTAGTCAGTTTGTTTGACACTATTAGCCATGAAATATTTCAACTTAAAAAGCAACAACTCCAATCGAAAACGTATACAGCTATTCCCCATGTTCACAAGAAGCATTGACAGTTCGTTTGCAGTGCATAAGTTATTACTAGATCGGTGTCTTGCAAAAGCATGGATATATTGCATGCTTAACTGTGTTCCAAATGTATGATGGCTTGTGAAAAATGGCCGACCTGCTATGCAGTAGCATCCAATGAAGGACTAACTGACCTATACTGCACTGTGTTCACACAGGCGAGTGAGACAGCCTATTTGGCGATTTTGAAAGACAGGTGTGAGTGTGGAGTGGATCATTTATGGAGCGTTGGACATTGACGTCACACATTCCACAATGTACTGTGTGAAACACACATATCAAGAGGGGGCAAAAGAAGCGACGAAAATTCTGTAAGCGAGTCAATTACTGAATCAGTGATTGTGTAATCAAGTACATGTAATTTGATTGGATAACAATTTACACTCAAATGACTGTGACAGACGTGATTCCGGTGTCTCTGGAAGGAAGGTTTCCCATTGTATTCATATACTGCCCCACCCACCAGCCAGCCAACTCCGAAAGTACCTGGTTGATCTGGCAGCTCTTTGTGAGGGGTCATCTAAATTGACTATCCCTGGTCTAGATGTAATATAAACAAATGAAAATGGATCTGACCAACTTGTTCATACCTATGGGGGTGTTAACCATCCTCTGAGAGGCAGAGCGGTAACCTGGAGCTTTGGAGTTATCTGGGGGAGGCGGAGGGATCATGCTCTCCATCTGGCCCACGTTAACATAGGCCGGTGGGGCCGAGTACGACGGCTCTGGAGGCGAACGAGCAGGAAGATGACCCCACACCTGATTGTTTCCCACCTGCAAGGTGAACAAAGAACTCAGTACTGGCATAAATATTTTCCACTTGTGAAATCACATTTTTGTATTTGTTAGAAAAATGGCCACAACAACCTCAAAATGGTTGATCGCCCTTGTACAGAAGCAGTTGATTTTTCGTACCTGGTTATTATTATCAAAGATACTGCTGAAATTGAAGAGGCCCGCAGGGCCGAAGTTGGGTGGCATTTGCTTGCCTGCGTTAGCCACATGCTGAATTTGGGAACCATTGATCATGCCGAGATTGGCAGAGACCTGAAGGGAGCTTTGGGCCTGGCTTTGAGCATGCAAAGGCAAACTGGTAGATTGGGAGGTCTGGTTTTGGGTCTGTTTTGCAGGTTCCTGCTGCGGATTGAAGGGCACAAACACAGACTGTGACTGCTGCTGCGTCTGCATCTGTTGCTGCTCGGGAAGGGAATAGTAAGGCCCCGGTGGCTGCATACGATGTGAGACTCTTGGCGCAGGGGCTGAGAAGTGTGGCAACGTGTTGTTAGGGTGTGCAACATTGTGCGAAAGAACAGGAGGTGGTACTGCGGTGAGGTGGGAGTTGGGCTGGGAGTTAAGGAGCGCCGGGAGAGGCTCCGTGGATGAAATGGAGGAGGAATGGGCAGGCAACTGCTGCCGAGGTTCTGGTTTGGGAGCCAAAGCCGCAGTGGCTGCGGTGAAGCCCGCCGAAGCAATGCCGTCGCTGGCAGAAACGGGCTGATTCTCAGTATGTTGAGAGGGTTTCTCTTTGCCGGCCGTCAAAACAGCACTTGGCTCCATTTTAACTTGCTGGAGGGGAGGCTGCGACATGCTTCCGACCTGCTGCTGAGAGGCGTTAAGTGGAGTCGTGGAGGAACTGTGGTGTGCCGGAGACGCGGTGCCTCGCACCGCGTTGCCTCGCACCGCGTTGCCGCTGCTGGTCGCAGAAGCGGCGACGGACACTGATGTGACAGCGGCAGACTTGGGATCAGGAGCGAAGAGTTGTTTTCGGACTGAGGAAGGGGTGGCGATACTTGGCTGAGGGTTATACAGCGTGGGATTGGGGGTGAGAGGCATGGCAGAGGCAGCAGATAAGCTGGGAGAGCTGGTGGTTGTGGTGCTGGTGGCGACTGCGGAGCTGGAGGTGTTGCTGTGCTCACTGGGGGTAGAGTTAGGTCTGGCCGGGCCAGCAGCACTGCCTCCATTGTGTTTCGGGGAGCTGTTTGCGCTGCCAGGACTCACAGGTCGCACAGGGAAGGGACCCCAGGTACTAGCAGCGGGAGGGAAAGTGCCACCAAACTGTGCCATGGGCAGCCGAGGGTGTCTGATCTGGTGCATGGTCTGAGCTGCCAGTAGGGCCAGCTGAGGGTGAGCATAGGCAAGGGGCAGCGATACTGGGAAAGGCTGTCTGACATTTGATGACAGCCCTTTCCCCATCTTTCCTCCGGCCTGAGAAGAGGATGATGAAGAGGATGACGAGGGCTGAAATGACATGCCTGTGGAGGTAACCAGGGAGCTGAGGGACTTTGGTCCCGAATTTGAACCACCGCCGCCCCCTGTGCTGTTGCCAAAGGACGAGGAGGAGGATTTGGAGCCTGGTACTCTGATGTGATTGCGAGGGATCAGATCCTCAAGCTCTTTGGCTGGGTCTTGGATTAGCGCATTGATCAACTGGACTGCATATCGTGTAGACTCTGTGCCCCCCCTGCAACAACAAAGCACACTTTAAGACGGCAAATAGAAATAAATTAAATAAATAAAATTACTTGCTAAACACTGACTTGCAATTTTTTAAGCATTCACGACAATGTCACAAAATCCTACCAAACAAGTGCGTAAATAAATCTAGAGCTTTATCACTTCAGCTTTTCGTGTTTCATGAAAAAATGATGTGCGTTAATATGTGGACTATACTCACTGGCCCTTATCTAGAAACTATCAATACATGAAATTGATATTTATACATGAAAAAAAAAGTCATTTTTTAAAAAGCCTACCAACAACCAAAATGAAGCACCCCCTCAAAATTACAGACTATGATTAGAAAATCAGATTTTACTCCATTTGATATGAATTCGCTTCATTGTTCAGCCCTAATGTCTACCTTATGGTGATCATCCTTTCGCCGTTCTTGTCTTTCTGTTTGTCGACATCGATATGGGCTCCTGTCACGTCTTGAATGGCCGTGATGTTGCAGCCCCCACGGCCCATGATACGCGACACAACAGAGGCTGGCACAGAAAGTTTCTTAGATCTGGAAAAGTGCAAAAAGGCAGAGTTAGCAAAATACAGTAAACCAAATGTGTCATCGGTAGAAAAACAAAAAGCACTTACCTCCTGACAACCTCCTTCCAGCCTTCTTCCCTCTTTTGTCCCCTCTTGGGGCTTGTAAGACTAAGCTTACTGTTGGGTGAGGTAACCGGAAGAGCCATGGTCTTAAATGGTGAGGGCAGAGGGTTTGAGGTGGAGTCATGCATGTCTGGAGCTCTGTGAAAAAACAAGCAGTTTAAATGACAATTCACACCAAATGTAAAAACTGTTAAACACATTTTTGCATTAAAATATTAAGAGTTAAAATCAAAACACAGCTATGGTTGTCTGTTTGTTTGTTTGAATACAAGAGCATCCAAACATCCACACACAGCTGACTCACTTTTGTGTTGGTTTTGAGATGGAGACTGTGACCTTGTCCATCTTGGCTTCTGTCAGAGGCTGAGGACAGTGTCTTTTTTCTGGGCCAACCACAACGGCCTGAGTTTGGGCGACCCCTGAGGATGGGGCAGAAGAGGATGAGGATGAGGAGGAGGAGGATGTAGACGAGGTGAGGTCAGGGAGGTAGTTGAGCTCCTGACTCTTTCCGCCACTGCTGCTGCTTTCGCTGGCGCAGTCGGTGCTGTCCAGAGGGTCAGAGTCGCTGTTGCCACCAGTCACACCCCCACCTCCTCCTCGGGGCTCCCCGTGGATTTTGTTCTTGTCAGCCTTGTGCTGTGCTAGTGCAACCTATTAGAACAAGAAACAGTGTCAGATGGAATTAACATGAAATAGAAATGTAGGCCCATAGGATTTATGAAGCACAAATTACCAAGAGCTTCTCACCTGCTGATCCTGTAATATTATAGGTTCATTTGGCGAGTCCTTAGTCTTGTTCTTTTTGTTCTTGCGGTTCGTACTCGGGGTCGTGGCTACACTTGCTCTCTTCTTCCCAAAAGCTGTGGTGAAAGTGGCTGAGGTGGCAGATATCCCAATGGTGGTGGTGGTCGTTGCACTGGGAGGCTCAATAGGAACCTCAGATTCTGAGAAAGGAACAAGTAAATGTGAGAAACTAGTGACCACTACCGTACTGTTACCGTCATCGCCTTTTTTTATATGAATATAATCTCTTCATGGCAAGTCAGTTAATTCTTTTCATTGTTTTAGAACCTATCCTCTACTTGGTGATTTGTTATTTTTGTACCAAATAGTCTGTCGTAGAGATTTATTTAAATGTAGCGTCTCTTTAAATGATTTTAAAACAATTTAAAAAACAAACCAAGATATATATTAACTACAAAAAATTAAAAAACAAGAAAAACTAATTAGTTGACTGCCGAGCTACACTTACACAGCGGGAGGCAGAATGTTGTGTGTAGTTTGACGTTTCATGTATACACACTACAGACTCAATCACAAAACACAAATGTTAGATTTGTAAATGACAGTCAGCTAGAGTGGAAAGCTGAGACAGCGGCACTCTCTGCTGTGGCTGCTTGGGTTCATACAAGTAACAAATATACACTAGCGTTTGTTATTTGTGGTCAGTTCAGTCACTATCCCTCCAGTGTAAATACACGTGTACGTGTTCTTGGCAACTAAACACTTCATTTCATCATTCCCAAAATATTATTTGTCAGGAGTGAATCCACCTGACTGCCGTGAAACGTCTTCAAAATGAAACACTTCCCAAAATGGCTCAACTGAACATGAAATAAAGCAGAGCTAAGCCTTGGCAGGTTTAATTTAAGTATTGAGTATGAACACTTGTAAAATAGAACTTGTTGCATTTGACACCAAGGTCGTTAAAATCACCTTCAGCAGAATCTTCCTTAAGTTCCTGCATATCCAATGAATCCTCCTTGATTTTCTGCCCCTCCTCTTCTTCCTGCTTCCTCTTCTGCTCCTCCTTCTTCTTCTTGCGCTTTTCCTTGCGCTTCTCTCGCTTGGCAGCCAGAGCCTGCTTCTTGCTCTCCTCCCGAGACTGAAGAACACACAGCCATTTAAATGCTATGTTTGTTTGTTCACATCACAAAGTATATTCGGAAGCTGTCACTTCCCAAAGTGAAGCCATTGGTGGGCATTACCTTCTCGAGATCTAGCTCCTTGAGGAGAATGCTTGCATTTTTGTTGGCCTCAGCTGCCTGTTGGTCTTTGGCTTTGACAATGGTCTCCATGCACTGGTGGCATTTCTTCAAAAGCTCCTGCCAAGGAAAAAAAAAAAGCTTGTTAAAAGTGTACCTGATTTGTATTTTTTTTCTTTGCAACACTCATGTAGAGTGTTCCCACTTTTGCGGTTCTGTTATTGCGGATTTAAGGTTTTGCAGATTTTTATTTTGTGAGCATAACTTCACGTATTGCAGTTTTACTTTGGTATCTTCGAACATTTTCTTGCTATTTTTCTTCAAAGTCACCAAAAAAAATGTTTCCCCCAAAGCCAAGATCATAAAAATTTGACAGCTCGTCAACAATAATCAGCAGCTTGGTATTTATTCTGTATTTTGTGTTTCAAAATATATTTCTTAAGTGTAACAAGTGTATGAACCGTGTCGGGGCATTTGTAACGACTTAATAGAGGTGTGAATCCCCCCACAAATTGATGAAATGCCTACCTTGTCAGCAATGGTGGCTATGTATCTCATGCACTCAATATCTGATGGGAATTGGTTGACTTCCTTGACAAGGTATTGCACCACTTTTACATGACCCTACAATAAAGTTCATAAGTCATATCAAAGATCAATTACAAAAGGCCATATATGAAATGACAAATAGTGACAATAAGGCACCTTGCGATAAGCAGCCATGAGAGGGGTGATTTTGCGGTTGTCGGCTGCATCCACATCAGCACTTGCATGCACCAAGAGCTGGACCACGTCAAAATGGCCGCCATTTGCTGCCAGCCAGAGGGGCGTATTTCCTTTCTTGTTCCGTACATCAATATGGGCCCCCCTGCAAAATTGCAGAGAAATTAAGAATCCCAGAAACACAGGAGTACTTGGGAACTGCTTTAAAAGCTCAATTCATAAAACACATAGGAGCCTTATTGCTGTGACGTAATTGAATTCAGGATAAAAAAAAAAAACATGATTTGAGGGAGAAATGTTATTGCTGGAAGCTACTGTACATAAAGCTGAACACCAACAATCGCAACTGCAGAGCTGTTCGCCATCTGCCGTTTCTTTATTAGTTAAAAGACCAGACAGGATATTTGACTTACAATTTAAGAACAAGTCAGACATCTGCCCGACAAATTTTTAAACTTTCCATTGAATAGGCTCCACACAATGACACTTCTGAAATTGCTCAATGACAAACACTGAGGGCCACAAAAAAAATTCCAACATGTGCCCAAGGTTAAATTAGAAGTACTTACCTATTGATAAGCAGCTCACAAAACTTATAGTGACCTTTATCAGCAGCAATAGTGAGAGCAGTGTCCCTGGATGAGGGAACAGGTGGGGCATTGACATCAGCACCTTTATCCAACAGCACACGGCCCACCTCAGCATAACCTCCTGAGGCGGCTTCCATCAGAGGAGTGAGCCCAGTCTGCATAATGTGAGCCATACATTAGCTACTTGAACATCTATGCAGGACACATTGATGCTGCTCTATTCAAGATAATCTAAAAATATTAACAAATGCTACGAGAACCTTTTCTGAACAACATGTTAAAGTATTCAGATTTGTCACCTTTGCACGATGTTCAACGTTTGCCTTGCGATCGAGCAGCAGACTAACAACCTCAGCCCGCCCCTGGAAGCAGGCTAGGGTCAGAGCTGTGTTTCTGTTGGTCTCAATTTGGGCATTGATGTCTGATCCCATATCCAGCAACAACTTCACTGCCGGTACATGACCATTCATTGCTGCCAACATCAGAGGGGAGATTCCTAGTTTGCTGCCAGTTCTGGTGGGAAAGTTATTGAACAAACTGTTATGTGCCTATTATGAGGTCCAACAAGATGTATTTATTTCAAACAACATTTGGAATATGCAGTTATCGTTGTAACTTATTGAACTGAAATTGGATAATAATCACACATCTATACTTATCTGGGCTGTGTTAAGAACCGTGTGTTTGTGTGAAGAACGAACCCAAGTGGACTGACAGGTTTTGATTTGCTTAATTAAATATTTATTCTGCCAAAGTAGATATTGTATTTCAGTATTGAGAACAATTCAATGAAAAGGCAATCATAAAATACATTGTTATATGTGACTCATTGGTCATTAACTTCTAATAGGTGTAAGGATGTGGTAAACGTGACGTTGGTAGCGTTGAGTAGGTGCCCTCACCTGGAGTTGATTTCAGCTCCAGCATTTAGCAGTATCTTGATGATGTTAACATAACCACCAGAGGCTGCAAGGCTCAAGGGTGTGTAGTCGGAAACATTGCGGTGTTCCTTATTTGCACCCCGTAGCAGCAGCAACTCAACAACCTGATTAATTACAAACAAGGAAAGAAGCTTAAAGACTGCTTGTACAATAAAGTGCAGTCAAAACATGTGATTACTGTACTTCTTGTCGCCCCCCTGAGCAGGCCAAGGAGAGAGGCGTGTCTTTGGTTCTCTCAGACTGGGCCTCTATGTCACCACCTTTGTCAAGTAACACTTCAACAACTCCAACATGGCCAGCGGTGGCAGCCAGGATGAGAGGAGTAAAACCTGAGCAGAACAGAGCCGATATGAGTATTTACTGGTTAATGGTGTATCATCATAAATAACCACCTCATTAATGACGATGTAACTGTTTAAAATTCAGATGATGACTCAAGATTCAACATCTTGAATCATTTGTCTTTACTACACACAGATAAGGAAAACATAACTTGGCATTGGGGACTGAAGGGATTAGTTTCCATTCATTTCAGTGGCAAACGTACAAGTTAAATTTGTGCGGCGAGGTTCCACTGTACCTTTTTTATCACGGTGCTCAATGTTGGCTCCCCGTGCAATGAGGACAGACACCAGCTCCTCATGTCCTCCAGCACAGGCCAATGTCAGCGCAGTGTCATGGTTACTCTCCGTCTGCAGAGAAGACGATTTCCATCATGCATTATTTGAGCTTACTCACTTGCACTTGTAATGTGTATGTATACAGTATTAGCAAATGTCGAAGTGCCTTACATGTGCATCAATGTCAACCAAGGGGTAGAGGGATAGCACAGATGGTGGCGAGGAGATGTTGGCAGATGTCTGTGTGGGTGGTTGGGACAAGGGAGTGGGTGAGGTGGTCGTGTTCAGCATGGGCACACGGCTGCTAACCGCTGAAATAACAACATGGAGAAAGTTATAGAGTGCATACAATTGTGAATGCAACCTTTGTTTTGAGATAAGAATCCACAGCCTTGCATCATGCACTGACCTGCCATTATGTCATCCAGCGTATCTGTGAGTGTTTGTGCAGGTGTGGCAACCATGAGACCGTCTGGGGCTTGCTGAGGAATCATTCCAGGACCTAACCCAGGCAACTGTTGACCTTGACCCTGCTGCTGTTGGCCCAGCATCTGCTGTCCTACCAGCACCCTTTGGAGGGCGGGACTGTTACTTCCTGGGTAGTCCGCAGGGTTGTAGTCAGGTAGTGGCTGGACAGGAACAAAGGCGGCCGGGAGAGGCGGAGGCGGTGGCTGGGATTGGGCCTGTGGTGAAAGGGGCAGTGGGGGCTGCTGTGGGGGCTGTGGCCCATCTCTGTAGAGGATTGTGCCCACTTGAGGAAGCTTGGTGTAATCGTCCTCTTCTCCATTCGCCTCATCTTCTGAGCCTTCCTCTTCTTCCTCTTCCTCGTCGTCCTCCTCCTCTTCTTCCTCCTCGTCATCATCTTCATCATCCTCCTCCTCCTCATCCTGATAAGGATATGAGAAAAAATTCTTAATATACTTACAATCATCCAATGGCAATAATGAAACGTACTATTTCAAAAGTGGCAAGATTAGAAATTAGAAATGAACCTCTTCCTCGTCTTCTCCGGGCAGTTCGTCTTGCTCCCCATCCTTGTTGGCATCTTCATCCGTGTCAGAGCTGGAGCGTACAAGGGCAGCTAACGTGAGCGGAAGGGACCCGGGAACTGACGAGGTATTCCCAGGCCCTGGTCCAGGGCCGGGGCCTTGGTTCTGTCCAGCCTCCTGCTCCTCCTTTAAGCCCTTCGCTTCCATGTATTCTTTGGTGAATTGTTGCTGTGTTTTTAGCTGCAACTGGCGTTCCACCTTCTGCAGCTCCTTCAAGATTTTCTTTTTCTTCTGAACCTGAGAAGACAACACCAACTTAACCTGTGATGCCAAACCACATGTGTAAGACCAAGATCAGAGAAATAATGTAATAAATCAGTACCAAAACACTTCACTTTGTAGCAGACAATGGGTTACCTGCTCTTCTCGGCTCTTCTTCAGCTCCTCAATTTTGTCTTTGGTGAGTGGCTCCCCCTGGATGAGTTCTAGCGACTGAAGCTGGGCTTTTTCAATAGCGCTAATGCGTTGGCCTAGCTCGTTCAACTTTCCCTCAGTCTCTTCCACGATGCACTCCAGAGGCTGGCACAGGTGGAACGGTGGCAAAGGCTCTCCTTCAGGCCCCCGGCCAACTGAGCTGGGGACGCCGGGCTGAAGTGTTGCCTGTCTCTGCTTGGACACACCTGAATGGGAACATAAAACAGAAAAAAATTGTGTTTTTTTTTTTTTTTTTTAATTGATGGGCACTAAGCAGACACGAAAGGTCTTGTTTGGGAAGTTCCCACGCCTTTGGATCTAAGGTCATTTCATCATATTCTCTCCTCCTCCTATTTATTAATGTAAACACTTTGGATTTCTATGACTTATTCAAATTCCAAAATGTGCAAAGTACATAATTTACTGTATCACGGTATTCAGATGCTGTTTGAAAACAGAATTGAGATTTGAGGGGAACTGGTGTTCCTCAAAAACAAAGGACAAGGAGTTAGTAACATGAAGCAAAGATGAGTCTTTGTTAAAGGTGTAAATGTGTGGGATAATGAAAATGATTGGAAAATGAATATGTGGGTCAACAATATCTTAAGAGTACTGAATACATTTATGAACCAAACAAAGTGTATATAAATAGCTTGACTGGGTGGAAAATTTGTGTTTTAGATTTGTTTTTAAAAAGTGCTTTTGTTTTCTTTTCATGACTTCATTTCACTCTGTAAGGTATACAATTTGTGTTGCAGTCTTGTAAAAACGGAATACCTTTTCGGTTGGCTTTGTTGTGTAAAATTTTGTCTTGGCTGTTTTTCTTTGGCTGAAGCTGACTGATTCAATCAATCAATATCCCTTTGAAAAAGTTTGGCATTAGACAGGCACACAATACCTTTGTTTGAGAGAGGTGGGGGTGTTGCGATGTTTGATGGTGCTCTGTCTGGCTCCTGAGGGGGAACCACCATAGCGAGAGCTTGGAATGGGACACGAGGAACCTGCGACCACAGATTTTTTTTGGATGAAAAGGTATTCAGATTACAAGCACAACATTGTTGCTCTATTTACCTGAGAAGCATCTTGCGAGGGGGGAGTGAGCTGAGAGAGATCAGGGGCTGGGACAGAAAGGATGTTGGGATAGTCCAACAAGTAGGACACAACATTAGTGTGGCCACCTTTAGCAGCTTCAATCAACATGGTCGAGCCATCCTATGAGAAGGGAAAGGTAGACTGTTTATATTTGACAGAATATTATTTGCTAGGCTTCCTTTGACGCTTGAAAATGCACATTACTTTGAGTCTATGTGTAGGGTCTGCCCCATGTGCCAGCAGCAACTCCACCACAGCCAGATGTCCTCCAGCACAAGCCAGAGACACCACTGTGTGATCATTATTGGCGGTAGCTCTGTTCACATTAGCACCTGCACATCAGATGGAGAAAAGAAAAACAAAGCATTCAAATGCAATAGTTGCACTCAAGAGACTCAAACTGGATTCTTAATGGGACAAAATATTTACATTTTCAACAGAAATCCACGAAGAGGCGTACATACAGATGCATGCATACAGTATATACATTTTTCTGAGTGATAATCCTATTAATACTAATACTTCTTTTTCTTAAAAAAAAAAAAAAAAAAAAGGTTACATTCATAAACACACCTTTGCTGATAAGGAACTGCACTGTGCAGAGATGCCCCGCTCTTGCTGCCTTCATTAAGGGCGTCCGCCCCCCTTCAGACTCGTGTTCCTGGGAGGGAGACACACAGGACAAATTATTTTTCTTTGGAAATTAACTATATGAGTCCTAAAGATCGAGGAGAAAAAGTCGTAGATAAGAGCATACCAAGTTGGCTCCGGCCTGCAGCAAGACGTCCGCGACATCTGTGTGACCATTTTCACATGCGTATGTCAGCGCCGTATCACCAGTCGCCGTGGTGGCATGAACGTTTGCCCCTGAATGACAAAAGCAAACAAACAACATTGCAGTCAAAAGTAAATTGTATTTAGACAGCAAAGCAGAATCTGCCATTGAAACTGCTCTGTTGATTGCCTCGCTACTTTCTGCGCACCTGCTGCCAGAAGATATTTGACCAACTCCAAATGGCCTTCTTGTGCAGCTTCCATGAGAGGAGTGGAGCACCCCAACTCAATGTCGGCCCCTGCTTTGATAAGGAAGTCGGCCACTTCCAAGAAGCCTCCACAACATGCGAGAGTGAGAGCCGTCTCCTGAGTCTCTTCTGTCTGAGCATTGATATTAGCACCTGTGAAGAAGAAAAAAAAATTAGGAAAAGCAAGCAGACTTGAACTCCTGTCTGATCATGTTTGTGTTTGTTTATACACCGAGCAAAAAAAAAAAAAAGTTTTGTTTTTTTGTGGAGACCTAGGGGTTTAAAACTCAACTCAACTGTATTTATAGAGCACTTTCATACAGCCATCACTGCATACAAAGTGCTATACATGGAGCAACTACCATATATACGACAATAAAGCAATAAATCAGTAACAAGGATGGTAGAAAGCACCAAACAGTAAAACTGAGTCATGTTGAGTCAAATGCCAAAGAATACAAGTGAGTTTTGAGGTGGGTTTTAAAGTTGGGCAGCGAGGGGGCTTGCCGAAAGTTCAGTGGGAGGTCATTCCAGAGAGAGGGACCAGCAACGGAAAAGGCAAGATCCCCTCTGAGCCTCCGTTTGGCTTGGTACTTCTAATAATGTCTGGTCCGCAGACCTGAGGCGCCGGGCAGGAGTGTAGGGGCAGATGAGCTCAGAGAAGGTGGCGCAAGGTCATTTAAAGATTTGAAAACAAATAAGAGGATCTTAAAAAGAACTCTAAAATGTATAGGGAGCCCGAGTAGGAGTTATGTGCTGCTGGATGATGGGCATTACATGCTTATCAAATGAGTTCACACTTATGGCACAAATGGAATTAAATCAAAAGCAATGTCATAATACTGAAAACAATGTCAAATACATATGCCACAATTTTGCAGCTTTTATGGCTTAAGCTTTGGTACCTTGTGCAAGTAGAAGTGCTACCATCTCTTCATGGCCTTCTCTTGCCGCTTCCATTAAGGGCGTATAGCCCTCATCATTAACCTGCAGATGAATCATTATCAACAGATGTTAAGAACACATACTGCACACTCATTTATCCAACTGGCCTTTGAGGATTTTAGAAGACATTGCATTCGGAGCCTTTAGCAGGAAAACAAAATATTAGTGTTAATTAAAACACTCGAGCATAAGCAATTACTACTTTTTAAAGGTTTTTTAAAGCAGTTGTTGAACTGACTCCAAATGTGCCTGGGTGAAATTTGTGTTTCCTCTCATTGTCAGTGGCTACAAAAAACAAATGTTGAATGCTTTGATAGTGAAATGGCTCTGATGTATCTTCATGCTGTGCTCCCTGCTCAAAAATCATATGTTAAGGCTTTGAGATAAGGAATTTTTAAAGTTTAAAAATGTGCCAGGTTCCACAGAAACAGCCCACACACATTTTGTGTCAAGGGGACTAAAATCTATCGACACTAACTGTTGTAGTTCATAAGATCCACATGAGACCTGTCTCTGTCACACTGGGTTAGGCCTTGTCGCTTCAAGGATAAAGTTACATCTGCCGAGTCCCATTTCAAGTGAATTGGGTGTGCGTTGCAACCATGATTACAAACAGAAAACAATGTATACATTTTATTACGTTGTTAACATAAGTCAGCTTTTATGGATGTCTGCTACATACCTCCTCCAAGTTGGCCCCCCTTTCTATGAGCAAGGCTGCTAGCTCCACATGCCCTCCGCAAGCTGCGAGGGTAAGGGGTGACTCAAAAGAATCTGCTGGCATGTTGACCTGCGCGCCGCTGTCCAACAGTAACCGTGCGACCTCCACATGGCCATCCTGGGACAGCGAGACACACAAAGAATGTGGAGATAAGCACCTGAACAAATTTGCAGCTCAGTCTCATTTTACACAGGGAAGTTACTTTGGCTAGACCACGTGGCAAACGCCGCCTGATTTAATTGAAACTATTACAATGATACAACATCAATGAAAAGTCGTTAATTTATCTGCTGGAAACAGTATTAGTTTGCAATTGAACAAATTAACAAAACAAAAACAAAAGGGAATTAATCAATAATGTCTTGAAATTATCACCGATTTTAAACAAGACAGCGAGACAAGTCTGAATTTAGAGTTGCATGCCAGTACCCCTTTGTGCAGCAACATGCTGCATCAATGAGTCGCCTGGAAGAGATGCAGACTAAGATGAAGAGGTACAGGCATAGAAGCTCTCCAACTGAACTCCTGTGTGTGTGTGTGTGTGTGTGTGTGTGTGTGTGCGCGTACGTTAATTCTGTGCAAGATTAAAAAACATCACGGAAAGTATTGTATAGTTAAAAACTAAAAAAATGTACTAAACATTTTTAAAACAACCACCCACAAATCAAATATAGGTTCTGTACAGTAGTTCAGACTTAAGTACAATAAGTGCAGTGCACAATACTGCTTCTAAAGTACGATTCGTCACAACTTGTAAAGATAGGATAGCCTCGCTGTCCATTTGTTTGACAAGTTACCAACATCTAAAGTGGATTTGGGGTTTGAGAAGTATTCCAAGTACAACACAACAAGCCACTTGCTTTTATCTGTAAGTTATAGTCAAGTTGGGTGGTAGCTAGATACAGATAGAGAGAGAGATAAACTAAACCTGGCTGTACTGTGTGTAATATTTGTATGAATTACTTTTTTGGTTGTCAGATATGAGTGCAAAACGGTAAGCACTTGACTGAGTGGGCACCAGCAGCAATGCACAAAAATGTATTGGACAGCAACAAGGCTTTCAATACAACAAGGCGAGACAACTGAGGGCATCCTCCGGTTTCTGTTACGGAACTTTTCCTACCTTCAAAGGTAGCATATTGGCAGGACAAGATGGCTCCCGCATTACGTATCCAAGCCGTTTGTATTCTAAAGAGTGACTCGGAAAGAAGGGAGGATAGCGCCCCAGCCTGAACAGGATGGGTAATGGCGTATGCTGCACTCAGCGGTCCCAAAAAAAAAAAAAAAGAAAGTTTTAGGTCAGATGCTCACCATGCACGCCTCCATCAGTGCTGTGTGCATCTCATCAGTCTTATGTTCCTGGTCTGCTCCAGCCTCCAACAGAAAACGCACCATGTCCAAGTGACCTGCATGGTGTGAAAACACTAGTCAAGGACTGTAAAATAGGTTAACGTTCTACTAGTTTTGCTCAAATTGAATAGCTCCGACCTTTGTAGCAGGCAAGTGTGAGAGCGCTCTCTTTGAACTCATTTGAGTGGGTGTTTATGCCAGCACCATACTCTAGGAGCACCCTAGCCACTTCGACATGGCCAGCGCTGGCTGCCTCCATTAAAGGTGTGTGTCCGTTTTCATTGTGGTCCTCGATGTTGGCACCCTCTTTGAGTAGCACCTTCACCACATCCACAAAGCCACCGGCACATGCGTACGTCAGAGCTGTGTTCCCTGGAGGTATAAAAAGACAGCATGGACATTAAAAACAGTGAAATGTCAGATAACCAAAATTGTCAAGATTTTAAGTGAGGTTGCACCTGTGGATGACTGTGCGTTTACATCGGCACCGTGTACCAGAAGCAGCTTGACGATGTCCACATAGCCTCCACTAGCTGCAGCCATGAGTGGCGTGATGTCACCTTTTATGCCCCGGTCCTCCACATTGGCATGCATGGCCAACAAGACCTGGTTGAGAAAATAGATAAATAGATGTTTACAACAGAAGCCAGTAATACAGTCAAATAGTATAACAAACAACAGAATCATGTTCAAAACAAATATTTCAAGGCATGAATATTTGATTTTATCCACACTGAACTGAGTATTTGTGTTATCTTGCATCCTATTTTCACATACCTGTGCCAGTTCATAATAGCCAGCCGAGCAGGCTAGACAAAGCAGGCTCTCCCCTTCCTCTGTGTGTTCATTGACACTTCTCCCCTCATCCAGCAGTTTGCGCACAGCGTTGACATCACCATCCGAGCAGGCCTCCGCTAAACTACGGCTGAAAATAACCAGACTGCTACAATTACTGCCACTGTGACAGGTGAACACACATACGCCTCACAAGTATGCCATCAACAAAGCCAGCACATGTTCACTTTACAAGTACATTTAAAATGAAATTAATTATATCCATTATGACATCAAAAGAAGTATCTATCCACATGACAACACAACGATTAAGCTTGTCAAGCCCTTGAGCCCCTACTCATAAGGCCGTGCACCTTAAGTAAATCAGGCCCCATGAGTCGTTTCATGTGGCCCGCAAAAGCAAACAAGTGTACTGATAGGTCCTCTTCATTGCGTATACTTCAGTAAAGTTCAACAGGAATTAGAGCTGTGCAATATCATGATACAGTACTGTATATCTCTTTGTGCAACATAAAAATGTTGACCATAAAATAGAACCCTTTGTCACTAGTGTTATTTTACATTTCCCTCACTCTTACTGACGGAATGGTGCACTGTATTTTCACGACTATAGGTCGCACTTAAGTCTTAAATTTTCTCGAAAATGGACGGGCCGCCTATAATGCGAGGCTTAATCTATGCACAGTTCCAAAATTTGTGAATGTTGCTGTGTGACTTTGATGAGCGCTCGGTTTGACTATCTGATGTTATGCAGGCACCCGGTTTATATAAAGGAAAAGCGAACGTAACTGAGGACAGCATGCGGACGTTTAAGGGGAAGCGTGGCCATGAAAGAGGACGCTACAGGCACACCCACAAGTAGGCCGATGTAATGCTGGTACGTGCCTTGGGCACAACTTTGGACCCCGGGAAATGGCATGTCTACGAAACATAGCTCAAACTTGAAGCGATCAGTTACATGGAGGAACATGGCAATCGAGCAGCTGCGAGAGAATTTAACATAAACAAATCCATGATTCGCAAGTGGAGGAAGCGGGAGAACGAGCTTCATCAAGTCAAAGAAGACCAAGCTGAGTTTCCGTGGAGACAAGGTGAGTTGGCCAGAGTTGGAAGAGCAACTCGAGCACAGGATTCACGGTCAAAGAACAGCCAAGAGATGCGTCTCTACAGTCACCGTTCGACTGAGGGCAAAAACGCTTTCAGAAGAAAATGAAAATCGAACATTTTCAAGGAGGTCCATCTTGGTACTTTCGTTTTATGAAACGGCGCCAACTACCCATTCGGGGTAGACCACAACTTCTGATAGACTACAACGAAAAGCTGGCTACCTTCCGCTCCAGGGGGCTTGACGAAGGAACTCAAACCTGGAGTTCCACTGGACATTGATGTAAACAGAGTGTTCAAGGTGAAGTTGCGAGCGGCGTGGGAGCGATGGATGACGGATGGCAAACACAGCTTTACAAAGACTATATGGGAGCGCCGGGTGAGTTATGCCACAATTTGTGAATGGATTGTGAATGCTTGGACTAATGTCTCCGCTTCATTCTTTTGAACTGCTCGTAAAATGTAGTTATTCCTGGATACCACACTTGAATAAAAATGACAATTGAATTAATAAAGAATTGAAAAATTAGATACGGTTGAAATTTGCTTAAGGAGAATGCATTATAAGGGTGCGACGATGAATCGACAATGTCTCTATTATCAAATAAACAATATATATCAAGGGACTACAAATAGTTATTTGCATACCAACGCTGAGAAGGAAATTTCAGATCGGTTTTGCAAAATGTTTTCTATTCAGTGACTTAAAATGCAGTTTGTTAACATGCAAAAGCCATTTTAAATATACTTGTATGTGTGGCCAAAAACAGTAAACACAAGCTCACACACTCACAAATGCTGCAACTTAGTTTTATAAAGCGCAGAAAACAAGAATCAGTGACAACATGGTTGAGATACATACTTGTCGGCTTGGCCAGCGTTGAGTGTGTTTTCGGCCCTCATACGCGTGAGCGCAGCTGCAGCCTCGTCCAAGGCACAACTCACAGATGATGTCAGTCGTCGCAGCACCTCTGGATCTGCAAAAGCTTTACCATCGGCAGTGGAAAGTTTACCGATGCCTTGCAAACACCAAAAGGCAGAAGTGCAGAGGGCAAGGCAAACCACAGGGGGAGCACAACCAAACCAGATCCGATGGGGGCGCAAGTCCAGTCCAGGCAAACCAATCCAAGGTTAGTAGCAGCATACAGAAAAGAGGAAATGAAAACACACACAGACACACAAGCACGCACACAAAAGAACACACACGCACACACACACACACACACACACACACGCACAAGCACTTGTTAATGTGGCTTTTTTGTTCCATTGCTTTCAATACAACATCTATGATTATCAAAAATAGTTTTATCAGTAATCTATCAACAAAACATCTAATAGATGACCATGGACACATTTGAGAAAATAAAAAGGACTAAGATACTTCTACAGATTTGTAACAAGGGTTCAGATGCAGGCCTTGTCCTGTGTGAATTATAGATGGATAACAGACAGAGAATGTGCGAGAAAAAGAAACCGGATACTATGGTCAGCACGGGGCGGGGGCACAGCTGGAATAAAAACGACTCATGTGCACGGCATCTGTGCGCTTGTCATGTCGAGAGAGGAGAACCAAAGAAGTGGGCTGCTAGGAAAGAGCAAGCATGTGGAAAAAGCAACTTTTGCTCATGACCTATGTTTTAGTCAAGTGTCCAGACATTTCCAATTAGCAAAATGACTTTTGTACAGTATTTATTTATGGACGTCTATGTAGGAGTGTACATTTCAACAACTTTTGCAAAACTAAAGATTAGTCAAGACAAAAACAAAGGGTTGTTTTGAGTACAAGCTCAAGTGAGCATTTTGTCTTTGTGTGCCTGACTAAGGCTAAACTCAGGATGGGTTGCACAACGATCGCCACTGCAGACAAAACAAGGCTACGGAAGTTTATCCTTGATAGGTTTCAATGTGGCACATTGTTATCTCAGAACACAATTGTAACTTCTGTTAACACACTGTATATTGTCAAGAAGACCACCCCGGCCGACTCTCACATGCACTGTGCAAGTCAGCGGATGCCACATGAATCAGGTCCAAACAGTATGCTAAATCACACAAATGACAATCCTAAAAAAGCTGCGCGAGCTCAAAAGACGGCATTCGCTGCGGTCGAGTAAGAAAGCTTTCGGTGGAATCATCCACCCATGTACTTCAGCTGAGCGCAGGTGGAACTTTCCCTTGAACTACCGGTCACTTGTTTTTATCAAGCTGTTTTCATAAAAAAATGTTTGTTTTTTTAAAATCACAACTACAGTGCTAAATATACAACAGACCACCATCTTGATAAAACCATGTGGTGTTTATGTAAATCCGCGCATGTGATATGTCTGTAAAGCAGCTGTTCTAATTAAAGTGGTACATATATACACTTGATTGGAAAAGACAATCTGGCCGAATAAGGGTATAATTAAACATTTGCAGCTCACATGGTCACCAAAGCTGCCCATTGTATTTCAGTGCAGAAAGGGTTCTTTTTTTGGCAGCACCTTTGACTGTTCAATCACCTACATTTTCACTAAACTCACATGCACACGGATGAGTGAACGCTGGCGCGTTTGGCTGCCGCTGCTCAACCCTGTTTTATTGTTTTTGTTCCTGATTGTAAAGTGTCCTTGGGTGTCTTGAAAGGCGCTTATAAATAAAATGTATTATTATTATTATTATTATCTGTGTTTGTCATAGGGTGCGCAATCTATCGATGCCATCATTGATCAGCTCTGCCAAATAAGCCATTATAGCAAACAACTTCATTCACTCTGGGGTCGTTCTGTGCTTGTGTATGTGACCCCAAAAAGCTAATGTACTATTTTTAGCTTCTGTCTAGGGAGCGCAACAACCTGTGCGCTCTTGACCATCCAAACACAAAGAGCATTCATGTAGTTTTTCTTTTTGACAGGTAAAAAGTCTGAAAACATTTTTCTGTGGAAAAAAAGCACTAGCTACAGTATTTTTATTTGATTTAACAACTCCAAATCAAAAACCTCTTAAATTATTTAGTGTAAGTTTCATGAACTTACAGTCACGCACATTAGCCAATCCCAGATGCAACCAGGACACAGGTGTGTTTGTTTGAAGAGACAGGGAAATTTGACAACGGACACACTACATTTTGCTGAACCAAGGATATGAGATATACTGCGGTCATTCCGAATGTGACTTGATCTTGTCTTGTGACGCGACCACATAAAAAACGCAATACAGTTTGCATAGATATGGCTAAATCTTTAAAGCTACACTGCAGCCAAACGTCTTCGACGATGTCTTTACTGCATCGCTTCAACGCAAGATAAGTGCAGACTGGACAAACATCCATCCATCCATTTTCCGAAACGCTTCATCCTCACTAGGGTCGCGGGGGGTGCTGGAGCCTATCCCAGCCGTCTTCGGGCAGTAGGCGGGGGACACCCTGAATTGGTTGCCAGCCAATCGCAGGGCACACAGAGACGAACAACCATCCAGGCTCACACTCATACCTAGGGACAATTTAGAGTGCCCAATCAGCCTGCCATGCATGTTTTTGGAATGTGGGAGGAAACCGGAGCACCCGGAGAAAACCCACGCAGGCCCGGGGAGAACATGCAAACTCCACACAGGGAGGCCGGAGCTGGATTTGAACCCGGTACCTCAGCACTGTGAAGCCGACGTGCTAACCACTGGACTACCGGGCCGCCCCACTGGACAAACAACGAAGGACAAAATAATTACGATCTGTGGGCAACGGGACTTGAAAGACACATCCAACGAAGCTTCCAAAACCAACCAAAAAGGAGCAGGCATTGGCGACTTGGCATAGCTGGTAAGCAATGTATGGACTTGTTTATAGCTGTTGAACCACAAAGCAACAGTTTGGACAAATTAAAGCTCTGGCCACCTGAATGACTGGTGAGGTTTATCTGTTTGTTTTTTATTAGCGTCAGAGAAAGATGTTTTAAACATTCAAACATTATATTTAATGCTTATCAGTGGGGTTTTTTCGGGGGGTTCAATTACTTTTTCCAATGCATTATTGCTATGGGGGGGGGGGGGGGTCGCGTGTACAGTAAATAGTACAGTAAATAGTATTTTAGATATATTGCTCAGACCTCTGATCAAACCAATAATTTTTTTTCCAAACCAGATTGCCCCTAAAAAAAAACCCTGATCGTGTCAAGTCAATAAATAAGGTATTCTTTTTAACATCAAATTTGTATAGAGTTTTAAATGTCCTAAGTATACAGTGTAACCTTTGTTCACAAACACAGTTCAGAAACAATTGCCTTCAACACAATTTTTGAAGAAATACTGCTTTGGTTCACAAATCTGGGCATGGATGCAATAGGATCACTTAAAGCAGGGGTGTCAAACATACGGCCCGCGGTCTGTGTGATCAGTCAAGGAATCCGTAACGGAATCAGTACTGGACGATCGCACTCACGGATGATCAATATCGGAGTTTGCAGCATCAAACCCTCAGAGAACTCCCCTACCAATTGCCGTACTGTTGAAATGCAGGAAACAATGGTGAAACATGTAATCATGTTTTTTAGAACCCCTGGGCAGTTCAGGTTGGTACAATATACCACCTGTACGATTGTGATAAGAGTAATACATTTGGGTAGAGATGTTCTCAACACCAAAAGAAAATCTTAACACACATAAAAAAAAAACTGGATTATCGATGGATGCAGGAAGAGGTCTGGAGCCTCCCACAGCTTTTGCGGAAGGAGGAGCGATTATCGAGCAGTCTCAAGGAGGCAGCACCTGTCCCAGCCAGCGAGTGTTAACCAATGCTAAGAGTGGACAAAGTCCTCCAAGGGTGGAACTTTGGCCACAGCACAAGCTCTGACAATCGTGATAGCAAGGCTTCGTGGTACAACGTGTCCCTGTAAATCCCCTTCTCTTTCGTGCATTTTAAGGTTCTGGTTTTCTCTCTGAGAGACTCCACAGATTTGTTTACGTGCACCATGGATACTCCTCCTGTCCCAAAATGGCCACCAAATCCCATAATGCAACAAAGTTCCCAAAACCTAAAGTACTGTATGAAGGAAGGTGAAGGCTTTGAATGATAATATTATTTATTGATAGCCAAGGTTATGATGACTTATTTCTATACTGTGCTGTATTGGTTTTAACAATACACGAGCAGAAATGAGATAAATATAACTTTGTTCTGGAGTTGGAATCGATTAATTGTATTTCCATTTATCTCAATGGGAAACCTGACCTTTTTGAAAGGAGAAAGGAGTATTTGAATTTATGGACCACGGTTCAACTGAAACTGCTATTTTGCACAATATTGGGAAAAAAATGAGATGCAATTTGGATGTTGAATATTCCAGTATCGATATTGCAATATTTAATATTGACAATATGTCGGTTCATGTTAGTAATGCCCCCGATACTCTTCACCTCTTGGATGGAGATACACATGGTCACATCTGACTGATCCAAGTCCAAAGCACACAATTCCATATGAAACTTACAGCACATCTCTCTGATATGCATACTGCATTGGCCAATATCATGGTGACAATATTTTTTCAATAAATTATGCAGCCACTTGTGTACCAACTTCAAATAGTCACAAATTAGGCAGTATTGACACCTTGAACCAGGTTGCTAAATATATTGCGCCGGGCGATAGAAAGCAACCTACCACTAACTGCATGCTATACAACACCCTCATTTGTTATTCAAGGGTCTTCAACATTACACTTAACATTAGGTTACTGAACAACATTGTACACTCGTGGTACAGTTAATAAGGGCTGCAACTTTGATTACAGCCTCATTCACCATGAAAGTTAGGTGAGTGTTTAAAAAAATCTATTTTTAACATTATTATGGGGGTATTTCCAGACTTTAAATCAGACTGTGTATAGTTTAACATCTGTTTTGTATTATTTGACATTTTTCACATTTCAGGCAGCACATCTATTACACAGGTGTCAAACTCAAGGCCTGGTAGCAAGATTTGGCCGGCCACATCATTTTATGTGGCCCGCGAAACCAAATCAAACATGTCAACTTCTATGATGATTGCTAAAATCTGTACCAAGATTTCAACTTCTCATATGTAATAAATAAGTGAGATATTGTTCAGCATTTTCTTGTTAGCAAACTCCTTATTACACGAACTTAATCATTCAGTGTACCATTATTCTTTACTTCTTTATACGCTTTCACAGTCATAACGCCCCTCCAAGGGAAACGGTCACGACAATGTGGCCCGTGACAAAAATTAGTTTGACACCCCTGTATTACAGCCGACAGACTGTAACATTGCCAGGCAAATGAAGCCTTAATTCTGGTTTAATGTCCCAAGAAACAGATTTGATCGAATGGGAAAACAAGTATGCTGCTATCTGTTTGTGGAAAGCACTCTGCCTCCAGCTCATTCCATGTCAAAATGTGCAAATTAAAAACAGCACTGTTGATCTATCACCAGCTGTTAAAACGTCACTGACAATTTGCTGCCTTGTAGAATGGCATGATGGAAAAATATTAATATGTACAACACCACTTCTAAAATTGCATCCGGTTAAAAGCAGGTCCATCAATGTTTCAGTCAAGTGGTAAAATATATTAACAAAATAATGAGTAGCCACATCCTCAGCCTGTACAGATGCATAATAACTTGTCAATTTTTTTCCTTTTTGTGTTTTTTTTTATACAAAGACCAATAGCTAAGTGTCTGTTTCTCTATTAGAGGTAAGTAAGATCTTAAGCCCGAGCCCGGGCCGGTCGAGCCTAAAATATCAATCATTGTTTCGGGTTCGGGTCGCTCTTCTCTCTCACTGACTTTTTTTTTTTTATAAATATAGGTTTCGTGCGCTGAGGCGTTTCGAGGCCGTGAATAGTTTTGGCCACGAGAGACCAAAGTTCACAAAAAAAAACAAAAAAAACAGGTCGCCTCATCACAACACGTACTGTACTAAACTCTTGCAAGACAATTCAAAGAACTCCTTCCTGTCTCTGTCTATTATCCACCAGTCATTGTTCTTTGTCTCTCTGCTTCTCCCTCTTAAAGTGCCGCACTAGATTCTTTAAGGACGTACTGCTGCTGTGCTTAATGGCCCAATTTTCAACCCGTCAAAATGACGGACGGCTTTAAATTTTTCCCGTCAACTCTTTAAAAAAATCCGTCAATGATGGAAAATTGTCGGTTAATGTACCCTCTGCAGAAACAGAAATATAAAATATGTAAGTAAATGGTCTTGTTTCAATTAGATTTCGTTACAAAAGACAGACTTTAATTTGTTATCATAAATCACCCCTCCTCCTCCCGAGTCCTCACAAATAAAATATGAAATTTGGGGTTTGCTTTGGGCTAGGGCCTGCAAATCAAGTTAACTGGCCGGGCTCGGGTCGGGCGTTAATACCCGTGGCCCGGGTCGGGTCAGGCTGGATTTTTTAGGCCCGATCTTACCTCTATTCTCTATCCCTATGTAGAGTTGTCATGACATTCTCACTAATTAGTTGTGTTCAGTGGTGGATGCATGGTCACAGCACACATCCAAGTTTATCATGATAGTAAACAAAGCGCTTTACCAAGCCGCAAATTCACATTTTTAACTATACCAACATGCTCACGGCACCGCATCATTAACCTTCAGTTTAATTAAACATACTTTAACCGGCAGGATCCCTCGCTGTACGCTGTTGAACGGCAGCAGCCAGGGTGTTCTTCCAACCTACAATTTTGTGTACCGCTTATCCTTTTGAGACAATTTTAAATGGCAGTAGTTATTTTGCCATGGCAACTCTCCTGCTACAGTTATTTTACCATGAGCGGCTGTGTGACTGGTCAATCACCAGAGTGAGGAATTCTTGCCCTGCCGTAAATCTGCTATTTTAACGTGACTAGAGTAGGTTGGCCGCACAGTTGAACAATTATTATGTATCTTATGTTGTGCAGGCTGCCGTGTTACAGTTAAACTGGGTTCCAGATTAACTGGCTGCCAATTCAGGCTGTGGCCGTTAGGGCAAAGTCAGTAATTTTGTGCTTCCTGTCTACAGATTCATCACAAGCTACATTGAAATTGTTACATCACTGTTCAATTTCTCATAAAATAAAAAAATAAAAAACACATGCAACAAACCAGCTTGTTTACTGGCTGCAAGAAATTATAAACACTAAAAAATAAATAAGGTACACAGCAGTATTTGAACATGTGACGTGAGGGAATAAAGTACACTTTGTTCAACATTGGGCTGAGAGTACGGAAACTTCCTTTTTTCTTAAACCCCCTTTTTTCTTAAACCCCTTTATTTCAACCAACAGTGCCTAGAACACCACCACCTAGAAGAGTCAAAAAATTTATCAACTGGTTCATGGCCCAAATATGAAGGTTCGTTTTCCCATCATTGTATAACAGAAAACAGAGGTACATCGTTATTGTGATATAAAATAGTTTTTTGTTTTACATATCACCCAGCACTACTTCTATGTGGTATAAAATCTGTCATTAAATAAATATTCAACATTTTAAAAGTTATGAGCCCTTTGTTTTTGTCAAGGCATTTCTTATGGAAAGATTTAACCTGACATGGGGAAAATGAGCACAGCGCGGTAAAAAAGATCAATGACTATGTTTACAAGCCATCAATGTTCGGGTTAAAGTGAAAAATGCCAACTTCTGAAACATTCAGAAGAACCTCTTTAGATGCATGATCAGACAGGGTTACTTCTGTATACATGGTAATTACGATCAACTTGAATATCCAGTTAACACGAGACGTTCGGGTCACGTCGTAAGGCAAATAAACGTCAGTCCTGCTTCTAACGTTCCATCGTCAAAAGACACAAGGGGACAGGCAAAGAATGGGAATCTGGAGGGCCGAGAGAAGCATTTTAAAACGGTATGCGTGAGCTACCGATGATCGTTAACAGGCTGCCTAAGTGCGTCGCATGCCTCAGCGTCAGGCTATTGTTCATCATGGCATGCGTGTGTACGTGCACCTGCGCACGGTAACAGGTCGATCTCGGGAGGTTGGTTGATCAAAAAGTAGATCTTCGGTCAAAAATGTTTGGGCAAATACAGTCAAACCTCGGTATTCGAACGTCTCGGTTCTCGTACAATTCGGTTTTCAAACTAAAATTTCAAGTTTTTTATGCCTCGGATGACGAACAAATTTCGGTTCTTGAACTAACTGAGCGCATTTGAATGTGTCACTTCACTCCCCTCGGCTTCGCTACCTCGTGTAGCGACGCTACCTCATGTAGCGACGCTACACGAGGAAGCGAAGCCGGGAGGAGGTAGCGAAGCCGAGAGGAGTGAAGTGACGCTACCTCGTGTAGCCGCGCTACACAGGAAGCGACCATTGTGAGCAGACGTTTTTGTATTGTTCAATAGATTTTTTTTAAAAAGCAGACGTGTTTGGTGAAACGCTTCCTAGTGTAGCGTCCATTGTGAGCAGACGAGTTTGTATTGTTCAATAAAAAAAAAAAAAGCAGATGTGTTTGGTGAGACACTTCTGTTAGAGGGAGTGAAATCCCCCTCTTTTCAGAATGGTTTGCCCTAACAGCACGGGGGAAGTGCGTGCGTTTGTTTACGGCCGGCATTTTTCAATGCAGCGGCACATAATGAACACTCTGGTGTCCGGTGTCTCATTATTATGCAATAATCATACAGAAACAGCTTCCTCGTGTATCGTCCATTGTGAGCAGACGAGTTTGTATTGTTCAATAAAGATTTTTTTTTTTTTTAAAGCAGACGTGTTTGGTGAGAACGACGTAATATCGGACTGTTATTTTTGCATCGTGTATCAGCCCCTAATCATAGCACCAAAGAAAGCAAGTGGAAGTGGTAAACCTGGTGAAGAAAAGAGGAAAATAGTGTGCAAAACTATAGAATTTAAGAAAGATTTGATTGCGAAAATATGAGTCAGGTGTGCGTGTCTGTTTGGCGAAGGAGTTCGGGATGCCGAAATGCCCCGCCTACTGCCTGATGACAGCTGGGATAGGCGCACGCCCCACGACAGATAGAGAGAGAGAGATGTTCCTTCAATTTTTATGTTACTATGTTAATGTTAAAATTTGTGAAAATAAAACATTTCAGTTTGTTTGTACAGTATTTTACATATTACCTGCTCTCCTATTACATGTGTAAAGTTTATGGTGTGAAATTGTAAAAAAAAAAAGTGGTTTAAAAAAGTTGTTTTCTTGACTTGGAACGGATTAAACATTTTTATATTGATTCCAATGGGAAACATGGTTTCGGTTTTCGAACAATTCGGTTTTCGAACAGTCTTCTGGAACGGATTAAGTACGAAAACCGAGGTTTGACTGTAATGTGCGTTTTTGGGACGCAAGGAAATTTCTCAGTCAAAAAAAAACTACGGTAAATGTTTTTTTCCAGCAACGATCGCACTTTGACAATCGCCGCCATTGTTGTTTTGATCTTGCGTTAAGTAATCTCGCGTGATGAGATTTCTGTTCTCGAGAGACAAGATTGGCGAGATCGGCCTTCACCCCGTGGAAAGTAGACGATTGCCAAGTTGTGTAACGTTAAAACAAGTGTTGCGAACAAGTGTTGCGAAAGTTTATTGCAGAGATACGAACTCAAAGACTGAACCATTGGATGAAATAAGAAGCTATTTCTCAGCAAATCTTGCCTGAATTATTCCAATTTTTGCGGCATTTGTTTATAAGAAATAAACCTATTATCAATGTATATTGTTGTTTGTGTTATTATCATATGCAATTGAATAAGTAGACTAATTCAGAATTCGAAATTTGGGACTCTCTGAATGCATAATGGGACTCATACTTTTTCTGATCAGCGAGTGCCTGGGACTCGCAGGGCTCAAAATTGTAAAATTATCACAGTTAGGTTACATAAATTCAACCTCAAATATGAGACTGTCGTTCACTTGAATAAAATAAATAGAAAATCATTTTAAGGACACCTGAGAAATACCTCTAATAAACTCAATAAGGACAAATTATATTAATTATATTATATTTGACAATAAAGATGACCTTGATTCCTTGACCTTGATATTCTTGACCTTGATATTCTTTGAAGTACAAAATAACGACTCAAGTTTACTTCAGTATATTCAGCATCATTTTTTAGGCATTCTGCTAATTTATGAGCGCTAATATCGGATATTTGGGATGTAAGCAGATATAATCCAATACTTTTTGGGAGGGCTGATATCAAAACGATATCAATATCAGAACAGGACACCCGTACAAATTACTAATTAACCCTTTCATGCACCCGGTAATCTGATAACATGATAAACTGTCCACTCTAGTGACCGCTGTCCCTGAAAGGGTTAATTTACTACATTTTTGGGGGGGGAGAAATGTTTTATGGCCACAACACACAAATTCAAAATTACCAAAACCTAGGACTGTACACTTGACATCGGTCCATATGATGGTCGCAACAGTTATTGAAGGTTTCATTTTGTTAATGCTTGTTACCATAAAACACTATCCAGATTTCAGTGTTTTAGAGTGTGTTTAGAAATGTTTTATCTTAAGTGGTGCTCTAATGAAGAATGTACTCCTCCCCATTAAACACAAAACATGTATTATTTCTATTTTAAAATAATGTAGGGTGCAACCTCACATGCAGCAACTCGTCTAAGAGAACTAGGCCTTGGATACGATTAGCCAGTATTTGTTCACACGGGTCCTTTGCATGCGTTGTCGGCTCAAGTGTGTTGCAGGGTTAATCTGCCTCATAATGTTCATAAGCCTAAATGAGGTCATGGCACTCGGGCCTAATGGCTTCTCCGACTGTTTTACACCTTGATGAGAACCTTTGAACTCTATTTCCCAAATCACATGGCAACTTTCTGTTGATGTGATTGATACCTGCAGAACCAGCAGGTGCCTTTTTTTTTTGTTGCAATTTCACCGTGAGGTATTTAACAAACAAAAGCTGCTTGTTTAGATTGGAAATTAGATATGGGGAAGAAAAAGAAAACCCCAGTACTAGAAATGAAGGGTAAATAGATTTTTGGACTTCGGCATTCGGCCACTGGAGTGGTGGTCAACAACAAATTAACATGTGAATTTGGGTAAATGAGAATAATGCAATTGTACCTGCAGCTTCCAGTAGCGCTTCAAGTCGGGCCTGTGTCTCTGGATCAACAGTCCTCAAATCGACTCCGTCTGTTGCACTGGACAAAAGTAACTCTGATGCTGTCTTCATGATGGGGTTATCGAGATCTTCCTGGTCCAAAATGAACGACTCCACCTGGAAAACACAGAGAAGAACACGTAGGATGGTCAAGTAGTTCGACAAGAAGCCTTCAAATTGTAATGAAAATGTGGAAACCTAAGTGTGAAGGTGCACACCTGGCCCATTGTACAGAGACAAAATGTAAGAAATGTGACATCATACAACTTGACAACCTTAAAGCGCATGCCTGCTGCACTCTGTTGTTTATGGGAGGGATACAACACTCATACACGTGGAGAGGTTCAGCTGAGAACAGTACAGCAACTCAACTTCCTATAGCATGGCTGTGTTGGCTCGCATGGCATAAATTTTCCAACATTCAAATAATTAAATTAATGATTCAAATCAAATAGCCCACGGACAGTATTATTTGTCATGTTTCAATGTGTGTTTTAAGTCACAGACCACGTAACGCTTTCACTTGAAAAGCTGGTTTACTACTTTGAAAAGAGGCTGTGTTGTTGCTTCTTATGATACCAAACAACATCAATCTTGGCTTCAAAGTAAAACTTGAGCAGTTCCAAGTACTCGTCACATATTATGGTATGATGGTTTGAGGCAAACGTTTATTATTATGATAGTTTAGTGGTATTTACGAAAGAAACAATCCACTCTCCTGATTAAAACAATAGGGGACAGTGTTTTGAATTGTATCTGTAGAGGCATCAACAATGTCTCCATTTTGAATTTAAAAAACGCTGTATACTTGTTTCCCTGAGTTTAAATTAACTTTAAAAACAAGTGATTTATCCAACATGGAAAAATGGGACTATATGTGACAGGCATGAATAGCAAAACAAAGCAGAAACTGACGTGTTTAATGAAAGCTATTTGCGAGTACAAACGTTCGCATTTGGCAACATGGAGGAATTCGGCCACAGGACCAAAGAGCGCTACGACTCACAGGAGATGTTGTTCAATAAAGGCTTTAAAATCAACAATGGACATCAGTCTTCACCACTATTGAACTACAGTTCCCAGAGCGTTGGTATCCAGAAAGCTGGAAGGGCCTGGAATGGCATCTGTTTAATCCTAGGGCTCAGATTTTAGCTACTAACCACATCAGTGAAATCTCGGCTGCAGTAAAACACCACAACAAACGTTCCCTTTTAGACTTACGTAGTAGTCCGTTTAAGTGAAGGCACATAACTGTGATCCTTTATTTCATTCACAAGAATTAATAGCCTATCTATACAAATATTTGTTATCAGCTGACAACAATCTAGCAGTCACAGCTGTTGTCCCATCTGGTCAGCTATATTGCAAGTTTGTAAAAACAAATGCAATTTTACAGCAGAGTTATTAATAACTGTGTATTTCCAGCTAATGAAAGGTACATTACATGCATTCAAGATCAGTCATTGTAATGTTACCAAGAAAAATGAACTGGAACAACACAAAGAGGTTTCAAATTAAATATTACCATCTACCGGTCTAGCAAGGTCCGATCTTGTGTCAGTCACTGACATATCACGTCATAATATGAAATGTTGATAATGGCAAGTGATGTAATTATTTAGGTTAAATACAATTTTGTACCACAGCAAGAGGTAACATGATTCATTGCAGTAAAATCCAATGTGACAATTATCAAATTGTTACATGGCCTATTAGAATTTGATTTGCGCTCCCGATTTCATATAATATTGTGATGTGACAATGTTAAGGCAGTGGGGTGTTCACAGAGGATGGGGAAATACAATCACACCTGTCCCGCTGTGACTGCCACCACATGGGAAGTTGGGAGACTGACTGATCGACGTAAACTCAATTAATTCAGAATCGTGCTAACGAAAACCTAGCTGACATCATATCGGTAGAGCTATAACATCGACGAGACGAGAGAAAATTGCTTATATGACATGACCAGCTGTCGAATATTCGAACTGTTTCGCAATTAAAACATTATACGGGTAACAGTCCCTCGCAAAGTTAGCCATGGGACGAGCAGGGCTCCGTTAACGTGAAAAGCACGGTTACAGCAATAGTTTATTTGGTTGGTTCACAGGCACCTTCTATTTGCGGTGGTTGGAAACCCAAATGAAGAGCAAACTTGTGATGAGTGTTGAGACGACAGCCTCGAACGAGGCCGTCGTCGCGTCCACCCCAACTAGGCCGCGGTGAAAGCCTTGGCTGCATAAATACAACATTTGAGCCGGTGAGCGCGAATTAATGTCAGCACATGATCAACATAACCCATATATAAGGATCCCTCAACAACTTGCGGGGAAATATGCGCGCTTTGTTAAAATGCGGAGTTTATTTTACAATAATTCTAGCGGCCTGGGAGGTGGTGGCTAGCACCTGCGAGCTAACGTTAGCTAGCCCGTTCGCGCAGCAGGAGGAAGAAGAATGTAGCATTGCGTTCTGCCAAGGCTTAGCTAACCAGTTTAGCTTAGCTTATTTTAGCTTAGCTACCTCTGAAACCTCGTCTTCGTCGCTGCCGGATCCCGGACCCGATGAGAGGACGGCCGCGGCCGCTAGTTTGAAATCCAGTCTTTCTGCGGAGGGCCCACCAGGTTCCCCGTACAAGCGTACTTTCTTCCCACCCACGCCAATCCCAATGCCCCCTAACCCGACTCCTCCTGGTGTCGCTCCTACCCCCATCCCTGCCACTGGGGAGCGAGGAGTCACCGAGTCAATCTCGTCCTCGAAGCCGTCCGTCAGCATTGCCGTCCCGGCTACTGCATCCTGCATACTTATTTTCACGATACTTGGGTTAACGAGCGAGTTGTCGACTTAACCAGCCGTCCAGGCTCTTTCTTTGAGGCTATTTGCGTTGTTTTACTTCAGGGAATCCAGAAACTCTCCCGAAGCTGTGGTTGAGGAGGTTCTCTTTCCCCCAGCCATTAACTTTCTAACAACCTAACACGATACGCACTGTTTCTGAGAAAGGCCGCCCATGGTGAGAATTTTCGCAATCCCATTGGTCGAAACTGAATGATCCATGCTTTTGATTCGCTATAACTAACGCTTGTCAAACAGGAGACTACAACGTCATGCTAGGTTTACCAATATCACGAGGCTGAATAACGAACGTCAAGAAATGACATGGAAGGCCAACTTAAACTGGTAGCTAGCTTTACCGCTTCATGTAAACTCTCTTCGGGACGTCACATACATGTTCATGACAATAGTGAGGCCACACTTAGACCTCTCTTAATTGTATTTTTTTCAGTTCATCGGATTGTGGATGTCAATATATAAAAACAGCAGAAATGGCCATGCGTGCAACTTTAATGTTTTTGTGGCCACACATTCAAATTGAAATCAACATTACTGGAGTAATGAATTGTACGTGGGGAAACAAAATGGAAACCGTACAATCGCTGTTCAGTGTACAATCAACTTTTTAAGTTAAGAGTATACATCGGCCACATTAATACATTTGAGTAAAGTGTGTTTATCCCTAAACATTTTAAACGCTACAATTTCTTACAAATAATTACTTGATTGAAAACTTTAATTTGAAATATCCAGTTTTGTAATGAACTGCATTGGACGAAACACAATGAAAAATGTACACTGCTTAATTGAATTGAATATAACTTTATTGTCAAATGTGCTGTGCGTGTGTGTAACATACAGCACAGATGACATTTCTTCCCCCTCAACATAAAACAAGTGGTGCTGGTGTCCGCGCCGCCATAAAAAAAAAAAGTTGACAAAATAATACAAGACAACACATGAGACACAGACAATCGTGCAATCTTAACCACTTTCCTGCATACACTTAATGTAGAGAATCAACATTTTGGAGCATATCGGCAGCTGCCTTTTTATTTAATCTGACACCAAATAAGCGATCAATTTAGAACTCAGTTATTTTGGCCCTGAATCGGCAGAGTGCATCTCTATGTCTGCATTGTCCAGTGACCCAAATATGTATGTTTAAGATTTACATTAATGCTTAGAGTGCATTAGTGTGTTGCAACCAAAATATACAAATTTACTTGCTTACTCTGTTTCCGTATGGCTGACAGAGGGTTTTTCTGGTTTGAATTATCTAAATTTCCATCTATCATATATAACCCATAATTCTTCACAGAAAAAAGGCAGGAAATAAATTATTTATTTAATAAATCATGTAATCAACTTTGCTCTGGTGAAGTTTATGCATGACAACACAACCTTCATGACAGAATCCCAAGTCAATACTTTGCAGCACAGTGCTTGCTGGTGAATTAAGCAGTGATTTTGAAACTCCGTTCTTCCATCTCCCTGTTCATGTGTCCTATTAGACCCCCAAGACGCGGTCACAATACTCGGAGCCCCGTCAGTTGTGTTGCTGGGCAGCTTTGACCAGCCCAGGTCTAACTCTTCCATAATTTGGTGCACTTTGCCGAAAATATGCTCCCCCGTCGTAGGCCCTTTGAGACTTTGGAGGGCTGCCAGCTCCTCACACATCTCAAAGTTCATGCTAACCCCACGAATAAAAATTCGCAGTTGTGCTGTGTCCTGCACATCTGCGATCTCATCCAGTGCTAATGAAAATAATTCAAATTCTTTCATCTTCTGCTGCAGCTGCGCGTATACATTACTTGTGATTTGTTCGATATCTCTGGTGACTGTACTCGCTGATAGACTCGCGGTACGAAATACGTCTTTTTACTCGGGACACACCTCCTCCGCGACAGCATTCATGCATTTCTTGACAAACTCTCCATCAGTAAAAGGTTTAGCACTGCTTGCTATCAGTAGAGCAAACCGAAAGCTAGCCCAAACAGATGGCTGGTTAAGCTGAGCTTGGCGTACAAATGTATTTTGCTGAGCTAACATTCCTCTTTTTAGCATTGACAGTTTGTCTTCTCGCATTCATGCAAAATATCGTACTTGTGACGGGATTCATAGTGTCTCCACAGATTATATTTGAATCTTGCCACCGCATCCTAACAGATGACACAGCCAGCCTTTTCTTTGCATTGAACAAAATAAAAATTGTTTCTCCACTTTGGGTTGAATTCCCTGGATTCTGAATCCTTTTTTTCTCTTAACTAACCTTTTCGCCATGATTACGTTCTCATTGAGTGGGGCGGGTCTAGGATTTTTTTTTGTGGGGTTGCCAGATAACGGCACAGACTGCAGAAGGATGAAACAAATGTCACGTTATATGTGTTTATCAAATAGTTACTAACGAATAGTTAATAATGAAAATAGTGTCATGATTCTGTTTGTGACCAACAGGTGGCACTGTAGGGCTCCCCCTGCAGCTGCACACCTGTTGGTCGTTATGTAATTAGTTGTATAAAAGGACTCCTGCCCAACCACTCATGGCCAGGTCATTGTTGCTGTTTGCTTGTGGCTGCGTGTTTGCTTGTTTGCTGCTGTCCGGTTTGTTTCGGTCACTGTTATGTTTTAGCTTCAGTCATGATTTTTGTTTGATACTTTGGACTTTGTTTGTTTTGGATTTAGTTTTCTCTGTTTTAATACAATTTGTCAAGTACACCCTGCTCCTCCCTCTTGTCTGCTTTTTGGGGTCCACCACCACCCCGCGGGCCGTAGTTTGGGGACCTCTGGCCTAAAGTGTGTTAATAAATGGTATGATTCTGTTTGTGTGTGTAGGCCGTGGCTTTATTACAGGTTGGTATTGATTGGACGTATTTTGTCATTTGATTGTGTTCGATTGTTTTTTCATCCATCCATTTTCCGAACCGCTTGATCCTCACTAGGGTCGCGGGGGGGTGCTGGAGCCTATATTAGGCGGGGGACACCCTGAATTGGTTTCGCAGGGCACACAGAGACGAACATCCACGCCCACACTCACACCTAGGGACAATTTAGAGTGCCCAACGAGCCTGCCATGCATGTTTTTATGTGGAGAACATGCAAACTCCACACAGGGAGGCCGGAGCTGGGATCGAACCTGGTACCTCTGCACTGTGAAGCCGGCGTGCTAACCACTGGACTACCGGGCCAGATTGTTTTTTGATACAAATAAGATATTTACTGTAATTAGGACCTTACTACTTTGTTAGTGTAGACATGGGACAGGAGATGTGAGCCAATCTTTTTTTTTTTTTTTGTTAATGGACGCTCCAGCTTCTTGTTTGCTTTCAAACTTCGCTTGTAGCAGACATGTGCACATTTTCAGCAAGCATGACACCTCTGATCCACTGGTGAAAGGACACTTTGATCCTCTCCACTTTCATCGATAACTGCTTCAAACAACAAAGACTATGCAGAAAAGTGGTTGAGATTGCATGACTGACAGACAAACTGTCTGTGTCCGATGTGTAGTGTTGTATTCTTTTTTTATGTTCTGACTGCAAGATGGCGCCGCAAGAGTGGCTGCCTTTACAGCAGCTCCTATACTTTTTGTTCTTCTACTTTCTTCCTTTCATAACTTTGCTGCTGTAAATTGGGAATTTCTCCATTGTGAGATGAGTAAAGCTTTTCTTATTCTTATATTTAGGATATAAATATAAGAGGGGATAGAGTAAAGGTTTTCTTATTCTTATATTTAAGATAAGAAAAAGTTTACTCGTCTCACAATGGAGAAATTCCCAATTTATAGCAGCAAAATTATGAAAGGGAGAAATAGAAGAAGAAAAAGTACATAAATATAAATGATAAAATACAAATATAAGCATATTAAAAATGGGTGAGTTCGCGTGAGTCCAGGTTTTCAGGTCGGTCTTCTTTTTTTTAGCCATTTGTGATGGATAATGACGTGACGTGTTCCAACTGATCAACAAATTTGTTGGCGCAGAACTCCATTGTAAACAGCAAACTATGGTACTTTCATTTTATTTGGGGGAAAAAAAGTTTTAGCAGGTATATCAGAAAGGTGCATCAAAATGGTATGTGCATTTGTACAGTATTTGGGTAGGGACTTTCCGGTAACGATACAAGATACTGTACAAGTGAAATGTTTAATGGTGATATTTAACTTAACCTCATTCATTTATGAATGTGCAGTTGTCATCTTAATCTTCTGTTTCTTAATAGAAAGGGGCTAAAGCATAGTGTAGTTCAGTTTAAAATGGTTATACAGTACATATTTCAAAGGACGCTTTTGAACAACACATTTTGTTTATTGTTCTTGAATGGAAAACATGGGGGGGTTGCGACTGAGACAGTGGATAGATTTCTAACAAAGCAATCTGTATTAGTTTGTCTGCCCTGTTGGAGGTTGACATCCATGAGGATAAGATACAGACTTGAAGTGAAAAGACTACTTGACCGACTTGTGTTTCTTTTTTGCTTTTTCCCCTCGTCAGTTAATATCAGTACTGTCATGAATTTTCCAATTAAGGTGTGCTAAGATGAGGGCTGAAAAGTTGAGAGGGGATAGAGAAACTTTAGATGCAGTGACAAAGACACAAGACAATAACAAAGTGGCCTTCATAAACAATGTTGATCCCTGCACAACTCATATATCTGTGCGGTGACATGTGAAAATAAAACTAAGACTATTTCATCTAGTGATTGGGAATAGTTGATAGCTTGGCTTACTTTAGCAAAATCAGCATTGACCTTTCCTAAAACAGGCTATAAACCAGTTGGCATGATGGGAGTCAGCTGCATTTCAAGGAATCAAATAATTCTACATTTCTGACATGTATGAACATACAGTATAATTTTGCAATGACCTCAAATGTAGTTAAAGGATCACACAGTCGCTGAGGGTCCCAGTCACATTATTCCCCCGAGTCGTAACAGGATGCACATTCATTCAAGGGCCGCTATCAGCCGCAACTCACGCCCACACTTGAGCTAGTGTTCAATCTTCGATGTCCATCCTGCCCTTACATCTCAAATGTTCATTTGTCCCTTTGTCTGTCATCATCAATGACATCACAGGCATACTCACAACAAAGCATTTAAAGCGCAACAACGATTTACATGGAGCGCTGCAAAGCATGCTGGGAAGTGTGTGACCTCACAATTATTACAAATTACACAGAAAGAGATGAAAGGGTAGGGATGTTGGGGGGAATTTCTAGTTTACTCGTGCAGCCGGCTCATTGTCACCTGTGAGTGTGTGCAGTGTGTGCGTCACACAGTGTAAGGCGGAATAGTGAGGAGGGTGGCCATTGTTTTAAAAAAGTCCAACTTGACAGCCAGCATGTGGACAGGGGCTTTGCTCTGTTGTGGCTGCTTTGAGAGGGCTTTGTCGTCAGGGTTTGGACAAGCTCCGTGATGACCATGTGGAATGCTTGCCAGCCACTAGAGGCTTTAAGCGTGTACATCAACATGTACAGCAGTTAGGTGGAGACTGTGTAGAAAGATGCTACCGGTAAATGAAGTTGCAGCAGGAGTGGTACAGTATTTGATTGACAGTCAAGTGGGCATGGTTTCATCAAATTCGGCTAACATTAGTGTTTGTGAAGAGAACAGCCTGATTTGTTACGTTTTTTAAGCCTCTTTTTAAATATGTAATGATTTTTTTTTTAATATTTCAAATTTGGGAGGGTTGGAAACAACTTTCTCTGTAGTTAGACGCATTTAGAAGCACTTTGTATCCATTTTAGGTGTGCAATGCCGGTTGCTCCACCAAAATGAGTACATTTGACATTAATAACTACATGTGGGTAAATATAATTAAGAGTGAACACAGTCAACCTGAACTCGCATACAATACCGTTTTTCAAAACAGCAATGTTTCCACATTGGCATACACGTGGCAGATGAGTACTAAAGCATCACAGTATGCAATGCTGGCCTACTTGTAAGAAAAAAAATAGATAGAAATTCTTCATTCCATTCTTCCTTCCTTTCGTCCTTCCTTTCTGAAATGAGAGTACTGTACCATACAGTAGTCCATGTTCGGCCCGCCATTGAGATTACGTCATCCATTTTGGGCGTGGACGCACGATGAGGCGCCTTTCGGGGTTGCCAGATTAGAAACAACGCCTTTTAAGATTTCAAACAGATATAGTCCGATTTCGATATTATTTTGCATTCTAAAGCAGTTAAAACCATAGAGAGGAAAAATGAATGCTTTCAAATTAGTTAAATGCTAGTTAACGCAGAGTTAGGGCGGCCCACTGAGTTTCAAGTGACTGCGTGCTTCGTATCTCTTGAAGTAGGATAGTTCAAGCACCTGGCAACCCTGCCTTTGGTTACTTACGGCTGCATCTTACGGGACTTCGCGTTCTAAATCCGTTGCGTGTTCTCTCTGTGGTTTTAAAAGGTAGGAATGCACTCGCTGCTTCGTTTTACTTTGTCCAGTGTAACGTTATAACTCCTCAAGGTATGATTGCAGCAAACAGTAGGTTCTTAAAGCCAAACGCATTTAGTTATTTAGTTAGCAAATACTAGCCTGGAAGCTAACGAGCTAGGCTAACGTGGCGCAGGATGTGAGGGCCGCTTTTGTTCTTCAACGAAGGTGCGGTAGTGTGCACACTCGTGTATTGAGAGAAAACTGGTCAATTGTCATTAATTATTCATGTTGTACCTTCACCCCGTGAAGCCAATGTTTGAAATTTGTTGTACTTAATAAGGTAGGACGACCCTCCTTTGCAATGAATGCATTTAAGTATTGTGTATTGTGAAGTCGAACAACGAATATTTGTAGTTGTGTAGGTACTACTTTGTGTGTGCACCCTGCTTAAAACCCCCAAAAGTCGATTGTTACGATGCAGGGGTAAATAATAGTCGTAGTCAAAGACTTCAAGATGTTGCGAATCACCTCCGTGCAAAATGTTAATTGAACGAAAGACTTGGTTTGTTCCTTTGTGACGTCGCATGCGTTACATTCAAGAATATATGAGTCACTGAATTGTCATACCTGAAACTGATCACAACCGAATTTTTTGTTTGTTTTAAGGCTTATGACCAGATATGTCTGATGAAGGGTACGTTGTACGAATCCGGGGTCTCCCTTGGTCCTGTTCGGTGGACGAAGTGCAGAGATTTTTCTCAGGTTGGCTTTATTGTTTTTTCAAATGCATGAAAAACATTTAAATGAATGGATGATTGCAATGTATTTTACATCCCAAATTTTAGATTGTAAAATTCTTGGCAATGGTGGTGGTGGTGGTGTCCATTTCACCTCCACAAGAGAGGGTCGTCCCAGCGGCGAGGCATTTGTTGAATTGGAGGCGGAAGAAGACCTCAAGCAAGCCCTGAAGAAGGATAAAGAAACAATGGGGCACAGATATGTGGAGGGTGAGCGTCGCAACAGTGAACCCCGTTTTTTGCCTGGATGCATTCATCCCCCCCCCCCGGAAAATATGAAATACAGAGAAGAAATATTTTTTTACCCCTTCCACATTCTTCAAACACATTTTAATGTATTTAGAATAAAATAAAATAAACTATAGAAAACGTATTATGTAAGCTTAAAAAATGTATGTCAATTCTGTTCAGCAGTGATTCTCATTGCTGCATTCTTCCACTAGTGGTACATGGGCTCCCTCTAGTAATTTAGGATTGAATAACAACCTAAGTTCAGTCCAATTTAACATTTTAGTACCTTACCATTGCATATAATCTTTAAAGAGGAAGTCAAGTGAACCATGTTCTTTACAATGTGTTCTATGAGCTCCTACGAGTCCAAGCAAGGTTTTTAGATTATTATTGCGTTTGTGGAATATGAATTAAACAGAAAAGTTCATCCGTTTTTATGGATCTCAGCGGATGGCCTTTTTGCTTCTTACTGTCACTTGCTGTCACCTGAAAATGACATCATAGTCCCGAAGGGCTCAGGTCGCGGCCACCCCCTGAGATGGATAAAAACAGGTGAATTTGTCTGATGAATTCATATTCCACAAATGCAACATTGATCTGAATACCGTGTTTAGACTAATTGGGATGTGTCGACTATATTGTTAAGAAAACATTTGATGTCCACTTTTATATTCCCGTTTGTTGTAGGTACTGCATATAAGAATAAGAAAACCTTTATTCGTCTCACAAAGGAAAAATGACCAATTTACAGCAGTAAAGTTATGAAAGAAAGAAAGTAGAAGAACAAAAAGTATAGGAGCTGCTGTAAAGGCAGCCCCTCTCGCGGTGCCATCTTGAAGTCATAATAACAAAATAATGCAACACATAAGACACAGGCAGTCGTTCCATCTTAACCACTTTTCTGTATACACTTTGGTGTTTGAAGCAGTTCTAGATGATCAAAGTGTCCTTTCACCGGTGCATCAGGGACATCATGCTGAAAATGTGCACACGTCTGCTACAAGCTACGTTTACAGGACATCCTGATTTATATAGCGCTTTCACAACAGCTTCAGCTGTAACAAAGCGCTTTACAAAACAGTTAACAAAGTAAAATGATAAACACAAAATTAAACACAGACAGTCGTGCAATTCTAGCCACTTTTCCCCCCCATACGCGTTGTTGTTTGAAGCAGTTTGAGATGAAAGAGGAGAGAAAGTTTGAAAGCAAACAGGAAGCTGTGGCGTCCATTGATGAAAAAGAGATTGACTCACATCTCGTGTCCCATGTAAATCCGCTTCAATTCCAAGCCGCCACTCCCAGTTCCACATACGCATACTATAGCATATTCTTTTTAGGAATAAAGCTCTGTCGCGTTTTTGATGATACTGTCGCGTTTTGTCTTATTTGCAGTTATATTTGAATATTGGTCATGATGGTTGTACTTGGAGAGCAACATTTTTTCAGGTGGCTATTGTACACTATCGAAAAGTGCCATGAATACTCCTAGATAGCAGCAAGATGAAAACTGACAAAAGAAATAAAACAACACATAAAAAGAAAAACATGTTTGTTCATGAAATATTAAAAAAGGTAAGTTACTGCTACTTCAGTTTACATTTATAAAACTCATCTAGAATTATAATGAAAATGTCATGCATTTTCGTCTTTGTCAATTAATTCCACATCTGAGCTTTCGGAGTTGATTTTAATTAAATGTGGGGGGGCAAATCATTTTGGGCAAATCGCTGTGCGATTGTATTTGTGTGATTGTTTTGTGTTTTAACAACAGTGTTTAAATCAAACAATGTGGAGATGGATTGGGTCATGAAGCACACTGGTCCAAACTGTCCAGAGACGGCAGGAGATGGTCTTGTGCGACTACGGGGCCTCCCCTTTGGCTGCAGCAAAGAGGAGATCGTCCAGTTTTTCTCAGGTAAAAAGTTTTCTTTATCTGTGTCTATTTTATAGAATTTTTCGGTTTACTTTTAATTTTTTATTTGAATTTAAAAAATATTTTCTAATAATATTTTATCTTCCCTCCAGTCGTCCTTAATTGTTTCCCTTGTCGACACTGACCAATTCATGTGTTTTACAATTTCACGCCCCTGTCCTCGACGCTGAGGAATAATTACCCCGGTATATTAATCTCGTTCATTCTTCCAACAATGAGATGGATCTCTTAAAATCAAACAAAACTATAGCAGTGATTAATGACACGTGAAAGAAGCTCCAAATAATTTGCTTTGCTTCATGCAAGGGCAGGACCGTTATGCAAACGAGATGTGCCGGTATCCTATGTTTTTTTTGTTTTTTTGTCCCCTTACATTGCCCTCCATTTTGTTTACTGCGATTAAAGCGACAATGATTTAATTATTAAATGAATGTTGAACCATTTTCATCATAAATTGAGCTCTTTGAGTAGTTTTGTTTCTCAGATTCAAGACAGTCAAATGTGAATATTTTCTAGATTCTTTGCACTTCCGTCACAGTCGATTGAATGTCTTTAGATTGCTGACAAAAAGGCACTTAAAACTTTCTTTCGCAAAAATAATTGTCAATTTTTTTTTAACATGCAGCTAATGATTACTAGAGAAAAATAATCCACAGATTCATGATGATTATAATCGATAGTTGCAACCCCAGTTAATTTATTTCAGCAAAGGACAGCATTCTACACCAAAAAGAGTAAACTGAATGCAATAACAATCGAAATAACAATCATTTAAATGAAGACAATCATGTGAAGGATTTCTCACAATGATCAAGGTTGGAAACGGTTAAATAGCAACATGGAACACTTAGTGTTTAGTTTCAAATGATCTTTTGTACACTACTCCCCAGGAAATCAGTGTCCCATCATTTTTTAGCTACTTTGAGAGCGTGCCCACAGGATACCATGCTGGTGACCCCTGTGGATAATCACTTAGTTCCTCAGCCTCTAGTTACCGAATTGTTAAATTAAGTCACGGAGAAAAATGTCTTTCCTCCCTCTCGCAGTTGTTTTGCCGTCATTCGAATCAAAGACGGTCTCATTGACTTGAAGCGGAAGTCATGTCAAACGTTTTCTTTGGAGGAATATATATTCTCTGTATTCCGATTGATACCGCGTTTGCGGAATAAGAATGAAGCAAACTGATCTCATCGATGAGAGTGGGCAGATTTGGACATTCAACCCTGCCCTCCGCTGTTGACTGAAATTGTCGTCAAATGCCTTCAGGCTCCTCTATTGCAAGCCCAGAAAACAGGTTAGCCCTGTGAAGGCAATTCCAGTTGACAGCAGGTAACAGTGCAGGACAAAATGGCCGCCTCCTGAGGTGTATCAACACGGGGGTTCTTTGGCACCTAGTTCTTATTTCACAAACACAATATTAATCAGAATAGCGTGTTTAGACTAGTGGGGGGCACACAAAGATATTGAAGGAAAAGAAAAATTGGAATTGATGTCCGCTTTAACATTCCTGCATTTAGTTCATCATCCTTGCACTGTGAGCCCCTCCCACACCCGCCCCCATTTCTTGCATTTGGCTTTAAAGCCCTTGAATGAACGTGACAATCTTGAGGTAACACACAATGGGTCAAGAGTAATTTAAATTCATGTCACCTGCCAGATTGTCTCCTCATCAACGCACCCTTACGCGTCTAATGTGCCCTCCTCCGTCCCTCTTCCCATTCCTCATCGTTTCTTACACATATAATTTGTTCAAAATTGCCAGTGGCCGGTTTACAACTCAACTGGTATGTGTGATGATGTTTAGAGTGTTCCATAAGTTTTCTCTCTCTCTCTCTCTTAGAGACATTTCTTTGTGTGATTGGGCATGTGATTTAATATGTTCCCCGCTGGGGTTATCTGTCCTTGGGTTGAAGGGTTGGAAATCGTGCCAAATGGGATAACATTGCCGGTGGACATCCAGGGGAGGAGTACGGGGGAGGCCTTCGTGCAGTTTGCTTCACAGGATATAGCTGAAAAGGCTCTAAAGAAACACAAGGAAAGAATAGGGCACAGGTGGGGATGGTTGGTTGGTTGGCTGGAAACATTGCTTTTCTTATGGTGTGCACCCTCAACATGAACTCACTGTCACATTGACTTTTCTAATTTGTCCCACAAACACACTAACCTTCATGACAGAATGAAACACATTGTTCCAGGGAAACCTGTTTGTAAAATGAAATTGAGCACATTGACAAAATATGGCACCAAATGGTATGTCAGTAGCAGACTGATGTGTAGTGGTTTGTATTGGTAAGGATAATCCCCGGAGGCCGACGACTCGGAGCCCACCTTCACAGGTAACGCTGCCCCGCTAAAACCAGGACAATGGCTGCCACGGCAACAGTACAGGGCATCTGATTTTTGAATTCTAAGTAAATCTAGGTAACCACAAGAAAAGTCTTTTCAATTTGGCAAGCTTTTTTTTTTCCTGCAGTTAATTAAACTCCCATTTAAATTAACATAGCCTAAGCCAAATACTGTATATTATTGTGATGGGCTACACTAAGGCAGTTTCTGCATAAGCAAAGCCCGCTGCTAATCTTTCCTCGTTCCCTCATTGTGGCCTTTCTATGCACGTCAGGTACATTGAGATCTTCAAGAGTAGCCGCGCCGAGGTGCGAACTCATTACGAGCCCCAGCGGAAACCCATGAGCATGCAGAGACCGGGGCCGTATGACCGACCCTCTGGTGGGCGCGGCTACACTATGATGAACCGAGGTGGCTCCTACGACCGATTGCGCCGCGGAGGATATGGAGGAGGTGTGTCGAGTGGACGAAGAAGTGAAATCCGATTTGGTGATCAATTGTTGCAGCATTCTCTCAATTCATATCATAATGGCAGACAAGTAGTAATGCCATTAGAAAAAAATTCCTCCTAAAACGAGTCCGTCTCGCTGATATATATTCAGGCGTTTCGGACAGCCGGTACAACGACGGCGGCGGCTCGTCTTTCCAGAGCACAACGGGCCACTGTGTCCATATGAGGGGGCTTCCTTACAGAGCCACCGAGTCGGACATCTACATTGTAAGGCCGAGTTGACTTAGCAAAGGACAAATTGTGTGACTGCAAACCCCTTGGTCCTCATCTTTCAAGAATGCACTGTTTTTGAAGCGCGGTTCCTTTGCTTTGTGGCAGTTCTTCTCCCCGTTGAATCCGGTGCGGGTTCATATTGAGGTCGGCCCCGATGGCAGGGTGACCGGGGAGGCCGATGTTGAATTTGCAACTCACGAGGATGCGGTGGCCGCCATGTCCAAAGACAAAGCCAACATGCGTGAGTTTGGCAGAACTGACCCTGGCGACCTCAAAAACTCCCAAAGCGTAGAAATGTTCCTTAATAGCCGTCTCTCTGCGCCCCTCAGAGCATCGCTATGTGGAGCTGTTCTTAAACTCAACAGCAGGTGGCAGTAACGGCGCCTACAGCAGCCAGATGATAGGGGGTGAGTATGGCTCCTAGTCGGGGCTGGAGTAGGACTGCTTATCAGTCCTGGAGTTTAATAGCTCACACCAGTCCGCTTTAGTTGACGGGTATGTACAGTAGGCGCGCAAATGTGTAGTGGGCTCATGCTCGTAACTCAAAGTCATAGTTTCTCATCCCAGCCACAGTCTGGGTTTCATTGGGGGGGGAATGCACACACAAGAACCTTGCTCAACTCCGTCGTATTACAAGCATGATCAAGTCAAAGTAAAAAACATTATGCTCGTCTTAAAATTACTCTAATGCCATTTTATTTGCCATTCAGTTGCTTTCGTCTCAGAGTGTACTTCTTTCTCAGGCACCAATTTTTCCTTTGCTAGTCACAGCCAAACAATGTGATCGATTGTCAATGACAGCCTACACGATTGATGGCCCATTCATTCCAATCTTAAAAAACAGTGACACAGATCTCTGATCCATCATCTGAACTGCTTTTTTCTCACAAGGGTCCCAGGTGTGCTGGAGCCTATCCCAGCCGTCTTAATTCTTCACTTATAAACGCTGCGTTTTACTTAGATTTGCTCCTGCTTGTATTTTGAATGTGTTGAGGAAGCTTCTGGTAACGTGTGGATTTAATTTTATGAACCCATGACTGCAGACGGTATGACAGGGACTTTTGTTTGCAAAGGTGAAAGTAACTATTTTCATCAGAATTGACTGTGAATTAGAGTTTCATATAAAATTTGCATTCAAATCATTTCTAAATCGTAAAAGCTGTTGTAAATAAACTAAGGCAGTTTCAAGGGAACTTAGATGCTGCGTTTTTTGTGTGACTCAATAGCGCCATCTGGCAGACCATCGGGAACTTTGACGGTGTTTGTTGAAAATACAACAGAAGATAATTTTGGATCCATTTTCTTCCTCATAGGGAGCCAATCGTCTTACAGTGGCAGCCAGCTGAGCTCGGGCTATTCTGGTGGATACAGCAGCCAAGGAAACATGAGTGGCTACAGTGATTATAGTGAGTGCCATAGCGTTTGCACTGGACCCCCAAAACTTTATTTTTTATTTTTAAATCACCTTGGAACTGTGGGGTCCTATATTGTGTATTTTCTCTCTCTTGTTAGGTAACCAGGGCGGAATGGGAAGCAGTTACTATGGTGGTGGTGGTGGTGGAGGAGGAGGAGGAGGCGGCAGTAGCAGAAGCTCAATGAATGGACTTGGTGGGGGATGGGGAATGTAGTCCTTTTTTTTTTTTTTTTTAATCCACAGTTGTACTGTTGTTTTTTTTTTTTCTGAGGATTTGTTTTTAACACTGCATTTTGTTGCAATGGCCAGATATGTCTCATCCATAAGTAAACACAAAGGTCAAGGTGAGGTTGTGAACATATTGATGGGTGGGGTTTGTAATTTTTTTATGAATGCATGATCCTAAAACAAGAGATTGTCTGTCTGCTATCACAGTTGTCACCCAATCTGCTCCATTTTCATGACCACAATTTGTCGTTTGTTCTCCAGACACCCTATACAACTCATCCCGTGTTCCTGGCGTTCTACCACATTTTGTATGTCAGAGTGCACGAACAAATCTTAAGTTTTACACATTGTTGCTCTCCTTTTACAACAGTGTTTGGTTTAATTTACAGTGGTGCAATGTAAAATCAAAATTTTGCATTGACATTTGCAGCATGTTTAAGGTGTGACCAGTTAGAAGGCAGTTTTTCTTGACGGGAACCATCGGGAGCAAGTCAATCTGGAATCATTACATGACCTGTCTTCTGCCTGTAATGCTGTTTGTATTGTCTGTGAGCAAAGTGAATAAAGTAGTTTGACAGTCATGGAAACATTGCAAATTGTATTTATTAAATATTAAGTTAAAAATATGTATTTCCCCTGATTATAGAAAACACATCTTCAGAGTGTACACAATCCACCAGGTAAAACTGCTCAAGAAAATCAAGGGAACACTGAGCAACATATAACGCCAAGTGTTCCCTTTATTTTTTTGAGCAGTTTATGTTAATACATTCTAAAATAGATTTATCATTCTATACACAATTTGCAAAGATGCAACACTGGTGTTAACTGCTACTGCAGTGTTAGTGCACCACAATGTGAATAATATCAAAAAGACAATTCTGGGGGAAACAATTGCAGCGCTACCTACACGAGAAATAGAAAAGAGTCCAAGAGTTCAGTCTCGCCCAGCAAAAAAGTATGAAAAGCATATAATGTTGCAGAATTTCAGGTTGAAAGATGAGATATAACACCAAATTGACATTCATAAACAAACGTGGCTAATCATCTTGTCTGTGTGGCATGAGATTCCAATGGTCAGTGTTATGTCAGGAAGATTTGGATGAACTCCTCTGCAGCAACAAGGAGTGACACATGTCACAGACCCGCACGGGACGAGGATACGAAGGTAAAGCCAGCTCGTTACTGGAGCAAGTGCTGCAGTAAATATCCCCGCAGTGCCTGCAATGGTGCTAAAAAAAAAAAACGAGCACATTGAAATGCTTGGGTTCAATCTGAATGCATTAAAAAAAAATTACCTTTCTTCGGGAGATCGAGAACTCTTTTCGGCATTGCTTGCATTGAGTGGCCTCGTCATCTTTTAACCAGGCGTGGCCCTGCAAGGAACGATCATCATTTCACAGCGTTTCAAATACTGTATATACTTTAGTGTGTTTCCCATTTTACCTTCAGGGCTTTGTTAACCTCCTTAAAGTCCTCCATCTTGAGTTTCGACCTTCGAGAAAAGAAATGGGATAAGATGACGTATCGTGTTACTACTGGCAAGCGGCAACAATAACGAAAATGGTCAATTTGAGTGAACACTGACTGGCTGAGATGAAGCCCCATCTCCTGCAAAGCCTGCTCCTGCTGCTCACACGTCTGCTGCAGCTGCTGTTTCTCCTGCTTCAGATCCTGCAGTTCCTATTAAAAAATCAACTAAAATAAATATGACACATATTAAGCAGTCCACTAATCAACAAGAAACAGACTATCGCAATTTGGTTTTAATCGACGTCATTGAAATGTCGCCAATTGTGCTCAGAAATGCCTTTCTATTGTGTTCTCTATTACTATTTTCTCTATACTGTATACTGGTGGATCTCACGAAATTAGGGTATCGTAAAAAGTCATTTATCTCACTTGTTCAAAAAGGTCAAGTCATAATTACACATTCAATAAACACATGGAACAATCACGGGTGATGGGACGAAATGGGCCGAGGCTCCGCGGAAATGGGCGTTTTCCACAAAGCTTGTATCGAGGTGCGCGTCATTTGGGCAAAACCCGGAAATGATGTTGTGTGAAGCCTCGCCGGTCGGCTGAATCACGTGAACGCTTTGGGAGTGGTCCGACGTTTGGCGCGCATTGCAAACACAGTCCAGACAACGGTATAAACAGGTTGGAAAGCGCAATGGCGATCGCCTGTTATCTCCATTTTGTGGATTTCGGGCTCCTGTACTTGGTACACCTGTGCAATCTTTTTTCGAGCCTTGTCCGTTGTTTGCGATGGAACCAGCGCGACAAAGGCGATTCTCCCCTGTATGGGAACATTTTGATTTGATTGCTTCCAATAAGGTAAGGGAGAAAAACTACACTCATATAAATGTGACAATGCAGCTTTTCGCTTGTTCTTGTGTCTAACCTTTGTTATTTTACAGGTGAAGTGTCTGTTGTGTGCAAGGGAACTTGTATACAACAATAACACCTCGTCTCTGTTGAGGCATTATAGAGCCTTGCATGAGAGCAAGGAGAGCCATGAAACTGGGCCACGCTTAGGTAAGCAAAATTACAGTGTATAGACAATGTTAAGATACACTTTAAATACTGCATTACTAACATAACCTATCATTGATTTCTGATTGCAAGAGAGCAAAGCTGTAGATGAAGCCTTGGTCAACATGGTCATTGAGGATTGTCAGCCCATCACTATTGTGGAGGATGAAGGGTTCAGAGAGTTTGTTACAGCTTTGAACCCTACCTATGTTCTTCCCACAAGGAAGGTATGTTTGTGAACACATGTATTTCTTCTCATTTTCCCATAGTGGCAATTCCAATAGTTTTATATTGTTCCCTTTTAGGCTTTGAAAGCTATGGTGGATGACAGGTATAAGCTGGCCAAAGAAAAGCTGCTGAAATATTGTCCAAAAAATGAAACTGTTTAAAGCAAGCCATTGTGAGAAAGCTATTATTTCAAAATAAAAATCAATAACAAATTATCCTGAGCACTTGTTGTATTTTGTTCACATACTAAATTACTAACACAAGAACATTCATATCTTTGTCTTAAGCAAATAGCCATTGAATTCTTAACACTGTTAAGCTCTTGGGCTTCTAGACCACTTGATGGCGCCATAGAGTAAATGAAGCACCATGAAGCTTTGCTACATGTGCAAACCAATTGGCTGCAAAGCTTCATTGCTTCATTTGGCCATTCCTAACAGTCACGGCGCCAATTCTAACATAATTTCTATATTAAATAAAAAGATATTTGGAGTGGTTTTTGGATAATATTTAATTTCTTGAGGTGGTGAATTTGGTGTTTTTGTAAGCTGTAAACTACAATCATCAAAATTATTTTTAAAAATCCAATCCAATCAGGAAATGCTACATTTCACTCTGTGGACAGTTAATCTAAAAAAAAAAAACAAAAAAAAAAGTCTGACTTTCAAAATTGAACAAGTGAAATTATTATTTGTCACAATTATTCATGGTATAAATTATCACAATTATTTTAAACCACATGTATCGAACCACAATCAAGATGGTGTGATGCTGTAGCTAAATCCTAAACTATTTACATCAGGGCTCCCCAACGTGGTGCCCGCGGGCACCAGGGAGCCCTCAAGGATGACATGAGTAGCGTGCAGGCCTATTCCAAAAATAACTCACCAGTGATGAGACACTGTGACTCTCCAGGAAAATTGGAGAAGCGATCATTTCATAATGTGAACACTGGCAGATATTTTGAATCAAGTGTGGCCAATTGACATGTATCTGTTTCATAATTATAGTGAGAAATCGCTAATGTGATCAGTGTCTTCTCAGAAATCAATATCATTATGAATCATTAATGATCACACATGAAGGTAGTTTGAGGAAATGTATTTCAAAAGTGCCTACTATCAAACTGGTAGCCCTCCGCGTTAATTGCCAAGAAGGAGCTCTTAGTTTCAAAAAAGGTTGCTGACCCCTAATGTATATGATAAAACAAAAACAAAGAGAGGAAATAAGTGAGAGTGTGGCTATTTGAGAGGTTCTCGGCAATTGTCAACCCCCACCATTGCTTGTGTATTTTGGCAAAAGAATCTCCAAGCTTCGGTTTATAGCCACCGGTTCGTGTGAAATTAGAACAATAGATAAGTATTATTGCAAAACACTACTGATACATACATACTGTAAATATGGTATTGGTACAGTTTGGGAGGAGGTGATCACTTCATACCCAGTAACGTAATTTTGGGATACAACATGGCAATTTCGATTGTCTGTCACATTTGTGACATTGCAGCGCCGTTCACCCGTGATTCAATTTTAAAATTCAGCACATCCAGTGGCCGACCGCCGACCATTGATGAAAACTAGTTGTCGAACCCCATACAATGCCCGGCCGTTCCCTTGAATTCAAACGCGTTGCAGTGTCTCTGACAGTGCCATTTTCCACTGGACATTTGGACCTTTCTTTTTTTACCTTGCAGTAAAATGTAATCCCCGTCGTGCACCATCAATCAAATCCAATGCACTGATAAATAAAACTGCGGAATTACTAACGGCATGCAGGCCTTGGAGTTGTTGTAGTTGGGTGCGAAGCTCAGCACTGTTGTCCTGCTCCCTCTGAAGGGCTTTCTGTAGGCCTTGTCGCTGTTGCCTCTCAACCAGAAGCTCCTTCTCCAAACCCAGCCTGACCACACAGAAGACAACACTCGAAGCAAACTGTCCAACAGTGTCGATTCAGACACTGCCAGTGAAAATGAACACAGATCAAAGTCTTACAGTATAGTTTCTTTAGTTCACTTTCGATTTTCAATTCTTGACGCATAAACGGTTGTACGCCAGTTTGATTGTATCTGCACCAAGGTTATTAGCATTTACAAAAGAAAAAAAAAAAAAAAGAATGAAATAACGTTTTTTTTCCCTCATGTCTTACTGTACGCCCGTATAGAAGAGCGCAACTCGAACAGTCGTTTGGAAATGATAGTTGACACGATATTGATTGTGACGAGGGTCGCGGGCATGCTGGAGCCTGTCCAGCCGTCTTGGGGCAGGAGGCGGGGGACACCCTGAACCGCTTGCCAGCCAATCGCAGGGCACACAGACAAAACACCGCTCATGGTCACAACTAATGAACCTCAATTGAATTCGAAAACCAATTCTCAAAACAAAAGAAAAACAAAGGAATGAAAAATATGAAACTATCATCACCCTGCTCTGCACCGTACGGCGACGGATGAAGCGCGTGTACCTCAGTGCGTCCAGGTCACTCAGTTGTTTCTCGAGAGCATTCACTTTTCCCTCCAGCTCAACCCTCAAGTCTTTATCTGACTGGTCGCTCTTCTTACGATCCTTTTCTGAATTCTGAAGCCTAAAAAGCACGTCCGTTCATGAGCTTAAGTCGTCATCGTCAATGTGATCAATGCACAAAACGTACCTCCGCTCAAGTTCTGTCATAGCTTTCGTCATGTCGTCCATCTTTGTCTCCAGCTGTTCGGCCTCGGCCTGTTTTTTGGCCGCCTCTCGTTCAAAGTCCTGCAGAGCCCCAGAACTAGTCAAAAGGTGTCTCGTGTGTCTCAGTTGAGGTGTGATTACGACCACGTACCTGAGCTTTGTGGAACATTTGAAGGTTCAGAGCTTTGACTTGGTCCAGCTGGAGTCGCAAGGCAGCCAGTGAGTCCTGTTTCTCATGCGAGTCCTTCTCCAGGAGCTTCATGGCCATCTCCATCTCCTGCTTCAGCCCCAACTGCAGCTCCAGCTCTCGCTCCAGCTCCTAAACATTGCCAACAGGTGAGATTTCAGACGCCGCAATACAATAGAATCACCTTTTGGACAAAGTTTCGCCGAAACAGTGATGTCAGAACCATTACGCATCTTTCTCAAAAATCACACGGGAGAAAGATGCCCTTTACGCTGTGTTTACATGGAAGTTTGGATTTCGTTTTAACCCATTTAATCCCAAATTTTTCCCAGACATTTTAAAGTCAAAATCAGGTGTCATTAGTAGCCCTTTTAAGTAATCAGTAATAAAACATTTTAGAGCCCTGTCAATTAAATCATTGTTGTCCTTCCCAAATGTGACCTGTGGGATTAAATTAATTATTAATTTTAATAGACTAGATGATTTTTCTTGTCATGTTTGTTTTTGGAGCATGTTAAAAAAATATTGAAGGAATTTTAATGACATTATAAAATATTAGGGCCTGACAATTAATTGGCCAGCCGATATTAGCTTCATTGGCGACATATTGTCATAATACAACATAAAACAAAGATATTGAGATTCAAACATTGGCCGCATTAAAAAAAAATATCTCTGTAATGTTAGACAAATACTAAAGGACAAAGTGTGCCCTCACTTTTCAGGACTGACATTTTTTGAGTGGTCCAACTCAATAGCTAGAAAACATGCAAAACAGAAAGGTAAAACTGCCCGATATGAAGTTGTGGTCATAAGTCCGCGAATCTGCAATAACCCAACCGCGAAGTGGTGAGGGAACGATGTACTGTAAAACAGTTTAATGTTCAGGCTGGAGTTCATCTCTTTATTCTTGTACTGTACTGGGAAGCAAGCAAGCAAGGGGCCAAAAAGATGTCATTTTATTCATTTTACAAGGAGGACTTTATTCTGCATATATCAGCATTGGCATCGGCCTAAAAAATCCATATCGGTCTGGCTCTACATAATGCCCAATATAAAATGAGTTTTAAATATTCACTGCGTTATTATTATGCTGTATATCAGGGGTGCCCATTACGTCGATCGCGATCGACGGGCAGCTCGCGGACTGGTCCCAAGTCGATCGCAAGGCGTGTCGAGGAGAAAAAAAACAAATAACCATTTGTATGTCTTTGTGCATGTTAGTAATACATTTTTTGTGTTAATGTACACTGCACCCTAATCATCCTATCAGTCTCATTTTCACAAAAAATATCATAAATAAAATAAAGCAGGTAAATCTTTAACCTACGGTGGCGCGTGACCTGTGTCACCGGAAGTTGCTGAAATTGCAGCTTGTGATGAGAGCTGTTGCGCTAGATCTATCGTGATCATTATTCTCATTCAGAGTTTGTTTCGTGTACAATTCACCGAGGGCACGGGCAAAGAATAGGAATCTGGAGGGCCGAGGGAAGCACTTTAAAACGGTAAGTGTGAGCTATGATAGTTAACAGGCTGCAAAAGTGCGTTGCATGCCTCCGTGTCAGGCTGTTGCTCATCGTGACGTGCGTGTGTATGTGCGTGCGTGCGCGGGAGGTTGGTTGATCGAAAAGTCGATCTTCGGTCCAAAGGGTTTGGGCACCCCTGCTGTACATCAAACAAAAATGTGAATAACTTAAGAAGAATCAAACAGCCATTGTCACATCTTACCATACAGTCATAAAATGGGAAAACTGACTGGACGTTAACGTGCAGTTCAGGTGCATGCTATATTCAATGCCATTAAACACTGAACAAGCCGTGCTTATTTCGCCCTATTTGGGTTCAAGGCTTTGACATGTCAATGTTAGCTTAGCCAAACCGTTCAATACCTGACCTGGTGAATGCGTTTTTCTTCTTTAAACTGCTTCCAAACGACATTATACATCTCATCCAGGCCTTGCCGGGTTTGTCTGTAGGTTTCCAGCTCCACCTGGCTGTCCTGAAGTGCTGCCTGGAAAAGCAAAAACCCAACACATAAATCAATAACCAAAATAAAAGAAGAAAAAACACTCCACAAACGTTTATTGTGCCATTTGTAATTGAAGTATTCACATTCTCACCTCTTCCTTTTTCTGACTGGCAAGCAATATCAGTGCGTTGTCCTGTCTCAACTGCTCCTGTTCTTCCCGCAGAGCGTTGATTCTGTCTGTCGCAGCCGTGAGCTACGTGAGAAATCGGCGGTCAGAAGTGTTTGCCTGGGTTGTCTATGTGGATTATCTGTCCTGCAGCACGCCAAGTGAACGTTCATCGAGATAATGGCTTGGATTGAAATGGCGCCCGACAACGTATGCTTCTACAAAGTTTCGAAAGGAACAAAACAGAGAGCAATTCCACTGGATAACAGCAAATTTGAACTAGACATGGCTTTAAGAAATCGACGGTCAGAAGTGTTTGCCTGGGTTGTCGATGTGGATTATCTGTCCTGCAGCACGCCAGATTTGATTTGTCTGTAAATGTATTTTTTTATGCCGATTTCAAAACTGTCTGAACTATTTCCTTGCACAACACGTTTTTGAGATATTTTTGATGCTATTGATATTTTGTTGTCTTTTTGTTTTTAAGTTTGACCTATAAAAGCTTGCGCAAAATACACACACACACACACACACACACTAATATAAGTTTATGTGTGTATTTATAAGTCTGCGTGTACATTAGTAACCTTGAAACATTAGATGTTGTCATTACCCCGAAGACTCCCTGTCGTGCATTTCCGCCAAAGACTGACACAATTCCCTCCCACTGGCAGACCCCCTTCAACTACTGACCTCTTCGACAAGTTTGCTGTTGGTTTTCTCCAGAGAGTCCATCTTCGCCTGAAGGTCTGTGACGGTGCCACTGAGGTGACGATTCAACTCCTCAATGTAATGCTTCTGATCCAAGATGGCGGTCATCTTGGAGTGACTGAAAAGACATGACATGAGACACAAACGGCACAAGGGTGGCAACGCTCTGGGATGGCAACTTAGATCAATGTCGTAGGCCTGACTTTTCATCCAAAAGAAGAGATTTAATTTTTGAAGTTGTAACATTAAGATGAAGAAGAGTTCATTCCAAAAAGGAGGTTTGTGGGGAAAAACCTCAAGTTATACTTGAATAAAGTCAAAATATTATGGGGAAATCAATTATGAAAGTTAAGTTGTGATATTGCGGGCATAAGAACCCCCAAGTTTAATCAAAGGAACAAACTTGGAATAGTACGAGGAAAAAAAATTATTAACATTACCGCCGACGGGTCAGAATATAACAAGAAACAGAAAAACAAAATTAGGTCAAGAGAAAGAAAAGTCGAAAGGAAACAACCATCAAGTCAGAATATTACATGGCAGACATCTGTAACTTAACCGAATGTCAAACTATTATGAGGAAAACGTTTCCTCTGGATCTAAAATATTTAAAATTGCAAATTATAAATTCATATTACAAGAAAAACATCAACACTGTAAATTTTGGGGGAAAATAAAAGGTGTATTATGAGGAAGCCATTTTGACATAAATAACGTCAAAATATTACAGGAAAAAAAGAGAAAATGACTTGAGAGCACAGGTTTTGTTTCCCTTCAGAGGTTCCACTGTTCCTTGATTTGGGAACAGAAACTCACTCTTTCGGGGTCCCCGTGCTGGTCGAGTCTTTCAGATAGAGGGAGAAGTCAATGACTCCCACCTAGATAACAGAAAAAATAGCACCGTGTGTCCTGGTGTCATTCTTAACTGGGGATGAGGGCGGGTCACTCACCTGAGAATCCAGGTCTTCACCTTTAATACAGAGGTTCGCATCGAGTACATTGAGGCCCACGAGCAGCCCCCCCATCACCGCGCCTTCCTCCTCCATCATCAGCGCTCCGGGGTCATAAAACTCACTAGGAGGACACAAACGGGTTAGTAACGAGAACAGTGGAAATTGGCAACGTGTTAGACCTACCCCACCAACCTTACTCACCTCAGGAGATCTTTGCTGTCTAGCAAGGCTTTCATGTAGTCAGCCATCGTCTTTTCCATGAGTGCTAAATGCAGCCATGCCCTCCCTCTCCCCAAACCAGTCCTAAAAAGACCAAACAGACACATTGCAGTTTGATTGTCATTTTCCCGTTTCAGGTTAGTGGAGCCTATCCCAGCTGTTGTTTACAACCAACCATGCACACTCCCGTTCCCATCTGTTGAAAATTAAGAGTGGGGTCTTAATAATAATAATACACGCCTGCAAACCTTTGAGCTTTTTAAAAGGACAGAAGAGCCAGCTCATTAGAAAAAAATAAAATAAGTCAAAGAATGTGTGACCATTTAAAATTGTATTGCTAATTATTCAAATACTCAAATTAATTCACCAAATATTTCAGAACAGAAGAAATGGTCACGTCTGTTTTACTAATATTTTGGGCATTTTTCTCAAATTGTTAATTTATTCAAATATTTTTAATTGCTTATGTTTACATTTTCATTAGTTGTCTACAATAAACAATGAAACACATTATTTGACGAGATAAATCAATACAAATGAATAAATACATTTCCACTAGCTCAATTTAGGCAAAAAGGTAGAATAAAAATGAATGGTTGGTGGGCCACATGGCTTTGCCCACCATTGAATTAGAACACAAGTCCCCAACAACTCGTACTAGGCTGCAGAGAAAAATATATCGACATTGCTCACAAAAAGTTAGGGATATTTGACCTTTCAGGACGAGCCTAAAATGCATTCAAACCTTTAAAGGAGAACTTAATGTGACCTTCTCTAAGCTTATGAATGCACATGTCCCACTGTTAATGTTTCAGTACAGTACTTTTTGCACAAGTCGCTGTTATCCAATAAGGAGCTTAGCAGCAAAATTCACAACAGGTGTTTTATCCTTGAATCGACCAATAGGGTTAATATCCTGGCTCAATTAGAGCTGTTCACATTTTGATAGCATGAGACTCAGACGACACCGAGCAATGGATTAACAGTACCTTGCCGGTGTGATGCTTAAAACAGGACATTCTCAGACAGAAGTGGCCACTGATCTTAAAGTGTCAGCAAGTGTCATCAGCAGGGCATCCTTCTACTTAAATGTCATACTTTCTTGACATATCACTGGAGCGTGAACTGTTTACATTTTCCATTAATTTCACCCGAAAGCCAATATATATATCGAGAGAGAGAGAGAGAGAGAGAGAGAGAAATAGATATCTCACACCACTCCCGACTCTGTCGATGACTTTCTGGAGAGCAATACCAGTAGGGCTGGGCGATTACATGTATATGAGAACTATTTGAGAATCATGTTGTAACATGATCAGCAGTGAACTGTGAGTACCCGTATATTTACTCCATGAGACAGGGTGAAATGTGTGCGACTGCAGCCAACCCAGAGTCCGGCTTTTCCTTCTGACTTGGGACAAGTTGAAGTACAAAATAATCTGCTAATTAATGAATGAAGAAGCAGTAAACAGAAAGTAACCGTAACAGTGACCGAACATGTAGATGAACGCGCAGCTGATAGGCAGCCATGACTTGGCATAATCTTTGGAAGATGAAGCTATTGTGACAAGACAAGTTCTCACCATAGCTTTTGTGGTGGAATCTCCAGAGCGACGTGGAGGAAGCCGCGGTGCAAGGTATGTCGTCAAAAACAAGGCAATACAACAAACCGGTCGAATCATTTGAACGTAGCATCCAAATGATGAGGTGGAAAGCATGAAAATGCGAGCAGAATATGCACAGCCTGCCCAGATAATTATGAGCAATTTCGCCGCTAATAACCTGCCAGCGGAAATAGGCAAGAATCAATCGTGTCATCTTTTGATCATGCATATTTGCAAGTAGCACTGACACTAATGTGTATGTAGGATCATCATTTTAAAATCGTTATGTTTACATTTTGAGACATACAGTATTTGTCATTTCCGAGGAGTTAATTTCTAGTAGTTCACCGAGTTATTTTATATCGTTCTACATTTGTTGTACTGTTGAACAAAAATGTTTGAAATGAAGAAATAAATGTTGTATGTCAATAAAATGTTTCATTTGCTGTCAGTACCAATGTTTAAAAACTGGCAATTTAAAAGCAATGTGAAATTGATTTTTTTATAGCGCCTGCCCATCCGCCAAAATAAGTGGTCAAACCATACTTGATGCCGGGCAGGTCTCTGGCACTTGTGGCTATGTTGGCAGAATCTGGACACAACCGAGCAGTCAACTCCAAGGGTCCCCAAATGGATTTGTTTTGACCGATGAAGGACTTCTTGGCTTGGAAAAAAAAGACCATGTGACTTTGAACTCATGTTACACACGCGCGCACACACACACACACACACACACACACACACACACACACACACACACACACACACACACACACACACACACACACACACACACACACACACAAACAAAATGCCATTGCAGTTCATGTTTAAGCAGTTACCTTTTAGCCCATGTTTGAGGCAGTGCTCCAGTACTAAGAAGAACTGCTGCAAGGGCGGGTACTCGGAGTCCAGCGTCCTGCCCAAACTCAGTGAGGACTGGATTAAAACCTTGATGCTGAGCTTCAACATGCTGAGAAGATTGGATCTTTCAATTGCCATCGGGTCTTTGGCAGGCAGCACTGATTTTTTAACAGGAAGCACAAGCATTTGAAACACACCAATATAACTTCCTTGGAAAGCTGCTCTCTGAGCGCCACTTTATATAAGAAGCTGTTAGAACATTCATTCATTCATCTTCCGAACCGCTTCATCCTCACTAGGGTCGCGGGGGGTGCTGGAGCCTATCCCAGCTGACTTCGGGCAGTAGGCGGGGGACACCCCGAATTGGTTGCCAGCCAATCGCACTGTTAGAACATTTGTTTGATATCTTGATACCCAGCCTAAGGTTTATGAACTGCTACTTTGGCCTCACTAGTAAGACAATTCTGTAAAAGGACCGTGTCCTAGTTACCACAGTAAAGTAAAACATTTCTGCACACTAATTGGACAACTTTGCCATACTAGTAGGAAAATCTGAACGATTTTGAAAAATACCACTGGTCAAAAGTTTTTTGCAAAATGTTTAAATCAGAGATGCAAGTAAATGTGCTGATTCCGAATCTGCCCTCATTTATTATCTAGCACGAGCTATTCATAATAATAACAAGGATAATAATAGTATATCTAATAATATTTATTTCTTTTAATGAATTAAGGGTTTTTGCTTCTGTACAGCAATGTCGTTTGGTACAGGGAAAACTGAATCATTATTCGTGAAACACTGTCCTACTCCTGATGAGGACCAAGAGTGCACTCATACCTATCAAACATATGCTCAAATGGTTGTCCGTAGAAAACACACCAGACGTCAGAGAAAGTAACAGAAATCAAAGGAATTCCGTATGACGACAGAGCCATAAAATTGAGATTTCTCTTTGGAAGTCATGTGTCTTGACATCTGACAGCTCAGTAAAAGTCCAAGAGGAAGTGTCGATTTTGGCAGAGGGTGTTCGTATTCAATCCCACCTACCTGGAAGCTTCTTTCCAGTGCGGGTTGGATCAATTTCGGGCTCTTTTTCCGCCTCGGGGTTCTCAGCGGAGTTCATCCTGCCAGAAGCGTAGCTCACCCCGCTACTGAGCGTCTCTGTGGCCTTGCGAGCCAGCGACAGAAGCGGAGCCGACCAGCTGCTATCCGACGGCGACCTCTCATCCCGGTCGAGAGTGTGATTGTCGCAGGCGTTTGAGTCTGTGTCCGTGTTTGAAAGTTGGGCGAGCTCTTGCTCTTGTTTTGTTTCGCCATTCTCTGCAGTTGTGTTTACTCCAGCCAACTTGTCGGCCATGTTTGCCCCCCTCCCTTCTTGGTGGATAATCACGTGACACGTCACACCGTGACCCTCTTTGGCTATCCTAAACTTTCACTACCGCCACCTGTTGACTAGAGTGTAAACTACATCATCAAAGGAAGCAAATTGACACTTTCGGTCAGTCGAACTCATTTTAGACGCGGGCCAATTTGGAGTTACATCTTCACTCGTAGGGCCGTTATGACAGTGAAACCCATCCATCCATCCATCCATTTTCCGAACCGCTTCATCCTCACTAGGGTCGCGGGGGGTGCTGGAGCCTATCCCAGCTGTCTTCGGGCAGTAGGCGGGGGACACCCTGAATTGGTTGCCAGCCAATCGCAGGGCACACAGAGACGAACAACCATCCACGCTCACACTCACATCTAGGGACAATTTAGAGTGCCCAACGAGCCTGCCATGCATGTTTTTGAAATGTGGGAGGAAACCGGAGCACCCGGAGAAAACCCACGCAAGCCCGGGGAGAACATGCAAACTCCACACAGGGAGGCCGGAGCCGGGATCGAACTCGGTACCTCTGCACTGTGAAGCCGACGTGCTAACCACTGGACTACCGGGCCGCCGACAGTGAAACCACAACATTATTTTTTTTACACAGCAAATTAACAGATTACTTGTTTTGAAATCAGTCAAGTCAATTAAAATATTTTGTTCAAGTGAGGGTAAACAGGGTAACAAAATGATTGCAAAATCTCAACGGTATCTATTACACATGTCAATTTGACATTTTGGTACAGATTTGAGCAAATTGACACACATGATTTGCTTTTGCAGGCCACATAAAATGACCTGGTGGGCCGGATCTGGCCCCCGGGCCTTGAGTTTGACACATGTGCTGTAGGTTATGGAAGACTGGTTAGCATGTCGGCCTCGCAGTACAGAGGAGTAGGGTTTGATTCCGGCTCCGGCCTTCTTGTGTGGAATTTGCATGTTCTCCCCGTGCCTGCGTGGGTTTTCTCCGGGTAGTCCGGTTTCCTCCCACATTCCAAAAACATGCATGGCAGGTTAATAGAACACTCTAAGTTGTCCCTAGGTGTGGGTGTGAGTGTGAGCGCCCTGCGATTCGCTGGCAACCAGTTTAAGGTGTACCCTGCCTACTGCCCCCCCCCCCATTTTTTTTGCTCTGTCCGTTGTTTGAGTAAGTTAGGAGGAAGGAACGAACGAACGAACGAATGAACAAAGCAATAAAGGACTCAGCACTGAAGGAAAGAATGGCCTGCACCAAGACAACATGCACACAAATCCTCACACACATTTGAAAGTATGATTTGAAGCCCAAACATCAAACCTTACCTCAGGCAAGAAATTCGAAATTGAAATCTGAACCCTGTCTTCAACCCCTATTATAAAACATTACTTTGAAACACTCATCCTGTCTTCAAATGTTACTTTGAAACACTAACCTTCCATAAAACCACTTGCCTTGAAGGCGCAGTTTGAAACTCTAATCTGTGTTTGATACCACTACGAGGAGTTAACACCAGTAGTAAAGTGTTGAACTACTTTTAGCCCACCCTTTGTTTGATCAGGATTTGTGTTTCGCTGTTGCAAAAAGGTGGAGATCATATTTTTGCAACAACTGCTGTTTATTAGGTCATAGTGAGTATTATGCAGAAATTGAGATGCCTTGGTCGAGGTTTGTGCTCAGAGTTGTTTATGTTTCTGGTGTGTGTAATTTAAGACATAGCGGCAGTCTTATTTTGTAGCATGGAGTGTATCAACAGACATGTCTATTTTGGCCAGAGCCATCACAGTCTAATATTCTTAAAATAATACAGTACTAAGAATAGAGAGAGAGAGAGAGAGAGAGAGAGAGAGAGAGAGAGAGAGAGAGAGAGAATCACCTTATTAAAATGTAAGCATGCATATTATATGTGATCTTTTTTTTAAATTTATTATTATGGTTTTTTTTGGGGGGGAAGCACTTTTTTCAGATGCATTTTTAAAAGAAATCTAAATAAAACTGAGCTTAGAGTTTGGTGATCTGTGCCACAACAATATGCTTCTAATATACTACCACACAAACAATTACAGTCTGTATTTCAATGTTTTGATTGAACTTAGCGTACATAAAGGTCACAATATAGGGTGAGAAAAGTTTGTGAAGATTTGGATTGAATAACAGGTTTAATCTCTTTTGGCAGCATTAACGTCAAACAAATGGCTCATGTATAGATCAGGTAGAACCACTCATGTTTCCAAAACTTCAAATTCAACAATATCCTTTGAATGTCTGTGAAAGACTCTCTCCATAGCATCTTCACGTTTCATTTTCTTCTCTTGAAGCCATTCATTTAATGAATTTACTTCAGTCCTTTGGAATGGTGTCCGGTGTAGAGCTTCATATGATGGTCCTAAGTATTCCAGCAAACTATTGTATTTTGATAAACAGGGATTCATTTTTCTGTCAATGACAATGCGTCTAGGCAGAGAGCTAGAAAAGCAGTCCCAAATCATGATTCCCCCTCCATCAAATTTCACAGTTGTAATTAGGCCCCAATTACAACTGTGGCATTTTGGTGATGTTGGTGCGCACTTTTTGGCTTAATTTTTTTTATCCGTTTCTGCACTCTTCAAATTGGTGGAATATTTTTTTGGACAGCTGTGGCATTTATTGCTTAATGTTTTCATTTCTTATATTTGTTAACAGCGATGTTGTCAGGTTCCAGAAAGATTCTGTGTTATTGTAGCCCAAACACTACAGAATTGTTGTTTTTTTTTCCCATAAAGATTTACATTTCCAATCTCGTCTCTACGGAGCCCGAGACATGTCACTTGGAAAAAAGAAACGACTTTGTGCACACGCTGTATCGATAATGTACACACAAGGAACTAATTTGTGGGCACGAACTACTACTTCGTGCGCAAGGACTACGACATTGTGTGAACAAAATACAGTACTGTTGTCACAAAGCGAGGTCGTGGTGGACCCCAAAAAGCAGGCACGAGAGAAGAGCAGGTAGGACTTGATGAATTGTATTAAAACAGAGAAAACTAAATCCTAAACAAACAAAGTCCAAAGTATCAAACAAAACACATGACTGAAGATAAAACATGACAATGACCAAAACATGACAGTAGCATACGAGCAGCCACAAACAATGACCCGACAATGAGTAGCCACTAATTACCTAACGACCAACAGGTGTGCAGCTGCAGGGAAAAGCCCCACAGTGCCACCTGTTGGTCACAAACCGAAACATGACAACTGTAGTTAGAAAGTGCGCACAAAGTACTGTAGTTGTCCGTGCACATGATATAGCCGTGGCTCCTTGCGGGTCATTTGATTATTAAAATCGAACGCATCCTCTCTCAAAGTTGAAAGGTCGAAGAATAGCTACATAATGGACAGGGACAGCGAGATCAAATTTTATTTTAGGCTCGGGATGAGTTATAAGGACACCATGAAAAGTTTGGCATCGCTAGGAATCATTATCACCGAGAGATATTTGAATAGCCTGTTGAGAGCCATCTCGCGTTGCCGGCGGAGGTACGACTGGGACACCAGGATCGATTTTTTATTTTTCAGCAAACTGCAATGCTCTGGGAGGGATCATGGTTACTGGCAGATTTATACGAAATGAAAACTTTTTGTCACAATATCACGACTTAATGTTGGTGTGAAATAAAAACGCCAGATGCAAGAATTTGTGAGTTTTTGGAGGCGCTGATTAGGTCAGTGAGAAGAAAGTCGGTGAAGGGGCGCTCGATTTGCTCAACCTATTGTCCACTAAGGGATCGGCGCTACTTCATGTGCACGTCATGACCATTTCATGAACACGAAATAAGAGTTCGTGCACACTATGTAGTAATCGGTGTGCACGAAATAGTAATTAGTGTGCACAAATAAGTAGTTTGTGTGCACAAATTAGTTATTTGTTAACACAAATTAGTAATTCATGCGCACAAAGTACCTTTTTTCAGTTGTCACGTCTGGGGCTCCGAATGCCCCATAATTTGGACGCTGGGTTGGATGACTTGACAGCTGGCAGTCTTTTGCCATAGTTTTTGTAGTACCAGTGAACATCACATGGTTGTGCAGGCGAGCAAAGAATGTTCTCTTGTTATCTCACTGCTGCCTGCCCGTTATTTCCCCCTGCTTTTCGTGGTTATTTGTAGTGAATGGATAAATGACGGACATCTGTAAGATATTAGTAAGCATTCATTACATTTTCACTCTGTTGGCTGAATAATCTCTGAATCCCCAAAGCCACAGTGCTCTCCAAAACAGTTAAACTGCAATATACAATACTTGAATTGTACTTTTAACGGAATACGTTTGTATCACGTGGTATGGTTAAAATTGAAAGAGGGTCTTTGAGATTGTCACTATCTACATTTGTCCATTATCTTATTGTGTATTTATGTATTTTGTTTACTTATTTTCATTACTCCACTGGCTAATGTTTCTAGCATCGTTACTGTGATCATGACCGGGATGCAGTGAGCATTACTAAGCTACAATACAATATGTGCGCGCGCGCGCGTGTGTGTGTATGTGCGCGCGCGCGCGTGTGGGCGCGGCCAAGATCGCTTGGCACTTAAATACGCCGGAGACTCTCTTTTGACACTCTTTCGCTCCGCATTACACACCGCTCCCTTCGTGTCAAGTACCACCAAGTGGTCGAAGTATTCCTGGCGGAATAAACTGAGACAAGCCCAGCAGAAAAAAAAAACCAAACAAAGAAGGATTATTAATATTTATTTATTTATCTTAAGTTTTTCCCCCCTACTTCAAGTCTTGCCAATCATGAGGATTTGGAGTGTTGTGCTTTTGCTGCTTCACGCTCTGGGTAAGCACGTTGAATAACTTCCATTATTTTGGTTTTGAATGCCTCTTTCGGCGTGACAACGTATCGCATTAGAGTCGTTATAAAAACCCACAAGCCACGGCAGCGCTATAAAATGACTTGAAAACCTGCTAACCTTTTTTTCCGTCAATCATTTTCTCAATGCCAGGACTATCCTATCCAGAAGCTAATGGGACTGTCTCGCTATTTCAGAGCGTGCTTTTATGTAACTGGATCCATTTATTTTTAACTCATATTCTTGCCTGACATTCGCTTGACTGTGTGCTTAGAACCCTTGAATGCGGAGTCTTGTGAGTGCGGGGAAACGTTTTATTGTATAGTTTAAGAATTAGACGTAGATTGTTTAAATGTCAAAAGTACCTGAGGGAAAATGTCATGAGCAATGTAAATTCTGATCCAGTGTGCCCCCCCCCCCCCCAACTCAACTAGTTATATGTGCACGTCTTTGGTAGCATTAAAAAATGGCTTACAGCCCAATCCCACTTTCAAAGCCTCAGAAGCATGTTTCAACTTGTCCAGAGAGGTCCGCCTACCTTGGCACACTCTTCACTTCCCCCCACATACGAGCAATTCCAGTCTGTGTGATTCGTAACCTCTTCCTATTGTTTGCTTTTCTATTGTCCAGTGGCGTCCAGACTGGCGTGTGGTGCGGCGGTGGATCGGTATGACAGCGACAGGCAGCGGCACCCGCACACGGCTGTCATCAACTTCCAGGACACCAGCAAAGATGGAAGGCCTGAGGTGGAGAGCAGGGGAGACCCAACACTCGCAACATCACAGGAGGATGAGGATGAGGAGTATGATGATGAATACTACGAGGATGGGAATGAATATGAGGACAGCACTTCCGGAGATGATGAAGTGGAAATACCAAGAGGTGAGGTCTTGAGAATCATCTCAGATATTATAATAACAACACTTCTATCAGATTTGTTGACATAGTGTGTTTTATTTAGTTGCTATGTCAAGCAAGCCCCGAAACCCATCTGTCATCCTGGAAGCGGAACGCACAGAAGGACAGAGAAGGCGAGGAAAGGGAAGAAAGAAGGGAAAAGGGAAAGGAAAGAAGAGGAATCCTTGCTTGAAGAAGTATAAAGATTTCTGCATCCACGGCACCTGTCAGTACCTGAGGAACATCCGACTTCCATCCTGTGTGTGAGTGGCACATCCAGTTTCAAGTTTGGACACTTTCCATGGGAATTAATGGGAATTTTGGGGAAAAAAAATGTTTAAAAACCATGAACAAAATTGAAGATTCGACTTACGGAACTTTAATGTGGCTGCGCAAAATCGATTTTAGTATAATGCTGACGAAAACAACCAGATTTCATGCAAGTACAGCATGTATTTGAATAAGATCCATTTCCATTAAATTACCCTCAAATTCCAGTTAATTTCCAATTTGTATTTACAGTGAGCCCCGCCATTCTCAGGGGATGCTGACTAGGCTGGCCCGCAAATAGCGTAAATTCACATCTAATTGACGGCCATCATTAGCCTACGCATATACTACATGTACTGCATGTCGAAAACCAATTTGAATGAGAAAATCGGTTTTCGTTTAACCAAGCTATCAAATGGTTGCGTTTTAAAATGTCACCATCCTTGCAAACACATATATCAGGATATATATGTTAAATCTTCATATATGCGAACTGTACATCAGCTGTAAATACCATATATTGGTCTGACGTTGCTGATGATTTCTTGTCTCTTCGAATTTAATTAGCTTGAATAGTTTGGGCTTTGGAAAGTTCTTACATGTTGTCTATTAATAAACATACAAGCATATATTGACTCAACATGCAATCCCACTGAATCGAACCAAATCGAATGATATGCAGATAATATGTATATATATATATATATTTGTGATGTAGGAATCCAATGTCTTTCCAAAAACTCCCACCTTAACTCTCCATGGAACCTTTTGTGAAGCTTCCGAGTACTTAACTGGTCATTTCCGTCCGTGTGCAGGTGCCATCCGAGTTACTCCGGGGAAAGGTGTGAGTTCTTCACTCTGCCTGTTGAGAGACCTCAGGAGGGCTACAACCGCACCACGGCTCTGGCCGTGGTGGCCGTGGTTCTCTCGTCCATCTGCCTCACCATCATCGGGCTTTTACTCATGCTCAGGTGCGCCCCATACAACATCAACGCACGCAGTTCCACATACACGCACACACGCGAGCTGCGTAGGGAATTTGAAAGGATGACATGTGCAACAATTAGGCATTAAATAGTCGTTTCAGCCCCGTTTTCTGATTGATTCCAGGTTTCACAAGCGGGGAGCGTATGATGTAGAGAATGAGGAGAAGGTCAAGTTAGGGTTAGCGTCCAACCACTGAAGAGACAAAGAAGGGTGAGTACAATCTCAGTTCAATAAGTATGTTTAGGGCATTTAGTGATACTCTATTAAAGTACAGAGCGAGGAAAATTTGACAACAACCTGATGCATTGTTCTTAGTAGTTCTTAGGAGTCTTCCTAGAGCTGTATTTTGGGTCAGTTCTCACTCAATGCTCCTTGCGACAAGAAACCAATCCAGGGTGTAGTCCTCTCAATTCCATCTCGCCTGCGAATGGCATCAGAATAATCTGTTGGAAACCCTTGATCCAGTGATTTATGCCTCCAATAGTTTGTCCCGATACCCTCAAAAGTACTACTTTGGTATCATACCTGTACTTTTTTTAATTCAAGAAGAGTCTCATGGGTGCATTACCGTAAAGCGGGAATGTGCAACTTAAAGGATGGAGGGGGCAACAGTTAATATGCTATTTTCAATATGTACTGAATATATTCTGCCGACGAATAGGGAAAATCTGCATTACATATGTTGAATGCACGAGGAAAATTGAGGAAAAAAATATTTGGGGGAAAAAAACCCTTGATCAACATTTTCATGAAAAAGAGTGGCTTGCTCTAATCCCTCTTTCCCCAAAACACCCAAATAAAGTGAAAAAAAGAAGAAAAAAGATTGGGAACTGGGGGCATAAATAGCCCGTGTGAGACAAATCTTAAAATAAATGAAACCTCGGAGGAATTGCACTAAAACACCTCAAATCATTTAACCAACAAATGATGTTTTCAACTATAAAATGCTAAATTTCTGTTCAATTGTTGAATCAAATCACATCATCATATTATAAAACTTAAATGGCCCCCAATGCCAACAAGTTTCACCACCTCTAGTTTATATTTTGCCCCGTGATACTCAACTCGACTAGATGGTGCTAGTCAAGCGCAGGACGAATATCTCACACTGACGCACGTTTCCTTCCCCGGTATTGTACAAATGGCAACGCTTATCTCATTGTTTGCTCTCTTTTCTCCTCTCGTGTTAGGCAAAGGAGCGGAGATACTACCTCAAAATAGAAAGAGAAGTGAACCACGGAAGGAGGTCCTGACGAAAAGCAAAGGAACACAGACGGATGAAGAAGGGAAACAGCGGGTGTCCGCTTCACCCCTTGCTGGATGTTCACGTGGGAAAAAAAAGAAAAAAAATGGACAGCTCAGCGTATCCCTGAAGGCCTCAGGAGAAGGCGGCCACATCTGAAAGTGGAATATAGGATGGCCCGGAGGATGGACTGGAATGGAAGTGTGGCAGGCACTTGGTAATGACAAGAAGTTGAAGAAGAAGAAAGGAAAGGAACATTTGCTGCTTCCTGACTGTGTGAAGAGAAGTTTCAGATTGTACTGAATCGGATCCAGCATCAACAAAGAAAGAGTTCAATCTGGAATTAAAAAAAGAAAAAAACCCAAGAAAAACAGGCAGCATTTTATATTTTCCCGCACAAGTGCATTATCATTTCTTTTCTGTACAGTTAACGGTGTATTTATACTTTTTAATTTATTTATTTAAGCTAACTGTATTTATGTAGGTTTTAACCTCTTTCAACAGATCAAAATGGTTGTTACAGTAGTTTTTATATTCCTTATTGGATATTATTTATTGAAGAAAAAGTACAATGCTTTCTGCTCCTGGACACACACAAAAAATGTTTAAAAAATATTTTGATTTCATTTTGGCACTCAGAACATGATCAGTAGCACTGTGATTTTTTTTAAAGTTTTTTTTTTTTTTTTTTTTTTTTTACTGATTAGTGTCATATACCTGTATTTTTTAAACTGTCGTTTTCACTGAAAACAAACAATCCTAGAGGCAAGTAGTTTGACACATGGGACAGTTGAAGGTTTATTGGTGATAAATGTTCTCATTCAGAGTTGTCCATGTCTGAGTGTTAAGTGCCAAAATGGCTTTGAAACTTTTAAAAGGGAGTCCAACATAACATTTGAGGCCTGGAGCCAAAGCACTCTTGAAAGAATTTGGATGTAAATCTCTTGTTTTTGTCCTCGTCTTACCATCATTTAAAAAAGAAACACTTAACAGTAACTAGCAAGCAATAAAATGTGAATTCAAGTGTTAGACGCTTTCAAAAACTGCAGTTCTGAAGTGATTTTTTTTATTTTTAATGTGACTTAATTCAATAAATCAGAATTCTTAACTCCTGTGTGCTGCATCTTCATTTACTCGGGAGTCTACAAATTACAAACTGTAACAATGGTCACATTGTGTTTCAATCATCAGTTAAGTAAGGTCAAGGGTTTTTTTTTTAGCTTCTGGTTTCACTGCTGGAGTAGAAAAACTTGCCCGGGTCACGATGAATAACGCCAACCTTTTCTGTTGGCTCAGGCGTAAGTTGTAAGAATAGTAAACATAATATTTTCATTTCCTCTTCTCCTTGGCGGGGGAGCCACCTTGTTTCAACTGGAGCATCTGCATCCTGCACTCTCCTGAAAGAAGTGCACAAGTTGAGTTTTTGCAGCCTTTGAACGTGACTTTTACAGTTTGAGAAAACACCTGTCACTTTTTCGTCCTGTATAAATAAGGAACAGAAGTATTATTATCCCTCATTTAACCCTTTCCCCGACCTATTTTTTTCAGTTTTGGAGGGCAATTGCTTGAAATCTCCAGAAATTAATTATAAATTGGCATTTTTCTTTCCTAATTTTATGCCCCAATCACTTTGTTTGTTGACTGCCCAAATATCCACAATTGTACTTATTTTAGTTTTTATAGTGAACCCCAAATGCACACAGTGGGAGAGGGACTGAGCGGGAATAGCAATCTCCATAGAATTGACCACCATCACAAATGCATTGAACAATTTCATTTTAATCGTAACAATTCTTCGAAAAGAAAAAAAAACCGGGGATAAACCTCAAATAAGCCCTCTAAATATTGCATAACATCGGTGAATAGAAGAATCACTGTATACAGTTTAAAGTGCCTCGGGTCAAGAACACTTGTGCGCTCACCTGTACAGTACTGTGAAAACATGACATTGTGTTAATTTCATGCTTGTGGTCGACATCACGTTACAAACCCATGTGAGGTAAGGGGTTAATGTTCTCAATTTTCAATGAGCAGTCTAAAAGTGAAATGCAGAGTATCATCATTATCACCGTGACGGATCAATGAGCCACTTTACAGCCATGTGAATGCATTCAACAGATGTGCAATATGGTGGACGCAGCAGGTTACATTGGCACACTTGCAGTATTACTCATAAGGCCAACCCAACAGATGTGTTGTTCAAAGACACAGCACCAGTCAGAACATCTGAGACCGAGGTCGTCGCTAGATGCCACAGGGGGTTCACAGAAACCGCATGCAGTAAACAGTCACAGGATGCAACAGTGCTGTCATGTATGTGTTCCACACGCGGCTTTAATGACGTTTGAGGACACCCGAAAGACCCAGCTGGGCTCAAAGGGAAGCCGAAAGTGAGTCAGCCCTTGAAGTCGCCTCCTACACGGAAGTTGTTACACAGCCTGCGCGTGTGTGCTTTTGTGTGTGTGTGTGTGTGTGTGTGTGTGTGTGTGTGTGTGTGTGTGCGTGTGTGCTTGTGTGTGTGTGTGCTGGTGAGGGTTAACCCAACTTTTTGATGTAAAAACCCACAGCACTTCCTTAGAAAAATGTGGGGAAGGTGTACGTATGTATGCGGTTTCATTTCCTTACTCATAATGCCGCGTGTCTCGTTAAACACGAAATGGCGCTTCCGCAAGTTAAAAGGATTTGACAGTGAACTTCCGTTTATCACGGGTGACATGGCTCAGAACCACAATGGGTGAAACTCGTCAATTTCGAGGGACCGTATAAATAAAAATGAGTTTGACTCTGCCTTAAACACATTTAAGCTTCCTGAAATGATTTTTTAAGTGTTCCTTTGTACATATTCTGTTTAAAAGAAATGGGAGACTATTGTACAACATGACTTTTATACAAAACTTGAAGAAAACCAAAAGAAGACTCTTGCTTGTCCAATTCCCCAAGAAAGCAGCAGGTGTTTTCTTGCTTCAAGCTGAAATTGTCGCTTGCAATTGATGTTTAATGTAAAACTGATGCATAAACCAAATGTAATTAAACATACTGTATACTTAAACACCAATATGGTCAACCAAATAGTTTGCCTTCAAAAAGTCTTAGTTTAATACTAACATATGAATACGAAATGGTACAGCCAAAGACTAATGGCGAAAGGAAATTGTCATACCTGTTACAGTTGTTATCAGTGTTTACTGGTGGAATAAAGTAAAAAAAAAAAATCCTGAAAATAATAAGTTCTATGTGCCCCCAAAAGTATAAACACAGTGTTCCAATTAATGTCGCTCTTGTGGAATCGGAATCAAGCAGAAAAACCTAACCGTATTAATTATAAATGGCCTTTTAGTGTTTGTTTTGAAAATAACAATCGCTCCTTCTTTAATTGCCTTTTTTTCTGCCTCTTGAAGCGAAAACATTGATATTTGTCACAGGTACCATGAATGGAAATGAATGTGCATTTGCGATTGCACATATATGCATGTGTGACAGGGGATAGTCACTTACAGCAGACAAGCCACATAATCCCATCCCCTCAATGTCAAGTAGCAAAGACACAGAAATAGTGCCATGTCGTCATGCTCACATAGCTTCTATTTCCGGGATGATGGGCACCAGGAGGAGGAATGTTGAGAGAAGAACGATCGCTGTGCTCTGTTTCTCAAGCACACGGGTATGTAATGTTGAACTGAGTATGGTTACATTTACAAGAGACATTATAAGCAGTCAAGCACTAAATTGAATGCTCCCGAAGCCCAAGGATTCAGCTTAACATTTTGGGAAATGTACTTTAATACTTTAAACACTTGTATGACAGGCAAGTCTGGTTGGTGATCCTTGAACAGACGACATGACATTTCATTTTCATTATTCCCAAAGTGTTTCAAAGTCCACCTTTGGTTTCACTGTCGTGTGAAAAAGTGCCCACTTGGGATTGTGAAAGGGATACCGAGCATATTTCTGCGTAGCATCGTTGTTTTGGCCCGAGATTTTCCAGTTTCATTGGGCATCTACAGATGGACTAAGTACAAGCAAGTGCCTATGATGCCCTTCCTGATTTCAGCACTTCCTATTTACCCATGCTTGGGACAATACCGAGTTGGGCTGGCTACAGTAAGCTTATGGCACCTTGCATTTCCAGTTGGTTTCCCATTCAGCAAGCGAAATGCAGTTCAAGCAGGTTCAGGTCAGGTGACTGACTTAGACATGATTCTCCTTAATCTTAAAAAAAACGTTTTCAGTATGTTTTGGGTCATTGTCCATCTCCATTGTGAAGCGCTGACGGATGCGTTCTGAAAAACGTTTTCTGAATATGAGCAGATCATATTCACTTCCGAATTCATCTTACTGCTTTTGTCAGCTGCCACATCATCAATAAATAGAAATGACCCAACTGGCTCCATCAAAAGATCCATCTGGTACGTATACTTGAGTAGACGGTGGCTGGACCTGAATCGGTCTTAGCGAGGATGGTAAGTTTGTTGTGGAAAGGTGCTTCCTGCCCCGCTGAGAAGCAACAATGGGTGCTTTCCATGGAAGTGCGTACGCCGACAGTTGGAAATGCAATCAGTTTCTTACTGCACTTCATCAACAGGGGCATGATATGATGTGCTTAAATTTTGACTTGACCGTAAGGGCGTGTGTTTGTTTCCACTTGCAGCTGCTGCTGTTGAAGTGAAGCCACCCAGGACTGACAGATGAGGTGGTGACAACACGGCCGCCATTGTGGCGTGGCAAAAAAGGAAGAGAGTGAGTGAGGACCCTCAAGGCGCGGAGGTTGACAAAGCTGCAGAGGAGTGAGGGAGAGATAAGGTCAGTAGTAACATGAGAGGGAAGAGATGAAGACAGAGGTATGGGGAGAGGGTCAGGCGGAAAATGTCTTCCTGTCACTTCCTGTCCACTACCTGCTTTGGTCTTTATTCCTGTGCTGCATATATCCCCATAAGACCCCCCTGCTCCATTTCCTTTTCCTGTCTCCTTTTACTTCCTCTTCCTGTATGCTTCGTACCCGACGGATACATGCATTAAGTAATGAAAGCACGTGCCTAATTTTCCTTGAGGATATTTAGAGACTGACCAACATCCTCTAAGTGTCAAATGGAAAAAAAGTGACTCTTATCAGCTCCTCAGTAAGGGGCACCTGCACTCACTCTATTTATAAACTAGTACATATGCAAAATTGAGCCTGCAGTCATTTGTATTCACATTTTAAATGCACCCGTGCAGCATACAAATACAAGTGTTTTATATACAGTATTGATGATGCTGTATGTAACATGACATTTTTTATATTAGCATTTAGCAAAAACAAAACAAAACGAAACAGACGTTTGATATAACTTTTTTTAAATGCATGTCCCAGGCCAAGTTCATACACTTAACAACGGTTGCACAGAAATAGAAATATATAGTAGATAGTGTATTTTGTGACAAGCAAAGAGATAGATTTTTTTGTCTATGTGTGCCCTGCGATTGGCTGGCAACCAGTTCAGGATCTACCCCGCCCACTTCCTGAAGACAGCTGGAATTGGCTCCAGTACACCCACGACCCTCATCAGGAGAAGCGGATCATAAAATGAATGGATGGATTTTAATATTGCAAAATCTAGAATTCTGCTCTATTTTCATGCCTAGCCAAGTTCTGTCTTACTGTGCACGTGAGTGGAGTTTTCTTTCTTTCTGTATTTTCGTAAACAGGCGCAGTTAGAAGTGGGCATTTACACCATTGTGGCAGTGAACATAGCCAAGTTGATTCCCTGTCAATCGAAGCGACTCCTCTCATTCTGTTTAAATCCAAGCAGGTGAAGCGTGTGGTCTTCATGTCGGAAGCATAATGGATTTGCTTGATGGACTCCATAGTCAGAGATTGGTGCATGCAAAGTACATTTATAAGGAGCCGGAAGAAGATCTCCATTTGTCACCTGACGACCACCTTCCAAGTTTGATCTTCATTAAATTATGCCTGTGGCACATGGTACTGTTTCTTCTTAGGCAATTAATTATGAAATGTAAACTCATGTTCGATATTTTACTACAGCAAATAAACCGGGATCGAACTGTTCTCCAAGGGAACTTTGACCTTGAGTTATCTCATATCTGTTGAAAAGTAATGGTGTGACACAACAACGGGTGAATGTAAATCAGCACAGAGTGAGGGTATACAGTACCTGTGTGCCATCTGCATAGGATGGAAAGGACAATTCATGCCACTCAATAATTTGGCCAGCAGCATAAAAATGGAAAATGAAACTGGGCTTAAAACTGAACCTTGTGGTACACCACAGTCAAGGGTAAAAGTGGCTGAATATTCGTTGCCGATAAGAGTAAAATCTACTGAATGTAGAGCACTAGAGGGACATCCTATAATTCTTGCGTTTTATTATGATACATCTCTTCCAATATAATATATAACATCTAATACATTTTGTATAATCATACCTTATGAGGTATCACAGTCATTTCGATTTATTTGCATCATCTCCATATATGGGTAGTTGCTGAGTCCACTGTAACGCATCGAATGTGACTAAACCGTATCATTGATGCTGTGTTTTTGTGTTGATGGTGAAAGCCATTCAGCTTGGTTCAGCCCCTGATGTCAGCAGGGTCCTGACTGCGCAGGGATGCCAGCAGATTCTCCACTGCTGATGTCACCCTGCTGGACAGACACTTGTTATGTATCACACTATTAAATTCTCACTGAGCTCTATTTAGGCCCACAGGAGGCCGACGGTGGCATCGCATTACTTACTGGGCACGGCCAGTTCAGTGAGAGAGCACCATTGCACAAATACGCACACACAAATACATACCCGCGCGCGCACACACACACACACACACACACACACACACACACACACACACACACACACGCACACACACTCACACACAAAGGCACAGACAAACAGACAGGAAGGAAGGCTGACTGTATGTTTGACTCATCTGTTTTCTCTGCCTTTTACAGTAGGCCCTTGATGCTATAAAATGCAAAACTCCTCCCACATCCGCCCAGTGTTTGTTTGCAAAAGCACACAACCGATTGGTGGTTTTAGAGGATCAAGTGGACGCGTGCTGGTCAGTTGAGGTGGCCGCGGCCGCAGCCTTTTACAAAAAAGGCGGATGAATGTCAGAGTACAGAGCAGAAGGCTCTGCTTACCAAACGAGTGGGCTGCAGACATTCTTTTTGACTCTCTTTCCTCTGTGGTCGACTGCTGTGCATACCGTAGGAAAAAAAAACACTTCACCCAGCCCCACGTTGCTAAATATTTTAAACCACGACTATTCCAGTTTTATCCTGAAAGAGGTTTTGGGAAAGGGTGGAGTAATTTCACTCTTGCAGAACCTCCTTTTATTACCTACCTTCTAGTAATTCATCTATCCATTATCCGAACCGCTTATCCTCACAGGGATGGCGGGCCTGCTGGAGCCTATCCCAGCTCTCTTGGGGCAGTAGGTGGGGTACACCCTGAACTTGTTGCCAGCCAATCGCAGGGCACACAGAGACAAACAATCATTTGTGCTCACATTCACTCCCTAGGGGCAATTTATAGTGTTCAATGAACTTAAGGTGCATGCTTGTAGAATATGGGAGAAAACCGGACTACCCGGAGAAAACCCACACAGGCACAGGGCGAACATGCAAACTCTACACAGGAAGGCCGGAGCTGGAATCGAACCCTTCACCTCTGCACTTGAGGCGGAAGTGCTAACCAGTCGACCACCATGCCGCCCCTCCTGGTAATATTCTTTGAAATAATTATCTTTAAAACGCTCATTTCATTATTATGAAGTCAAATTTAAAATGGGTAATAAAAATAAAAATAATTCTCATCTCATCCGCAGAAATTAATCTAGAAGTATTGCATGGCCTTAATTCATACTTACTTTGGCGAAACATTTTATGTCTGATCCAACCCCGGGTGTGTGCGCACATGTCATCCCACTTTTTGTTGTACAAAGAACAGCATAGTGAGACCAGAAAGGAAACTCCCAAAGCTATAGCATCATCCAAAGGTGGCTGACCGCCATGCAAAAACTCATACTATCACTATAGCCTCCAATTACTTTATATGATATTTTCAGTTAGAGAGTGTGGTGAGACTGCAGTGACCATCTGTGTGGCGAGTGCTGGATGACAACTGTGTTTGTGTGCCTCTTTCAATAGTTTTAAATTAGAGACTAATTTAGCAGTTAGGTGTTACTACTTGGTGTGATTCTGGCTTACTCCTATTTAAGATGGATGGATGAATAGATGGATGGATTTTAATCAGTTCAAAAACTCTGAGAATGACCTGACCCATTTCTCTGTTTTAAAAATTAAAATCTGGCCTTTGAGCACAGGCGTTTGCCCATCGCTCATCGAGATGAACCCTTCGTGCATTATCCAGCACCTTTCACTTAATCATTCATAGCTCAAATGCAGCTAGCCCATTAAAAGGCCGTTAGCTGTGATATTTCGGTGTCATGGGGGATTCAAACTGTATTTTTCCAGGGAAAGTTGGACATTTTTGCACTGTGGGTGGTCTGAGGTAAAAGTTCCGGAGATCACCAATCATCATGATTCATTGCCTACGAGTGAAATGCAGTCCTGACCAAAATGTTGGCCACAATGGCTGACTTCTTAACCATAAGGCCGTCAATATTTATAGGCCATGACCAGTGTGTCGACATCCCGCCGTTGAAAGTATGCAGGAGCTCCAAGACCAGGAACATGTAAAGCCCATGAAGAGATGACCTTACTTCTTTTGAAGTACTGTAATCTCTTTTCCTTTCCCTCGCTGTCAACAAATTTACAATAGATGACATCACATGAGGCTGCCCACAGCCTCTTGGTGGGGTCGGTGACCTCAGCGCCACTTCCCCCTTTTCACTTCTCCAGCTCTGTGTCTTCCTCTAGTGAGAGTGGGATCTGCCCAGAGAGTTGGAATGCCGAGGCAGAGCTCAGCTGGTGAAGGAGAGGAAGGCAAGCGACGCGAGGGGGGATTTTTTGTTTTCTACCCCCTCCCCTCTAGATGAGATCATGGATGATGGCTTCTCAGAGCAAGAGGCAAGGCTCGTGGCAGCTAAGACGCGCCCCTGGCTTCCCTTCTGCTGCCTCATACACGCAAATACACACTTGTCATAGATGACATTGAGTATTCATCTCTGCCCATTACGCCACTATGGAAAGCTTCTTGGGCATTTATTCGATCTCTTGGTTTAAGGTTCCACTCACCGATGCTCAAGGCAACAAAATCTGACGTTGAGTAAGTCCTTCTCACCAGTAGTTGGCGTTACACCGCAGCAGTTTGACGCATCGGCGAATCATCATGTGTCAGAAAGAACAGAGAAAAGAAGGATTTTGTATCTGTGCAGGTACAGTTTCGGTTTCGCTGACTAATCAAGAGTGAATACTCGTATTGGTCAAAGAAGTGGTATCGAACACCCCTACTAGTGAGGTAAAACTGCACTAGTTGTTGTGCGGGCTATTAGTGTGGGTATTCCATTTCCTTGATATACAGCTTCGAGTCTATATACTAGTACAATAGTTTTACATAAAAAACCACCGCTATTACAGTAGCGTAGTAGACCCGTAGTAGTTAGAGGAGCGATTAGTGTATTTAATTCCAAAAATAAGGATATTTAATATTTTTGCGACGCAATGTTAATTGTGCAGTTTGAACATTAGCACTGCACTTAAATAGCGAAGAAAAAAAAAACGGTACTTAAATGATTTAATTAAAATGTGTTGCACATAAAAATTGATGTAAATCGTGACTAAATATATGTTGGAAAACAGTTCGGAAAGATTACATGAAAATATATTGTACCTAAGAGTTAAATACAACGGAACTGTGCAAACAAACAAGCAATTCCAAAAAAGTTGAAGCAAAGCACAGTTTGAACATTTAATTCAGTGATGAGTACACACATCACAAGTGCATACTGCCAATTGTACTCTCTACTAGTACCACACTTTGAGCACCACAAAAACTAGTGCGCTCTTTGTCATCACTTAGTCAGGCAATAAGATAAGAAAGATAAGTTAAGAAAACCTTTATTTGTCACACAATGGAGAAATTCTCAATATACAGCAGCAAAATTATGAAAGGGAGAAAGTAGAAGACAAAAAGTACATATACATAAAATATAAATATAAGCATGTTAAAAATGGGTGAGTCGGGGTGAGTCCGGATTTTCAGGACTGGGGTAATACAGTACTGTACACATGTAGAATGACAAGGGCGCACTAGTAAAATGTCTGCTTATGAGTAACATTTTTTTCTCCATACTTTATGGCATTTCTACACACTTGTAGGACAACTTTGGCACACTACTACATTACATGTGAAGCAAAAGTGTGCATTTGATGACAGCTGGGCACTAATACCATTGAATTGAAATCCTTTGATAGCTTCTTTGTTCCCATTAGTCAGAGTCATTTCCCCAATGCAGCACGCTGTGTCTTCATCAACACACCATGCAGTCGGCAGCTTAGCACAAGGCAGTCAAGTCAAGCCCCAGGGGGACACTTCAGTAGATTCAGCCAAGTGAAAAGCCCATTACCAGCTGAGAGATGGAAACGATTAGTAGCATTCTACAATTAGCATAGTAGTCAGCACTTGCAGTTGGTTTCAACAAAATATTGTCTCATCTTGAGGAGTGATATCAGATTCTTAGTTCCGGCATTGTGGAGTCCCACTGAGCAGCAACTGTCGAGACGGCAGGATGGTGATGCTTATTATTGTGATTACTCAGCCTCTTTTCCTCCCGACGCATGAGTCACCGAGACCGACGCTATGTGGCTTTGTGCCTCGGTGTGAAAAATATCTCTCCTTCGTCATGTGCGGATTTCGGGAATGCGACATAGCATGGAGGCATTGTCGGGGCACAATGGGGCCCCCCAGATGAATGTTGCACATTCGTGTGGGTGCAGTTGTTTTTATATGCTCTCTGATCTTGTCCCTGTGAGCTGGATCATAGGGTTCTTTTACGCGCAACCTATACACTGTGCTGTCATAGAGTGCGGCAGTTGCTGTGTAAATCGACATATAAGGGACACCAAGTATGAAGTTGCCCAATTCCATCCATTTTCTATTCATTTCTTGTCATTCATGGCTGGGTGATAACATATGTTTTGGGACTTTGCGACAAAAAAAAGTTTTATAATACTGTATACCTGTGTGGACCGGCCCAGCGAGTGGCAGGGAGCCATGGCCCTAAATGTTTCTTTAACCGGCTTATGCTTGTATTCAGTGATGCATATCAACAGAACAGACCATTGACCTAATCGACATATATTATATTTAGCATGCTTGCTGTTAGCATCTGCATGCATGCTCAACATTTGCTGCCTTGCTTTGTTTAGATGTGTGATAACAGCCACAGTTCTCCTTTGACTGCAACAAGGCATATCGCTTGAGTCATGTTTATAAAGTGCTCTCTGATGTTTGCTGGTCTGTTTTTTATTTGCAGGTGATTAATAACAAATGCCAGTTTTAGTCCTTTTGTTTTTGCGCTGCTTTATTTGCTCATCTGTGGCAAGTCTGTACCGCAAACTTTTCTGTTTACATTCCGGTGCCTAATAAAGAATAGCGCAATGTCATTTGGGTTTTTTTTGTGACGCATTTTCTTACCCTTAGAAATGTTACCATTAGAACATGAGACAAACCATGCGCAGGGTGTGGAGGATGGGGGTGGGTGAAGGACGTTGTTAACAAACCCATCAACAACCACCAGTGGAAAAATACACAACCATCTACTTTTGATAACTGTTGAATGTTTGTGACTTTAAACATGTTGACAAAAGACATTTGACAGCAACTACACATTAACCATATTGCCTTCACATAAGATGTGGCGTACCACAAGGCACAATTCTTGGCCCCAAAACAATGTATTTAGTTATTTAATTTGACACATTTTCATGTTTGTTTTTGGGGGAGGAGGGATACACACTGTATTTTTAAATTAGCTATAGGCTTGAACACCCCTGAGGTTGTACAATTCAGAATTAATTGTCTTTAAAGTCACATAAAAATTGAGTTTAAATCACCACCACATATGCCTAGCAAAGCCTCAAAATATATTGCGAGATTTTAGCTCACAGAGTATTTACAGTAAAATATTAACTCCACCCGTGTGGTCTGCATTTTCTTTGGCATAATTGTGTGTTTTTTTTCCCTAATGGGTGGTTGTCTGGAATGTAATGCAAGATGGGAAAGCAGTCACACACATTTGGGTCTATGCTGCTCTGTACAATATAGCTAACAACAATAATGACAATGAATCAAAATTAATAATGAAAAAAATGAATGAAAAGAAATGCTGAACAGCAGCCAACCTTTGTAACGGGCAACTTGAATTTTTAGTGGTTCCTCACACAACACAACAGCGGCTGTGTACAATTTCTTGTGTAACAGTAGCAAAGCGGCGAACACATCAAAGCTCAAGATGCTGGTAGTTAAAAGGAAGGAAAAAAGTCCGGAAGTCACACGGCAGATCAGCTCCCCCCCAAAGTGGAGGAATTGCCAATAAAAACTGGCACCTGCTTTGGTTCCAAGCAGTGTGGAAGGCCTTGAGTGGGGAGCCAGATGATCTGCTCCACCACCAGTGGAGAATTTCTGAAAACCACCTGCTTTTTGGCCACTGAATGCATGGTTTTGGAACCTCAGTGGAAGAAGCTAGTGGTGGAAACCAGACAGTGTCTCAACTAATTCATGAGTCATGTCAATGCTGAAAGAAGCATGTGCGCCAAAATATACTCTTATTAATGGCTGATGCTTGAGCTATTAATTTTCGGAGCTCCTTGAGAGCGTATTTACATGATGTCCCTGGGTTGCTACTATACATTGTATGGTGATGTATTAGTCAGTGTTACATAAGAATGCATACATTAATTTACTATACCTTTTGTTGTCAGGAGGGTCATAGGTGAGCTCGAGCTAATCTCAGCTGACTTTGGGCAAGAGATACACCTTTTGCAGCCGACTATAATGTGACAAAACTCAATTCGACGTTCATTACAGTCAAACAGAAGGGTTCCAGAAGGCTGTTCGAAAACCGAAATTGTTCGAAAACCGAAACCACGCTCTTTTTAAAATACAAATGTTTATTGAATATGTCTGCTCATAATGGAAAGCAACACGGGGAAGCGTCACTTCCTCGTATAAGGAAGGCGAGAGGAGTCAAATGGTGCATTCAAGTGCGCTCAGTTTGTTCGAGAACCGAAATTTGTTCGTCATCCGAGGTATAAAAAACTATAAATTTTTGGTCGAAAACCGAATTGGTCGAGAACTAAGACGTTCGAAAACCGAGGTTTGACTGTATTTGCTATCTTTTCAGCATAGAATGTTCAGTGCCGTGCTACTGGTCTTATTTTGGGCAAATATTGCTCCTCGATTGCAGCCCGGTACGGCTGCATGTTGTAGTGTGACTATTACGACACAGTGTCACAAAACAACACGTATTGTTGATGTGTGTTGTGAATGATGTGATGAGAAAATACTAGTTCAATAGTAGTTCTCATTCGCACATATGTTTTGCCCGTTCATTATTAGGCTGAAGCTTATCCCAGCTGTCTTTGGGCAGTAGACAGGGTACACCCTGAACTGGTTGTCTGTATATCGCAGGGCACACACAGACGACCATTCAAAACACACACACACACACACACACACACACACACACACACACGCGCACGCACGCACACACGCGCACACACACACACACACACACACACACACACACACGCACGCACGCACGCACACACGCGCACACACACACACAAAAGCAATATTGAATGAGGGCCCAACATTGACTGACGGCAGCGTGTGTTCAAGTGAACGTCAATCTGTGAAACTGTTTGTCGAGAATAGTCGAAAATACTCTGCAGTGAATACTCCTTCTGGTATGCCGTCACTCCTTCCCACCTGTTTTCAGTTTCTTCTTTTGGTCTTTGTTTGTGAATCTCCAACACGCTCACAGCTGAGGAGCTTCCCCACCAGGCTGCTGTGGTTTCAAGACAGTCACGTAATTGTTTGAAGCTGCAGGTGTGTTTTTGACTCTGGGAGTTCCCTCCTGCTAATTACAGGCTCCCAACTGACATGTTTATTGGCCATTGTAAATTGCAAGGCGACTCAATCACTCCCCTTTCGACACAACTCCCAAAAAGTTTGGCACCGTTGGTTTCTGGGTGAAACTTTAGGATTAACCGAAAATGCACTACAACATTTACAGGTGAACTGATGATGCCCTAGGTTGAACTTTTAAATGCACATGTCCATCTGTTGAGTATTGCAATGTTTTTGGCACAGTTTGTTCTCTAACAGCTGAATGGCAACATTAACAATCAGGGATCCATGGAAGGACATCCATTTCTCCTGTATGCCTTTCAGTGACTCTGGCAGCTTCTTTGTCTGCTGATGAGATTCAGTGGACACCTTGCAACCTGTTGATGGCGAGGTACTGGTGATTATTTGTTTGATGTTATCTTTGTCTCATCATATCAAAATGTGAACAGAGTGATCACGAGGACTCTTTAAACTGGGGGTCGGCAACACGCGGCTCCAGAGCCGCATGCGGCTCTTTAGCGACATCTAGTGGCTCCCTGAAGCTTTATAAAAAATGTTTGAAAATGGAAAAAGATTGTGATAGTAGGCTAATATAGCTCAAATAGATATAGATACTTATTGCAGCTCCGAAAAAGGAGAGCTGTGGTATTGGTTTTTTAAAACGTACACTTTATTTATGCTTTTAACAGTCTCGACAAACAAACACGTCTGCGTCCGACTCCGTGCGTTCTCTCTTCTCGTTCGACTCGAGAGGCGTTAAAAGACAGCCTCTGAAAAATGGAAATTAATGATGACTTCACTGACACTAAGAAAAGTGAAAATAATGCACCAAAACAAAAAAATCAAGCGAGGAAATTACAAAATAAATTCTATGGGGGCGTTTGTGAACACACAACAAAGGAATAAATAACAAATAATTCTGAGACAGTCCAGTCTCCTACATACATACAGCATGTGTTTCCTTCATTGTAAGTTTTATAGAAGGCTTTTATTTTTTTTGCGGCTCCTTTTTTTGTTTTTTTTTTGTCCTATATGGCTCTTTCAACATTTTGGGTTGCCGACCCCTGGTTTAAACACACATTCTCATGAAGTCAGAAAATATTTTGGGCCATTCAGTGATCCAACACCTGTTGTGAATTTTGCTGAATTTTGCTGTTCAGCCCCATGTTAGAGATGGAAAGTTGTACGCAAAGACTGAAACACAAAACGTCAAATTCAGTTGAACTGTTCGCTCATCCTGAAAAGCTGAATATCCCTAACTTGTTGGTAGTGTATCTCTGCATTACGTCTACCTAACCTGACATATCCATGTAGCCTGACTTCCAGGACTGAGAGTTGCAAGAAAAAGAAACTGGGTCCTACAGAAGCCCGAGAAGGAATGCAAATGAGCTGTTAAACCGAGCCGCCACAATGTGACCGACCACAACATCCTCCTGTTGCTTATTAACGGCCTCCATTGCTCGCCATTTCTCTGACCTGGGCCTGTGGCGAATAGGCGCTCCCTACCTCCGCCTCCTCCTCATCCACCAACAAAGCCCTTATTTCAAACAGATCCCCAGACCAGCAGGAAACGACATTACCACATCACAGCTTTTTGTTTGAGAGGCTTGATACATAGTAGACTTACTTCAAACCCTGCTGGGCTCTGAACAATGTATGGTGTAGAGAGAGTGGCCGCTGGCAGTGATCCAGGGTTCAAATTCTTGCCACTCCTGTGTGTGTGGTGTGTGTGTGTGTGTGTGTGTGTGTGTGTGTGTGTGTGTGTGTGTGTGTGTGTGTGTGTGTGTGTGTGTGTGTGTGAAAAGTTCAGTCCAAACTTCTGTTGAATTTTTTTTTTTAATGTCTGCTACAGTGACATTAAGGACCAGGGGACTACATTCTCAGTTAAAATTGTTTGATAAGATTGACACAAAGCCGTGGAACATTTTTTTTCCAAAATCGTCTTCTTGTGCTGTATGCTCTTTGAGTAATTTTAGTCAGCTACTATATTTCTTTACTTTGCTTTTAATGTCTTAAATTCTTCTTGTGTGCCTTTTTCTTTACTTTGCTGATAAATGTATCAAATAATTTTAAATGTTGGATTTTTAATCAAGTGAACCACATTGTGTTACCATGTGTATAAAATATGCGGGATAAATAAATCTAGCTTGCCTTGCCTTATAAGGCTCACAGATGCAGAAGGTGTAATATACCAGCTTGGGGCACCAGGTAGCCTCCAAAAGGACCACGTTCGTAGCTGGCGGGCCTGTTCGCTCACCAGTGATGTGACAGTGAGATTTTCCAGGAATGTTGTAGAAATGATCATTTTAAAATGTAAACACTGTCAGTGATTTATAGAAATAAAGTGTTGCATACTATGAAATATCATTATCATTATCAGCCTCCTCACATCAATCCATGCATCCATCCATTTTCCAATCCGCCTATCCTCACAAGGATAACGAGGGGTGCTGGAGTCAATCCCAGCCGTCTTCGGGCAGTAGGCGGGGGACACCCTGAACCGGTTCCCAGCCAATTGTAGGGCACACACAGACGAGCAACTATCCACGCTCACAGCCACACCTAGGGACAATTTGGAGTGTCCAATCAGCCTGCCTTGGATGTTTTTGGAATGTGGGAGGAAACCGGAGTACCCGGACAAAACCCACGCAGGCCCGGGGGGAACATGCAAACTCCACACAGGGAGGCTGGAGCTGGAATTGGACCCGGTACCCCTGTAATGTGAGGTCATCGCGCTAACCGCTGGACCACTGGACCGCCCCCTCACATCAATCAGTACAATTAATTATTAACAAAACAACAATTTAACATTGCTGAAGGTAATTTAAGCAAACGTGTTCTTTCAGAGGTGCGTTTAAAATTGGAAGCCATTCAAATTAGTCAGTACCCAAGAAGTGGCTCTCACTTTCAAAAAAGCTTGTGCCCCCTGGTCTAATGTTTCCAAAATAATTCCAGATTCATATACTGTCTTAACCACGCCCACACGGGATGACATAAACTAACCAATGCGACTATGTGTACCAAGTTTTGGCTCTAACTAGTCTCAGTGTGCAAAGAGTGCAGAGTCACGAAGTGCAAGGCCATAGCAAATAAAAATGGTCACAGTGATAAATCCATCTCGCTCAAGTCACCTATCTAATTATGTGTGCCAAAGAAGCCTATATCTAAAAAAAATGGTTAATGTGTGTGTGTGTGCGTGTGTGTGTGTGTGTGTGTGTTTGTATTCATGACATATCAGGACAATTTTATGATAACACACCTTCAAAATGAGGACCTGTGGAAAAATGAGGACATTTTTCGCGTCCTCATTTTTCCACGCAGTCTACACTACTCTAGAGCTCACGAGGATACTCCCACACCAAAAATAAGTGATGTCCTGAAAGAGCACATTTGTCAGAAATTGTGTGTTTAATTGTGTTTAACTTTCGACTCACTTTTCATTTGGAAAACTAGTGGCCAACTTCTGTACTTTTACACACTTTTAACACACTTTCAGTGACGTCATTGTGCAGGACCTCAAATGTCAGCTTTTTCGGACTTACTCACACACTTTCCCCGCCCTCGTCCTGGTAAGTCACAACAATTAGCAGTCACACAGAATCCAACATGTGAAGCAGCCAGACAATCCTACAGCCAGATATCTATTAAACTCTCTTAAACAAACACGACCACGCGTGATTGACCACCTGGTAAGCAATTCCTTTTCATTTATCTTACCGTAACATAACATGTTTAACAGTGCCCACCAAAGGTAATGTCATTCAATTAGACAGCTAGCTAGCTAGCTAGATCGATCGTTAGCATGCTAATAAGCTTCCAATAAAAGTAATGTGGACATGTCCTGCAGGCAAGGTTCTGGAAAACTTTTCTAAATCTTTAACAACACAGTCTATGGAAGTTGATTTTGGTGCCAAATGTTTATTTCAGTGCAGTATTTGTTTTATTCCATTGCAGTTAATTGAGATTAGTTAGTACAGGTAGCCTAATGAAAGTGGGCCATGCACTATTAGCATTTATGCTAAGTCCGGTGTATTTACACTGTTTATTCTTGTGTTGATTAATGTACACCGTTTCAAAGAAAAAACAAACGTTTGCAATGAAATTATAGCAGTATTCATCTTTGTCGGTCAAACCTCTGGTATTTTTCTTTGCTATTCCATACATTCTGTTCAATTAATGGCAAGGAATGTAAACAACTCTGATGTAAGGAGCCACATTATTATTTTGTGCTGATACAAATTGCTAAAGAAAATTATCAGCGATTCTGATAATTGTTTTTAGTTTTACATCGAATGATTTTGTTGTTGCACCACTAAACATGTTTTTTCCCCCTCTCTTTAAATTTTTATTTTTTGGTCTGCATGTATTTTTTAATATCTGATTAACTGCATTGTGTAAGCCTGATTTGGATTGTATTCATCGACATTTAAGTGTCAACTTTTCGTGTCTTAGGACGTGGTGTAGTTACAAGTGAACCAATCGAAAGGGGTCCTTTGTGGTTGAGTACCGTGGAGAGTTAATCTCAAGCTATGAACGAGACAAGAGACAGAAAAAGTACACAGAGAAGCAAAATTGTTTCCTGTTTGATTTTGAATGGAAAGGTAGCACATGGTGGTAAGTCAAGATCTAGAAAAACATCATGTGGTTCTGTACAACATTGTAGTTTTGCTGGAAAAACAATTCATGTTTCATTGTTCAATTTCAGCATTGATTCCTCCCATGAAGATGGTTCATTGGGTCGACTGGTCAATGATGCTCACAAAGGCCCAAACTGTAGAATGAAAAAGCTGACAATCCAGGATAAACCTCATCTTTGCTTGTTTGCAATTGAAAATATCCAAGCAGGGAATGAAATAACCTATGACTATGGAGATTCTCAGTGGGCATGGAGAGCACTGGTAAGTAATGCCTGAATATAGACAAGCAGATCTAATAAGCAAATCATTATATTTCATAGGTGAGTGAAAGATCATTTTCATCAACAGTTTATTACCTTTTAAAAGTTAACACGAGTGTCTGTTTTAGAGTATTATTTGACAACAACAGAAATTCAAAGTCAGGAACATGGACTCCACATTTTTCAGTCATTACATTCTATTAGTCTGAAAGAGTATGTTTCGGGTGTTGTCTTTATTATTTGAACTCAGTCGTGTGTGTTGCCCTGAAATTGTTAGCTATCAGAGCTGTACAGTGGTAAGTACCATGAAGAGCCAGCTTGTGCTGTGAATGTGGTCACTGAAAAAAGTACTTTAATTTATTCAAAAGTCATATAACTACGAAATATTTCTGACACTCTATGGTTGGTATAATGTTGCTTTTAATGTTTTCAGTCATGCCCTCATACTTCTTCAGTTACTGTAGAATACTTTAGAATATTTCTGATAGTGTAATGTTGCTATGTTGCAGACACCAAGTGACGGGATCCTGACTGAACCTTCTGAAGATCAAGAAGGGAGTGAGAGATCCGCTTCATCCTTACAACAGGTTACTATGTCTTATCAGTATATACTAGGTTTGAGTTTACAGCTTTCTTTGACAAACACAGGAGAAGTTATAAATCAGAAACATGGACTCTCCATGATTTCAGTCGTCATGTCCTCATATTTCTTTAGACCTGAAAAACCTGAGTGTGTTTCAGGTGACATGATTTTTGTCTGAACCTAACTCTGGAGAGCTTGTGTTCGAATGTCCCCGTATTGCTCTTCCACAGAGCTGAACAGTGTTAACTTTCTATAGTGTGGTACATTAATCCCAAACCCTCCTGTGAGCGATGTTCAATGAGAAATAATGTTTATTCATTTATTAACTGGTCAGAATGAAGAATGCAGAATATTTTGACACCGTAATGTTGTTATGTTGTAGACACCAAGTGACAGGATCCTGACTGAACCTTCTGGAGACCAAGAAGGGAGTGAGAGATCCGCTTCATCCTTACAACAGGTTACTATGTCTTGTCAGTATATACTAGGTTTGAGTTTACAGCTTTCTTTGACAAACACAGGAGATGTTATAAATCAGAAACATGGACTCTCCATGATTTCAGTCGTCATGTCCTCATATTTCTTTAGACCTGAAAAACCTGAGTGTGTTTCAGGTGACATGATTTTTGTCTGAACCTAACTCTGGAGAGCTTGTGTTCGAATGTCCCCGTTTTGCTCTTCCACAGAGCTGAACAGTGTTAACTTTCTATAGTGTGGTACATTAATCCCAAACCCTCCTGTGAGCGATGTTCAATGAGAAATAATGTTTATTCATTTATTAACTGGTCAGAATGAAGAATGCAGAATATTTTGACACCGTAATGTTGTTATGTTGTAGACACCAAGTGACAGGATCCTGACTGAACCTTCTGGAGACCAAGAAGGGAGTGAGAGATCCGCTTCATCCTTACAACAGGTTACTATGTCTTGTCAGTATATACTAGGTTTGAGTTTACAGCTTTCTTTGACAAACACAGGAGATGTTATAAATCAGAAACATGGACTCTCCATGATTTCAGTCGTCATGTCCTCATATTTCTTTAGACCTGAAAAACCTGAGTGTGTTTCAGGTGACATGATTTTTGTCTGAACCTAACTCTGGAGAGCTTGTGTTCGAATGTCCCCGTTTTGCTCTTCCACAGAGCTGAACAGTGTTAACTTTCTATAGTGTGGTACATTAATCCCAAACCCTCCTGTGAGCGATGTTCAATGAGAAATAATGTTTATTCATTTATTAACTGGTCAGAATGAAGAATGCAGAATATTTTGACACCGTAATGTTGTTGTGTTGTAGACACCAAGTGACGGGATCCTGACTGAACCTTCTGAAGATCAAGAAGGGAGTGAGAGATCCGCTTCATCCTTACAACAGGTTACTATGTCTTATCAGTATATACTAGATTTGAGTTTACAGCTTTCTTTGACAAACACAGGAGAAGTTATAAATCAGAAACATGGACTCTCCATGATTTCAGTCGTCATGTCCTCATATTTCTTTAGACCTGAAAAACCTGAGTGTGTTTCAGGTGACATGATTTTTGTCTGAACCTAACTCTGGAGAGCTTGTGTTCCAATGTCCCCGTATTGCTCTTCCACAGAGCTGAACAGTGTTAACTTTCTATAGTGTGGTACATTAATCCCAAACCCTCCTGTGAGCGATGTTCAATGAGAAATAATGTTTATTCATTTATTAACTGGTCAGAATGAAGAATGCAGAATATTTTGACACCGTAATGTTGTTGTGTTGTAGACACCAAGTGACGGGATCCTGACTGAACCTTCTGAAGATCAAGAAGGGAGTGAGAGATCCGCTTCATCCTTACAACAGGTTACTATGTCTTATCAGTATATACTAGATTTGAGTTTACAGCTTTCTTTGACAAACACAGGAGAAGTTATAAATCAGAAACATGGACTCTCCATGATTTCAGTCGTCATGTCCTCATATTTCTTGAGACCTGAAAAACCTGAGTGTGTTTCAGGTGACATGATTTTTGTCTGAACCTAACTCTGGAGAGCTTGTGTTCCAATGTCCCCGTATTGCTCTTCCACAGAGCTGAACAGTGTTAACTTTCTATAGTGTGGTACATTAATCCCAAACCCTCCTGTGAGCGATGTTCAATGAGAAATAATGTTTATTCATTTATTAACTGGTCAGAATGAAGAATGCAGAATATTTTGACACCGTAATGTTGTTGTGTTGTAGACACCAAGTGACGGGATCCTGACGAAACCTTCTGAAGATCAAGAAGGGAGTGAGAGATCCGCTTCATCCTTACAACAGGTTACTATGTCTTATCAGTATATACTAGGTTTGAGTTTACAGCTTTCTTTGACAAACACAGGAGAAGTTATAAATCAGAAACATGGACTCTCCATGATTTCAGTCGTCATGTCCTCATATTTCTTTAGACCTGAAAAACCTGAGTGTGTTTCAGGTGACATGATTTTTGTCTGAACCTAACTCTGGAGAGCTTGTGTTCGAATGTCCCCGTATTGCTCTTCCACAGAGCTGAACAGTGTTAACTTTCTATAGTGTGGTACATTAATCCCAACCCTCCTGTGAGCGATGTTCAATGAGAAATAATGTTTATTCATTTATTAACTGGTCAGAATGAAGAATGCAGAATATTTTGACACCGTAATGTTGTTATGTTGTAGACACCAAGTGACGGGATCCTGACTAAACCTTCTGAAGATCAAGAAGGGAGTGAGAGATCCGCTTCATCCTTACAACAGGTTACTATGTCTTATCAGTATATACTAGATTTGAGTTTACAGCTTTCTTTGACAAACACAGGAGAAGTTATAAATCAGAAACATGGACTCTCCATGATTTCAGTCGTCATGTCCTCATATTTCTTTAGACCTGAAAAACCTGAGTGTGTTTCAGGTGACATGATTTTGTCTGAACCTAACTCTGGAGAGCTTGTGTTCCAATGTCCCCGTATTGCTCTTCCACAGAGCTGAACAGTGTTAACTTTCTATAGTGTGGTACATTAATCCCAAACCCTCCTGTGAGCGATGTTCAATGAGAAATAATGTTTATTCATTTATTAACTGGTCAGAATGAAGAATGCAGAATATTTTGACACCGTAATGTTGTTGTGTTGTAGACACCAAGTGACGGGATCCTGACTGAACCTTCTGAAGATCAAGAAGGGAGTGAGAGATCCGCTTCATCCTTACAACAGGTTACTATGTCTTATCAGTATATACTAGATTTGAGTTTACAGCTTTCTTTGACAAACACAGGAGAAGTTATAAATCAGAAACATGGACTCTCCATGATTTCAGTCGTCATGTCCTCATATTTCTTTAGACCTGAAAAACCTGAGTGTGTTTCAGGTGACATGATTTTTGTCTGAACCTAACTCTGGAGAGCTTGTGTTCCAATGTCCCCGTATTGCTCTTCCACAGAGCTGAACAGTGTTAACTTTCTATAGTGTGGTACATTAATCCCAAACCCTCCTGTGAGCGATGTTCAATGAGAAATAATGTTTATTCATTTATTAACTGGTCAGAATGAAGAATGCAGAATATTTTGACACCGTAATGTTGTTGTGTTGTAGACACCAAGTGACGGGATCCTGACTGAACCTTCTGAAGATCAAGAAGGGAGTGAGAGATCCGCTTCATCCTTACAACAGGTTACTATGTCTTATCAGTATATACTAGGTTTGAGTTTACAGCTTTCTTTGACAAACACAGGAGAAGTTATAAATCAGAAACATGGACTCTCCATGATTTCAGTCGTCATGTCCTCATATTTCTTTAGACCTGAAAAACCTGAGTGTGTTTCAGGTGACATGATTTTTGTCTGGACCTAACTCTGGAGAGCCTGTGTTCGAATGTCCCCATATTGCTGTTCCACATAGCTGAACAGTGTTAACTTTGTATAGTGTGGTATATTAATCCCAAACCCTCCTGGGAGCGATGTTCAATGAGAAATAATGTTTATTCATTTATTAACTAATCAGGATTAATAAATGAGAATATTTCTGACGCTACACTGTTGCTATGTTGCAGACACCAGGTGTTCGGATCCTGACGAAACCTTCTGAAGATCAAGAAGGGAGTGAGAGATCCGCTTCATCCTTACAACAGGTTACTATGTCTTATCAGTATATACTAGATTTGAGTTTACAGCTTTCTTTGACAAACACAGGAGAAGTTATAAATCAGAAACATGGACTCTCCATGATTTCAGTCGTCATGTCCTCATATTTCTTTAGACCTGAAAAACCTGAGTGTGTTTCAGGTGACATGATTTTTGTCTGAACCTAACTCTGGAGAGCTTGTGTTCGAATGTCCCCGTTTTGCTCTTCCACAGAGCTGAACAGTGTTAACTTTCTATAGTGTGGTACATTAATCCCAAACCCTCCTGTGAGCGATGTTCAATGAGAAATAATGTTTATTCATTTATTAACTGGTCAGAATGAAGAATGCAGAATATTTTGACACCGTAATGTTGTTATGTTGTAGACACCAAGTGGCGGGATCCTGACTGAACCTTCTGAAGATCAAGAAGGGAGTGAGAGATCCGCTTCATCCTTACAACAGGTTACTATGTCTTATCAGTATATACTAGATTTGAGTTTACAGCTTTCTTTGACAAACACAGGAGAAGTTATAAATCAGAAACATGGACTCTCCATGATTTCAGTCGTCATGTCCTCATATTTCTTTAGACCTGAAAAACCTGAGTGTGTTTCAGGTGACATGATTTTTGTCTGGACCTAACTCTGGAGAGCTTGTGTTCGAATGTCCCCGTTTTGCTCTTCCACAGAGCTGAACAGTGTTAACTTTCTATAGTGTGGTACATTAATCCCAAACCCTCCTGTGAGCGATGTTCAATGAGAAATAATGTTTATTCATTTATTAACTGGTCAGAATGAAGAATGCAGAATATTTTGACACCGTAATGTTGTTGTGTTGTAGACACCAAGTGACGGGATCCTGACTGAACCTTCTGAAGATCAAGAAGGGAGTGAGAGATCCGCTTCATCCTTACAACAGGTTACTATGTCTTATCAGTATATACTAGGTTTGAGTTTACAGCTTTCTTTGACAAACACAGGAGAAGTTATAAATCAGAAACATGGACTCTCCATGATTTCAGTCGTCATGTCCTCATATTTCTTTAGACCTGAAAAACCTGAGTGTGTTTCAGGTGACATGATTTTTGTCTGAACCTAACTCTGGAGAGCTTGTGTTCGAATGTCCCCGTATTGCTGTTCCACAGAGCTGAACAGTGTTAACTTTCTATAGTGTGGTATATTAATCCCAAACCCTCCTGTGAGCGATGTTCAATGAGAAATAATGTTTATTCATTTATTAACTGGTCAGAATGAAGAATGCAGAATATTTTGACACCGTAATGTTGTTATGTTGTAGACACCAAGTGACGGGATCCTGACTGAACCTTCTGAAGATCAAGAAGGGAGTGAGAGATCCGCTTCATCCTTACAACAGGTTACTATGTCTTATCAGTATATACTAGGTTTGAGTTTGCAGCTTTCTTTGACAAACACAGGAGAAGTTATAAATCAGAAACATGGACTCTCCATGATTTCAGTCGTCATGTCCTCATATTTCTTTAGACCTGAAAAACCTGAGTGTGTTTCAGGTGACATGATTTTTGTCTGAACCTAACTCTGGAGAGCTTGTGTTCCAATGTCCCCGTATTGCTCTTCCACAGAGCTGAACAGTGTTAACTTTCTATAGTGTGGTACATTAATCCCAAACCCTCCTGTGAGCGATGTTCAATGAGAAATAATGTTTATTCATTTATTAACTGGTCAGAATGAAGAATGCAGAATATTTTGACACCGTAATGTTGTTATGTTGTAGACACCAAGTGACGGGATCCTGACTGAACCTTCTGGAGACCAAGAAGGGAGTGAGAGATCCGCTTCATCCTTACAGCAGGTTACTACGTCTTATCAGTATATACTAAGTTTGCGTTTACAGCTTTCGTTGACAAACACAGGAGAAGTTATACATCAGAAACATGGACTCTCCATGATTTCAGTCGTCATGTCCTCATATTTCTTTAGACCTGAAAAACCTGAGTGTGTTTCAGGTGACATGATTTTTGTCTGGACCTAACTCTGGAGAGCCTGTGTTCGAATGTCCCCATATTGCTGTTCCACATAGCTGAACAGTGTTAACTTTGTATAATGTGGTATATTAATCCCAAACCCTCCTGGGAGCGATGTTCAATGAGAAATAATGTTTATTCATTTATTAACTAATCAGGATTAATAAATGAGAATATTTCTGACGCTACACTGTTGCTATGTTGCAGACACCAGGTGTTCGGATCCTGACGAAACCTTCTGAAGATCAAGAAGGGAGTGAGAGATCCGCTTCATCCTTACAACAGGTTACTATGTCTTATCAGTATATACTAGGTTTGAGTTTACAGCTTTCTTTGACAAACACAGGAGAAGTTATAAATCAGAAACATGGACTCTCCATGATTTCAGTCGTCATGTCCTCATATTTCTTTAGACCTGAAAAACCTGAGTGTGTTTCAGGTGACATGATTTTTGTCTGAACCTAACTCTGGAGAGCTTGTGTTCGAATGTCCCCGTATTGCTGTTCCACAGAGCTGAACAGTGTTAACTTTCTATAGTGTGGTATATTAATCCCAAACCCTCTTAAGATAGTTTAGAAGTCAGGAAAATTGACTTTTCAGAATTTCAGTCGTCATGTCCTCATATTTCTTTAGTCTGAAACACTTGAGTGTGTTTCAGTTAAATTATTTTATATATTGTCTCCATATTGCTGCTTCACTGAGCTGAACAGCGTTCAGATTTTTTTGTGTGGTACATTGGGCCCAGATCATCCTGTGTCAGGATTAATAATGCTGAACAAATATAAAATATGTATTTTTATTTTTTTTTAATTATTGTTATTATTTTTAAGGCCAGCAAAATCATTGGATTAGTCCCCTTTCACCAGACAGCTACTGCTGAGCAGGTAGGATAGCTGCTTTCTCCTGCTTCATTTGAATTGCATGGTCTTTGACTTGACATATTTACTGTCTGAGGAAATATTGTTGAATCTCAAGTAACACGAAGACTGTTTACATTTCATACATGATATGGACAGTTAAGAGCCAGCCGTCGACTGCAAAACCAGGCCAGGAAAGAGATTATCGAAAGAGAAAGGCAAATCACGCTGAGACCGATGGAAAGAATGACTGATTCGGTGAGCATTGTGGTATTGTGGTGAAGTGATATTCTATCCATATATAAATATAAAATACATTTTTTCTCTTCTTTTAATTCAGATGTCTCCTGATGAATATTCGGATTATGACGACATGGACTATGTTCCAGACACAAGTGGCAATTCATCAGAAGAAAGTACTTGCAGTACAGAGCACAGAATCACAGATTCTCTTGTTTCGCCAAAAGAGGACATGCCAGTAAAAGATGCAGTACAGATTGAGGAAATCACCACCTCAGCGATAGCTTCAAGTCATTCGGTTTCAGTGACAAGTTGCAGTGCCACTTCATCGGGGAATGCATTAGAGAGTAACAGCGCTATCAAGGTCACACCATTGCCAAAGGGGGCAAAACAAAGCAAATACAACAAGAAGCAGTATTGTTCAAAATTCTCATTATTTCCTGGAATATCTTATTTTGCATTTTTAACATTAGCAATGCCATTTTTAATAAATAATGCCTTCTTTTACAGGTGGGAATAAGAGACGCAAGTGGACAGGTGATGAAGTGAAAGCTGTTGAGCGACATATGTTTGACTTCATAACAAGCCATAAAGTTCCAGGTAAAACGAGCTGTGACGCCTGTCTCCACGCAGAGCCAGTAGCTCTGAAAGACAGAGACTGGCTGTCCATCAAAAACTACATCCACAACAGGATAACTACATTAAAAAGGAAAATGAATATATAGTACATTGAAATCATCACAGTATTCACATTTTGACATAATCTTCTTCAGTTCAAACAACCTTCATCTATTGCACTGCCTTGTGTCATGGAGAGGAGGTGGCATGTTTTCTATGTTCATAAGTTCATATTCGTCAGCAATTAAAAAAGAAAAAAGTAACCTGACCACATATTTAACTGTCTCTTTTCTTCACAGCTTAGTTTTACTGTCTTGTATTATTAACGTGAATATCTGAGGGATGACGGGTGTAACGACTGTTTGGCACATTCGCCTCACAGTTCAGCAATTGGTAGTTCGAATGTGGGCTTCCTTCTGTAGAGTTCTCCCCGTGCCCGAGCATGACAATTGGACACATGTTTCTAACATATACTGTTGGTATGTTACAGGAGTCAATCTAAAAAGACACACTTTATACTTAGCTGGTCTTCATAAGTCATATATACTTGAAAATGATGTGTATCTAGGGGGCTCAAAATTCACAAAAACATGAAAAGGCAGTGTGTTTGAGGTGATTGTCTCCATAATACACAAAAACCTGTCAATGTCCTCATATGTCGTAGTTTTGTCATAAATCCAAAAAAAATTACATCTTAGCCAAAATCTGAATAGATGGGTGTCTTCCTGATTTTTTTTCATGGTTACCATATTTTTTTGGAGCCAGTAGGACCACGGGAAAGGCATGTACCCATATGTTGGATGAACAAACGGACGTCCTGAAAATGCACCAAAACACGTATGTGTGTGTGTGTGTGTGTGTGTGTGTGTGTGTGTGCGTGTGTGTGTGTGTGTGTGTGTGTGCAGGACCTCATTATACAACCATACCATAAAAGAAGAGGGGACAATAAACTAGTGGCAGTGCATCTGGTAAACTTGACTAATGGTTGCCTATTCAATCGAAGGGCACTCTGTGGAGTGCCAGCCTGTGCCAACCATCGCTATAGTTACCAAAAGTAATGCCAGCTAGGGAAAACAACATCATAAAAGAAAATTGCTGTTGTGTTTCACAGTCATTATTGGACTGTATTGCATTGTGGGTGGGAGTAATTGAAGGCAGATGTTTCGCTCTTTGGAGACTGAAAGAAATGTTTTGTGTGCCTTGCAGTTGACAGTGCGGATGAGGTTACAACTTTCCTTGTCCATGTTAGTCAGTCTTCCTCAAGGAGATGTCACACATAATTTCCAACTGGGCCTTACATCTCCCTACACAGTGTATGACTAGTTTGCTGTGGTGGTATTTTCCCTTTGATAAACGTGTGAGTGGTGAGCACCATCAACTTTCACAAAACAGAAAACGGTTGTCAAATATTATTGATTGATTGAAGGAGCGAGGCAGCGAAGGCGTTGTCTCAGTGAGATCGTGCGGTTGAACCAATTTTAAGAAGTATTAAATGACGGTTCAAACTATAATGCAGTTGGACAGTTCCGGCTTAAAATATTTTGACACAAATAAATGATGATCACTGTGGGTATAAAAAATTCTACACACCCCTGTTCAAATGCCAGGAATTTGTCCATCCATCTATCCATTTTGGGACCCGCTTATCCTCGCAAGTGTCGCGAGGCGTGCTGGAGCCAATCCCAGCTGTCTTGGGGCAGTAGGCGGGGGACACCCTGAACTGGTTGCCAGCCAATCTCAGGGCACACAGAGACCAACAATCATCCGCGCTCACACTCACACGTAGAAATAATTTCGAGTGTTCCATTATCCTGCCACGCATGTTTTTGGAATGTAAGAGATCCTGGAAAAAACCCACGCAGGCACAGGGAGAACATGCAAACTCCACATAGGGAGGCTGGAGCTGGAATCGAACCTTGCAACTCTGCACTATGAGGCCAATGCGCTAACCAGTCGAACACCAGGCCACCCCGCAAGGAATTTGTGATCTATACATATTTAAAAAATACAATAAAAAAATTACGGTAGACCAAAGCACAACCTCTCAGAGCTGGGGCGGGGCCTAGATTTCGAATTAACTAAGAGTGTTGTCTTCAAGTGGAGAAAATATGGCACAACAGAGACATTACCGAGAACTGGACGTCCCTTCAAAATTGATCAAAAGCAGAAAATTGATTGCAACACTGAAGGCGCCACAGAAAATTCTGCCAAGTACTGGATGTTTAGTGCTAGTGACCACAATCTCCTGTCTTCTGACAAAGAAATAAATACAAGACTGGTGACACATTTCAAAACACATTTGAAATATCCCCCAATACATGTTGGAAATGTGTAATGATGAATCTGATGAAATAACGGTGGAAAGTTTTAACCACATGGTCATTTCGAAAGGAATATTTGCCACAAATGTGACACTGCTCATCACCAAAACAATTTCTGCTCAGAAGCTTTGCCAGCGCCATGTCAAGGCATCCACACAGACATTTCCAAATCTATCCATTGACTTGATTATTCAATGGGATCGTGACAGCTGAATAATAGACCTCTTGTCGCATGCAACACAACCCGAATCATCAACTAAGAATTCCAATTGACATTTCTTATCTCCCTTTTGTCCGAACCTCCCCAACACTTGCCCTGCGACTTTATGTCCTCTTTCTCATGCTCTTCCATTCTCTTATCTTTACGTCGGGCTCAGCCTGGTTTTAAAAAAAAGAAAAAGAAAAGAAAGGAAAAGAAAGAAACTCCCATCAAGACCACTGTGTCTATTTCTGTCGTAGTCAACGACACGGTTTTGCGACTTCCATTCACTTCTTCCTGGTACATTTTGTCATCTAAAGTTAACACATTGTTCTGTATTGCCTGCAAGCTTGTGCAAGTGGGTGTTGATTGTAAGAGAGTGGGTGGAGCCTGTAAGTCGTGCATTTAGATGGGCTCTTCCTTCTTGCCCATGACCGCAATCATGAGCAACACAAAAGGAAACATATTGTTGGCACACACACGCACACACGCGCACACACACACACACACACACACACACACACACACACACACAAGCGCACACAGTGACACGTTGCTGACCTTACCAAGGAAAGGCCAGTCTTGCGTAAACACACAGATTGTTGTTTCTTTGTATTTTTCCTGGACTCTCTCCTTTGCCATCGTAGTGTTTTCTTCCACGCGTCTGTCAACAGTGCCACTTTTAGAACAGTGGGTGTTTGCTGCTTTAAGTAACAACAAGCTAAAAATATGCCAGTTTATGACCACAATGTAAAAAGAAGGAACTAGCAAGAGATTGGATACGACGAGATAAAAAAAAAAACCCTCACTACTTCCTGTGACATCACTACAAAGAATTGACATAGTTTATGGGTTCATACGTTGATATCCAGAGGTGGGGGCCGTGACTTGACTCGAATCAGACTTTCGTCATATTTTTTGGAGCTTATGAAGCTTATTAAAGATTATGCCTTATTTAAGCGTTTTAAAAAACGTTTTCCTCCCTCAGGTACGGTTGTTATTTGTTTGTACATAACATGACAAAAAAAAACTAAAGCTAATCAAAACAATGGACACGGTGTCTCATTATATTGTTTAGGGCTCGTGTTGTGGCCAATAGCGAGTGTACATCTTGGGTGTCATGTTTCGATGACCATGTGACACACCGGTTAGTGTCTGACAAAGCCAAATGACATCAGTCCCGCTGCTTACAACAAGCTTCTAAGTTGACTCCGTCATGGACTGACTGAGTTCGTGAGAAATATTTCGGCTGGGAACGTCACCGGAAACCACACGCTCACTCTATTGTGGTCCTGTTAACATCTTTACCGTCTTTTCTCACACATGACACCTGCTCACGATGCCTATCTGAAGTTCAAGCTCACATTTTGACTGGAAGGCTCTATTCCATTTCTGGTGGACCCGTGTGGGTGTCCCGTCTGCGTCGTATCACCGCAACATTCCTTCCTTCACCAGCTCCTGTGCACTCTCCAAACAATACTGACAAGAGAGAAGAAAAAGAGAGCCCAAAAGTGGCAGCGGAGACAACTACAGCAACGTCAAGGGAGGGCGGCCAAGTGAGGTCACCGCTCCTGCGTTGCCATAGAGACCCTGGTGGCCTTGACACACAAGCGGCGAGATAATTTGAGACCAAAAATCTCCTGTTTATACTGCAGCCTCAACTAATGGCAAGAAGAATCGGCTTAACTTATAATGCGGCTTTCGGGCCGCCCTCGCTAAACACAGAGAAGCTGAAATAACAGCGTTTGAAGTGAGGAAGTGTGATTGTCGTGAGGATAAAAATGTGGACTGAACACGTATAGGGCGCAGCAGGGGTGGGTCCGGGGGCGTCGACCTGCTTTTAACCTTAGAAAAGGCCGCTTACTGCAGAACTCCTGACATTTACATGAATACGGGGGAACTAAGGCAAGATCCAAACACAACACCCACCCACGCACAACAATAGGGAGTTGTTGGCATCGCGGTGGCACTTTCCCCCTCACACCCCCCCCCCCCCCGGGCTATTGCTATTTCAAGTTTCCTGCTGTATTTTGACGCCAGCAGTAGCACACAAAAGTACTTCTTTTACCGAATGTGAAAAAATAAGTTTTGCTGTTGACTCCCCCCTACAGTTGGGAAGTGAAACACACTGTTAAGTGGCTGTAAATGTAAAGCTTAATGCACACTACAGTACTGCATATTATTGTAGATTACAGTGCGTAAAACGTTGCAGGATCGCTTTAAGTGAGGTGCACCTGGTGAAATCAACAGCGCTCTTGCCTTTTCATTGAATGGTCATTTTGAAAATAATGAAAAATGTGACTTTAGGTACTGGCTGTGCACAATTGTGTTTTTACAGTTAATTATCATCAAACACAAAGATAAATTAAGTTGTGCTTTACCATGCCGTTTTTTGTCCTACTTATCCTGTTCTGGGACGCCAGTCAATGAAGTATGAGATAGACACCCGTTCACACTCACATTTACATTGTCACTAAGTGGGAACAACTATAATATCAGTGTAAATGTCAAGTTAGATCAGCTTAATAGTTGTGTGTGGAACAAACTAAATGTTATGATACCAAATGAATTTGTCTTTCGGATCAAACCAAAAAGAAACAAAGAAGAAAAGCGTACTCCTGAACCTCTCATGTAGACAATGAGGATGTCAACCAAAAATTTTAGACAAAATCCCACTCTAAAATTGCAGAAAAGGTGGAGGGTTTTATAGATTTCGCGCCTTGAAAGTGATGCGCGTCTTCTTAACAAGTCCATTAGAAATGATAAAAAGTGGTCCACATGATCTGCAGCATGATCTTATTATTTTTTCATTGAACTCGATATAGTTTTATTGTTTTTACGAGTAAATACAAACAGTGGTTGATGTGTTTTTACACATTTATGTACACTTGTTAAAACATGATGCCCGGAATGGTAAATAATGTTTTTCTGATGTTCAGTTTGACCTGGGAATGGATTATTTCTATTCCTACTCTTTCCTTTAGAGGCCTCTTTCACTTGAGGCGAGGAAGTAAAATTTATTGCTCACAGTTGCTCTCACCTCTTTCACAAGTCTAATGACACTCAAGTTTGGTATTGACAGTGAAACCAATAAAAGCCATCCTCTGTGACCGAGAAACACCATAAAATAATTCACTGTGCCAACTAAAAAGGTTTCTCTTTTATTGAGGAGCACAGGTATTCGTATCGGGTCAATGAGTGGCGCAATAGAAATAGTTTCACGGTCCAAATGAAGGGTGTGACAGGAAAACAGTGGAATGTGACAAGTGCAGGTGCGGCGTCAGAAAAGAAAATGGACAGGAGCGGAAGTGTGCTTAGTGTAGCCTCGGGGCCACCTTCATCCACCTTTGTACAGATAAAACAAGATTTACACAAGCTGACCTGACTCATCGTCACAGAGCTCTTTTTGCGCAGCTCCAGCGTGGCTTTGCTTCATGTGTCATGTCCGCGGCCAAGCACGCAGCTGCCGTAACTTGAGTCAATGTATGACCAAGCAGCACTCAGGTATCTTTGAAGCTCATCTTGCAAACAAACATATCACATTTCTTCCCTGTGAAATGTTCCACTGCTTTATTCAGAGCGCTCACAAAATGGCTTATGTTTGATATGAAAGAGAGGCTGCCATTTTAGTGCTCAAAGGTATTTCCTCATATTAGCGTTACGACAGGAGTAGTACTGAAAGTTATTTACTACTATAGGCCTCTCGCAGTTGGCGAAAAAGAGCCCTTGGGTTTGGCGATGTCTTCACATGCACTGATTCGCACGTAGAATGAATTAATGTGAGAAGTGTAATTCAACATCTTGGTGACAGTGTTGGCTCTCTGAAAGGTTTACAATATATTTACGGGTGCTCAATTCGCCCCCCCCCCCCCCCCCCCACATTCCGGGTTCCACTTACAGTAATGAAATCTTTACCCCGTGAGCCCGGAGCATGGCAATATTTTACCTCAGAGCCCGTGCAGTGATCCGTTTTCTTGCCGCCCTCAATCCTTTTACTGTGGTTTACAATGTTGTTTGTGAGTTTGTTTCCCTTCAACTGATGTGTCCAATATGGCGGGGTTTTTACAGTTTCATCTGTTACTCTTTGAAGTGGAAAGCTGACCGTACTGAACTTATTAGAAATACGTCTGTACTGTGGAAATGGGGTGTGTTGAAAAGCTCTCACACACGCATTAGCTTGTTATTTAGCGAATGTTAGCTAGAGCGTGGTAGCTAGGAAAAGAAAATACCTTTGTGTTTTGATTCAAATATTTAATTTACTTTAGACTTATGATCATTACATTTTTGCCTATGATTTCATTAACTAACAAACTCAAGTCAGATGGCAAGTACATTTTAGTTACTAGTTTTGGTTAGACAGAGGTTTTCACAGAGAGGTCTCACAAACAGCTTCACATGGTTATAGCATACATACAAATACAGAATCACATTTTGCAATTTATTTTTACTAGAGCGCTTGCTGAAAGAAATGAATCTTTAGATACCTTTTAAAAATATTAATTGAACAGGCAGATCTTTACTCAAACTACGTGCATTTCCTCAAGTTGTAGGAAATAGACTTTTGTGTGAGGGACACTAATGGGCAGTAGGCAAACCGGGGTGACCTAACTGTCTTCACCTTTGAGGGCTCTGAAATGACTGTACAAATGTTGGACTGAACTCTGAAAATGGGGGATATAAACAAGGATTCAATAATGACAGTACATTTCTTTGATTTCAACTTTTCCATTTATCCTGTCTGTAGGACTCTACTTGTCAGGTATTGTGGCACCTGCCAGGAATATAAACTATTATCGACCAATTATTACAGCAAAGTTTTGACTGTATATTTGACTTCCTAAAGGTCTGATTCGAGAAAAACCTTACTTGCGGCCTTAAAAATGAGCACAGCCCTCATAAATGAATGCATGTTGAGGTAATGCCATATTTTCGAGGCGGGCACAGCATTCCCCTAAATGCTTCTCTGTAGCGGCCGAGCATTATCGAAATGTTTTTCGCGGCATGTGCCTGTCTCAGGCCCCACGCATGTACGTAAGATATGTTAGGCATTTTAGCAACCTCATCGCACAGCCAGTCATTAGACACCAGATAAACTTGAGTGGCTAGCGGACCAGTGAGTCACAGTCGTCACCTTGCACCTGGAAAGTTGCATGATGAATTATGACGTTCAAATGGTGTCTTACAGTAAGGAAGTAATGTTATGTTTTTTTTTGGGGGGGGGGGGGGTTGGCAAATGCACAAAGCAGACATGGGCTGGTAGAATTGATTTCCTTAACAGTTCAGTTCCGTTTCACTTTGTTTCTTTTAATGACAGATCTCAAATTAAAATGTGAAAAAGTATCAGTATTTTGATCTGAAAATCAATCGTCCGGCATAAAGATCTGGTATCAGAAGTATGGATATTTCACTATCAAGCCACCCATTATTAGCTAGGAAACCGAAGGAAAATATAAAAAAAGCTTTTTTTAAGACCCTGAAAGATGATCCTGTGGTGTGGGCCGTGATAACTGTGATTCTTCCTTTCCCTTCTGTCCAGAAAACGGCAATTGTAAATGCAACATAAAATCAAACAACAAGCAATTCGGAAGCCACTTAAAATGATATACTTTTCGTTGGATAAATATTGAGGCGCAATTGTCACTAGCGATCTAACATGTTCTTTTTGGTGTGTAACATTAAGCAGTTATATACTGTATATTGTTTGTTCCACCCTCGCCGCGTCCCCGTTGCGGCTAGACCAGGGGTCGGCAACCCAAAATGTTGAAAGAGCCATATAGAACAAAAAAAACAAAAAACAAATATGTCTGGAGCCGCAAAACAAAATAAAATAAAAGCCTTCTATAAAACTTACAATGAAGGAAACACATGCTGTATGTATGAGGGAGACTGGACTGTCTCAGAATTATTTGTTATTTATTCCTTTATTGTGTGTTCACAAACGCCCCCATAGAATTTATTTTGTAATTTCCTCACTTAAATTTTTTTTGTTTTGGTGCATTATTTTCACTTTTCCTAGTGTCAGTGAAGTCATCATTAATTTCCATTTTTCAGAGGCTGTCTTTCAACGCCTCTCGAGTCGAACAAGAAGAGAGAAGGCACGGAGTCGGACGCAGACGTGTCTGTTTGTCGACACTGTTAAAAGCATAAATAAATTGTACGTTTTTTAAAAAACAACACCACAGCTCTCCTTTTTCAGAGCTGCAACATGTATCTATATCTATTTGAGCTAGATGAGCCTACTATCAAAATATTTTTCCATTTTCAAACAATTTTTTTAAAGCTCCAGGGAGCCACTAGATGTCGCCAAAGAGCCGCATGCGGCTCTGGAGCCGCGTGTTGCCGACCCCCGGACAGACAGATAACTCCTTCAATGACCACACCGTTGATGTTTCTTGCAATTTAATCACAGGCGAGTCAAGAAGGTGTAAAACTGGAACAGACAAACATAAAAACACTTACACGTTGCAACGTAAAACCTGGTAAAACACTGTGTCCCACTTGTCTGACGCATGACAAGCGCGTGCCTACGCTAGTGTTGCTAACGTTCGCGAGCTAATAAGGTAATTGCTATCATAAATGCTAACTAAACAATTGGAACGCCCCAAAAATGCAAATATACGGCGAACACACCCCACTAATTAGTAATATTACATTTACATAATAAATGTACGTACAGGCTGCGCTTGCCCTACGACACGAAGTTGCAGTCCATCGTTCGGAGGTTCCCCGCGCAACCTGATACAGGAAGTGTCTCATGCGACAGCCGGTGTGCCCTTCACAATAACACATTGACTTTACAAAATACTGTAACGCATCTCTGTGACTATAGAAACAGAAAACAAATGTTACATGACTCTTCAGGAGCCAGAACATTGTTTTATGAAAGAATGTGTCTGCACGTGTTAATACACGATTTTTAAAGGCTCCAAGGGTAATAACCTATTATCCACTTTTTCAACTCTACCTTCTCTTCTGGAACGACGAACATGAGATTCACGGTTTCCCATCACTTATCTTGGATCGATGTGCAGTCGTGTGATAGCAGATTGACACACAGACATAATTGTGTCAGTTCAGTTGAAAGTGAGCCGGATATCCTCGTGAATCAAATTGCGTCATTCAGACAAAACTGCAGGAAGTAGAGTGCCTGGTGACATCTTTGTCAGCATCATTTGTACTCACTGCGCACTTCATCAGGTACGCTTGCAAATTTCACAATCCAGTACAAAAGATGTGTGTCTTGAATGACGCTGTCAGGGCGGGATTCATTTAACAATATGTTCATGACTGTGGCTGTCATTTGCTGTATAGCATCTTACTGATCGATGCTGCGATGTTGCTTTGTTGAATAAGTTCTTTGTATACAGTAATTAATTTTGTTAATGTAATTATATCAGAGGGAGATGGATCGCGCTCAACCAAAGAAAAATGACTTTCACTGAAAGCAATTCATGCCAATTACTCGTCTTATTGATTGATTCAATTGGATTCTATCAGATATTCAGTCCTGTGTACTGAGGCAGCGACCAAAGGAAATGTGAATCAGACAAAAAGAGTATTGCAGCATTCTGTAGAAAAGAGGAAGCTACAGATTGCGCAAAAGTGAGAATGGTGCTTTGGTATGTTGTTTCATTGCCATGTCACTGATTTCATCTTAGTGTCATTATCTCAACTGTACATATTTTTAAAGATAGTTCGGTTAAAAGATTTGAAACATTTGATGTTAAATGACAATCATTCTAGGGTGGCACGGTGGCATTGCACGTCGGCTTCACAGTGCATAGGTGGCGGCTTCGATTACGGCTCCGACCTTCCTGTGTGGAGTTTGCATGTTCTCCCTCTGCCTGTGTGGGTTTTTCTCCGGGTACTCCGGTTTCTTCCCACATTCCAAAAACATGCATGGCAGGTTAATGCAACACTCAAAAATCCGAGGTGTGAGTGTGAGCGCGGCAGGTTGTTCATCCATGTGTGCCCTGTGATTGGCTGGCAACCAGTTCAGGGTGTACCCCGCCTACTGCCCGAGGACAGCTGGGATAGGCTCCAGCATGCCCTGCGACCCTCATGAGGATAAGCGAATTACAAAATGGATGGATGGATGATAATCATTTTCCTTAATGCTTGTTGACTTGTTTAATTATTGAATATATTCAAAAATTAAACAAGTCAACACTCATAAATTAGAACCGGCAGACTATGTTATACTCCCCGCCCCCTCTACCCCCTGCCCCCATCTGTATTATATATTCTATACTATAGAATATGGGGTGGCCAACCCGCGGCTCGCGGTTCTTTGGCTGGTTCAATGCGGATCCCGGGCTTTCACACGACAAGCGTCGGCCGTGGCGATTGCCATTCAAACAAAGGCGCTAACTACACAGAACGTACAACGTCAGCCTATCATCAATCCTCTTACTTGATTGACATAGAGGGCAACCAATCAGATGACTGCATCACCGCTCATGTGCAAACAACGGCGCTAAGCTAGTCAGCGAATTACCTCTGATTTTAAGGCAGAGGTGCCCAATGCGTTGATCAGAATCGACCGGGAGCCAGTGAACCGCTCCCAAGTCGAGCGCAAGGTTTGGGAGGAGGAAATGGGTGGGGGGAAAAAGATTTGTTTGTTTGTATCTTTAGCTTCCGTTAATTTTTGGCCCGTTCCGACTATTGGTCATCGTGCTGTGCGTGTATACGTGCGCGAGTGCACCGGTAGGTCCCCGCGTGAGTGCATGTGGGCGAGCGCGTGTGTGCCTGTGCGTGTATATGCTTGCTCGTACGCGATCGGGCCGTTCGTGGGAAATTGGTCGCTTAAAAAGTCGATCTTTGGCCAAAAAAGCGCACGTGTGTGTGTATGTGTGTGTGCGCGTGTGTGTGTGTGTGTGAGTGTGTGCGTGCGTGCGCGAGGAAGGGTATGATGTGGCTCTTTGCAGCAAAAACTGTAAAAAAAAATTGGCTCTTCGTCTCTGACTGGTTGGCCACCCCTGCTATAGAATCTAGAGTGTAGTAATTTGAGTCCGCAATAATGTGAATAAATAAACTTTCCATAAGTCAATAGAAGAATTGAAATCTGTCCCATAGTTCTGCTTATGATATAATTTCTCTCTCTCCATTCACTTGTCAATTCAAACAGCCTCATGGGCATGATGACAAATGCAAATGTTTTCATTGGCCTGGAGGGCAGTTTTGATTGAGCCCTATGAACTCTGCCCAGCAACAAGTGGCTGCATGGGGAAACATGACCAGTAAAATCCAGGCCAAAACAAATGTTTCAACTTTATTGACTCCAACGGTTGTTAGCATGGATGCCTCAAAGTTGAGAAGTTCTGGGTTTGAATCTGCAAGTACTTTGGCTTCTTCCCACAATCCAAAACACATGCATCTTCGATGAAGTGAAGACTTAAATTAGTAGTGTGGATGTTTTGCCGTCCAGGAGGCACAGAATGTGCAGGCCATTTCTGATTCATAGTAGGGGTAGATCGTGAGTAGTTTTGATTTTCACCTTTATTGTCATTTACAATGAAGGTGTGGAACAGTCCGGGTTATAATGATTTTGGATTTTTCATGATAGTTTTTCATTCGTTTTGATTTTTAAAAAACAATTCAGTTTGTGTTAATTATTTTTAGAGCTGGTTTGTTAGTTTTGTTAGATTTTGAAAATGCTTCATTTTAGTTTCGCTTGGTTGGCTTTCGTATGAGATTTCAGGGTTTTTTTTTATAGATGCGGGAGAAAATGCATGCAAAGCAGACATGCTAAGCACCCAGTTACCATGATTATTATTCATTTTGGGAATTTATTTGGTTGATTGAGAGGCAAGGCCGATCAGCTGTCTCGCCCCTTCTTGCTACCTTGCTTGTACCTTTGCTTTTGTTCAAACCGTTGAAAATAAAGGTCCAGCTTGAAGCGTTCTATTGTTTTTGGATGTTTAATATAGATTCTACATAGTCACTAAATGCTTGCTCTTTTAATTTGGTAAGTGGTCCTTTAAGTTTGACAGAAATTGGAATTTTCAAGAAAGCCCATTAATCATTGGGAGAGCGTACTAGGTTTTTTTCTGGTATGTCGTCTACCTCGGTGGTTGGTGCCCCACCAATGTTTTTTTCCGACGAATATTCCACAGCTCGACAGAAGTCAAAAAACACAAAGTGATGGCCTCTTCCTGGTTACACTGTCATCCTGCAAGTCCAATTTTGTGTTGGAAAAAACACTTCTATAAATCACGTTGGGATCCTGTTCAATTAAGGCATTTACTGGGTGGGTCAACTTGTGAGTACTCCCTCCGAAGAGAGAATTCACTGATACACCCATGTGTCACAGCCTTCAGATGTCTGACATGCTAAAAGACAAGCGAAGAACAGACTGTCCTCCCGCTCCGTGTCGGCGCCGCACTTATTCCAGGCAGGAGTACAGTCGTTTCCTATTCGATGGCTCTCCTCCGGTTCTTGTAACAGGAGCCGTCTTTCTCGCAGAATGGAGAATGTCACAATGATGCGTCTCCGTTTCACAGACTCTCCCGACCTTCGCACAATGCTGCTTTTCAGCCTCGGAGTGAGCAGTTTCTGTGCGCGTGCGTGCGTGCTCTGCAGAATGCAAGGGGAATCCCCGAACAAACAGTGTTTGTTTTACAATCCCAGCAATTCAATGGTGCATTTTGCCATCATAGGAAAGCTTTCCATTGCTGTTTCCATCCTTTTCTATATTGCGGTTTCTTGTCCTCTCAGCAACTTGCATATGTAGAATGCATAGCACAGGCGTGTGTTTTGGAGTGGGGTTATGGGGAATAGGGGCCACCCCTCTGTGGGGATTGAGGCGCATGAGGAAAAGCCATATGTATTTCCCAATTGTGGACCACACTCGCATGCAGCAGATCATGGAGACGGTCTCAGCTGCCCGGCATGAATTATGTGAAAAATGCAGTGGGCGCGTGGGAGACAGAATGCGCCGTTTGAAGTGAAGGAAGCTGGAAGCTAACCCAGTCAGAGCAGTCAGACAGTCTGATGACTCTTCTGACACGCACACGCACGCACAGACATACGTACACACGCACACATTGATGAAGCAAGCAAAGCGAGAGTGATAGACAGCTTTAGCTCTTATGCAAGTCGCCCCAGACGTCATTTAGATTTGATGGCTTTGGCATTTCAGATTATTGGACAGCAACCGAAATGCCACTCACTGCATGAATGATTGACCTTCCAAGATTTACAACCATTTGGGCAGCACACTTCAATGCAAATATCATCTCATATGAGATGAGAAAACACGATGGCAACGTTATACACTCCCTGCTTCAGGAGGAAAACCTTGTTTTGTTTTCTTTTATGAAAATGAATGATGCTTGCGGAATGTATGACTTAAGGGTGTGACCTCATTCTCGGACAGTGTGATGGAACATGTTAACACAATTAAGAATGGAATCTTACACAGCCAATGTACAGAAAACACCAGTACAGTTAAGAGCACTGTAGATGCTATTCTGAAAGAATATTGTTCTGTTTCGCTTCATATATATATGATACTCCGACATACTGTTACGCAGGGGTGCTCAACCTTTTTTTGACCAAAGATCGACTTTTGAATCAACCAACCTCCCGCGATCAACCCGTTACCGCACACGCGCGCATTTGCACGCACTTCCACACGGAGGCCCTGATGATCAATAGCCATAACGGCACCTAAGATGAACGAAACAGAAAAATAAAGGAGACACAAGAGTTTGTGAGTTTGTCGAAAGGAAATCACCGCCTACCTTCATCGAGATTTGACACGGAGGCACGGTATGCACTTTTGTTAACTATCGTAGCTCCGGCGTACCATTTTAAGATGTTTCTCAAACCTCCAGATTTCCATTCTTTGCCAGTACCCTCGGTGAATTGTCCATGAAACAAAATCTGAATGAGAATAATAACAATAAAATATATAATATAATAATAATAATAATAATAAGGTCTGATTGCAAGCTGCAATTGCAGACTGCTGATTGCTAACAACTTCCGGTGATGTAGGTCACAGGCTACCGTAGGTTAAAGATTTACCTGCTTCATTTTATTTTTTTAAATACTTTTTGTGAAGGGTGAGACAGACAGGATGCTAAGGGTGCAGTGTGCACAAACACAAAAATATGTCATATTAATAACACGCACACAGACACACAACCCCCCCAGACTCCTAGCAATCGACTTGGGACCAGTCGGCAAGCTACTACCGGTCGATCACGATCAACATATTGGGCACACCCGCTGTAATGTCATTCATTATATGCATGGTGTGCTGTGTTGGTCATTTCGAGTACCTCACATACCGACAAATTTGCCATGTTTGGGGTTGCTCACATTTCAAGAAATATGTTAGAGGTGTGTATTCCTCATGGGGAATTAAAGGGCCAAGCCCAACCCACAAAAAGTGAACAATACGTACCAGTACATGTTGTTTTCCAAGCTGTTTGGCAATGTAGCTGATTACCCAGCAGTAGCTAATACAATTACAATATTGTTATTTGTGCCAGCGTGCTTGCACGTTCAGTCACACAGCCGTCGCGATAAATCATCACCCTCACTATATCTTGTGAAACAATGTTCTTATCAAACCACAAAAAGAAGAGGGGGGGGGGAAAAACGAATGTGGTGAAGGTGTGTTGAAACCGGTGCATTGTCAGGGCATGTTTGGGAAAACCACCAATGAACCTGTCATGACAGCACACTGAGTCTGTCCTCGCCTCACGAGTCAAGAATGCAAGCACAGGAATCCCTGTGGTACTTTTCCAAAGTGTTGCTACACTGAATGATAATAGATTTAACAACGGCATATCTGTTCTACTTGTTACTGCATTTGGTGATAATGCATTGTTAGTTTCCATTGAGGCCTTCTCTCTATAGTTTTGACTCTTCGGCGCATGTCTCCACACCAATGCACATAGCAGATTACGGCTATCAACACCTGCACGATTTATAGCACATTGTGTATGGGAGCAACTGTACGTGTAGTCCTTGTGCTTAGCTCAGAGGTCACACAGTGGGGTTGTGACTGGAGCAGCTGTGCTTCCACTTTATTGGGACCATGCTTTTTTGATGTTCAGCACTCCTAAAGAAAAAAAAACCAAACACTGGTATTGCAGTTTTCTGGAGCTTTACGGATACAAAATCGTTGTCGTGCACAGGTGCCAGGATTTAAAAGGTGCGATGTGAGGGGAGGCGCACAAGTTTACTGAGTGTGCGTATTCAGAGTGCCCCCCCCCCTCCACTGCCACTCGGGGTTCTCTGTTTATAGCAGCTAGGCGCACCACCCCCACCTCATGACAGGGATCTACAGACCATCATGACCTCACCATCCAAGAGGCTTGTGCATTCGCGTGGTCCTGCTGGGTTGCGGGCCGCCAATGGTGTTAATTTACGAGTTAACATGATGCCATTTAAGTGGTCTCTCGCACACACACACACACACATACGCATACACATTATCCGCACGCTCATTACAGCCCAGTCATGCCAAAACATCAACATTGCAGCCGCTCCGCTTCAGGCCAGCAGGTGAAAGGTATGGTGGCATCTGAATACTCTGCACGCAATGACCTCTTCACCCGCACTGGTCCCATTTAATCAGTAGGTAGTTGGGCTTGTGAGTATGGCGCGTTATTAATACTCCAGAGGCAGTCAGGGGATTTGAAAGGCTTCTTGGGTTTCAGTGTTTCTAAGCTCACAGACAAATGTCCCTACATGGCAAGTTTCTTTGCCACTCCAAGGTGTTAACAACCTGGCCCTTGCAGAGACGACACCGACCCATCCGAGGCCAGTGGGCTGTTGTAGACTTTTTGCCTGCCAGATGGATGTCGGATGATGCAAAGCAAAGTTTGGCCAACTTGTGACTTGCCTTAAAATCCCGAGGGACACTGGGAGAATCTGCGTCTGCATGGATGCACAACTAGCTCAGCAATAAACAGGGAAGTGAAGGTCCAAACGGGAGGTCCACTGGGGCGGTTGGAAGTGAAACAGCAGGGGACTGTGTTTGGATTTAGCAAGTCCAGGCCTTTGCTAAAAATGGGGAATAGCAAGAGACTGAATGTACACGTAGTCCACTTCCCATAACAGTCTCGCAGACCTTAATAACTGAATGAAAATGATACCAATCGTCAAGAAACAGGACAAGTATGAACTAACGGTGAACCATGCTAAACTATTAAGAAAAGTCGTCCCCCTATGCAAATATTGTCACGCGAAAAAAAAAACCACGTTTTTTCTTTTCAGAGCTGTTTTGCAAATCAATGACATCATTTGAGGAGCGACTTTCAATTTGCAATTTTGTGGAACAATTTTTTTTTTTTTGCAAGTTAATCCCCTGAAGAAAGGCTTCTATTCAACAATAAAAATATGACAACATAAAGAAAGAACATTTGGTTTGGCTTTTTTAATAGAATCAAATTATTATTTCTTAAATTCAAATTGTGTTTTAAAGAAAACTATTCTCTTGTCTTGAAGCAAAGCCAAATTGATTAAAAAAAAAAAAAAAGCTCTGCTCTCATGTAATTTTGAGAACATCAAAAGTCAAAGTCAAAACTCTGGACTCTCTTGTGAAAACAAAAACACATTCCTGATCAATTATAAATATTTCACACTACCCTCATATACTTTTACTTACTCATCCTGGCTGATGTACACTGTAGCAGAAATGAATTCATTTGCAGTTCCGGTTCCGTTTAGCGAGTATGTTTTTCTCTCCAGACATTTATTCATTATTCATTTGCTATTTTGCCGGTGGATGTTCTCCACTTTAACACGGTTCCAGCCTGACATCTGTGAAAAGTGTCATCAAACTGCCCCGCTTTACTGACTTAGGAGCGACTCCTCAACATGTTTAAGTGCACTAGTTGTCACCCAAAACTGTTGTTAGTTTGTCGTTTCTGCGTAAGTAGCACAGAGCTTCTCTAACTTCGGTAAGGTGACGTGAACCCACCAAAACATTTTGGGACCACTTCAATGGCTCTTCCTCTTGTCTTGGCGGTGTATTCTCAGTTTTGCCAGTCAATGCGTTTTGATGAGGTGCAACAACTGTTACAGTTTTTCCATTTTATTTTAGATGTTATAACTAGGGCCGAGCATTAAAAAAAAAAATCAGTGATTCATTTTTGCTCAATCTTGCCATTTGCGATTTGATATGCATATGATATCACCGCAGTTACACCTTTATTCCTAGTCTAGCGCAAACCCCAACATGCAGGAGAGTCTCTGTGCAGACAGTTCTCTGACCTCTGTCTGTCTGCTTTTAAAGTGTCTGTCATTGCCAGGCTGTGTGTCCACTCATCTATTTGCAGTTGTAGACAGGCCATCCACTTTGTGTTTGACAGTTGATGTGTTATTTTGTGTGTGTGCCTCGAGTGAGGTCATTCAGGTGCTGTGTGCCCGGGCAGCGAGCCCAGGTGACACCATCTGATGCTTTTTCTTTTCTTTTTTTTCTTTGCACCCTGTCCACACTTGTGTCACCGGACACCGCGCAGTCTGGGAACACGTGCAAGCTCAATAAGTGCAGTCTGTGTGAGCGCGCGCATGTGCATTCTTGGTGCAAATGTTAAAAAGTAATACCTACGGTAATACCTGTGGCACTTTTGCAAAGGGCTTGAAATAGGGAAGCCCTGTGATTGGACAGTGGTGAGTGATGGAACACACTTTCCTTTTACTCGCTTGACTGGCTGTTCATGCGTTTACACTGTGGTGATGGATGCCCAACCCAGAGTAAATATAGCCTTGCTCCAGCTAGTTAACATCACTGGCATGATACAGGCAGGCAGTCAAAAGCTAAATATATAACCAAAATAGTTACGTCCAGATTGAATTTGCGTTTGTTGTTTAGACAGGCCGGGGTGTAAATCTAACGGAGAAAAAAAATGAGACAGAGGGCCCTTCTGTATGGAAGTAAATGCTTAATGTTTGCACGATCACACGCAATCTTTGGAGAGCCATGGAACAAAAAATCTTCTTGAACTGCTTACACAGAGACTGCCCAGCGCAGTGGTGGCTGTGGTTGGGAGTCATCGCCACGGTTTCCATCCAAGTTTGGTTTTTGTGTTCATATTCACCGTGGGAGCTGTGGTTGCAGAACTAAAGCCCGGCAGCCTGCAGTGACGCAAGCAGACAGCTTGCGGAGTTCATGCGGAGGTTTGTATTCAGGTGCAATTATACACCACGACCACGGCTCCTCTACAAATGAAGCAAGGAATGTCTCTCCGTGTGCATGGTACAGATGCTTCGGTTACAGTATATCTGCAAGCATGCAGTCCTTCATCACTCAGCTGCAGACAAATGCCAAGCCACACTAAATCATTAAAAAAACTAAAAAAAAAAGAAAAACCTGACCCACTGAATGTCTTTAGGGTCTATTATCTAACCTTCTCAACTCAACTGTATTTAGAGAGCCTTGCCTTGCCTTCTCAAAAACCTTAGACAGCGAAATGGGAAAATTCCAATAAAATCTTACAATTCTCATGAATGATATTCTTCAAAAGAAAGCATTCAATTAAGCCTTGAGTCTTCATTACCATTCTGACCAGGGGCGCAGTTAGGGTTTTGAAAGATGCAGGTGGCATCTACTAGCCGAAGCAGAGACCAGAGTGGAAAAAAGAGGGCAATAAAATTATTTTCTCACATGGAGGCAGCACTTCATACATACTTCATACACTTGTCCATTCGTTTTTTTGATCTGTGCAGGTGGAGCAGGCAGCAAACATTACAGCAAATACCAATACACCACCGATTCCTACCACGTGGACGAATATTTGAGTATGTGCTGAATATCAGAGGGTAACATTGAGAACCCTGTTAGCCTATGCTACTCTGCTTACATTTTTACTTTGATCCAATAGTGCTTCCCCTGTAATCCAGTGGCGGAACTCCGGCCATCACGGATATACCGCCAGTTTAGCTGCCAAATCATGGACAGTTTATGCAAATTAGACACACCAGATTCGTTTCAACCCGCAAACTTCAGAAGGGCTCGCATGCAAACACAGTTTGTAGTTTGCCAACTACCAATGGACCCCACAGAAGAAGGAAAACATGGAAGGACAGTACATTAGGTGCAGTCTTGTTTTGTGCTCTCATTTTCCGTGGGTGTAGTTGTTACTGTGTGTTTTTTGCAATACTTCGGAATGCAAATTTTCTTTAAAATAAATAAATACAATTAAAAACGAATTCTGTGTGTTTTTTGAGGGGGCTGGAATGGATTAATTGTGTCTCCATTCAATTCATTTTCTGAAGGAACCACTGTATTTGTGTACTTCAAAGCGGTGTGGCAACAAGCTACACAAAGAGACCATGATGCCATCAAAACAGCTTTGCCACATGGAGACAACGCCCTTCTGAATCGAGTTGTAGTGTGTCGCGAGCCTGTGGCCAATTAATTACGCTTTAAAATGCCCATGCAGCAGCTGGTCTTTGTAAAGTGTTATTGTTAAATTGGCCAATGGTGCAAAACAGGTCAAGGACCTCTGCAGTATGCCGAAAGACAAAAACAGAAAAATAACGCCATCGAGCTGAAGAAAGACCAGAGTGTTGATGAAATTGGATCTTGTCAGGGTGCTGCCACCATGAGTTAGTGATGGGATGGAATCTGTGGCTTGAAAGTTTCCGTTCTTTACCCAACAATAGAGAGCCTTCTCCAGGCAGTCTGCCTCCACCCTGGTGACTAAATGCATCACAATCACCCAAACATAACTCCAGTTTCCCCCCCTCTGTTGCTCTTTGGACTGATATCACACATTATCACCTGAGGAGACAAATGCATGACACAGCAAAGGCGTGCCAAAGCCTAACATCTTACAAAGTGATGATAATATGTGACTGGATCATCACTGTTGACTTTAACTGCTTATCAGTAATTAGATGTCTTGACATCATGGAAAAGGCTCCAGATGCGCCCTCACAACAAGTGTTACTCACACCATAACATGGAGAATCCTTCAAAGGGTTACAAGCATGCCAAAACACTTGATGATTGTGCCAGTGGCAGTTTTAGACGAATTTCAGTGGGGGGAAAGTAGGGGAGGCAGTGATGCTGGGGCCAGAGTTTTTGTCAGAAAGACACACACATTACAAAACACACATACATATGCGAATGTTGAAATAAAATAAAAAATCATTCATGGCAGAGTCGTCTACATTTGCTCCTGCTCCTTCTTCTTCTTGGTTCATTAATGGATCACCGCCACTTACTGTACAGGAATAGTCAACGGAAGCAACCCTGATCATTCACCCCTTCAATTCAACCCTCTGAACAAATTAATCTTGCATATAATGAGTTCAACAAGATTGAAAAGAAAGCCACAATCATCAAGGTTTATATGCAAATAATTAAACGTACATAAAATATGAGACTAAAACAAAGATTCTAGATTTGTGTTGTCATAGCAAAGTGAAGTGACATCATCTGGTTCGGTCTCCTCAGCCAATCACAGCTGGCCATCACAGTGCTTGTTGAGATCCTATTGAAAACTGGAGCACTCGCTCTCAAACATATACTGTATAGCTAATGCAATCCTCTCGAAGAACCCCATGAGCAAACAAACACACGAGACCGATGGGGCGTTTTTCTTTCAGTCGTCAGCAAAACAGGTGTCCGTCAGTGACGGACTGAGAGGTTCGTCGCTATTTGACCTGAAAAGTGACGATTTTACTGATGGACAAAAACCCGCTCCCGTCAGTGCTTCGTCTGTCACGTTTTTTGTTTTGTTTTGTTTTGTTTTTAGTTTCTCATCTTTTGTCAGTCACCAGCAAAACAGGCGTCAGTCAGTGACAGACTGATGGACCTTCTGTCACTCGTGACGGAATGTCCTCCTCTGCTTAAGGGGGAGTACCTTGTATGTGGAATGAGTCATGAATCTGTTATCACTCTGTTTTTCCACCCATCAGCACAAAAACAAACTTGAGGTGAGAAAAGCCTCCGATCTGAGCAACGAGCGAGGATTTTGATCCAGATTGTTACTTTCTGAGGAGAACATTAACTATGGCGGGGTTTCGAGAAAACACTGTCCACTCCTTCTCGAAGAGCATCGCAGCCTTGTTTGCAGTGAAAACCAACTAATCACAAATAATCAAGCAGCAGGGGACTGCGTGTCTTACGTAGTGTTGTCATGTTCTTCCTGATATGTGTTCTTAATAACATACATATTATCACCAGTGGCCTCCGGCTTGTTATGACGCTCTCAACTTTGTAATTTATGAGGGCTAGTCACCTAAAATTGGATTGCAGAGAATGTCAAGATGTAGTGAAAGATATCATTATTTACTACATAGTGTACTGTTACACTGCAATTGGCTGGCGACTATTCCAGGGTCTACCCCATCATCTGGGATGGACTCCAGCTCACTCGTGAACTTCATGTCCACAAGCGATACATAAAATGGATAGCTATCCTATTGCCTTGCGCGCATAAAATGAATCACACAAAAAGCAATATATGTTCTCTAGTTTTCAAATATATTCAGAGATACAGAGAAAGGAAAAACAAAACTCAATTTAGCAGATCCACTTTACTCATTCATATCCTCCTGACTACCAGGGGGAAAAATGTCGTCCAATCACATTTATTTTGAAATTCCACAATCTATGTGAAGTAATTGGACTACTCCAAAAGACATTTTCGAAATCCCACTACATTTTTTAAACACTTATTAAACACTAATACTAGGCTCAAATGCACCTAAAACAACTCAAACAACACTTTAATGTGTTCATAAGAGTCTTATAAATAAAATGCCAACAGCATTTCAAGACAAAATGTGTTTGATAGAAAGTATTACTTATCCTCTTTCCATAAAAAGTGCTTGCACTGAGGGAAGCCATTTTCTTCTATTGAGAAGTCAAAGTAACAAAGCCACACCCCCTACAAATTTGGTATCATTGGAAAGCGCTGAATGTCCTCTTTAGAGCGCAAAAGGAGTTAATGCGATTGGATGCACTGGGTGGGAGATATTTAGGTTCACAAATGTCCTCTACAGAGGACAAATTTGAACTACTGGTAGTCAGGAGGATATATTCCAAATTGAATACCTTTAAAAGTATTTTTGTCTGTTGCAACCAGAGTTAATAAAAAAAGAGAGAGAGAAAGAGTGTTTCTCTGGATTGTCTGGAATTCTTTCGAAGGTGCCATTGTTGTGATGTTTATTGACATCCATAAACTGAATGTAGACGGCACGGTGGTTGGTCTGTGGTGAGCATGCCAGTCTCACAGTGCAGAGGGTTCAAATTCGGGCTCCATCCTTCCTGTGTGGGGTTTGCATGTTCTCCCCGGGCCTGTCTGGGTTTTCTCCAGGTACTCGAGTTTCTTCCCACATTCCAAAAACACCCATGTTAAGTTCATGGATCACTCCAACTTGTCACTAGGTGTGATTGTGAGCGCGAATGGTTGTTCGTTTAAGTGCCCTGCGATTGGCTGGCAACCGATTCAGGATGTCCCCCGCCTACTGCCCGAAGACAGCTGGGGTCGGCTCCAACATACCAGCGATCCCTTGTGACGATAAAGCAGTTCACATATTGGATGGATGGATGGATGGATATAAATCACAGTATTTTGTCTTTGCTTGAATATCATTAGTTTGTTCAAGACTGACCTTGAATAAACTTTTGCGCCATGCCTCCTCTCTTAGATACTGTGAAATAACAAAGTAAATGAAAAGTGACAAGGGAATTTAGGATTGAATGGAAAACATAATTTAATCCTAAAAAACTAAAGCAAAAAAAAATATCTTAAGTTGACTTTCAGGCATAAAAGAAAACAACAGATATAGAAATACATATCTAGTTTCTCTGGGAAAAAAAACATGTCATTACACCTGTTTTAAATTAGTTTCTGACTTCTTTTCAACAACCTAGCGTTGCCTGTTTAAATTTGTAACTGAGACATGTCACATGATTGATGCCGTATGACGACAAAGCTTATTATAGGGCAAGGCACGATCTTTGGTAATCAGCTCCACTAATTGACAAGTGCAAATGGATGCCACACACCTCACTGTAACAAAACCAAAAAATATAGAATTCAATAAAATGACGTGAGACAGATTATTAATATGAGCGATATGATTATGATTCGACTTTTCGAAAATGTCTTTCAACGAATGCTTCAATAGTTGCTATACAGTACGACTGTACGAGTGTTCCTCTTCTCACCAACGAGTTCACCTCAGCTTCTACTCGTCACCGTATTGTATATTGTCACGCCGTGCGGCCTCAGAGTATCCACTGACATACCGAGGCTTCCACTCGCTGACTTGATGGTGGTGATGAAGCACGTGGCGAGTGGGGCCTGTTAATATTATTACTCCCAGAGAAAATGGAGGAGGGTGGTGCGTTTGTGTGCTCATGTCTAATGGTCATTACGCGAAATGAGTGATGTCTGTGAGTGCAGGGCCACCCTTGTGTGTATGACTCACGACTTAACCTCATGCAGGAAGAATCCAGTGACCTAGAACGGACCTGACCACTGAGCGAGACCAAAGGCACACCCCCCTGGAGGATTTCTCACATGAACATGAGGCAGGCTCAACCGCCCTATCTCAAAGACGGCTTTGAAGAAGCGACGTGATGCTGTTACCGCATGAACTGAAGGTGCGGGGTTGTTCCCGTCACTACGCGCCTCCGCGATGTGCTCGCTCTCTTGACGCTCATTCTTTCCATTCCTTATTGATCGAGCGTGCACCTCGTGCCCCAGCGAGGCACTCGGGGAAAATGATCAGGCCATGACATCATTTTGAGTTACCTCATTCTTAGCGCTGGATAAATGCAAGCGGGTTTAGGTGATGGGGCACGTGTGTGTCGTGTAAGTAACAATTTCCTCTCTAGACATGAGGGGGTCTGAGGATGCTGGGTGGGACTAGACGCGTCTAGACTGCCAGGACAATATTTCATTCCATTGTTCTTTTTCTAATTCCCCAAATTATTCATACCCTGGCAAGATTTTGAAGTCAGGGTTATCATACTGTAGTTTGGGCTTTTTCATGAGACTTTTTTTTCCATTTTTATTTTGCCTTTTCTTTTTTAAATTCAGTTAGAGTCAAGAACAGGCTTGTTTGCTTTTCTTAATGTTTATTTTTTTGAAAATGCTTCGTTTGAGTTTTTTACTCATTTTTGCATTGCTATTACACATGGAGGATTTGTTTAGCGAGACTCATGTTTAGTTTTGATTTACACTGTCAGGGAAAAATAAATCAGACGTTTGATGTCGCAGCTGCAGTCGTCTACTACAACACAAACTTTTTAATTGTGTAATGGATCCTGTTACATTGTATTAATGGGCGTATATTGGAGCTGTCTTCAATCCACGCTTGTCCTCATGAGGGTCACGAGTGAGTACAGTATTTGTAAGAGGCGTTGAAAAATGAGATCATTGCAAAAGGGGAGAACGTTCATTCAGCTGTCACATAGGTAGGCCGAACACCTGCCGCAAAGTCCAGACCTGGCAATAAAGAGCCTTTATTTGTACAAGCCTATGCAGTTGCCGGGCAACAAAATGAAGGCCGGATGGCGCGGTTTCAGGTGTTCACAAGGCACCACCCGTTTGTCTTATCTCTGCTGTTGCCTCACTCACTCGCCACCTGTCACAACGATACACGCTGACACATGCGTGTGTGTCCGCAGAGAAGTGAATGCCTTTTATGGGCATTCAGGTAACACACGCCTCTAGGTGGGTCACCCTCACTGGCTTGTTTTGCTATATTTTTGTTGTGAAAGTGTTGTCTCTTCTCTGATTCATTGAGTGATGCAGCATCAAACATGACTCTTACTTTTTTATGATCTTTGGTAAAAGGTGACTGACCTTTAATGGGTGGCAACTCAGACAATGGGTCAGAGGTAGACGCTAGTTCATGCACATGTCCTGTGTACAAAAGTTTGGGACTACTACAATTCAATTTTTTTTTTTTACTTGAAGTCTTTAAAGTTGTGTCTCCATTAGGACATTTCTATAAAAAATAAATAAATAGAATGTGACTTCGCCAATGGACTGTTAACTTAGGTGAAGGAGGGTGAGAGTCCAAGGGGATCTTGGAGGGCTGACTTTGTCCGTGCAATCAAGAGAATTGGCAATTTCAACAATAATAAACACTAATAACTTACAACATCTTAATTTGTGAGACTTTAGTACAACCTTAATGACCTCACTAAATCAAACAATTTTCCACCCATCCATTTTCTCTTTGTTCTTTTGAGGGTGCAGCGGAGCAACTGACTTTGGGGAGAAAGGCAGACTACCCCCGAGATTGGTTCGTCAATTAAAGGGACACACCGAGAGACAAACAAACATCCACACTCCTTCACAGTGTTACTGAGTGGTAACTAAACTCAGGTTGCCCACACGAAAGTCAGGTGAACAAGCCACCACACTGTGAGTGACTCATACAAGTACTAATTAATAGTAAATTTAAATAACTCAGTCAACCACGCTCCATCGCGGTTTCTGGGTTTTTAGTCCGCTATTTAGTGGATTTTTGTTTTTGTACAGTCATAACTTCCGCTGTTTCCCACTTCATTGGTGCATCCTCCAAAGGGTGCATTTTTGGCCACATTATTTGGCCGCCTGACGTACCTTCCGGCGTGACTCCACCACATGCGGTTTACAAATTCTACAAAGATAATTAGCAGGCCGGGTCCTTCGACACCTTCAACAGCTCCTCCTCATGTGGCCTCCATGGCAAATTGACGTGTGGTCGAGTCGTGCTGGAAGTGACGTCAGGAAGCCGAATAAGGCAGGCTTCAGAGGACCCAGCCTGTGAATTTGGATACAGCCCCTATTTTGTTGTGGGCTGCGTTAATTTATGGTGTAATTCTACTTCTAGGCATGACATGGGGATCTTGCTGTTGTTTCACACTGTGGAAATTTGAAATAAGACTGAAAGCAGGAAGTAGAGTCACAGTAGTTCATGATCAACTTAGTTTGTGCTGAAAATTATTCAACATTGAATTCTCTGTAATCCTGCTTTTTATGTCAACAGAAAGCTCTTGGGTCTTGATTATTGATGTACATTATGAGATGATAATTTTTTTAAGCTTTTATCCTACTGAGCGGCGAACAATTGCGACTGTTTTCGAAGAGAGCGTGGAGGTGCTCTGTCATGTAACCCCGTGATGGAGTGGGATTTACTGTACACACCTTTAGAAATTTGTGGTGACTGACAAACTTTTGCTATCAAAAGTAAGTACCGTACATATCTTCTGTGTAATCCTGCTAACAAACAAACAAACAAAATATCGTCACCCTTGCGTTTAAATGCTGCGAGGGAATGAAATGATCCATCTTGTGACCGATACATCACAGAATGCATCACAGACAGACTAAATGTCAAGAGGCTGCTTTACATCACTATGAGTCAACCATGCAGTAATCAACAGTTGGGGTTTTACACACACAAAAGAAGCAGGAGATTGTTGAAAAACACGGGGAAACACAGCTTACTGCACAAACGTCTGATTATCTCTGAAAACTGGTTTCTTATCCTACGGCCTGGCCCATGCCACCTACACGTTTTCACATTCCTGATATCAGAGCTACAATGTGGACAGGCGACTTTTCCATTCGTCCAGTTGACAAAATTTCCAGCAGGTCCAAATACAGGTGGCCCCCGAACTGGGTGGAGGGCAAACACAATCAAAGCTGGTCGTCACAACGCAGCATAAAGAAGTGTTGATTTCCATCATTTATATTACAATGTAAATCGGTACAAGAATGTACTGTAAATACTTTCATCAAGGACAGGATGGCAGAATTCAAGGTGATGCTTATGTGTGTACCGTAAATGTCTGTGTGTGCGCGAGCGTGTGTGTGTGTGTGTGTGTGTGTGTGTGTGTGTGTGTGTGTGTGTGTGTGTGTGTGTGTGTGTGTGTGTGTGTGCGTGTGTGTGTGTGTCTAGAAGTGATTATGCACCAAGGCGTGTCAGCCGTAGGTTACAGTCTGTGTTCATAAGGTGTGGTTCCTGTAATCAAAATGGTGACACTACTGGCACAAGATCAAGGACCTTACACAGCAGTGTGACAGATTGGATCAAAGTTTATATGCTATGCAATATTATCAGGAAAGGCAACATAAACATAAATTACAAGTCATTTGATTTCAATTATATTCAGCAGTTGGGTCAGCCTTGCATCATGTAGCAGCAGACAGACACAGAAGTGAAAACAATTTTTCAAAATTCTATCTTCACAAAGATAATAATGATCACTTTTGATGGACACTGTCAGAGAGATATAAATCAAACACTGTGTTCATTATATTGACAACGGTTTCCATTTCCAGTTGTCATTTGTTTCAACATTTTATTTAACTCTATCATTACAGTTTATTTAAGATAAGATAAGAACACCTTTATTAGTCTCACAGTGGAGAAATTCCAATTCACAGCAGCAAAGTTATGAAAGGAAGAAGTAGAAGAACAAAATTATGTAAATTTATCTTGTATGAATGAAAAAAGTTCTTATAACAATTATTATAATGATAGATAATGATAATATATCCATATATTTTTCTTAAAATAAAAATCATATTATGATACAGTTCAGTTCTACACATTGCTCTATATCTACCCATTGGTCTATATAAGGGGTGACCAACATGGCGCCCGTGGGCGCCGGGGAACCCTCAAGGACTACATGAGCAGTGGATTATTCCAAATGTAGCTCACCAGTGATTAGACACTCCAGGAATATTGTAGAGGTGATCATTTCAAAATGTGAACATTGGCAGATATTTATAATCGGAATCAGAATAATCTTTATTGGCCAAGTATGTAGAACACATAAGGAATTTGTAATAAAGTGTGGCCAATTGATATTTATCTGTTGCATAATTAGTGTGAGAAAGCGCTCATGTAATAAACAAAATTCATTCGGTGCAATTATAAACTATCTGCAACTACAACAATTAAATGTTGTTTGATTAATGCCTTCATGTCAACCAAAACTGACCATTCCTTTTTGCCGCAACTCGAGTATTGTTTGTTACGTACTGGTCGGATCTTTCGTTCATTTTACTGCCACTCGCATCAAAGTCGAGACCCAAGTTGTGCGTCTGCTTTCAATCACCACGGTCATATTTCAAGCAGGGAGTAATAAATGCGTCCGCAAAGGTGACTGGGGCTTCTCTCGAAAGATTTGCTGCCGTAAACAGGATTCAACATGACAGGTTATCGTAACAAGTTTTATTGGTCTGTGGCATCCTCTAGTGGTCTTTGAATGACACTGACGGTGATGCAAAACCACCGCTGACGATGAGGTCTCATTTCCAAGGACATCGATGACTCAACGCAAACTACAAGTTCATCGATTTACGTTAGAAGCTGGCGTTTTAATTAACAAATATTCGGATTTTATTTCTTTTTTTATTTTCATGGCTCGATTCCAAAAGTAAAACGTGTTACATTTTTAATGACATGAAATTGCGATGAAATGTGTCATATTGATTCACGTCAGTGTAAAACATTTCAGGACTATTTAAAAATAATTGTGATGATTAAAGCTAACGGAAACTCAAAATTATTGTTAATTTAGAAATTAAGTACATTGGCCTACGTGACAATTATTTACCCTGTTAATGAACTGTATAATGTATGGGTTTCACTTTTTACTTGACTTTATCTATCTATCTATCTATCTATCTATCTATCTATCTATCTATCTATCTATCTATCTATCTATCTATCTATCTATCTATCTATCTATCTATCTATCTATCTATCTATCTATCTATCTATCTATCTATCTATCTATCTATCTATACATGTGAATGTGTATTGTGGCTTCCTGCTACATTACAAAAACATGCTTGTTAAGTTAATTTAAGACTTTATTGTGCATAGGGGGTAAATGTGAATGTTTTTATAAATCTATATGTGCTCTGCGATTGGATGCCAACCAGCCCAAGGTCTTGCCCACCGCTCCTCCAAATCAGCTAAGATAGACACTGGCTCACCTACAAACCTGACCAGAACAAGAGCTCTAGAAAATAGCTGGAAAATATATAAAATAGTACAATCTCACGATGCCACTGAGATGTGAAATAGAATGAGTGAAAAAGAGAAGCACATGTATGTGGCATGTTTTATTGCCATTGTCATTGTTCACATCATGGACACAATTCAGTCTTGCGTTTGTAAAGAAATCCAACGACAAAGCAACCGAGGTTCTTTTACAACAGCATTTTCCAGTATCTTAGGAGACATTTTGTTGTTAAAGTACACACGGTGGTTATGTTTCACTTTAGAACTTCGGCAAGATAACTTAAAGCGTTTTGTATCAAAAATTACAACGTTTGTGTATAATATATCAGCTCCCACTCCGCAATAACATTTGAAAAGGATTATCTCAAAAACTGTTTCTTTTTCTGATATAGCAGCTCTGAAAACAAGAAGAGGCAGTGTATAAACAACATAGTGAATTTCTGTCTTCAATTGCAAACTGAAAAGTCAAATTACATTACAAGCTAACATTAGGCTCCTACTTTATACAGTGTGTATTTAAAACTTAACAGGCTCCAGCAAGGCGGCCCATGTCCGCTATTTCAGGACCTTTTCCCCCCTGATGGGGGAAGGCTGGGTGGATGTTTGTGGTAGTAAACTGGTGGGGTGGGATTGGAGCCTGCATTCATCCCTGTGGGAAGATAATACATACCCTCCAGGTAGCTCTGGTGCAGTGGTGGATGGCTTGAGGCATCTGGTTTGGATCCCTGACCAGAACAATTCCTATAGCTGCCACTGGGCGCATTTGGGTGCACTGACACTGCAGATAAGGCCTCAGGATATCGAGGTGGCTGGTGTTGAGGCTGGGGATGAGCGGTGGGAGGGGGAGCAGCATAGGGCATGTACTGTGAATTGGGTCCGTACATATTAGGGTTGTGGAGAGATGCGTATGGGGCTGCTGATGGAGGATATAGGCCTGAGTGAGACATCCCTTGCTGGGGGATGAGAACTTCCACATACTGGCCAGTTTCTGGGTCAAACAACATCTTCCTCAAGGGCTGCATTGGCACCTCGATATAAAAATACTTTCCCGTTTCAGGATCCAAGAGGACTCTTCGAGGTGTCGGCCCATAACTGCTCTCTGAGTACAAACTGGAGGTGTCACCCCCATACTCGGAACCATACTGCCCACACATATATTGAGGATCCATGGGAGCAAGGCCAGGGGAGTGGCCGTGTCCAGGATCACTGTAAGGAGCACCAGGCATGCTTGCTGGCTGCTGCTGGGGGGATCGATGGGGAGCGAGCCGGCGGGGGTCAGTCGGCATGGGCCGGTCCATCGGCATGAGCGAGGGGTGGGGAGGACATGGGGGCGGATGGTGAGGAGGTGGGTACGTGGCGGGAGGCTGGCTTGGCCCGGAAGCACTTGACTTTGGTGATGAGCTGGGGTGGAAATTCACGGGCTGAGGATCTGCTCTGTACTGGTGGGGACAGACGACAGACTGGGGGGCTTGGTATGGTATCGCATGACCTGGGGAGTGTGGAGGCGCTGGTGGGGTGATGTTGTGTGGGCTGTGATGATGATGGTGGTGATGGGGTGCAGGCGGGGGCAAAGTTGGCTGAGGAGGGCAGCCAGCTGCACAGGAACAAGGAGGAGGGTAGGAGGGGTTGTGATAGCGATTTGAACGCCGGTGGGTCAAATCTGGCATGAGGGGACTGAAGCTTTCTCTTTCATCGTAGCTTGGAGGGTCATCTGAGGCATAAAAATGTGGGTCAACGGCCCTTTGGGTGCGTTCGGTGGACAATGACCCACGGTATTGCTGCGGTGCGTATCTTGGGGCTTGTGTTGTAGAGAACGCAGCAGGTGTTTTGGCATTGTTTGAAGATGTAGTCACAGGTACTCCATCTGTGTTTGGCTCCACAACAGCAGGCGGGCTTGTATGTATGCCTCCTGCAGGCGATTGTTCAGTCACTTGTTTAGCTACTGCATCACAATTTGAACCCTCGGTTGAGATAACACCAGGCAAAGGAGCTGATGTTACTGTTCTAACATGTGCGGATCTCACAGGCGCTGTCCATTGATGCTGCAGCTGACATTTGGAAGCAACTTTGTCTGATGATGATGTAGCCTGGTTTGTGACACTCGACAACGTTGCCGTTATTTTGCTCGGTAGCGGTTTAAAGCTGGATACAGCAGAGACGGCTACTTTTCTTGTTTGGTTGGACGTTGCGGAGGACTCACTGGGGATCTTTCTGTAGATTGTGGGTGATGACACTACTATTGTTTGAGGCCTCTCCTCATTCTGAGGTTTTCCATTCGGAATAGCTGATCGAGGTGCTTCACAAGTCTTTGCTCCTAAATCCAAAGGTTTGAATTTGCAAGTTGGTTTTGGAGGTACGGCTGGCTTTTCGGACTTTTTTGCAATCGATTTAACTTCGATGGTTTGCGGCCTATTTGTCGGGCTATTTTTGCTCGCCTCATTCTTTGGTGTCTCTTTAGAAAGGGACTTAACCTCGATTGGCTGAGGTCTGAATCGTCTTACTTCAGGTGACCTTGGGGGGAAAGTTGGGTCCTGTCTTTTCACTGCTTCAAAATCTTTATGTTCCTTTTGTTTGTCAGGAGTTGAAAGGTGATCCAGTAGATTTCCTTGTGGGGTGGTCGTTTTTTGTTTGATGTGGCCCCCCTCATCGTCTCTGGTATTTGCGGGTTTATCTATATGGTCCGACAGCAACAAAGGGCTCGGCACAGTGGATGAAGCAGAGGATGTCTTCTCTCGATGTGACTCAGCTCCATCATATGAGGGTGTCTGAAGTGGAATCTCCAAGCAGTTCACATGTTTGTGCGGGACCTCCTTCCCTACCGTTGTATTCTGGCTGTCACCAACCACTGCTCCAATGTCAGCTTGGTAACCTTTCTCCTTTAATAACATAGAAACTGAGTGACTGCTACTGCTTGGGGTGCTGCCATTGGTTACAATCTCAGGTGAAGATGAGGCCTGGAGAAGGGTGGGAACCTCTTCCTGAGTAAGCGGCGCACATGTCTTTGCTTGGCTGGATCCATCTCTTATCAACACAACAGCAGTGGACACGCCTCTTTCCTTACTGTAAAGTTTGGGGTGACTTCCGAGCATGGGAGGTTTTCTGTCTGTTTTCCCTGGAACAGGCTTGCCATCACTGTCCGCCTTGGGTGATTCTGCATCCATATTCAAATCACGTTGCCACAATTTGGTCGATGCTCCACTAGCTGTTGGTTCCTGTATCCCCCACTGTGTGTCGGTTTTAGAGGAGTTATTTTCTTGCTCTCTGTTTGCAGAGCCCAATGTTTGGCCACTCTGGATCTCTGAGTCTTCATGGTTTTGTATTTTAGTTTTGTCATCTTTCCAGCAAACTGCCTTGTATTGTATTTGCATTGGGTGTAGTTGAGATAGAGGCTTCCCTTCATTCGGTAGAGGTGAGCGTAATGTAGACAAACTTTCATCTTTTCCCTCCTCTCTTTTTCCCTCTCGCCTCTCCACCATACATGTATTTGTCCTGTCCTGACATAACTCTGCTGTAAGTCTGTCGAGCTTTTCTTCTGAATCCTCCTTAATTTCATCCCTTTTTGTCTCATTCAAGTGTTCAATCCTTTCGTCAGTAAGATCCGAGGGTGACGCACAACTGGTCGCTTTGAAGGAGAGATTATATGTATTCTTTACAAGTTTCCTGACGTCTCTAACTTTGTGGATAAGGCCCTTCGCTTTATTGTTCTCATTCCTTTCGTCCTCCTTTGTTTTGGGGTCCACGTTGGTCTCTTTGATCTTTTCTTCTTGCTGTCTGAAATGCATATCTGGTGAAGATGTGTCTCGATTTTTTTCTGCCTCAGGTGTAAGGCAGACATCGAGAGAGGCTTTCTTTTTCTTGGCCCCTTGAAATATAGTCTCCTCCGTTTCTGGTGTCATGTGGCAACTCTTGTCACCCTGTTGCACTTGTTTATTGACCTCTGTGTTTTCACATGCTTGATATTGGCTTGTCATCCTGGCTTGTGTGCTGAAGGCTCCAGTAGCTGAAGGATCTTGCGTATTCCCAGCACTGGCATTTGCAGAGTTGCCTCCCTCTCTTCCTTGCTGTGTTTTACTGTCATCCATCTGTTGTATTCCATCTCTCGACTGGGAGATATCCAATGGCACTCTAAGTTTTGATCTTATTTCAGATGCTGCTGCAGTTGTATTGCCCTGTTGCGAACCCCACAGTTGGTTGTCAGTGGGCGAAAGGTTAGACATTCTATTACTGCTGTTTGTGCTTGGCCGGTTGTTGGATTTCTTGACAAAGTTCTTTGTTGGTCTGATGTCATCTCTTTCTTCCTCTTTCATCGGAAACACTTCACAGGGACAATTGTAGTTAGAGGATAGAGGGGAATTCAAGTTGTCACATTCCTGGGGCTCCTCAGTAGTGTTATTTCCGCCAAAAGTGGGGTTCACTTCATTTCCATCCGGCTCCTCAGATTGTTTATCACCACTTTGCATCTTCTTGGACAAAACATTCTTGAGTAGGCAAGTGGCCATTTTTGTCTTAGAGCATGTTTCATCCAGAGAAATAGATTTTTTGAGTTTGGATTTTCTTTCATTATGCTCAGGATCAGAGCTGTGCTGGGGAGCGTAGAATTCTTGGTCTGCTGCTGGTGAACTGTGCTGTCTCGACAATGCCTCCCCGGAATGTCTTCCAACCGAGGGGCTGTTGTCAACCGCATGAAGTCCAGAACTATATTCCCCATCGATCCCCTCAGCAGAATTTTCAATACTGTCATCCGCCCTCTCCTTTCTCTTCAACTGAATCTGTCTTTTTGGCACTCCTCTTCTGACCTTCCTAGTGTCTTCTCTTTCCACAGCCACATCTATGCACTCAAAACTACCCATCTCATAGCAGCGGACCGAATCAATTCCATCTGACTGGTACAGGGACTGCTGCTGTAATGAAAGATCATCACTGTCCAGCTTTGTAGCGGAACCCCTGAAATCAGCATAGGTCGGCCAGGCACCACTGATCCCCGTTGAGCTCTCTTGAGTAGAAGGCTGGGAGATGTTGGCAGATGATCGGTAACTGGAGTTGTACACATCAAGGTAATCTACATCAGGGCTGGACAGGCTCCGAAAAGCCACATCTGTGAGCCACTTCACCTCATTGTCTGTCTCATCCAACTCACTTCCCATGCTAGAGCTCGAACTCTGGGCAGGCCTGTTTGTGACCGATCGAGGACTGAACTTGTTCTGTGGTGCAGGATTCCGAAGTCTCCTGCTCAGACCGCCTCTCTTGTCTCGCTGAGAAGCAAGTTTAAGTCGACTATGCTGTTCCTGTGGCTGTCTGGTGGCAAGCAAACTCTCTGAGTAGGAATGCAGTGTTGGCAGTCCCTGAGAGCTCTCCGTGCTTGTGGGGGCTGTACTGCGACTTACAGGCTCTTTTCTATTCTCGTCATTGAATGACAGCTCAACCTGTTCCCCTCTGTAACTGGCATCCCTTTGCCACTCCTCCCCCTTTTCAATCTCCCACCCCTCCCTGTGTGTTTCTCTCTCCATCCCACTTTCCCTTTGCCTTTCTCTCTTCTCCCCCAGCTCAACTTTCCTCTCCACTTCCAATTGCTTCCCAAGTCGGACATCGTGGGGCTGACTATTATTACCAGGAGGGACAATATCGGGACTTTCCCTATTTGTCACAGTCTTCTTCAAATAACCACTCTGTGAGGATGCTGCAAAGTCAGGGGCGGCTCTGTTCTGCCAATGTCGGCGTGGTTTCTCAGGTTCTATAATGTGTACAGGAGTGAATCTAGTTAATGGGGGAGAGGGAGTTTTCCTTCTGTTTATATGGTGGGCCATGTTCTGTGCAAACCTTGCTCTTTCAACAAGTTTTTGTCTTGAATGATCAGATGTAAAATTTGACATAAATGAATTATGTGTGTATTGATTCAGTCGTTTTTCCTCTCTCTCCAGAGATTTTGCCTTGTTAGGAATATGGGGAACCCTTTCCTTATTGGCAAACTCAAATTGGGGTGGAAATGACCTATTTTTAATAGTTGGGCTATTAAAATGATTAATATACCCAGCACCTTGATTTTCCACAGACGAGGACACCAAACCAGCTATAGGTATTTCCTTTGGTGCAAGTCTGTCCCTTGGGTGTTGAATTGATGCCTGGTCAAATTTTTCCTCAGTTGAGAAAGGTGGATTAGAGACTTGCGACTGAATTGGCACAACTGCAGAACTGCTTTCCGTTTCAGATGTTTTATCTTCTTTGTCCAATTCAAATTTAGGTTGAATGCTCTGTGTTTGCAACTCTATGTTTTGGTTGGGAATGGAGGAGTGAAATTCCTCTGATGTCTCCAAGGCTGGAGTAGGCTCTAAATAGTGGGTGTTGTACTCAGAGCAGATGACTAAAGGTGAACGTTGATTAGAGCTGTTCACTGGAGAGGGTGTAGCAGGTGATGGATCTCTATTTCTGAGCTCAGGTGAAGAATTTAGGCTCTGGTATGTTAGTTCAGGTGAGGGAGTGCAACACATTGACTGAGGTGAAGATGTGTGCAACCTGCACTGAGATACTTCGGCCTGGAGCTCAGAGCCTGGGAAGCCTGATCCAGGAGAGGAGTCTTGTGGTGTTTTTGCTCTACTAGGGGCGAGGCTCCTTCTCACAGGTGATGCACATACACGTGTGACATCAGACTCAGGAGTTGGGAGACGACAGAGCTCGGGAAACGATGGAGTGTCCCCCTCCTTGGGTAGAAGAACGGAATCAGATATCTCAGTAATATGAGGCGAGGAACGGATGCTCCTCATTGGGGCACACTTGAAAAGAGGAGACTCTGATATTGTTTGCTTTTCGGAGATGAAATCTCTCTTTTCGATCTCGGGTGAGGATGCTGTGATCCTGATCTCAGGTGAAGGAGCTGTATGAGTGCTCTCAATGGAAGAACAGGTGCTCCTGATGCCAGGTGATGGAGATAAACTATAACTAATCACAGGTAAAAAGGCCTTGGTGATTATTTCAGAAGATGCGGAATTAGGTCTTGAGTGTCCAGGTGAGGTTCTTGACCCACTTGTGTGAAGTACTGACGGTGCACTCTGCAGGTCGGACGATAGCGAGGTGTGCTTCAATTCAGGCACAACAGCACTATTCACAGGATATTGGCTCAATGCTGTAACAGGTGGGGAGGGTGTGTATCTTGTGGAAGCTGTTGGGATGGCAGTGCCAAACTCAGGACTTATGAATTCAATTTCTGTTGTGTTATGATATTCAGTCAACTCAGAGCTAAGGGGAGAGTTTTCTATTTGTAGATCTGGAGTGCAGCCTCTGGTCAAAAGATCAGGCAGTGAGACTTTTCCGCTCAACTCATTTAAAGGAGATGACATTCGAGCATCAGGTGAGGAGGTACTATAGTTCAGTTCAGAAGAGAGCAGTGTTTCTTCTGGCTGGCAGTCCGTATATCCTAGTGAAATCAAATTAGATGAAACATCAGCTCTCGATTCTACATTTGAAGATTGAGAAGAAAAATCAGTGGGTGTGGTGCCACGTGATGGACTGGTGTTTTTGCTAAGGTGTGGGCTCTCTGGCTCAGGTTCTGTTTCTTGAAACTGAGACTGGAAGTTGATTGATTCTGAGGAGGATGAGATGATGCAGTTCATGGGCTCACAGGAACGACTTGGAGTTAGAGATTGACTTGAAAAGTTGGACGCTCTGTCATTTTGTGTACTTTTTAACACAGCAGTGAGTCTCATTTGTTCACTTTCTGGATGAAGTAATGAGGGTGAGCATCTTGTCTCAACAGAGGAATCACACAAAACTGGGACTAATTCCTGTGAACAGAGGAGAGAGGAGATGTTGTGTCCAAGAGAAGGGATATTCTCCCCAAAGTCGGTATTATCAAATTCAGATGAAGGGCTTGCTGCCTTCAGCTGAGGCACAGGTGATTTATTTTTCGACTCAAAACTTGAGTTACTAGCTTTAGAAAGTTCAGAATTCACTGTGATATGCTTCGGCTGCTCGGACTCAGTGGACTCACCCTGCAATGCAGGGCTATAAATTCTCTCTGTTGGGACGTCAGACTCCCCTTCTCCTTCAATGGAGCCCGGTGCTGTGTGGTATGAGCCTGAGGAGTCATTCAAATCATCCATGAGGGGCGACGTGACCGTTATCCTCTCCACATTGGTCATGGAATGGACAAATGATCCTACAGCCGGATTGTTGGAGGCCGAGGGTGACTCACAATCATCCCCAAATATGTCACACAAACAAGTGGTCTCAGAGATGGCACCGCGTTGACTCTGAGAACTTATAATGTCAAAAATGTCAACGTGGTTAGGGGTGTCGTCCCGATGGTACAAGGAGAAAGGCGTGCGAGGTATACTGCGCAGCAATTGGTAGCTGTCCTCTTGAAGAGTCCAGCTGTCCATCACTAGTCCACAAGCATTGAAGTCTGGCCGTCCAGTCTGTCTCCGATTCTGCTTTTGGTTCTCTTCCTGGACTGGAAATGAGACGGTGTCACCAGGATGGTGTGTAAGATTACTCACTTTTTATGACCACAGACATACAGCATGAAGAGATTTCTAATGGGGAATATCATTGTGTTGATTGCTGCTCTTTTGAATTCATATACAGTATATGAATTCTCATTCACTGCCAACTAATAATATATTTTTTTCATGTGTTCTGAAATAAAAAGAGCGTTTGAAAATGGCTTTCAATTTTGTTAAAGTTGTTAGAAAGAGATTTGTATAACGAATAAGTGTTCTTTTTTTCTTATTACTTACAACAAAAATGGAAGTTACCATGTTAATACATTACTGTAATGTAGCAGCAAATAGTTGATACTGTACCTTAGGAAAGAAAGATTGGTATTTTCCAAAGGGCATCAAGTTGCTCTGTATAGCAACGTTTGCCAGTGATCCGGGGAAGTGTCTCTTAAATCCACGGCACTCTTTGAGTCTCAGAGTTCAACAAGTGAGGACGAGCAGCTTTGTTGAGCCCAAATGTGACAGAGCCTCACTGCTTCAGAGCAATGCAGTGGGGTGGGTCAGGCTTCAATATAAAAAAGCAACGCGGGCATCTCTTGCAGGCACGTTGCATCCTCCCGTCTTCATTTCTGCCCCTCCCTTTTGAGTTGGCCTTGGTCAAAGTGCCTTCAGAGCCTACGCTGGCTCCTCACTTTTCTTCTCCAAGCTGAGCTGTGCGGGTGGGCATTGGCTTTCTTTTGAACACTGGGCAGGGTAGGTTTATAGTTAGCAGCAGGTGCTGATCCAGCCAGGACGGATGAGTGCGACTGGAATCTGACACCTAGTTCCAGCTCAGTCACAGGGCCCATCTATATATAGAACCATACTATCGGAGACTGATAGCGCTTGCTTTAGCTGTTTGCTCAAGCAAGATGAGAAAGAAAATACAGTAATGCAAAGCGGACCGACAAAATGCTTCACTAAAGTGTTTTGAGTTTTCCCTTAAAGTTGACCTTGTAGATTAAATGTGAATATGTGAGTGTATAGATTCATGATCTAGGTGGAGGGAGGACAGGTCAAAGGTGGCTGCAGTGTATCCGACTTTAACAGGCCACACACAGGCTGCTAGGGCACGCTACCTTTGAGCAACATCCGCAAGGTATGTACACGTCTGTCTCTTACAGTCTGGATCTTTGACTGCCGCCAGTGTTCTGTACATCACATGAAACGAATGTGGCAATAGGTGGTCAAAGCATCTATTTATGTTGGCAGAAAACTCATGTTGAACCACATGAGATTGCATGGATATGTTTGACTCTATCAGTTTGACTAAACATGTCTCTCCCGTCACACCTCAAGGGATCAGCTATAAATCGCAGCCATCTGGTCATCCAACACATGCTAATGGAAAATATTTGACTGCAGCCAAAACCACAATTGCTCACTCAGTCAATATGAACTCATTTGCTCAATGATTTCACTCAGCGGTGTGAGGTGCAGTAGGAAGGTTTTTTGTCTACTCTGCCCCTGTCCAATCAAGATGTTGCAACAAGAGCGCACATTAATAGTATGATAATGGCCACCATTATGACAACAGCTTTATATCAGTTTCTAACATAAATTCTATATACTCATTAGGAAGTGGAATTTAAAGGTCAGGTGTAAAATAAACTTGGCAAACCATCTGTTGAGTAATACTTAGAGCTAAAACTATTTCAATCATACTGTCATTAATTTGTTTTTTTAACGCAAACCCCCCAGGTTCATAATTAGACCCGTCGCAACGCACTTAATGAAAATTCTTTTGTTTGGCAATCGCCGGCAAGTAACGTCATTTACAGAATGCTTAGTCGCCAGTCAACCATTGTAATGCAGTTGATTGTTCCGTTAACTGCTGTTGGCCATTGTTATCCAGTTATTTGGCGAAATACCTTGGCGCAGTGTGGCGATGCACTGTACACAAACGGTTGTTTAAGTGGCCAAAACAAAAGAACAGCGCACGAAAAAGTTAAGCAATCAAACAAAAAACACCAAGTACAGTACTGCAGTAACTGAGCATGCCTTAAGCTGCTTTTAACCGTCAATGTCGTAATTACTTTAAATAGTCGTGTGACAAATTCTTACTACAGATATTAAACAATGAAATGGAAAAACAGCAATTACAGTGATAATAGAGGACCATTACAAATGTGAATCCAAAGAAAATTATTCATCTTTTATTATTACTTATACACAACAACTGATGGATAACTATGATGGATCATTTGTTTTGAAATCAGACGTCAAGGATAATTGTTCAACTATTGTTTAAGTTCCTGTAAAAGGGACGGTAACAAACATCGCTTGCGACAACTTAATTTTATTATTTATATACATATGTTTTTTTAGAAATGTTGGTAGGGATTTAACAGAATCATGCAACTTGACGCACAAGATTTTCTTCCACGGGTCGCATAAAGTGAAGTGTGGGCGGAATCTGGCTCCGCGGTGTTGAGTGACACTTGTGATGTCATGTGTGGATGATATGCAGAGCACCATCATATGATCCGCGTAACTTAACGAGCGTCGCGGGCGTCCCGAAGAAATCCCACACAGGCACAGGGAGAACATACAAACCACACAGAAAGGCCGGGCCGGACCAGACCGGGCCTGGACTCGAACCTCTGCACCTCTGCACTGTGAGGGAGACGTGCTAACTAACCAGTCGTTCACTGCCCTATAATAAGCATTTTAAATATTTGTAAAAATAAAAAAATAAAATAATAATTTCATTAATAAAGGTCAGGAATGACCCACATGACAAATATAAACAACCTTTATGAAGGTGAACGAAGCCGAAGTTGTTGGACGTAAAAAGTGGCTGCAGTTGCAAGACCTTTATTGTGAAGTGATCGTGTAAAGTCATGATGCGACACAGGAACATCCGCATTCGAACTGCTAACAACTGCAGACAAGTGCTAACGCTAATGTTTGCTAACTAATCCAGATCGGTAAGTGGGTTTCGTTTAAAACGTGTTTTCATAACTAATCACTGTTTTATAGAAGTTAGGTGCTGGGGAAACGTCTAACAAACAATATTGGCTACGTGTCCATTACCTGTCGAGTCATTTTCGGCCTTGTCAAGTCACTCAGCAGCTGGCTAACAAATTAGCTGCTAGCAATGACTAGCTTTGATACGGGTGGTCTTTTACTGTCTTGCACGTTTCAATGGTAAAACATGTATTTTTCGAGAACTATGGGTTTCGTCTCACTTGTAAAAAATAACTACTTGGAAACGTAGTTTAGATTTTAACGTCGGTTAGGATTGTGTAAGAAATGGGTCGAGACTTCACACGCAGTCGCACACAAACAATAAATCACAACGGGATCTAGTCCTTACAAATGGGTGATAACATTTTGAGACTCACTAATTTCCAAGTGTTGCAATTTCATACATTGCCCGCCGATTATAAGCGATTTTTCTCCGTTTTTTCGTTTGTAAACACCAGGCCTCAAGACCTAACACCGACCAGGCCTGACCGTAGACTGCAAAATAGTTCATGTGAACACCAGCAGTTTAAATTGCCCCTTTTCTATCTCACCGTGTTTAAAACTCAGACTTTTATAGCCACAAAATATACATGTATCTTTTCATTGGTACCCAAGATTAACTACGTGCTGTGGAGATGGCTACGTGACTTTCAATCAATGTCCACACATGATGCAGGTTTTTACTGGGAAGCATGGACCGAAATACATTTTTTGTTTGTATGTCAACCCATTCCGTTTTTTAAATCAAATATATATACCTGCGTGTAAAATATGTCATGAATGTTGAGGAACAAGATGAGTATTGAATTGAAGCCCCCCCACCCACACACATACACACAAAATAAGCACCTTTGCGATTTGAAAATTACATTGTCAGATATTACGATGTCGATTTCAAATCAATTTTCGTTGTTGTTGTTGTAGTTCAGTCCTAATTCTTACAACTTTAAGTATAACATATCCAAATTGCTTCATCGTGTCTCTTGACTGATTTGACTGTCAAGCATGTTTGGCTATACTGTATACATTATAGCTCCTGTTTGATTAAATCAAAGGATGATTACCGTGAATTCGACAAGACAATTTCCCTGATAAAAGAGAAACAATGGTAGTCAGCCAGTGCGCATAGGTCATTTTTAGTGAAGTAATTTTTACTTTTAGCAATTTTTATACAATTAAGCCAAGGTGTATTGTTTGTACTTTGCATCACTGAAGAACAAATGAATGAATGAATGAATACTTTATTGTCATTGCACACTTGTTACAACGAGATTTTGCAGGAGCCCCCCCCCCCAAGTGTATCGTGAATATAAAAAAGTATATAAATACATTGCACTCCCCTAGACCCTAGACAAATGTTCACCCATGTCCCTGTGTAGGTTCCACTATAGATGGATGGAGGTGTACTTGAGTGAAAATCGACATAGCTGGAATTAGAAAACATATGCACCTACATTATAAAGTAAAGATGAAATGGATATAAATTTGATTTACATCATTTGTTTTTCTTCTTAGGTGGTGTTTTGTGAGTGTGTGTATGTGTGTATGTGTCGCGTGTGAACAATGGAACAGTGCGGGTGCGTGGAGCGGGAGCTGGAGAAAGTGCTCCATCGCTTCGTCATGTATGGCCACCAGTCTGAGGAGAGGCTGGACGAGCTCCTGCGCAGCGTCTGTGAGATACGAGGACAGCTGGTTGCATTTGGTAAGGAAAACAGAGCTTCCTTTGAATACGTTCTTGATCTTTTTTCTCTCTCTCTAATTCTTGACTTGTTTTTCTTTTGTAGGGGTCCAAGACGGAGATCTGTCAGTGCTGTCTCAGACTATGGCTCAGTGCTGTAAGAATATCAAAGAGACTGTCCAGATGCTAGCCTCTCGACATAAGGACATTCACGGCAGCGTATCTAAAGTGGGCAAAGCCATCGACAGGGTAAAGAGCAGCGATCGGTTACACTCACGAAAACACAGATGCTAGATGTGTGTTACCTGTCTTTGCAGAATTTTGATGCAGAGATCAGTGCTGTGGTCGCAGAGACTGTGTGGGACACTCCGGAGAGACAAAAACATCTGAGTGAAACCATAGTGGAGCACTTATATAGACAAGGCATGCTCAGTGTAGCAGAAGATCTTTGTCAGGTAATGAATCCAAGCTCCATCATTCTTATTATTGTATCGTGACATGTGTTCCGCATGAGCCGCCGTTTCACAAGTGTGTTGTTTTCTAGGAGTCGGGTGTAGTTATAGATATGAGCATGAAGCAGCCTTTCCTGGAGCTCAACAGGATCCTTGAAGCACTGAGGATGCAGAACCTAAGGCCGGCACTCGAGTATGTTGGCTGCAATTTTGACTACACATTCATCATCTTGGACCTACCTGACCTTTCTATTTATTTTTTTCGACACAACGTAAGCCATGCACAGTGAAGCGCAACCGAATGCCGCTCAACAATTCCCATGTGCCTCACGGTGTGCAGGGCAAGCCACGAAATGTTATTGGTCAGTGAAGGCATGCATTCAACACAGCTAAAGTTAAAACTTTACAAACAGGTTAAATCTTGTGAATTTTGTGAGGGAGCTTGTTACCGAATTTAAAAGGAATTAACTTCTGTGGCTGTTCACCAGAGAAGAGTACTGGCACAGTGATAATTTTACAGTTTAACCCCAGCGAGTCCCAGGGACTCGCTGATCAGAAAAGTATGAGTCCCATTAGGCATTTAGAGAGTCCCAAATTTCGAATTCTGAAATGGTCTACTAATTCAATTGCATATGATAATCTCAACTCAACTGTATTTATAGAGCACTTTCAAACAGCCATCGCTGCCTACAAAGTGCTGTACATGGAGCAACTAACATATACAACAGTAAGCAACAAATCGGTAACAGACGGTAGAAAGCACCGAACAGCAAAACCAAGAACAAATCAGTCATGCTGAGTCAAATGCCAAAGAATATAAGTGAGTTTTGAGGCGGGTTTTAAAGATGGGCAGCAAGGAGGCTTGCCGAATGTTCAGTGGGAGGTCATTCCAGAGAGAGGGACCAGCAACAGAAAAGGCTCGATAATAACACAAACAGCAACAATATACGTTCATAATAGGTTTATTTCGTATAAACAAATGCTGCAAAATTTTAAATAATTCAGCATACAAGATTGGCTGAGAAATAGGTTCTTATTGCATCCCATGGTTTAGTCTTTGAGTTCATAAATTCTCTCTACTCTGCTTCCAATGATGCAAGACTTTCTCAAAGTCAACTTATTATCCAACTTTAGCTGCTTTCGCAAACACTTGTTCGCAACACTTGTTTTAACGTTTCACAACTTAGCAATCGTCTGCTTTCCGCGTGGTTGAAGGCCGATCTCGCCAATCCCGCCTCGCGAGAACGGAAATCTCGTCATGTGAGATTAATTAACGCAAGATCAAAACAACAATGGCGACGATTGTTGATCTGCGACACTGCGTTGCTGGAAAAAATACATTTCCTTGCGTCCCAAAAACGCACATTATTAGGAACTGTGCGTCCTGCGGGAAAATGATGCGTCTAGGACGCGCGACGCAGAGGTAACGGGATGACTGCTGGCATTGGCAAGAATTAAAAATGTGATGACATTCATAGAAACCTGAATGGAATATATTGCAGAGATGCCGTAACAGAGTGGCCAAATTCATATACTGTACATCTCTTTCCCTGCTGCTCAGTACAGTCTTGGATACAAGAGTAGAATGCACGCTGCAAAGTGAGCTGTGAGCATATTGACTCTGAGAACTTTGATTTTGCTTGACTTTAGGTGGGCAGTGACAAATCGGCAACGTCTTCTGGACCTCAACAGCAGTTTAGAGTTTAAATTGCACCGCTTATACTTCATCAGCCTGCTCAGCGGCGGTATTAGCAACCAGATGGAGGCGCTACAGTACGCTAGGCACTTCCAGCCCTTTGCCTCGCAGCACCAGAGAGGTAAGGAGGGCAGTGAAAGGTGAATTATTTACACGTCTTTTCTCATCAAAATCCCAAGTCCTACTTTCCTGTTAGCCACTGTTATATTTTTACATGGTGATACATACATTCTCAATGTGTAGAATGCACATTCATCCATGTCACAAAATATCTTCCTCCGCACTTGCATGCGCGCGTGAAGCCCAATTTTTGTAACCGCATTGACAATTTTTGTCACCGCATGGACTGAATGCAGAGTGCAAGAGCAAGTAACAACAACAGCAATGGCACATGCTTGGCCCCGTGCTTGTGTGAAGAAATCTACCAGTATCCCCATCTTTACAGTTCAAATGTATCCATCCATCCATTTTCCGAACCGCTTGATCTTCACTAGGGTCGCGGGGGGTGCTGGAGCCTATCCCAGCTGTCTTCGGGCAGTAGGCGGGGGACACCCTGAATCAGTTGCCAACCAATCGCAGGGCACACAGAGACGAACAACCATCCACGCTCACACTCATACCTAGGGACAATTTAGAGTGCACAATCAGCCTGCCATGCATGTTTTTGGAACGTGGGAGGAAACCGGAGCACCCGGAGAAAACCCACGCAGGCCTGGGGAGAACATGCAAACTCCACACAGGGAGGCCGGAGCTGGAATCGAACCCGGTACCTCTGCACTGTGAAGCCAAGGTGCTAACCACTGGACTTTAAAGGAATAAAAAGATGGCTCAAGGATGGCTTTAAGGTTGATTTTTAAAGTATTTAATTTGATATTAATGTATAGCTGTGCGGAAGAAAAAAAGCAGCGAGAAGATTTTTCCACTTTTTTCCAGTCAAAATGGACCTTTTTTTTTTTATATTGTTTCAAATCCGTTGAGAATTTTTTTTTTTGGTCTGGTGTTATTTCTGGGCTGCCGGACTTACTTGTCTTCGGCAGACTCGGGACTCGCAATGTCTACAAATCAAGTTTGCAAGCATCCATTTTGAATACCGTTTTTTCTCGCGAAGCATTAGTCATTACTTCGTATATGGGCTAAAACCAATGTCTTACTTGTTGTGATTGGTCGCTATATCGGCAAATGCAAAATCACAACCAATCCGTGTTGGCCTTCCTAAACCCCTTTTCCGCGAATACTGAATGGTTTTGCACGAGGGAAGTAGTGTATTGAAATTACTCGTGTATGTAGTCTGTACTAAACAATTGCCGAATGTTATCGAGACTCGTGATGAAGCTAACGTGTGTCAGATAGATGCGGATCTGAAAAACAAGGTTCAATGGGACTGGTTGGATAGAAAGCTGACGTGTCCCCAGTGGGAACCAGTAAAGAGGAACAATTGTCTCAGCTTGTGTCGGAAAAAGCTCAATGTCGCTGGTAAAGCTCTATGTACAGTGTGTGACGAGCTCATTCGATACAGAAAATGCATCCATAACCCGTGTATAGTAAACAGTTTCTGACTTCACTATCACTGTATGAGGTAAGACTCAACAGCTTTTTATCACATTTACACAACATTTTATCAACACAAGTAATGAACAAATCTTAAATATGGTCGGGAATGCGTTTCCTTTTTTAGTTTTGATTTTGAGCAGAAAATTTGAAGTTACATGTTGGTGCTCACCAGGAATGCGTAAGCAAAATTGCACAAAGACCTATGTCAAATTTTCACTTGAAAGAATCGTGAACCGTCTTGGGATTTTTTTCTGTGAAAGTTTCAAGTCGTGTGTACATTGAATACACTTCATCTTTGGCATGTTTAGTATAACGGGCCAATTTTGTAAGCAAATAGGGAATGGTATTTCAACAAAAATTGTAAATTTGTTGATAAAATTAAAGGTTTTACGGCTTTAAAATCTCTAAAATCCATAAACTAATGTATGTACTCCAAATAAACTTCTACCTTGGTATTAAGTGCCAATTTTGTAAGCAAATAGGGAATGGTATTTCACCATAAATTGTAAAATTCTGTTGGTAAAATGAATGGTTTTAAGGCTTTAAAATCTCTAAAACCCATTAGCTTCCGGGGGGGCTTTTTCCCCCAGACCCCGACTGATTTTCAGTTTTTTTTCATCACTAGCCACTCTCATCCATGAAAAAGTTTATTTGAGAAATATGGTATACTCATGCTTTTTCTTTTGTTGCACTACACTTTATAAAAAAAACTAAAACAAGTACCAAAACTATTCAACTAAATTCAAATGAACCATTTTCAAAAAATAAAAAGCCATCTGTAAAAATGAATTCGAACTAACTGAATTTGACAAAGCAAAGTGAAAATGAAATAAAAACTAACTGTAATAAAAAAGAAAAAATCAAAGTACAATAACCTTGCTGCGCACATGTGCATGAAAAATGCAAATGCTGGCCCAGAAAAAGCAAATGAAACAGCTCGTGTTTTTTTTTGTAGTATTCTTTTTAAATGTTTAGGTTTTAAAAAAAAGTTGTTTTAGTTTGTGTGTGCATATTGTGTTCTACATGCAGATATTCAGATCCTGATGGGCAGCCTGGTGTACCTTCGTCACGGCATTGAGAACTCTCCATATCGTAGTTTGCTGGAAACCAATCAGTGGGCGGAGATCTGTAATATCTTTACCCGAGATGCCTGTGCTTTACTGGGCCTCTCTGTTGAGTCTCCTCTTAGTGTTAGGTGAGTCCTCTGCTCTGTTTAGTGCTAACGACATCAAGCTTTGATGCTTCATGTTGTGTTTTTTACGCGGGGGAGTGTAATGTGATGAACGCCACAATGCTTTACTCCCCCCAGCTTCGCCTCTGGCTGCATGGCTTTGCCTGTGCTGATGAACATCAAGCAAGTGATCGAGCAGAGGCAATGCAGCGGTGTCTGGACGCACAAAGACGAGCTGCCTGTAAGTTTTGTTCCCCTTTCCTTTTTTTCCTTTTTCAGTCTTCTGCTAATGTCAATCCCGCCTCTGCCTAGATTGAAATTGACCTCGGCAAGAAGTGCTGGTACCACTCGGTGTTTGCCTGCCCCATCCTCAGACAGCAAACCTCAGAGAGCAACCCGCCAATGAAGCTCATCTGTGGTCACGTCATCTCCAGAGATGCTCTCAACAAACTGACCAACGCTGGGAAGTAAGTCAGCACTCATTTCATGTCATTTGTAACCAATTGTAAATAAATACAAATCCATGTTTTTGTCAAGTTCCAAATTAGTCAAGGTGGTACCTGGAAAACATACGTTTAAACCTCTCATTGGTCCTTCTATTTGTTATATGTATCATCTGTAATTGTTTGGGGGGGCAGTCTCTGGTCAGCAAATCGAAAATATCAGACAATAACAAGAACCGTTGTTAGTTCGTTTTGAAGTGCATGTTCTGTAAAGTGCTTTGTTACACCTGCAGCTGTTGTAAAAGCGCTATACAAATTCAGATGTAGTTTATTGGATCAAGTTGCCCTTAGCGGGTCTTGATTATTACTTCTACTACTATTTCTTTCTTTAAACTTCCTTACAACAGTGGGCTCTTTCAAAAGGTATTCCAATTGGCCAAGCACATGTACAGGTACAGGTACAGACATGGCACTTATCTCTAGCTAGGGGTTCAATTGTCAGCCCTGTAGTTAAATCGCAAAATGTTAAATGTTTGACAGAAATGAACCTCTACGGTACATTTTTTTCCCTGACCATGTCCAAAATTAAGTGATGGCATAATGGCATATAAAGAAACCGAATGATGCACATCTATTTCCTAAGATGACATAAATTTTCAATGGAAATTGTCTGTAAAATAAATTCAGGTCTGGAACAGGTATGACGTTTTGAAATGTGTAGAAAGTATGACATGTTGTATCTCTACATTGAGTTTTCTCAGAAAACCCTACTTCTCTAAACAGGGTTGTGATGACTTTGTACATGTATTTTGTCAGTAGTACATGCTTGCTTTGTCGTTCTGTCTTGTCAGGTTGAAATGCCCGTACTGCCCCATGGAGCAGAATCCCTCACACGCCAAGCAGATCTACTTTTGATAGCGTACACTCCTGGGTGGGCGAGAGGATGAAGTTCCTTGGAGCGGCTTGCATTTCCAGGAGAATTTGACGCGGCCCGCCTCCTCTGTCCCTGGCCCATGACCCGTTGTCAGCATTAAGGTTCGATCCCGGTCCTCATGGGACACCTTTGGCCACCCAGTAGAATGCAGGGTCCCACTGCGACCTGAGGTGGAACGACGAGTCGTGAGAATGTCCTCGCAAAGCAGCGCCACTGACTGAGAATCATTCAATCAAACTTGATTGCAACTGAAATATTATGATTATTATTATTATTATTATTTATAGTGTTTGTTCTTTGGGCTTTGTTGAGTTGGCTTCTGAGAGAAAAGAAAAAAAAGACTCTTTCTGTTGTTTTTTCCCCTTTTTTTTTTATGGCAAAGTATCTGACCTTTTAGAGCGAATGTGCAGGAGAACTCAAGTAAGACTGTTGCCTCAAGCACTACTTTGATCAGATCCGCTTATCGGTGATGGAACAACACCCACCAGCCCACCTCCCCCCGTGACAAACTGCACCAGCAAACCCAACCGCCCCCCCGGTAGAAACCATTTGTTATGTTCCATGTGTGTATTCAACAAACACAACACCAAGGAAATATGCGCTACTGTGAAAATGTGCTCTCTCTCCATCGCAGCAGCCCAATGTAAAGTAAATAGCCAAGCGAACATGCCTAATAGACACTAGTGCAGCACGACTAACCCGCTCGCCAATGCGCCGCATAGCCGAATGCTGGCACGCCATGTGACCTGGAGGTGTGAAGTGGTGCGACAGTTGCCGTGCGGTCTGCCCGGAGGCTCGAGATTCAGCTTTACTCATCGTGGATGAGAACGTCTGCTGGATTGTCGTGACCGCTGTTAAATATATTCCCGATATATATACAGTACATCTGCTATATAGGTTTGGTTTTCTTTTAAGGAGTCACAATAGAAGGATCATTTAAAAAAAAAAAAACAAATCCTCAGGGCTCATGCTCACAGCACACAGCTAGTGTTAAAGAAATGAACAGAAGAAAATATAAAGATCTTTAGGGCAGTCTACAGTGCTCCGTGGCATCTTGATGCATGTTCCCAGTGTCCTGGAAGTAGTGATGTCACCTCACATCAGTGAGGCTCATTAGCTCTGCAAGAACTGCACCAGCATAAGTCACACATTAAAAAAAATCTATAGTTTAATGGGTAATTTTTTTCAGTGTTGCATACACTGATTTTATTTAAAATGGAGCAAAGCAAGATTTTTTATTTTCTTTGTGTGTGTGTGTGCGTTTTGAGATTTCTTCTGGTTGCGATTCATTCATCGCTTCTAGAGTCCAGGCAGGCTTTCTCACGTCTGTTTGCGTTTCCTGCTTTCCTGTATGTGATGCGAGTTTATTGTAAATATTTAACCTGACATGTTTCATTTATTGGCATCAGAAATAAAACTTTATACTCCGGGCAAGTTGGCAAGGTTTATAATTACTGTGACACCACAGAAACCCATTCTTCCCCCTTCGGGATGAGAAAATATGTAAATCCTTGGAGGCCTGACAATGTTGAGAAAGGATAACAAGTTGGGTCAATGAATATTACCTACATTTTTTTTAGTCAGAGATGCAGTTAAACAAGTCTAGAAATTTTTTTGTTTTTTGTGCCGATTCTGCATCTGCCCTCTAATATCATTTTTATAATACTGACATTGGAATTTATTGACTAATAGTGATGAATCAAAGATTAGGTTCAGTGACAAGTGATTTATTTTTTCCCCCTGAAATGTCATAGCTATGAATTACAATGCATGTTAAATTTTTATAGGTCAAATTTAAAAACTAAAAATGAAAATTGTTGAACCTGTTGTGCTAGAGGAAAAAAAAGTAGACAACGTATTTCGAGTTCCCGATGACATAAATATATTACAGAAAATACAAAACACATCTTTATTTTAAATTTGAAGTGTAGAAATAATGTGATTGCCACCTCAACATTTAAAATTGTATTTTGTTCATTTTGTTATTCAATATGAGGTACTGCAGACTTATCACGTTCTTGTGATTGAATTATTCTAGTGGAACATTAATAATCTATTATTGCATTTTCTCAAATGGTTCAATTGGAATACAGTAATAAAATACAGTGGAACTATACTGCCCTGTTCCATAAAATACGCATTTATTATTAAGTTTCAGGACTAAATTATTGTGACTTGACAGTGTTGCTCCAAAATATGAATGTTCATCATTAAATGTTATTTAATAAGTTATAGTCTAACATGATGGCCTTCTTCTGTAACTACAATTCACAATGAATTTTATGATCACATTTATTATTGAAGAACCTGGTAGAACTCGATTAAATTGTTCCTTAAAATGACTAGTATTTTTTATTCTAGAAAGAATTATGGAACTCGACAACCTTGTACCATGAAGTTTAGTTATTTAAGAAAAGTGCTGGCTCACCAATTTGATTACAGTACTGTACGCTGTGCCTGTTAGTTCGGGTGAGAAGAATTATGTTCCTGTAACCTTGCATCAATAATAAATTGCGCAAACTGTGGATCAATATTTAAAGTGAAGTACATATTTTCTGAATTTTCTTTTTTCTTGCACTCTTCATTTACAGGAGTCTTGAGTTTCTGCACGGGAAGAATAAGTAGACTTCGAACAATTTGTGGGCCTTGCCGCGAGGCGTCACTTTTGCTGTGTTGTCCATGCTGAAGTCGTTACAGGGATCCTCGGTTTTGGACCGAGTTCCCTTGCTAGGTTGGCGACGTACCCTAATTCGTACGTAAATTGGAACATAGGCATCAATTCAATGCAATTGAGAAATATTTAGGACGGCGGCTGAGGAGTACTGAATCATTTGGTGGCCCAAGGCAAAAGTTAATCGAGGGACACGGCGACAAAGATTTTCAATTTTAATGTTCATCATAGGGCATTGGTCAACTGGTTAGCACAGGGGTGTCAAACTGATTTTTGTCGCGGGCCACTTTGGAGTTACGTCTTCCCTAGGAGGGTCATTACAACAGTCAAACCGAATAAATGTTTACTTATCACATTGTATTGTTACTTGGACACAACAAATCAAATTGATAGATTACTAGTTTTGAAATCAGTCAAATGTTTGACAGTTGTTCACTGATTGTCCAAATGAGTGTGAACAGGGTGAAAAAATTACCGCAAAATCTCAACGTATTTTATTACACATGACATTTCGGTCCAGATTTGAGCAAGGATCATGGAAGTTGACACGCATGATTTAAAAATAATAATAATAATACCTTTTATTTATAAGCGCCTTTCAAGACACCCAAGGACACTTTACAATCAGGAACAAAACAACAAAACACCAAACGAGTTGAGCAGCGGCAGCCAAACGCGCCAGCGTTCACTCAGCCCGGAAGTCGGAAGAAACCACAAGGGAGGGAAAGGGGGAGAAAAAACAACAAGCTCGAACTATCCTCAATTTGGGGATAGTTTGAGTTAGGCAAAAAAACTCCAGCAAAAAAGCATATGACAATTACAACAGGTCACAAGACATAAACAATGAAGGCGGTGATACAAGGGAGCGTATGCGAATGTGAATTGTCTGTTTGTGTGAGGCGTGTCAAACCACAGCTGCTACGTCAAGGTCTGCTCATGGAGACAGTCCTGGCTTATCAGTCTATGGCCGAGAAGGAGGGGTGATGGTAGGGCACTAGCTTCCATGCGTACTTAGATCAGGGGAAGGTCGAGATAGCAGATGTTTTGGGGCAGGCTGCTTATCAGTTGAAGACAGCCTTGAGAGTTTGGGGCTTGAGTCTCCAAATGGCGTTGATCAGCCAAATCCACGATTTCTTGCAATATTTGAGCACGAATTCCAGTTTCACCAAGTTGTTGTCATCTTGCAGCGCCGCTCAAAGCCGCATCAGTTTGCGGCTGAGCACAGTCTGAGTCTGAGTGTTGGACATCCGCACTTTGCCATCCTTCGACCGGCAGCCTCTTCCAATAGAGCCGCTCCCGTCGGTTACATTTTTCGATAGATCAGGAAACTGCTAACGCCAAACAGCAGCATACCTGTTATCAGAAGGCCGATAATGTAGATGACTCCCACATCCTCAACGGACAGTGTTGACAGGCACACCCTTCTCCACCTCCTCCAGGGATCTCGGGTGCACCCAGCAGCAAAAGTCCCTGAGGGGCAAGTAGGCTCCCCACTGCCTGCTCTTCTCGTCGAGAAAATTTGTCGATGACATCAAGAGACCAGCCAACCAATTCCATGTTTGTTTTTAGGATGAAAATATGGCAGGAGGCTAGGAAAAGTTTAGACAAAGACAGCACATGGACTGAGTGGCGAGCAGGGAAGGGTGGGGGTTGGGGGGCAGACAGGAGCAGAAAGCAAAAGCGTCCGCCTTCGTCGAGAGCCAAGCAAGATTTGCTTTTGCGGGACACATAAAATGACATGGTGGTCCGGATCTGGCCCCCGGGCCTTGAGTTTGACACAGGTGGGTTACCATGTCTACTTCACAGTGCAGAGGTACAGGTTTTTATTCCAGCTCTGGCCTTCCTGTGTGGAGTTTGCATGTATCCCCGTCCTGTGTGGTTTTTCTCCCACATTTCAAAAACATGCACCGTAGGTTAAGTGAACCCTCTAAATTGCCCCGAGGGAGTAATTGTGAGCGCGGATGGTTGTTGGTCTATGTGTGCCCTGCGATTGGCTGGCAGCCAGTCCTGGGCGTACCCAGCCTACTGCCCGAAGACACCTGGAATAGGCTTGAGCACGCCCGTGACCCTTGTGAGGATAAGCTGATTAGAAAATGAATGGGAGCAGGGGGAATGTTCATCATTGAAAAAGTGCAAAGTTGAGAAATTCTTAATGAGCTGACTTCAAGTCCATCAAATCCCGAATGTGATAAAATAACTTCTCTGTGGTCAAGCAGCCATTAGTTCACCCAGGGAGAACGCAAAGCTGTCTCACAATCGCACCAAGAAACGTTCTGAAGTTGAGGTCGAAACAGGAGTTAATGTTAACTCTGCTTCAATTACTAAAAATCCACCTGATCTCAAACATTCCTTAAAAATCCAATTTTTGTTGTCCCACAACCAGAGCAAGACTAGGGCACACGAGGCCACATTTAAAAAAATCAAATGTTTCTGAAATGTGCAAATTTGACCTTGATTTAAAAAAGAAAATCATGAAAAAATCAGTTTTCATTATCCCACAATCAGACCAGGTCTAGGCCACCCTAGGAAACCCCAGGTATCCACCCGTAATACTTACATTAAGATCTGATGTTAGGTTTCAAAATAAAAGCCCAATGAAATTGCAGTGTTGAACCTCACACCTGAATGGAAATAAGAAATGATCAATTCAGTTTTCGTTATCCCGCAACAGACCAGGTCTAGGGCACACGAGGCAACACCGTAGATCACACCAGAGTACTTTAATCTAGATCTGATGTTGCATTTCAAAATAAAAAGCCTCTGAAATTGTAATTTGCTGCCCTTGTTTATAACGTGATAGAGCCTGCTTGGTGAAGAGGCGATACTGCTTCAAAGGCTACCAGCACGGTCCAGTAGCAATTTGGGCGAGTCGTCAGGCTTGTCAACTACTGAGTGCAATGAAGGAACTCCTGGAATCAGCAGCAGAGTGGCGCAGCGGTAGCGTGCTGGGCCCATAACCCAGAGGTCGATGGATCAAAACCATCCTCTGCTATCTGGACTTTGCAGTCGAAACTGTTACTTTATGTTGAGCAAGACACTGTATTCCTTTCATGTTTTTCTCTTCTGACGAACTTGAGCGATGCTGAAGTTGAGAGTGGTCTTCGCATTAATTCCGGCACATGGCAATTCAGCCTCTCTCAGTTCACTTGCCTCAAAAAGGAAAAATGAGTCTTCGCCAGTGTCTTTCTGAATCCAAGGTTTTGTGACCAGATCAGTTTCCAGTCTGGAATTGTGTAAAAGGCAAAGATATCGTAATTTCGGGAAGAAACTATGATGGGTCCTGATACCTTAATGCAGCAAGAAAACAAAAAAAGAACCAGATATTCTAATGGTTCCACTTTGTGCCAAAAGCAGCCATTTATTTCACTCAAGCTTGTCCGGGTGTCTGAGAAATGTAGGTGACATCAGAGCTGACAAAGAAATGGCAGTGGTGGGATTTGAACCCACGCCTCCTTAGAGACTGGAGCCTTAATCCAGCGCCTTTGACCGCTCGGCCACACTACCTGGGAACACCTCTGGGCATTGGAATCTTTGTTGGCAAGTTGAAATTTTGGGGCACCTCGGGGAGCACGGTTGGCACACCAACATTGAGTGTCGTTTTGTCTGAAATTCCGCTCCTCACATGACATCAATGACTTGTAAATTAAGGTGCTAAGACTCCAGATTGTGATGCAATTACTGTTTCAAAAATTCAATGTAACCCCAGTCTCAATAACTGTCTGATCTCTTTGGACTGAAAGTAACCATTTAAATCGTCTGACCTTATTTTCATGTCAACAGGCGACCCTCAGGAGGGGAATGCAGGTCTTCGTACGTAGCGATGTTGTTATGTCCTGGCGTTGTCAGCGATGCAACGAAAGACAATTATGTTTGTTGTTCCCAATCCTTGAAATCAACGTAATGTTGCCCCGATGCTCCAAATGACCTTTGTTTGTTTGTTTGTTTGTTTGTTTATTGAGCATAAAAACATACACAGTAATAAATTTGGACTAAAACTAAGGTAAGTAAAATTGTAAAAGGAAAGAGAAATCAGTCATCATACAACACAATTATTATGTTCAAAGGAGTAGGTAAAAAATGTACCTAGTCCTACCCCAAGTTATGTATTTATATATAAATAGATTCTTTTTTTTATATCAATCAGAAAAGAAAGTAAGAAAGAAAGAAGAAGAAGTCTCCATAAAAGCTCATGCTTTTACCCTTGACCGTGATATTTTTAGTACTTTTGGTTTGTATCGGAATTTTATACATACACACCCTGGTACTCTTATGTCAATTTTCTTGTATTCATAATGGATATTGCAGTACCTTTCTCTATTTATCAACTTAATTATTATATTTAATTAATGTTCAGAATTGATCACCTTAACTCCGATTGATGTAGGTTGTTTGTACTATTTTCTTGAATGCGTTTTTGAACTCAGGAAGCGATTTACTCATTTTCAGGTCCGTTTCGAAATTATTCCACAGATACACTTCTTTGCTTGATGTTTGTTCTTGTTTTGGATTTTTTGTATAGGTTGGTACCTCTTAAGTCATAGCAGCTATCTGGAATTTCGAAAAATTCTGAATGTTTTGGCAGAGCGGGTTATTAAAACTCAGATTTGAGTTCATCCAATAGATTTAGAGTGGCCGAGTCCAGTCAAAACGATGCAAGTGCCTTCCCTCTTCATGGCCTATTGCCTTTTTGTGAAGCATGCAGGACAATCATCCATCTTATGTGTTTTGAATGGGCCTCATACTGACATGCTATAGAAGACGTAGGGTATGCCGCACTCATCCAATTCATCACACTATTGAATCCAGATATTTTCTCTGAATTAAATTAATCGCTCCATGCCAGTGACTGTTCATTCTTTTCCTGAAGCTATTTTCAGAGCCTTGTCAGTTGCAAGTTTGTTTGTCGAGCTCTTAAGGCAATCACAAAAAAGAGCTGTGAGACTAGAGACTAGAGCAGCACCCACCTACTTCCAGACTGCAAATGAATGACACGTAAGACACCGCTAACTAATTTACCATAAGGAAGCAGTTATGTTCATTAGCAATTAGCATTGTTAGAAAGAACAGTGGGGTGGAAGTGCAGGTTGCCAGATCCCAGACACATGTTCTCAATTAGGCCAAATAAAAGACTTAGGTATTTGATCAATTTCATTCTTGAGGGGTGAAGGCCCTCATTCACTCAAATCTTTGTCTACAAGCATTTAACATTTCAAATTTTTATAATAAGTCTTGTTAAGGCAGGGGTGTCCAGAGTCGGTCCTGGAGGGCCGCTGGCCTGCCTGTTTTCCAGCTCTCCCAGGAGCAACACACCCGATTCACATCATCAGGGTTGTTCTAATGCTGCTCCAGAGCTGGTTGATGAGCTGATCATTTGAATCAGGTGTGTTACAGCTGGGAGAGCTGGAAAAAAGGCAAGACAGCGGCCCTCCAGGACCGACTTTGGACACCCCTGTGTTAAGGTATTATTCCTCTCTGTTAGTTGGATTTGAAAGAAACAAAGAATGTACTTTAGAATGTTGTTGGAGGTATTTCCTGTTCACTGTGTTTACAATCACCTTTAGTGCCCCTCAACTCCCACTGCTTATAGGGCCCCCCTCCATAGGACATGTTTAACATCAAAAGAGGAACTGTTATCCCAAGTATCTGTGTTCCTGCCATCACAGCAAATGGTGATTTGGTCTCACCTCACCACTCCCAACTTCTTCCAGCCACACCGGGTCAGGTGACATGTTACTTTCTTTATTTCTGGGATTTGCATGGAGGCGCAACTCCCCGTCTCTCATTATCATATTGTCTCTTTATAATCTCATGACTGTTCTTCTTCTACGCTTCCTGACTGAAATCTGAAACCCCCAGGAGCCCGTATCGATTCGTAAACTGCAGAAAAATAAATTAAACCCTTTGAAGGAACTGTTCAGCCTGTATTTGGATAACCAACATCCTCATCATCCGAAATTAACGAACATGTGGAGGAAGAGAAAGGCCGCTCTTCCCCCAACAGTCTCCTTTCAGAACTGACGTGATGTAATGAAAAGGATACATTTCCAGTCGTACAATCTGTCTAGATCTGTCCCCAGCCTCGAATTGGGACAGGCTGCTACTCTGGATTGATTTTTTTTTTTTTTTTTACTTTTATCCATAGATAGTTGGAGAGCACACGGCTATTTTTTTACCAACATATATTGAGACCTGAAGCTGCATCATCATTTCTTTCTCGCAGCAATGTGATGACTCATTCACACATCCCCTTGTATTGATTTGGACTAAGTAGAACTCCTCCTGCCAATAACCTGCTTCGTAATAACACGAGAATCCTCCTCACTTACATCTGTTCCACAGAGGGACGCTTTCTCCTACACACACACATGCTTTTAATAAGCCAATGGTGGATAATTTGGATGGGAAAAAGTCGAATGGGCCAAGTTTTGATTCGGGCATTGCATTTCAGCACCACGGACAGCGATTTTGTGGCTTCACTCAAAAAATTCATCTGAGAAAGAATGTAATCCTTTATGTACGTCTGATACACAAGGGCAGGAAAACACACACACACAGAAACACACACACACACAACACACACACACAGAAACACACACACACACACACACACACACACACACACACACACTTCATGTCTTATATTCTTTACCACTAGTGTAGCACCAGAAGCATAAAATCGCAGGAAGCCTCTTTTTGAAGATGTGTTCACTTTGCCACACGCTGCTTGTTTGTAAGTAAAATAAGTTCAGGTCACTGCCAATATACAGGGCCCGTATCTCAAAGTTTTGTTTGCAAGTTGCAGCACCAAACGAACAAAAAAAAAATTTGGGCAAAAGACAGCTCGTATCTTGAAAAACTCATACATTGGGTGATCCTTTATCTCTCTCTCTCTCTCACACACACACACTTGTTTATTTGGTATTGGTATCATGAGCACTCAAAAGTTCAAGGGTCTGAAAATAAAGTGGTATCGTACATCATAACATAATAATATGTAATGTTTTTAGTATTACAGTATTTATGAATTAAGGATGAGATTCAGCAACAAGTGGATTTCTTTCTGAGCCGTCATAAAATACATCAATTACACCCCTACTAAAATTAGAACACATGATAAAGTTCGGATTGCACACGCTTTAATAAGTCAAACGTAAAAACAAAAAGGAAAATATCCCCAAAACTCGATGTGCCAGAAAAAAAAAGGTAAGGTAGGGATTCTGAAAGCCATCTCACACACATGACATGAGATGCAACATGACATGATTAAAGTGAAAACAAATATGTGAATTTTACAACAGCGTATACATTAAAAAACATTGCTAAATAAAATGTATAAGGTATGAACATCCCCCATCCGTTGTCTTCTATTTTTCTGTACATCAACAATGGACACATTTGATCCCTCCAGATTATAAATAATGTGGAGTCCACAGAACCTCTGGCATAGGTTTGCAAAATTGATAACACGCACGCACACACACATGCGCGCGCACACTCAGGCGCATACGCACGCACCCGCGCAGCCCGACCACTCGGACGAGGAAGCCAAGGGTCCTAACTTTGCCAGGCTAGAAGCGTCGTCAATGCTCGCCAATGGATTATCGACGGGGCGGTCGGTGCAAAGCGGGGCATGCCTTCCTGGCATGAATTAACAATTCAACCGTTCCCGTAAAGCGTCGGGAATGCAGAGAGATCCCACAGCGTCGCGGACCGCCTCCGCCTCCGAACCGGCCGAGGAGAAGAACCGGCCAACGATGACCGCCGGCAACCGGGGCGCTCCCGGACCAGACGGAGGATGAAGGCGGCTGTCAGCGGAGAGGGATCGAGAGCGGCAGCAGAGGTGGAATATAATGAAGTTGAGTGGGAAAGGACTGTGCGCCGTCCTGTCCAGCACCCTCCTCTTCGCCTGCGCCCTCAGCGAACTTGTGTTCGGATTAAAATGCGTCTCGCTGGGCTCCAGCGTCAGAGAACACTTCCACCTCGGCGCCGCGGCCGGAGCGTTCTACTCCGGGCTGCTCCTCGGAAGCGGCCAGGTCCTCCTGGGCGTCGCGCTGCTCTGCTGCACGGGGAAGCCGCGCAGCCGGAATTTGGTCCTCCTGGGGGTGGTGGTTTTCCTGCTGGGGGTCCTCACCGCCTTCTCCGGAGCCGTGGTGGACGGGGACACCGCTTCTCTGGTGGAGAGGAAGTATTTCCACTACTGTGTCCACTCGGGCCAGGTGAGCCGCGCCTGCGAGGAGCTGAGGGAGTACCAGAGGAATTTGGTCATCTCCACGGTGCTCAGCACGCTCGAGTGCCTCTTGGGGCTCGTCAACCTGGTGCTCATCCAAAGGTACAAAGCGGCCCAGTTCTCCCGGAGCAGGCAGGTCCAGAGGCACAGCTCCGGGCCCATCATCTTCGGCGAGGAGCGGGACTGCGCGTCGGCGGACTTCCAGCCCGTGTCTTATATCAATCTCGCCGTTTTGAACGGGTTGGACGAGAGCGGCGCGGAAGCCCAGCGAGGGGGACATCCGTCCATTGAGCTGCCGGGGTACTCGCCCGCGGACCCGGAACTCAACCACTGCTTTCCCTTCTCCTACCCGCTCCCCAGTGAACTACCGCCTGCCTATGAGGACATCTTCCCCGCCGAGACACGCAACACATAGCCGACCGCTGTGGGACGAATAGCCAAACCCGCAAGTGACTTTTTGGTTTCTTCTCCCAGCTGCCTGCCACAGCATTTTAACATCACGCTAATGAGGAGCAACAGGCTGAAATACGGCACGTGACAGCATCAGGCCAGCAGCTTGCAGTTCATCTCAAGTTTGTGTTGGAATATTTGCTGTTCAGATTTATACTTGTGAATTAAAAGTATATTTAACCTCACGTCTTGCGCACTGAACCTTCCCTAAAAATATATTCTTGGGATTTTTGTTGTTGTTTTAACCGGCATTGGGGTGACCAAATCGTTTGCTTTCACTTTTTTTCTTGTTGCAAAGGCGCACACTTAAATAGAGAACTTTTGCAAAAAGGAATAGAAAGGGAATAAGTACCATTTCAACTAAAGTACACGATTCTTCCCCCCCCCCCCCCCCCCAATTGCATGCAATACCCCCTTTCAGAACTTTGCACAATGAAAACGTTTGTTCTTTTTAATGGGGAACTAAACCCACGATGTTAATACTTGGTTTTATTTTAAATGTGGATATTGTTGGCGCTGGGCAAAGTCCCTGTTTCGCCAAAATAAACCACCAGTTTTCAGGAGACCCCCCCAAACAGCATGTTTGTTCCTTAACATTGCATTGTCAAAAAGTGGGAGCCATTTTCAACACAAAAAAAACAAAACAAAGTGTTACATAGGAGGTTCCATTCTTCATCTGATGCAGTTTAAATTTATGACCCCCCCCCCCCCCCCACTGCTTCCATTCACCAGTAGGTGCTACCGTTTTGACAACTTTTAATTCTGGCAAATGTCCAAACTGGCAAAAATTTGACATGTACCAGCCCTCCCAGCCTGCTTTATTTACTAACTAAACTAGACCAATATTAAATATTGAGCTATGACAAGCAACACATTGGTCAGATGCACGTATCTAGCCAGCTAATGTGTTCAAGTTGGTATGTCACCCCAAACAAAACGGGCCCCAACTCTAATTAGGCCCCGTTTCTTAGTGTTTTGTCCCAATGAAATGAAACTTTGGTCATAACTAGTTTATTATATTCAAAACAGCACATCAAAACACTAGGGTCTTTGGCCTTTCTTTCTCCGTTCTACAGCATGTGTTCTAGATGGCCTCCATTTAGCTCCGTGCATTTCTTGAGGCGCAGCACGAAGTTGTCCATGACGTTCTTACAGACTGAATTGGTAATGGCTCTCATCTCCTCCCTGATGGCTTTCTTGAGTTCCGTGATGGTTCTGGGTTTCCCTGCGTAGACTCTGTCCTTAAGATAGCCCCAAAGAAAAAAATCAGGGGGGCTTAGGGCCTTTCCATCAAGATACCATCCTGAAATCATGTTCAAATGATAATTTAACACGCTTTAAAAAAGACAAATCAATTATGCTGGTTTTCATTAAGGTGGAATTATGAACATTTCCCAAAACAGTAAAAAAACAAAAAAGTCAGGAAGTGTCCACTCAAAGGTCTGAACTTTATTTATATCACAAAATAGGGGGTGTTGACTCTTTATAACGACTGTATGAGCTCAACAAAAAAGGTGTGTTATGTTTCAAAACGAATTAAAAATTCTTTTGGTGCTTTGACAGGGAACTTAAAGTACTTATTTGACACGATGGCATAATACTTGTCCTTTTTACTCCTAACTGTGCAACAATGACACGTTTGCTTTTTGGTGATTCACCTGACAAACGAATGCTGGATAGAACAAAATGAACGAAGCATCTGTTCTTCTCACTATATATAAAAACAGCTCCATCTCAGGAATTGTCTTAACAACTTATCAGATGATAAAAGGGCTCCTTGGGGAGATCATTCAGGGGAAGCGCGCCGGAAGATGATGATAATGTTAAAAAAAAAAGTGTGTATTTTGGGCCGTTTGCAACAAAGGACTCAGAAATGAGCAGCTGCCAGCCGAAAGTTTTCACTTGGGAAGACTGTGTTCACTTTTTGTCGATATTGATCAGTTATTTGATGATGGGAGAGTCATGTCAAGATTTTCAATGGGTTGATTCTCATTGGCATGGAATCTACCAGGGGGAAAAAGTCAAAGGAACGGAAAATATAGAATTGGGAATAACAATACAGTAATCCCCGCTACATCGCAAGGTTGTGTTGCACACCATTCCCGCAAAAAGTGAAATCCAAAATGTAGAGATACCCTATAAACACTTTCCCAGCATGTTTTGGTAGCATTACTGGCACTTAATTATTGTAAGATCGTTGAACACAATTAAAATAATATATGAGAGAGAGAGAGAGAGAGAGAGAGAAAGAAAGCAATGGATTACACCGGGGGTCGGCAACACGCGGCTCCAGAGCCGCATGCGGCTCTTTATCGACATCTAGTGGCTCCCTGGAGCTTTATAAAAAATGTTTGAAAATGGAAAAAGATTTTGATAGTAGGCTCATCTAGCTCACATAGATATAGATACATGTAGCAGCTCCGAAAAAGGAGAGCTGTGGTGTTGGTTTTTTTAAAACCTACACTTTATTTATGCTTTTAACAGTCTCGGCAAACACAGACACGTCTGCGTCCGACTCCGTGCCTTCTCTCTTCTCGTTCGACTCGAGAGGCGTTCAAAGACAGCCTCAGATAAACAGAAATTCATGATGACTTCACTGACACTAAGAAAAGTGAAAATAATGCACCAAAACAAAAAATCAAGTGAGGAAATCACAAAATAAATTCTATGGGGGCGTTTGTGAACACACAACAAAGGAATGAATAACATAAATAATTCTGAGACAGTCCAGTCTCCTGCATACATACGGCATGTGTTTCCTTCATTGTAAGTTTGATAGAAGGCTTTTATTTTTTGCGGCTCCAGACATATTTGTTTTTTTCCCCCTACATGGCTCTTTCAACATTTTGGGTTGCCGACCCCTGGATTACACAAAACTATTGTACAGTGTACCAGTCCCTTAAAGTGTTGACACTAAACAAACACAATGTATTATTCTTTTTTTTTTAAATCAAACTACCATAATGAATTTACCAAGCCCAAAAATGTAGATTATCAAGTGAACCTACAGCATTAGCATCGGTAGGCGTAAAAAACAGGATTCGTGAGAAATTAACATCTGGTAAACTTCAGCAAAATCTTGGCTGATCTTGAAATATTTTGTTTGACTCTTCTTCTTTCAAATGTGCACCATCTCGAACTGCATGGCAAGATGGTGCCATAATGTAGGATTTCCAACCACCAGGCTGTTATCATTTGCTCTCAGTTCGTCCTGGGAAATATTCTTCTTCTTATTATTATTATTATTATTTTTTAGCTCTTCACATGCATGCAGCACGTCCGCCCACTATTTTAGTTGCAAAATAGCCACAGCCCTGGCGCCAGGATTTTTTCCCTCCAGGGCTTCCAACTCGAATACTGTATTGTCATTCATTCTCAGGACAATGAATCAATGGCAACAGGACTGCTCTCGTTATTTAGAAGGAAAAAAATTGCGCCTCTCATTTGAGCAGGCTTCATCACTTATGCAACAAGGCTTGGTTAGGACTTGTTAGTGTGGAAAACTCGATTTATGCTCCAAGTTGGAGGCACGCACCCAACCACAAAAGGTATCATGATTAGCCCCATCTTTTACATTGCGTAACTACTTTTAAATGTGTCTGATGTACACACAAAGGCCTGCTATTCCAGTTTCTAAGATTGATCAGCAGCTGCAACAAGGTTTGCTGTTGTTTTGATTGGCTTCAACACGATGGCCATCTATTTGCGTTAAAAAATTCATGCGATCTAATTCTGCTGCCAAAATATAATATACTGCATTCATTTATTTGAATTTACAGCACGTAATTACGACAACTGTGTGCTATAGATTAACTGCTAGCCAGTGCCAATGTGATTTTATTGGAAGCCTTGGCGCCTCAACGAGAATATTGAGTGTACTCGATCAACCGGTTTATTAATTCCAGCTCCAAGAGTGAGCATGCTTTATTGTGAAGTCAAATTTGGTGTCACAAAGTTGAACCACACAACTAAAATATACGTGTAGTTACACACCATCTGGGCACTAAAGCACAAAGTGAATTGTTATTACTTACCTGAGTAGGTGCTGAGATCCATCCATCCATCCATTTTCCGAACCGCTTCATCCTCACTAGGGTCGCGGGGGGTGCTGGAGCCTATCCCAGCAGTCTTCGGACAGTAGGCGGGGGACACCATGAATTGGTTGCCAGCCAATCGCAGGGCACACAGAGACGAACAACCATCCACGCTCACACTCATACCTAGGGACAATTTAGAGTGCCCAACGAGCCTGCCATGCATGTTTTTTTTGGAATGTGGGAGGAAACCGGAGCACCCGGAGAAAACCCACGCAAGCCCGGGGAGAACATGCAAACTCCACACAGGGAGGCCGGAGCTGGGATCGAACCCGGTACCTCTGCACTGTGAAGCCGACGTGCTAACCACTGGACTAACGGGGTTGCGGAGATTTAGTTGCTAATTTCATTGCAAAAGTCTGCGCGCGCGCGCACGCACGCGCGCACGCACGCACGCGCGCACGCACGCGCGCGCGCGCACGCACGCGCACGCACGCACGCACGCACGCACGCACGCACGCACGCACGCACGCACGCACGCACGCACGCACGCACGCACGCACGCACGCGCACGCAGCCTATTATCATAAAATCAGTGTTCTCCGGGCCCAAGAGGCCATTCTCCGCGTGAGGGATCTTTAGTTGGATTGTGTAGCTGCATTAGTGTAATGAGTCTCTAGCTCTGGTCACACAAGGTAGCAAATCGCTGATTTGCAACTCCCAACGTCCTCACTCTGAGGCGTCTGATGAGCGTCTCCGCACAAGTGATGGCGCTGCAGAATTTTGGAAGAATGATGAATGTTGAAATGTTGCAGTGGAGTGCTGAGAAAAGGGACATCAAAAGTGTCTTTGGCGATCCGGGAGCCACTTTGTACATCTGTGTGTGTGTGTGTGTGTGTGTGTGTGTGTGTGTGTGTGTGTGTGTGAGAGAGTGCTGAACACTGTAAAAGCAATGCTAAGACATAACTTTCTCTTTCAGAGGTATACATTTAATTGAATGTTAATTCTTCTGGCCGAATCTGCTCTGCGTGATACTGAGAAGTGCTGACAAAAACTGGTACTCTCGAAACCGAGCGAACGTTCTAATGGATCACAGACAAGAGCATAGCCCAATATTTTGAGTGTCTGTCAAAAGGGGGAAAAAACTGCTGCCTGCACTTATGGAAAGAAAATCAATATCCCTAAGAGCCTTTTATTAGAAATGCATCCATTTGTCTGTGTGGCATCCTGCTGCAACGTGAAGAGATCTTAAATGGTTTTTAAAAGCCAAACAATGGGCGCCTGCTGACCAAAATGGGTTTTATTGCTGATGCACAAACTTCATCCTGCACATCTCTATTAGTGAGCATCTATTGGGGGAAACGCTGACGATTTGTATTTGGAAATTCCTTTTAGTGAGGATCTGTTTACTGTTGTGTAAATGAGTAACACATTTGGTTTCAAAATCATTTTTCAGTAACTATGTGCTATCCGTTGAATAAGTAAATGGGGAACATAGTGGAAAATTGGGCAAAATTTGGCCGGTTTTCCTTCCCTTCCAGTCAAAGTTGGCTCAGGCCCAAAGTTAAGATATCTCCACGTCAGTGTTTCCAAAAACTTAATCGGGTTCAGATTGGTCTGGATCGGATACAAATCTCAAAATGGAGTACAGTCATGGGGGTTACATTCCAGATCAATTCCCGTGAGAAGTAAAATCCACCATATCGAAATACCCCATTTAAACACATTAAAAAAAATAAATTACAAACTCATAATTTTTTTGAGAGAGAACAAGCCAGTGGATCCATCAAATCGCCATTTAGTTCTAATTTGCCACAGAGTCAATCGACAGCACCTCAATCTGCTTCTTCTCTAATGGAGATAAACAGGTGATGCTAATAAGTGACATCTGCTATCTAGTGGTGAACAGTGTTATTACAAATTAAAACCGATCAAGTGATCTCGAAGAAGCGTTGAAGGACTACCATAGGCGTAACCTTGTGGGTGCCGCCTCAGTCGTATGCAAGGAAAACACCATGCGGCCCATGTTCAATTTGAACCCATAATCACACCATTACATTGTAAATTAACATACTGTAGTACATGTATGCAGACACTAAGATTGTCAAAAGACTGTCTCCACTTTCTTGGAACGAACAGTGAGCCAGAGATGCAGTGCGGGGAGGCAAAAGGGAAGCATTGGCACAGTCTGTGGCCCCACCAGTGAATTGGGCGTTCATCAGCAGCGTGTGCAGTGGAGCTAGCTGGAAAACTTGTAATAACCTCTTTGGCTTGTCGCCATCGGCCATTTAAGCAGACAACTCCTGAAGCATCAGAGTGCGGCTGAGGTAAGGTCGTTCTCACGGGAAAAACTCCAACCTCCAACTCGCATGCACAACTTCACTCCCAGACACAACTGGTTCGCATTTGGTTCGCATTTCCCTTTAAGTAAATTTGTGAGTATATTGAGACAAGACAATCATTATTTCAGTACTGTATTCAACACCTTTGGGGGGGATTTTCCTCATGTAAATTCAGTACAGGTGTGGAAATAGTGCTGCAGGATGTATGAAACCGTTTTCATGCAGTACTGCTTGTATGAACGCATGATTACTTTGATGGAAATGCCGCCTCCAGCCATGTTGGTTCACAACCATCGAAGGGCTCGTACGGCTTGGTTCTAGCTCACGTCCGATGATTATTTAGCAAGCTTGAGTTCATCCTGTGGAAAAACGAAGCAGAGCGTTCATCTTTTAGTAGCAAAGGGAACACCACAGAAGCTCCTCGGAGAGCCCGAGTGATTATTCTGGTCTTTGTGAGGTCATTAAACTTCATTGTCTGCTGGCGAGGCAACACCTCCACAGACAGCCCGGTCAAAGGGGTACTCCATTTTGTTTTCCTGCAACAGTTTAATCATCTTGGAAAGTGACTCTGAATAGGAAGGGAAGCATGATAGACACAATATTTGTGACAATATGGCTGTCACAAATATTGCAACATATACTGGATAAAGCATGTGCCTTTTATATTGACATATTGTAATTTCCTCGACTAATTACAGTCAAATCTTGTTCAAATGATTTCCGATTTTAACCAGATGTGTCAAGTGTTCAGTTTAATACCGAAAGTTGAAATCAGTTATAAAACCTATGGTGTTAAAAATTGGAAAGGATAAAAGTTGTTCAATATTTACGAACGCAAACCCTTAACTCTTAAGAATCATTCGCGTACTCCTTATGCTGTAGTCACCACTCAGAAAATACGGAATACATTGATTGTATCCACAAATGGTTTTGGGGTGGAAACGCATCCTCCGTTATTTACAGAAAATCTCGCCTATTCACTGTGGGATCAAGCCAAAGCCATGTCTAAATTCAAAAGTATTGCTTTGACGCCGGGCGGCCCGGTGATCCAGTGGTTAGCGTCTCGACCTCACAGTGCAGAGGTCGTGAGTTCGATCACGGATCCGGCCTTCCTGTGTGGAGTTTGCATGTTCTCCCCGGGCCTGCGTGGGTTTTCTCTGGGTACACCTGTTTCCTCCCCCATTCCAAAAACATGCATGGCAGCTCTGATTGGACATTCTAAATTGTCCCTAGGTGTGAGTGTGGATTGTTGTTTGTCTCTGTGTGCCCTGCGATTGGCTGGCAACGAGTTCAGGGTATCCCCCGCCTCCTGCTTGAAGACGGCTGGGATAGGCTCCAGCACGCCATGCGACCCTTGTGAGGATAAGCGGATCGGAAAATCGATGGATGGATGGATGCTTTGGCGCCATCATGGGGCCAAGGAATTGTTGAAGTGAGTGGAAGAGCTTCATTTTGTCAGGCTATATAACCTTGACAAATTTGGAGAAAAATGCTTTGCTATCATCTGTGGGATCTACAGACAGCAGGGATCCGTCCCGATCCCCTGCAAATTTTGGTGAAAATTAGTCCAATGAAAAAGAGTTTCCATTCCAATATGGTCATTTCAACTTTGGCTGTTCTTATCACGTGTTGCGTGTGTTGCGTTTTAAAAATCAGTTAAGAAGTTGAAAATCAGTGTGTCTGATAAAAAAAAGTGCTAAAAAGTGGACAAGGTTGATTAATCTGAAAGAATATTCGAGAGCTATTTTGCGGCAGTTGGCCACCACTGAAAATAAAATCCAAGGTTACTCATCACTGAAAAGAACATGGAAAAAAAATTACATTCAAATGTTTTTAAAATCTCTGTCTTGAGAGTGCACTCTAAATTGTCCCTAGGTATGAGTGTGGGCGTGGATGGTTGTTCGTCTCTGTGTGCCCTGCGATTGGCTGGCAACCAATTCAGGGTGTCCCCCGCCTACTGCCCGAAGACTGCTGGGATAGGCTCCAGCACCCCCCGCGACCCTAGTGAGGATCAAGCGGTTCGGAAAATGGATGGATGGATGGATGGATGGATGTCTTGAGAGTTTCCAGCAACAGTCACACCACCTTGATTTATGGAAGATCATTTATTCTATGATGAAAAACAAAAATAATGCATCAATTGTTGACTTTTTTCCCCTGCCACCTTTTATCAGACGTTAATATTCCGAACTTGACAGAAAAGATAAAATACGGAAATAATTCAAATTGAGCAGGATTACATACATAAACACAGAAGGTTTGGTCGCTACTACAAAATGAAGTGAATGTTCTTACAAAGATAATGTTATTCAGTGCAAAAATATGAGAAACTCTTGCACTTTGAATGGTGCACGGACGTTTTACACCACAGAAAACCGAAAACAATAAAGATTCAAATCATAATAATAGTAAAAGTAGTAAAAAAAATTTTTAAATGACTGCCCTTCCGCTTTTTGAGAACAGTGAAATTCAATTTTCAGTGACTACAGATGCTGTAACGCAGAACTCTGAATTTACAACTAGCATTGGCTCTATGTGTATGATTTTTTTTTCCCTAGCGCCAGTGGCATTTTGGGAACTGTCAGTAATTTTGGCCACAGGTGAGAAAGTGTCACGCGGCAGCCAGACTCATCTAGCTGAGTGACAAGTTGGGAGGCGGTGCATGCGGTTCATCTTTGTCCCCAGAGGTGTCGAGTTGCACTTTGGTCGCTTCAGCCAACCAAATCTTTCATCCCAGTTTATCGCAATCGTTATCAGTGAGTATAATCATGTAACAACCAGCCTGGATGCGTCTGTGACTCAAAGTCTTTGATATGAAAACAAAACGATTTCGTTTTTTTAATGGTCAGAACTGACAGAATGACACTGGTGATTTTAATGACAGAAGCCACCGTTGATTATAGGGCTGAATTACTAATTGCACTTATCCTCAATATTGCGATTGAAATCAAATGTTACAAATGTGTAGTTCAATGGTTCTTAACTTGGGTTCGATCGAACCCAGGAGCTCGGTGAATCGGTCTCAGGGGTCCGACGGAGCCTCTGCCATAGAGGTTAAGACACACCCGACTCAAGATGTTAATTAGTTATGACACGCCCGCTTGGCCATCGCTGGCTGCAGATGATCACATGACATCGCTTGTCCAATCAGTGCTGTGGGAAATTTAGTTCGCCCAGTAGTCACCGCGTGACTGGCGTGATAGTACGTCATACAATTTTTAGAAACTATACTTAGACCATGTAATTTTATTGACTTTTTTCTATTTTTAATAAATGTGTGTTTTTAATGTCTTGAATTTGTTAAAAAAAATAAAATCGAATTGTTATTTTTCACTAATGAAGGGTTCGGTGAACGTGCATATGAACTAGTTGGGTTCAGTACCTCTAACAAGGGTAAGACCCACTGGTATAGTTGATTCGAAACTTTTAGATTTTGCTACATACCAGAGTTCAAAGGGTGCACTTCCTCAAAACAGTCCAAAAAATGCGAGGATATGATGAATGATTATAATTATCATAATAATAATAATAATAATAAAAGAGGGTGAAAAAAGGAGCAATCATGTGTAATAATAACTTAAAATAATATCAGGTACAGTATTTTTTTTTTCAACTTCCTCAACCAGAAAACGATTTTGTGACTTCTCAGCCAACTTCCATTGCGTTTCCTTTGGGTCCGATGTAGCCAAACATCAGTTTAGCAGCCATCTTAGGAGTCCCTGAGATCCGAAATTTTTTTCACATCATCTCATTTTTTTATTTCTCTTCGCGAAGTCAACGCAAACTCTCTCACTTGCCAAGAAACTGCCCTAAGATGCTGAGGAGGTGCGGCTTTGCTCCACGGTGTTGAAGATGAGACAGACGCCGGCAGTGAGCAGCAGGTGCATGGCCTCATAGAGCAATTTGGGAGAGAAAACGCTCCATATGAAGAGATGATAGCGCAGGACAGTCACCAGAACAATGTAGGCTGCCGCCGGCACCGACCTGAGCAGAGCCAAACAGTAACAGCCGTGGCCCATTGCGACGGCACTCCTGCGGAGCAAAATGCATCATCAGACGAGGGAACGCTGAAGTCAACAGGATGAAAATGGCAACGTAACCGCAAGTTACTGTTCTGGAAACTTACCATTTGTCGCTCAAGACTTGGTGACACAGCATGTGGCCCATTGCCCAAGTTTAGTCTTAAGCTCGAATCCAAGGACAACGGCACCTTGCTTGACTAGTTTAATTTTTAATTGAATTCATTGTACTCATTACGTTGCCTCAAGGGCATATTCAAACTCACACTTAGCCGTAACAAAATGTTCAATTGATATCTACACGGCAGTGTGAAAAGTGAATGTGATTAAAGTTTTTAGGGAAGAACATTTAATATAACTCGAGAAAATTGGACACCAATTCTATTGCGCAAGTGGTGATAATGTTGCTTGTCGCTCAACACGAAATGTGTAATTCCTGGGCTAACGGCATATAAAAGCACCTGATGCATGACCTGTATGCATCAATCTGGATCCGGTCCAGCAAAATATAACCTTTATATGTCCTGTGTGTAGTCACGCAATAATAAATTGCCACTCATATTTTGTCATACTACATGTTCATTTTAGTGCATTAGTTTTACTGATCAGCATTGAAACAGTTGGTATGTAAAAACCCATCGTGGCTAAACCAAAATGAATTGCTAAAAAAACAAAAAGCCAACCTGATTCACACTCGTCATACATAGCAAAACCCGTATTTGTCGAGAAAGCCAATCACTCACCAAAAACTTTAAGATCGGCTTTGTATGTGTTCATTATGTCATTACATCTCTCTCCCTCTCCTCTCCTCTCCTCTCCTCTCCTCTCCTCTCCTCTCCTCTCCTCTCCTCTTACTTTGGCACAGCCTCCCTTGACTGACTTGGGCCTGCCGCACTGTCATTAGGAATTGCATGCATGGCAAAGAAAAAAAACAACTAAAAACAGTACCATTACTTATTTCAATCTGTGAGGATTCTCAATCTTTTCATATTGTGAGACTAGCCACTATAAATTGCACTGCAAATATTTTCATAGTGACAAAGATCTTGGAGCAAAAGTGATTATGGAGCTTATCAGCCTGCCGGCCAGGAGCAGAAGCACACAAGAGAGTGATGAAAAAAGACGATTAATCAATTTTCTTGCTTGAGAAAATGTGCACTACTGTGTAAACGAGGAGATTTGACCAGGCAGAAGTCCCAGGTAAGGGGGAGGGAACTTCGAGTAGATTCCAAAGAGGGGGAGGGAAGAAATGCTGATGAAGTAGGAGACATGGGAAGGAGTCCAGTTTGGAGGGAGAAATTTCAACAGAATGCCAGTAAAAATGTGTTACGATTATATGGATGTTATTTGGCTGCCATTGGTTTTTCTGATCTGCGGTGTCATCAAAATGAAAAAGAAAAGCTATCCCGGCGTTCGAAGCCAACGTTTCGTCCATCCATAACTCGTTTGCTCCCGTCAACACGGGGTGTGTTCGGAAATTCACTCTGATGCTCTGACCTCTGACCTCACACCATCTGTGTGTGTGTGTGTGTGTGTGTGTGTTCAAAGAGGCGGAGAGAGCTTCCTTCCTATTAATTTCCCAAACGTTGCCTAAGTTATAAACTAATTATCAGCTTGTGCTTGAACTGTTTCCATCTGTACTGCCTGATTCACTGAGCTCTGGCACTCCTTTTTTGGGGCACTCTGGATAACGGAATGGCACATAAGAGCAGCACTCCGAATTTATGAATGGTCGAAGTGAAGCAGTGCGTGCTTGGAGCATATTTCGAACAAACCCACGATTAGGGAAGAGGGATTTCCGTTGTCATTATCTAATGTTTTTAGAAGCAATTTTTCTATCGCTTATTCAATGTATTGATCGAATAATGTGATGAAACTTTATGTTGCATTAAATTGCATTACAAATCATATCAGTGCTTCTTGATAATTACTCGTCGTCCTCCTTTTGGGATTACGGCGCGTGCCAGAAGTGTAGTTTATTCACCGCCATGGAGGCGATTATTAGTGATTTAGAGGAGCGGCTGTAACATGTGTTTTAACCGTGAGAGTTAGCCAGTCATAGCAAAAAGCTAGAGAGAATGGTGCATGCTAGTGGAGCGCTAAGCGTTCCACATTAGTACTTGGACAGGGAATTCTTGCACGGGTGTTGTGATTCCTTAAAAATCATTTTAGAGGTACGAGATGGGGCCAGAGAGACATCTTTTCACAGAACATTTTACTAATGTTTTACTGTCAAGTCAGACTGACTGGTATGCCTTTCTGTACAAGGAAAGTTGGACATTTATATGCCTTGACAATCTAACAATGTCCTGCATTGTGAACAGTTAACGAGCTACATTGAAAGTCACACATAGCTGCAAGCGGCATCGTGAAACAGGCATACAGCGGGTGCGGCATTCATTAGAGGCCACAACATGAAAGCGATGGGCCGACCAAACAACATCCTAACGACTCACCAGGGAGAGCCACAAAGCGTGTGGTGAGGAGGCTTTAACACAGCCGCTTGGCAAATCAATTGTGCTGTTAGACGAAATGTAATTTAGGCTCTGCTTGCCCGGTTGTACAGACGCCCAGTGAAACAGATCAATGTGAGAGGGCTGCGTTTGAATTTATTTAATTATGACTTGTGAGATTCTCTTGTGCTTCCCCAAATTAATTAGTAAAAGCAAGGCTAGGCTGATGTGCGCTAGCTTCTATCACTGCATGATTTAACATTTGGGTTTCTGGCAATAGATACGTGCTCAGGGATATGACACCGTAGTGACAGTTTTCACAGCATTATTTTCAATGTGGAACAAAAATTCTAATTATTCATTCATTTTAATAAGTCTTGAATACATGTTTTAGGGTACTGGTTCAAATGGGGTGTTTTTCTTGTTCAAGGGCCACCTCAAAAATACTTAGCTCTCCAAGTAGCACCATAATAACCAACATTAAAATAGAGTAGCAAAGCGGGCCAAAGTGTTCATCAAAACTGAGGCAGCAGTTGTTTCCCGAAAAGTAGATTCATTAATATCATACGACTCTGTCATCTAATGCACAGTTTGAACATCACCATTGAGTGTAATTAAAGGCAATTGAAAAACTTCACTAAAATAACGATTCAGTTCAAATGTATAGTTCAATTAAAAGCATTATCTTAATACAACAAAACAAACAACAACAATTCCGACAGGTTACTGAGCACAGCTTATTTGCATACCACTAGAATGCGGTAGGGCAGAACTCCTACCACACTTAGGAATCACCGAACTAAATGTTCTGAAAGTATGTCCCAATACACAGCCCTTAACTGGTTTGAATTAAGAGCAAAATGTAGCAATTTCGCCATATGACAGACTAACAAAGGTTTTCTTATTTTATATACTGTATTTTCCACACTATACGGCGCTTCGGAGTATAAGGTGCACCTTCAACAAATGGCCTATCTTAAAACTGTTTTCACATATAGGGTGCACCGCATTGTAAGGCACATAGAATTCAAGCTAAAATAGTGGCTGGGGGTGCGTTATGCATCCAATAGATGGAGCTATGATAAATGGAAAACAATACAATGCAGCTTTATTTATATATAGCACTTTCCACCACAGCTACAGCTGTAACAAAGCGCTTTACAGAACATTTAAAATACTATATCCAAAAAATCGGAATATTGATCATATATAAGGCGCATCGGATTAAAAAACACACTGTCGGCTTTTGAGAAAATTGAATGCTTTTAGGAGCACCTTATAACGCGGAAAATACAGTACATTATGTCTAATTTAAAAAAAGTTTCTGTGAGCTCATTTTCAATAAATTTTATTCAACCCTCCCCAATTTTCTTGAGAATATATTGCACCTGGTGGTAATTTTGAATGAAATCTGACACTCATTCAAATGATACGCAATGGTTAAAGTGGTCCAATTGGTTCTGTGCACTCTCAAAGCTGATTGTTGGTAAATAAAAACAAATCTGATCAAATGAAACGGTTTATTGCCCTTTGACTAAAAGTCGTATTCTCACTGCAATGCAAGAAACGGCCATGTTGCGATTTAAGGTACTGTAACAAGCACGCCAATTTTCAGCCTGACTCGAATAAAACTATTAGCCAAGTTAAGTTCTGTGAAAAAGAATCAAAGTCGGCGGATGTGGTCGGTGAATCACAATTCAAGTTGTCCCTTTAGGGCACAAAAATATAAAATAACACACACAATACATACTGCACTGCAGAGCCTCGAAGGGTTTGAACATAAAATAGCGGAAGGCACCATCTGCTACATGTTTGTGATGTTCCACTACACAATGCCAACAATGGCCATAAAGAACACAAAAGTAGTGCGCAACTCACCTGTTTCTCTCGGAGCTGAGGTAACAAACAAGGTGGCAAGCCCAAAGCAGTGGCCCGGCATACGTACTGAGGGCCGTCAAGAAGATGGCAGGAGCTTCTACGTAGTTGTCGAAACCAACAAACCAGACTGAGATGTCCACAGTTGAAATGCTGTTGGAATTACCCTGCAAGAACAGGCGACAATTTATTGTAGCATTGCAAAAAAAAAAAAAGCAACATTTGCCAAAAAGAAATGACCCAAAAAAAACAACAACCTATTGTAACAAAAAAATAAAAAATAAAAAGAATCAGTGGTTGACGCTTTGTAGGCGCTTTGTTAAAAGTTGGTTCTATGGACATGAGAGTCCACTGGGCTTGTGTTTGCCGCCTGCGACATCACAAAAAGCTCTTTCAAAGAAGTGCTCAGGACAACAATAAAGATGCTGGACTTTCAGTTTTAATTCAGATGGGCAGGATGAGTCAAGATAGGCAGGAAGCAGGTTGAAGAGAAACGTGAATCAACTTGTTGGCAGGCTAAAATGCCTCCGGGATCTTGCAAAAACGGTGGTGTGCTCTTCGTGATGCCATTATTGGTAAGAAATGAACAGTCACACGGTGAGCTACTCTGCAGAAATTGGACTTTTCACATGACAACAGGCTCTAGCCATGGCACACTCTTGACAGCCTTGAGAGAAATTCTTTTGGTTGATTGTTATGTGCATCCAAAAAAACAACAACAAAATCGTGATTTGAGATTTTATTATGAGTCACTGTTGTAAGCGAATCAAGTCTGCCCACTTTTCCCATCACTGTGGTGATTCATATTTTCTACAGACGGTTGCAGCGGAATTCATCTTCATAGGTCCCAACACAATCTTGCTCATTCCTCAAGATTCTTTTTTTTTTTTTCCGAAGGAGCAACAGCCTAAATGTTCATCAGTCTAAAAGATCAAGTAAGCCCAAAATTTCCCCAGGGAGTTAAAGTCCTTATACGACCCAAGTGTGTAATGATACTCGTGATATTGGCTTACTCTGAATATTTCCGACATTCCCCTCATGTTTTTTTTGTGCATAAGCGAGGTCGGGAAAAGCCCAAGCAGCTTTCAGAGAAACAGTTTTAAAATGAGTATGTTCAATCATGGCGGCCCGGTAGTCCAGTGGTTAGCACGTCGGCTTCACAGTGCAGAGGTACCGGGTTCGATCCCAGCTCCGGCCTCCCTGTGTGGAGTTTGCATGTTCTCCCCGGGCTTGCGTGGGTTTTCTCCGGGTGCTCCGGTTTCCTCCCACATTCCAAAAACATGCATGGCAGGCTCGTTGGGCACTCTAAATTGTCCCTAGGTATGAGTGTGAGCGTGGATGGTTGTTCGTCTCTGTGTGCCCTGCGATTGGCTGGCGACCAATTCAGGGTGTTACTGCCCGAAGACTGCTGGGATAGGCTCCAGCACCCCCCGCGACCCTAGTGAGGATGAAGCGGCTCGGAAAATGGATGGATGGATGTTCAATCATCAAATATGAGTATTGTGGCTAGCTGGGGGTTTGTTGTTGTTAAGGCACCATCTTTTTTGTGTGGATGGCAAACTGTAGTAGAGAAATTGAATGTAGTAATCTTTGGTTGTGTTGCTTTCCCTCGTAAATTCCTAGTTGTGCTTGACGAAAAACAGGACAAAGCATGTGACCGATACTGCTACCAAATTACTGTGGCTATGGTGTTGTTTTGATGATGTACAGTTTTGCGTGAAACGTACCCTTTGAAGGTTAACTAAGACTTTCTTCAAAACAGAACACATTTTCCCACATACTTGAGACACTTGATAGATGCTGAACACAGGTAAGTCGCCAAATGAGGGATACAGCCACGAAGATTGGAGTTGTTTTTTTGTTTTTTTTTAAGGAGTCTGTGTACCAAGGATAAAGTGGACTGCATTGTAATTGGTGCGGCTCAAAGCCGAGGAGGCGTTATCGTTCACTTCCTTTCGGCAGCAGTGTGAAGGCCAACTGGATAGGTTGTTTATTTGAAATGTCACAAAGTGAGCCTTCAAAGCTTTCAAACACTGAAATAATCCCTTACATTGAGTGAACACTCACCCAAGGTCAGAAACTGTGCATCACACCCTGAGGTCAAACATTGATTCAATTGTCAGTTAGCAGTTTGCTTAATTTCAAAGGCTTACTTCGCTGTTCGGCCCGAGGTCAGTCAACATAGGCGGATAAAACTGAAAAAGGTAGTGGGAGACTCCTGAAACAAATGTATTTCAACATCCAGGTGCAAACCGAGTCACGATTAAGCCTGACTAGAGAGGGTGTACTAAAATGATGTGGCCGAATTAGATACCGGACCATTAAACAAAACATTTTTTCAACATTAGCAACTCTTTTTTTTTTTTTTTTTTTTGGTGGGTGGTTTCCATGAGGATTTGGTTTCAGATAATTGCAACTTCAAAATCTGAAAAAACGGCAGCAGTAGACAAATACTTGACATGATTAAACATTGGTCAAAAATCACAACAGACATTTCCAGGTTGTGTTTCTGTTCGACTTGCTTACCTGAAAGTAAAAGAAGGCCTGACCAAACCAGTAGTGCATGATGGTGGTCTGGGCTGCATCATAGTGGAGCTTCTTCCAGATGAACTGGGCCAGAAGTGTTTGGATGAGCAGGCAAGAGCACAAGACCGGCAGGTTGTGGGGCCGAAACAGCAGTGACACCAACAAGACCAGGCCACTGTAAATCTCCCACAGGCCCCTGTTCTTCAAGTTGCCGTCAGCTGTGATGATTTGTGATCGCAACAGGTCCTTTGTACCCGTGAAGAGGATACCCAGAACGAACACGTATACGAAGCGCGCTTCCACGGTTCCTCTGAAAGACAGTGACGGACGGACAGGGTCATTCCTCAAGGCATGTATCCAATTGATTGCACTTCAATTTACCTTCTAAAACATTATTGTCCTGCGTTCATGAGAAAATGCTCATGCTTAGCAATGATGACAATTTGGTTGAATATCACAAACATAGCGTTTATTAAAATAAACAGAATAAATCAATACATGCATAAATAAATAACATCTGGACCTTGAACCCAATTTGTAATTGAGGCTGAGGAAAGAGCAAAACACGTTCTTCTGAGCCAAACACTTCTTTGTCAAGTGACAACCCTGAAAAAAACGATGCACCGATTTGACCTGCACCCTTCTTGCAAGAGCAAGTTTGTCCTTTCAAAAAAAAAAAAAAATAAAATAAAATAAAAAAAGTCGTAGATACAAAAATGACGTTTCAACATGCATGTTGACATCCTGCGCCCGTAACATACTCCAGGAGCACATGAAACTTCACCCGCTGAACTTTACGCGTTCTTTTCAACTGTGTCTAAAGGGCAGGGCAGACAACACAAGTGTGCTTAGTCCCCTGATAATCTTTGTTATAGCACTGTAGGTAATAAAATGCTTTTAATTATGTTGTGACGGTCAATTTTCCATCACTATTTTACACCATTTCACAGTCACTTATTATTCATAATACATTGTCTTTCTGCTCCGTCGTTTCGGTCCGTACACAACGCGCCAAGGTAATATCAATAATTTAAAGTATGAGACTGGAAGATAGAATGAATTGCCTGCAGGAAGCAGACTTGATGTCTATCAGTGTACTGCACTCTTGTGGGATATCATTCATGGAGGGGGGAACCCAGCCCCTACACACACACACACACACTTTTTGGCTCTATGTTTCCATGCTGCTGTTAATGTTTTTATGTACACATACTGTACATACATCCAGAATACTTGTTTTGATCTAGCAATATGAATACTATCGTATTATAATATACAGAGTCAATAAAAGGTCAACGAATGACATTATAGGTCAATTTAACTAAACTGTATGCATGTGAAACAACTCTTCAATCATACAGTAATCCCTCGTTTATCGCGGTTAATGGGGACCAAAACCATCCACCACTGAAGTAGTGACCCCCCCCACCCCGTATAGGTACATGTACATAATATGTATAAGGCCAAATTTAATGGTATACATGCATGTAGAAGTAAATTTTGAATTAACATGACTTAATGCTGTATACTAATAGATTTAAACAACAGCGAGTCACATAGAGCAACATATACAGTACTGTACTATATGTATATGAAAAAAAATAAAATAAATAATAATAATTTATGAATATGTTTGAAAAAATCCGCGATGCACTGAAGCCGCGACAAACAAAATAAAGTGTACCGGTACATACCAACTGCAATAAAGCATAATGACATCAAGAACACATATGATTGTTGATAACTGCAATGCATTGCACTCTTCTGGATTTTAAGATTATTATTGTCTGCATGTCGGTACACAAATAAATCAAAGTTAAAAAAAAAAAACAACTACAAAAATAAAATATGTTGTTGCAGCTAGAGGGGAAGTAACAGAGTTTCCATCAACCATCAAACCAAACATGTAACAAGTTGTCACAATTGAAGGACATGCAATTTGTCAACTGATGAAAGCACACACACACGCACATTCACACAACCCCTCCCCCCCAAAAAAACTAAAGAACATGACACAAATGGGAAAATTGACAAAAATAAAACTTAACCTGTGGCAAAAGATAAGTTGAACGTTTAATTCTATAAGCAGTACACAGTATGTACCAACGGACGAATCATTTGCACACCAGCAAAAGGTGATTTGCTTCCCTTTCCAACCGTCAATAACCAACAGGAAGCCGTCAAAGCTGCGAAAGCACTACGGCATAAAGGCAGACCCGAAAGAAGCTGAGCAAGCAACGGAAATGTATTATTAATCAGCGTGTTTTATGGAACCTGTTACAGGGAACAGGGGCAGCGCAATACACTTCAGACGGCTGGTTCTTTATTATTCATAACTCTCCCAACAATATGGCAGATATTGCACTTATCATTAATTAATGCTGAGCAAAAAGAGTGAATTGGCGAGGTGAGTGACAGATTACTGCTGGTGAATTGACTTCACTCGAGTGCCAAATGGCACAGTTACTTAAGAATGACAAACTAGTCATCTTAATAGAATATGAACATGAATCAAAATAAGATTAATAACAATAAATCATCGAGCGGTTGTCGCTTGGTTATTCTGAAGCCGGGCTCCCCTATAGTCGCAGCCATCCATTTTCGATACCGTACTGGAGCCCATCCCAGGTGACTTTGGGAGCGAGGCAGGTTATACCCTGGAATGGATGCCAGCAAATTGCAGTCTGCACAGTTATGAAGTATCATTTATATTCAAGGCACTGTGGTAAAAAGTCATTACCAGCAGTAAATGTGCATTTGTTCGCAAGCTGACTTAGGTGAAGCGAGACCTTTGGATTTCCCCTCCAGAGAATAGGCACGACTTTACATGCGAGAGGTGTTCCAGGCGGGGCTACCAAAAGAACTAAAGAAGTAAACTTGGCCAACCATTTTTGAGGAGTTACAACTAGAGCTAAAACTATTTCAAGCACACTTTCGTTATTTATTTTTTGAACGAAACTCACCCAGGTTCATAGTTAGACCCTACGTGCTTAACGTAAATACTCTTATTCAGCAATCTCCGGCGAGTGACATCATTTCCAGAATGTCGAGTCGCCAGTCAGCCATTGTAATGCATTGTTGATTGTGACGTTAACTGCTCCTTGCCATTATTATCAAGTTATTGGGCGAAATGCCTCGGCGCTGTGTGATGATGCACTGTTCACATTCAGGCAAACCGGTTGTTTGAGTAGGGTACGTGAACGGACCAGAAAATTGGAACGATACAGTTTCGGTCTCGAAAAGCCAATGAATTTCACGCCGTTGTCTAAGACGAGCATCCTTTGTTAGAAGTACTTCGAAGCCCTCTGTTTTCTCAATCGGATTTGCAAAAACAGTAAATGTGCTAATCAATGAATAACTGGCTGTTGTTTATGGAAAAATTCCATTCAAAGTGCTATCCGTGTACAATGTGAACGGAACCGGCCGCCATGGAGGTTCCATCAGGCCCACAGGATAATTTAAAAGTGTAAAAATGCATTAAAAAAAACGGAATGAATATTTTTAATAAGGTGCAATTCATGGAGTATCCGCTAGGGGACACACTGTTTTAATCAGAGTAGAAGACAACAGCAGCCTCAATCTGTCACTGAGACAGACCCAACACAGCAGACGCTATCAAGGACATGTGAATACTTTCGTCTTTACACGTTTAATAGCACTCTCCTTAGTTTGTAAGGTGAAGCAGGGATTAAATTTAGATTTTATATGCACATGTGTAAATAGTTTAAAAATTCCTCATTATAAATCTCGTTTAATCTTAAAGTGCAATACTATATTTTTTAATACCACTTAATCAAGTTTTGTGCCTTTGTACAATCAGTGGAATCGGTTGCAATGCATATATGTGAATGATAAAAGTAAATTGCACATTTGTCTAAGGAAATCTAATGTGCTTCATGAAATGTTTTGTAACAGATATGTTCATTAAATTTCAACATTTTCTTTAGACCATTGTGCTTCTTTAGACCAAAACATAGGAAAGACATATTATTTTGGTTATATCTAGCAGAGTGTGGTAAAATTTTAATGTTCCGGCCCACTTGAGTCAACATCTACCGGGGCCGTATATGGGCCACAATGTGAAATGAGTTTGACACCCCTGGTGTATATGGATGTAATCATGCACGAAAACATTCACACTACATGAGTGCGCGGATGGAATCCTCTGTAATGGTTTACAACTAACAATGCTGCCGATATAGTCATGCAGAGTGGTCTTGAAGTGATGTCACATTCACGGGTTTTGGGGAAAACGGTTACTTTCTCAAATTTACAAAAAATAGAAATAGAAAGTTTTCATGCTTCACTAGGGTCGCGGGGGATGCTGGAGCCTATCCAAGTTGTCATCGGGCAGTAGGCGGGGGACACCCTGAACCCCTTGCCAGCCAATCGCAGGCTTTATTTAATGCATTTTATTTAATTGTGTCATAAAAATATTTCATTTGGAATTATCTAAAATTACTTCACTCTTGACCTTTACCGGCGACCACGGCAGTCCCGTTTTTAGGCAACCGGAGATAAAACAATGTGGGGTGGGACGTGCAAACATGATTGGGCCCTGATTGTTGTGTTTATCAGGTGAGATGTTTAAATTGTCCAAATATTTGCCATGGCAGTCTGGGGGCAATTAGAAGAAGCGGTACCCGCCTATGTTGGCTGTTGCCATGCGGGCTAGGAGCGGTGACGAGGCTTCGGTCACACAAAGACTGCTGCATCGCTGTCTCCATGCATGATGTGAGTGCACCAGATTAATAGGGAAAAAACAGGAGTCACTTTAATTGGTAGCAAATGGAGTCAGCTGTGTTCATGCCCACAATGGTGCAAACAACCCTTTTTTTTTTTTTAAACCTCCTATAACCTATATAGAGAATAGAGCCCATAGTGTTAACAGCCCAAGCAGGTGAGACAACTCAGATTGCAAACAAAATAATTGCCAGGCTGTTTAAGAACATATTTGTTGTTGTAAATATTCCCGTTTGCCAGTGTGATCACTGTGTTCAAATTCTCTAAAAACACACGTCCCAAACCATGTAGCACGATTAATGGAGCTTACATTTAATCTGCAATGTTCTCCCTGTGGTTGCCGTGCGAAAGACATGGTTGCAAAATTATGATTTCCCAGGGGATATCAATGTTTTCCTTTTTTTCCTTGTATATTGCTCTGACCACATCCATCACAATTTATAGCGTGTTCACGTGCCATTTAGAAAGTGGGTAAGTTCCAACATCTGACATGACACACATCTCAAACTTGGGATAAAAATTATTCTGAGAAGGTTTGAGCTTTGAGGAAAAGTAGGGCTGACATTGCTCAGCGGACGGCACATTATTCCAATTTTCTTCCACTCCTCATGTCAGTTAAATGTGTCAAATATAACCAGAAACATTTCAAATGTCTGATATTTTCAAGGTAATTAAGCTCAGCACTACATGGCTGGGTGAATCAATCTGACCTAGTATGATGTTAATAGTAGCAACAGAGGAAAAAGTATCTAATGTAAGGAGCAGAGAGGCTGTCAGGATTTTATGTTACCTTGGAAACAAGCACCGGTGTGGTTAAGAAATCAGACTGTGCCAAATCCCCTCATGTTTTGAATGCCCTCTTCATAAATCCTCTGCGTGAAACTAATACATTTAGTAAATCTGCCCAACATCCGAGTCACGGTTTAAGGAAAACAGTCGAGAAGAGAGTGGACAAATAGCATTCTTGATACAAAAAATATATATATATATATATATATATATATATATATATACATTATTATTATTATTATTATTAATTTTATTGGATCAGTCTTTTTCGCACTCATGCCGTAAAGCTGTATTTTTTTTCTCTTTCCAAACCACCTTACTTGGATTTTGTCAGGCTTACTTGTCCTTTCTTGACTCTTCGGCTTTTCTTTTCGTAGATAGTTCACATGCCCTTATAGTGAATAAACTGGTGCACCTTCATTTTCGTGTTGGGGCAAATCTGGTTTACCGAGTTTGGAAATTTGGCAGACTGCGCTACGCCACGCTGGGCGCTCCAGCGGACTGATGGTGTTGTTTTTTTACACGGCCACTGTGCACGTGACAATTTGGTGACAGAAGGTCGATGAATAAAAAGCCGGTCTAAATTGTGGTGTGGCTGCTGCAATGCGATTTTAGCGAACTTGATCGAGGCACAGGCATACAGAGTATGTGTTCGATTAGTGTGTAGTTGACGTCATCGTATTTCATTCATAAATATGACAATAGCATGTATGAGATGTGGTCTGGGTCTTGTCTTTGTGTTGTGTTCTGTTTGATTTGTGATGTTGGAGCCACTCTCAAATGAGATCCATCCATTTGCAACAGCAGTCATGGGGGTTGCTGAAGCCTATCCCAGCTGACTTTGGGCGCACTGCGGACTAAACCCGGAACTGGTCGCCAGTCAGTCGGCAGATACAGTATAGAGACAAGCTACTATTCACTCCCACATCCACACTGTCCCCAAGTGAGGACCCATCCCACGCTGCCCGCACACAAGTCTGCTGAGTGTACCACTACACACCAATGACTCTAAAATTAGATAATAAATAATATCTTTGACAAAAAATAGATTTCTGTGGTCTTGTTTGACTTCGTGGGACCGCATATTTCTTTCGATCAACGGTGGTGAGGATGAAGGGCAAAATCAGGGCCATATTGGCCAACTCCTCTCAAGCCTCTCTACGATGAGCTGTGACAGATGGGAAGCTCGTTTAGTCAGCGGATCATTCCACCCAGGAGCAGAAGTGAGCGCTCGAGGCGCTCCTCTGTGCCCGCTGCCATCACACTGCACAGCAGCAGTGTGGGCCACAGCTCGTCACACCAGTCCCCTCTCCACCAATATCAATCAACAGGCTCATGACAGAGGCAACGACAGTTATATACCAGAGAGGCATGGCATAAAATTGTTTCTTTTTAGCATGCATCTTAAATTCCATGTATTTGTTGTTATTCATCTGCTGTGACACCTGAACTGCGGGGGATCATTTAAGGATTATCTTAAATACTGAGTGGACCTTGGGTAGGAAAATGTAAATGCCAACGACAGATCCTAGGCAGGTCAGCAAGAGCGACTGTGTGTGTGTGTTTCTGCGTGTACACGAGGTTCACAGGTGTCTCAAGATGGGTTTGAATATATTTCCATTTTTAAGCGTGATCTGTATGCATGAATACATTTGAACTGGAAAACAAGCACCGGCGTCCTGTGCAAGATGAAATGGTTCATGTGCTATGCAGGGGTGAATTACAAACACACATACAGTACTCAGATGAAACAAACAAAAACTGACAAGATTTCTGTTTTCAAGCTCCAAGGGAACACTGCTTTGATGGTGAGCTACGTGGAGGAACGTCTTGCGTTTGTATTACTTTTCTTTTCTAATAGTTTTTGGATGATGTTGTTTCCATTTAGTTTTGATCGAATCCTTGCAAATTGTGCAACTGGTTTCCCAATAAATATCACAAGAAATAATAGAAATAAAACACGAATTTCGAGCGACTTAATGGATGTAACTACAGCCTTGTCGGAAGTGAAAAGGTCCGTTTAGATTCATTGATGAGGGAAGGATCGTACAAAGCCAATTCCAACGAAGTGGGGATGATGTGATAAACCTCAATAAAAACAGAATACAATGAGTTGCAAATCACGTTCAACCGAGATTGAAGTGAATACACTACAAAGACATGATTTTTAATGTTTAAACTGCTAAACGTTTTAGCAATCCTGAATTGAAAATTGTATGGCTGTATCTCAAAATGAGAGTCAAATAGGCTTCTCTTGGCCAGATGTAAACAGGACACATAGCCCACAAATCTTTCCAAGAAAATCATGACTTCCTAAAGTGGCAAATGCCATCGTTTGGTCAGGCAGTATAGTGTACATTACATGGTCATTCCGGGACTTTGTTATCAGAGGTGTGGCTGAAAAGACGACGACATTGACTACTTTATGTCAATGATAACATTGTATTGTAATTGTAACATAGAAATCAAATACTGTATTCTTTTTTTTTTTTTTTTTTTGAAAGAATATGCAGTTACTTTTTAAAATAAATGTTCACTGAAAAAAAAAATGAACACACATGTAGAAGTTTGAACGTTACATATTATGTTTTTAACACTCAAAGGTGGGGAACAAGAATGATGTACAGTATTGAGAAAAGCTCACAACGAATGCCGGTTGAGGGCTGACAAAAAAGCGAGGGCACGTGTCAACTGTCAGCATGTCAATCATATAGTTTGTTAAAAGGGTCTTGGGTTGCTGCATTGCCTCATTCGGGTGCTCTTTGTACGGCCGGGGGTGAGAGGTTGAGCTTTTAATTAGATGAGCAAGGACAAGACACTGCCAAGTAAGACAGGAAAGGTGAGGAGAGGCCAAGCCACTGCAAGGTAATAGACCTGGTTAACGCCACAGGGGAACTGAACTGCACACTTTTATTTGAAAAAGAAGGTAAGTAGCCATGGACTAAATGATACCTACTGTATCGATATATCTATCGCACAGACTAGTCGCTTTATGCCTCCACAATGAATGAGTGCACTTTGACGAGTCGAGTGCAACAAGTTTTGAGCGAGTCGCTAATCGCTGAACGTTGGTACGTCGGCTAAAAGGGATAAACGATCAGGAGACACTGATCCTGCACTGGGCCGGAGTTAATTTGTATGAGACCTTATTGAAAAGGTTTTTTGGGGGGTTTTCCGCCTGGCTGGCAATGCTATCACACAACAGCAGGTGAGTCCACGCAAAGTTTTTACTAATGTCAAAAACTGCCAAAATGTCTACAACTACAGTTTAAGAAATCAATTTAATGAATGAAATAATACAAAATTAAAAAAATGGAACTACATCTTCCATTTATAAAACTAACTACAATTCACAATTGTCGTGAAAATGTCCATTGTTTTCATCTTTTAATATCACACACGGGCTTGCTGGGCTCATTTTCAATGTATTTATTTTGGTATTGCTGTATGTCGGTTGAGAATTGTAGTTTACATTATTACACAAAAATGAGCGACCCTTTTTTTGAATTAAATCTTGCAGTCGACAAGATGAAAACTAATACTAAAGCAAATAAAAAGTGAAATAACACATGCATTGTCGAAACAACACAATGTGCACAAATGTGCTCTGAAAACTAATTACAACTCACTGAATTTAAAAAAATGAAGCCAAAACAAAGTGCAAACTAAAATGAAAAAAAGAAATTCCCAAACTATTACAACCCTGAGCCCACATAGGTGCTCTTTTAAGATTTATGTTCTGCATAAATTCAGTGTAAAAGATGTCCATTGTCAGTGAATATACATTATTATAACGCCTTATGTGCATTATTACCTCAGCCTGTGATTTTTAAAAAATTATAGTATCACTGACATCATCAGTGACTAGTCGACGCCAACTTAACGCAGTGTTGACTTAAAAAAATGCAATTAAAAGTTGTTCAACCCAATTTGACATAACAAGGTGAATACGAGATGAAAGGACAGCTTGGGCTTCTACTGTTTGGTGTATTATTTGAATCAGCTTTCATGACAGCATTAAGAAACACATTCAGAAAACAAGGAGTTGGAAGGCTCAAGCATGATGCAGCATGAATTGATATCCTTTCATCGACAGAGGATTGCAATATATATATTTTTTTCATAGTCATGGTCGAGTGGGTCTTAAATACTTACTTGGACATGTTCCGACCGGAGTGTTGCCAGGGAAACAAGACATTGCCGACAGCTGCCCGGTAGCTGTAGACCCCTAAAAGTCCAAGTGCGAGGGCAACCTTGGACACCAACGAGCATCGTCTTTGAATCAGGAAGTAGATGAAAACCAAACAGAGAGCAGACAGCAGGGACAGGACCACTTTGTGTTCTGAGCTGCAAAGAGAAAAAAATCCCCCAAAAAGATTACAACATGCAGCACTTTTGCAACTTCCAAACTTATAATCCTTTTATTTTTAAAAACATGAAAAAACAAATTATGTAACCACGATTTAGAAAGTGAGAGGAACACCGTTTTGATTTAATTACATTGAATTACAAAGTTTCAACTTCAAGGTTGAATAATGAACATAGCTCCTGAGTTTCAAGGATGAAAACTGCTGATGTTATTTTTCACTTTAAACTCGATGCGCAGATCACAGATGGCTCACTGAATTAAACAAGATTTTGATAATGGTGCACTTTGATATTTCGAGAGATGCCGTTGAAAAGAAGTCATTTTTGTGGTTGATCAGCTGAGATCGCAGAGGAGATGAGTACTGAGAGGCAAAATGCAGGCGAGCATCTCATCATCTGAGCAACAGGCAGTGCGGGTAGGAGAAAGGATAGACGGCGAAAAGGTCAGAATCTATATCTTCATCCTACAATGGCATGCGTGCATGTTAAAGGAGGAGTCACAATGCACTGAGCTGTTGAATGAATATTAATCAGTCTTCAGCGCTAAAACCTATTCGAAACAAGGATTTTTTTTTTTTTTTACTAACAGGAATCTGAGATGATCTGTTTTAATATTTGTAATTTAAAAAAAACTGTGTAGGATAGATACACACATAATGTTTGTTATATTATGTGTTAAAGGGGAAGTCAGCTCAATATGACAATACTGTAATGATTTAAGCGGCCCCACTAGTCTAAGGACGTATTGTGATTAATACTGCATTTGTGTACTAGGAATTCAGCAGTAAAATCTATTAAATGTAATTTGATCCAAAACAGGAAGCGGCCATTTTGCCACTTGCTGTCAACTAAAAATGACATTGCAGTGGCCCAGGGCTCAGGTACCGACCAATCGCGGCTCACCCGTTTTCTCGGTTTGGTCATGTGACATATGCAAGCTGAGCCGTGATTGGTTGTTCCCTGAGCCCTGAGATGGCTCAAGACGGGTGGATTTTGCTGCTTAGCTCATATTTCACAACTGCAGTATTAATCCGTGGCATATCATATTTAACTACCGGTCAGTCCCACCTGTTCAGCCAATGGCCCACATCAGGAAGATGAGCCCACTGCACGCCTGTCTGGTTGAGGGAGCGCAGCAGTCGACAGCAGAGCAGAACAAAGGGGGGCGTGGCTAAAGCTAGCCACTTCTCAGAGTAGATCTCCTTCTTAGAGTTTTCTTTATAAGGAAGGACAAACTCTTCCTCGTCACCTCCTGGGCCGCTCTTCTCTCGGAAGTACTTGCGACACACGTCCTGGAAGACTGCAAGGCAGAGGGTGCTGAGCAGGAAGTACCAGGTTTGATGCTCCTCCTCTACGAAGCTGCTGGCCGCCAAACTGAGAGTGTGGCTGGCCGTGCCCGCCAGCAGTAACACGTCCAAGTCTGACAGAGACCACTCACTGCTACTGATCTTCAGTGATGACTGTGAAAAGCAAGATGAATAGCTGTGTGACAGTGAAAACAAACAATCAAGTCTAGATATCAGAGTCTCAGAGACAAACAAAGAACTTATTTGATATCCACCACGATAAAGTTCTTTTCCCTGGATTGGCATTAGACTTTTTGCTGTATCAGTATCTTTGCAAGTTTGTGGGAGGGAATTGAGATGTAACCTTTAAAGATAGACTATAATCAGCGGAGCGATTCAGCAATAAAAAGATTTATTCGACCAAATGAAAGAAGAGACCTATAGTTTTACCCTTGACAATAACTATACCCAGTACCAACTAACTGACAAGCTAGTCGTATGTGCTCACCCAGTAGCAGTGATGAAAAATTGTGGTCCCCTCCAGCATTTAAGTGGCCAATCCCTGCTCCATTTAAATAAAAACCAGGCTCATATATTTAAGATGTTTTTTTAGATAATGTCAGTCCAAACAAGTAAACTAATAAGGACTAAATAAAATAAACAGTGTTGTTTGTTAACCACCCCCGAGGCCTCCGTAAAAATAGCGCAGTTCCAAAAAAATAATAACATGCGCACTATAGGCATGTTTTGCCATAGAAAGTGTTGACATGTGATTTCTCTCTGTTAGTTGGATTTGAAAGAAACAAAGAACATAGAATCAGAGACAAACAAAGAACTTATGTTGATATCCACCACGCCTTACCATGAGAAAGTTCTTTTAGAACAAACCTGGATTGGCATTAGATCTTCCTCCCACCTTCTTCAACTGGTTTTGCTGTATCAAGATTGAACTGCATTGACCTTTCTTTGTATCTTTGCCCCTCATTTACATACTATGCCTATATAGACGTGTGACTGTAGGCTTCCTGATTCAAATCTGGACCCCTCAGGAGCCCGAATCGATTCGTAAACTGCAGTAAACTAAATTAAAAGCTTCGAAGATGACTGTTCATTGCCTCCAGCCTGTATTTGAAGAACCAACATTCTCCTCGTCCGAAAGACAACGAACACGCGGGGGAGAGTAGGCCGCTCGTCCCCCAACAATAGCGATCCATTTTGGCAAGAGACAAATGTATACAGTGATCCCTCGCTATTTCGCGATTCGTTTATCGCGGATTCGGTGCATCGCGGATTTTTTCAAACATATTCCTAAAAAAAATAAAAATTGTTTTTTTGGGTTTTGAAGTCCGCAAAAAGTCCGCGAGAAGCAGCGAAAGTCAGCAAAACACGCATGGAGCAACATATACGGTACGTGTGGGGTGAGGGGGTGGCTGAGAAGAGGTAAAGCCATGTTGATTGGCTGTGCATCTTCTTTCTGTTTTATCACACGGGTTACTCTTTAATCTCAGTGTCTAAGTCAGGGGTGTCAAACTCAAATACACAGTGGGCCAAAATTTAAAACTTGGACAAACTCGCGGGCCAACATTGATATTTATTTAAATTTTTCCTTCGGCTATCACAATGAACCTGTGCATTTGGACACAACACGTTTTGCTTAAACACTGAATATGGAACAAGCAAAGTTGAATACTTCACAATATATAGCTTAATACTGCACAATCGCAATGGCATTTATTTCTTAAATAAAATTGAAATGAAAATTGTATGCCTTTTTATTTGCAGACTTCTGATTTAAATTTCAACAGTCCACAGGCTAATAATAAATGAACTAACAATGATATCCTTCAATGAAAGTGCAACCATTCAAGCCCATGCCTTGGAGAAGAAGCAAGAAAGTGCTCAAAGAAAACATGAATTATTACTCCGGTTGAAACACATGGATCTACTCTGAAGTGTTCAAGCCAGATACCTGGCATCTCTTCTTGGATGCCAGTTCATTGATGTCTGGGGTCAGGCTCTGAGCTGAGGAAATCCTTAGGATCGAGCAAAGGTGTTCATCAGTCAGACGTCTTCTGTGAGCTGTTTTGATCATCTTCATCGAGGAGAATAGTTGCTCACATAGATAAGTGCTGCCGAACATGGAGAGCATCTTAGCAGCTTGGGTGCGTAGCTGAGGCATTGTGTCAGGGATGAAATGTGGAAACTGTGCAGCACCCACAGCATCGTACTTTGACTTCAGTGTGTCACTACACTGGAGTTCAATCAGCTCCATTTGAAGGTTGGTTGGTGCATTTTCCACAGCAACTGCAAACGGATTGCTCAGCAGTTCAAACCTACATTTCTGGACATCAAAGTCGGCAAAACGCCGGGCAAACTCAACACTGAGTACGCTGAGTTTATCAGCAAACTGGGCACGTGGAAACACGGCGGTAGAGATGTGCATTGAAATGGTTTGGCAGCAGGGAAAATGGCCCAGGTTTCCTTGGAGCATCTGATTCTCCCACAAGAACAGTTTAGTTTTAAAGGCCCTCACTGCGGCGTACATGTCTGTGATGATACGTTCCCTCCCCTGAAGCTGCAGGTTTAGCGCATCGAGATGGTTTGAGATGTCACACAGAAAGGCCAGTTCACACAAAAACTTTGGCTCACGGAGCTCCGCAGTGTCTTTCCCTTTGCTGTCCAGGAACCGACATATTTCCTCACGCAGCTCAAAACATCGGTTCATTACTTTCCCTCTGCTTAACCATCTCACTTCTGTGTGATACGGCACATCCTCGTATTCCGAACCACATTCCTCCAGAAAAGACTTGAACTGGCGGTGATTCAGACCTTTTGCTCTTATAAAATTCACTACTTGTGTTACTGAGGTCATAACATGTTCCATCTTTAGGGCTTTGCCACACAGTGATTCTTGATGTATGATGCAGTGGTAAACGGTTAGCTCACCTACACAGTTCTCCAACCGCATCCTCTCCCGAACCCTGCCCACCAGTCCACTCTTTTGACCGCACATTGCTGGCGCGCCGTCTGTCGTTAGTCCCACAAGTTTATCCCAAGGCAGCTTCATTTCAGTGACACAGGTGGAAACCTCTTCAAATATGTCCTTTCCTGTGGTGGTGCCATGCATTGATTTTAATCCCAAAAGTTCCTCCGTAACACACATATTTGAGTCCACTCCACGGATGAAGACTGACAGCTGGGCAGTATCACACGTGTCGCTGCTCTCGTCCACAGCAAGGGAGAATGCAACAAAATCTTTTCCCTTCTCCATCAGCTGCTCAAATAGGTTGGTGGCAAGATCACATGTGCGAGCAGCGATTGTGTTCCTGCTCAGGCTCACATTTGAAATTGCTTTCTTTTTCTCTGGGCACACGAGATCACAAACTCTCATCATGCACTTTTTCACGAACTCTCCCTCATTGAAGGGCCGTGCTGATTTTGCGATCTCTGCCGCCACAACAAAACTAGCCGCTACAGCAGCCTCACTTTGCGATGTGGCTTTTTTAAACATAGTCTGTTGTGTCGCCAAACGTCTTTTCATCTCCTCCGCTTTCTGGCGCCTCTGAGTCGTGTCCATGTCCTTGTACTTGTCGTGGTGTTTTGTTTCATAGTGTCGTCGTATATTGTACTCCTTGTTTATAGCCACGTTGGCTCCACATACAAGACACACAGGTTTGTCTTTTAGATTTATAAACAGATAACCTGTCCAGAAAGGTCCTGTTTCCTGCCTTTTTTTTCGCCATTTTTGGGAGAGGTAGCGCTGTGCCAGTAGTTACGTGAGGTAGCGAGGTATACTGTCAACAACGGAGAGAGTGTTAATTGGTCCCGATGGAAGCGCCAAAACACCAGCTGAGCATTCTGGGATTTGTAGTATTAGCGTTACATGCGCTGCATAATACCGGCGGGCCAGCTCTAATAGTCATTTAGTATTGCCTCGCGGGCCAAATATAATTACACCGCGGGCCAATTTTGGCCCGCGGGCCAGAGTTTGACACCTATGGTCTAAGTGTTGTTTACGATGCTGCTAGTGTGTGCAGCGTGCGAGAGAGAGAGACATAAGAAAAAAAGCAGGTCTCGTCTATCCTTAACTGTCTTAACAACCTTAATTGACTAATCATAAACACTGCTGCAACTGCAGGATCACTGGCCTGTGTGTGTGCGTGCACGTGCGTGTGTGTGTGTGCGTGCGTGTGCGGTTGCGTGCGTGTGTGCACATGCGTGCTCGTGTGTGTGTGTGCGTGCGTTTGTGTGTGTCTGTGTGTGTTAGTGGCGCTGCTCAAGCGCAAAGGACCACGTGGTGATTTTTTTTTATATACATGTTAATTGGTCGCTACGGATTTTCGTTTATCGCGGGTGGTTTTGGTCCCCATTATCCGCGAGAAACGAGGGATTACTGTATATGCTTTCTTTGACTTTAGCCTTTGTTTGGTTTTAAAAGTAGGTTCTAGAGTTCCAAACACTGAGAGAACAACTCACCTTCTCAGGGAACTTTAGTCCAACAGGGAGTCGTCTTGTTGTCAGAGAGAGCAACAAACAAGACATGGCTGAAGTGAGGGCGATGGCAGCAAACACAAGACCCCAGGAGAGGCTGCAGAAGTAGCAGGAGCTCTCAGCAGAGGTGCACACCAGAACATGCACAGACGCAAGCAGCAAGCACAAGAGGTAAAAAGGCAACGAGAGCAGCGCCGACATGACTGGGAGGTCCACGGCCGCCGAGCTGCTCAAGGCTTCAGGCATTGCCAACAGTAAGACCAACAGCAGCTAGGAGAGTAAAATGTTGATATTAGTACTATAGGAATGGTGGAAGCGGTACAGCAATTGCATTTGAATTTGAATAAGTGTCAACATAAAGTTGTCGTCATCATTAAGGTACAATGTTTTGTGGTTTTATGTGTTACAACAAGAAACTATTTGACACTTATTTTAAGAATCTCAAAACGGTGATTAAAAATTGTCTCTGCACCTAATTCATGTTTTAGGATGGCGACAGTTTGACCCTGAAATCTCTACGTCCATGATTTCCGATAAAATACATTTTGACAGTAGAAGGTGAGTGACTCCCCATTTTAAAGTACTTAATTTTTATTCCTCATATTGAAATATTTTCCTTCAATTTTGGGTGTATGTTCCATGATGTACGGGACTTAAATGGATGCTCTTGTTTTCTTTTCGAACTGATTACTCACTTCAAAATGTGGACGTTTTTGGAATGACTTGAAAGTGAATTCTGAGGGAAATCGGCTGATTCGGTTCACAGGCGGCTTGAGAAGCTGGTGGCAAATGCCGGCACCCATATAAAATTTTAATAGAAAACTCCATATAAACTGACCATTATCATCGACTATAATTATGTTTTGATTATTTCAATTCATATTACATTTATATACATGACAGTGCTATTTTTCTTTCATGAAAGCATGTGAACCAAAAAAAGTGTTTTATTTTTTTTAAGGGGTTCTGGAAAAGTATTCCAGTAAGCCTGGATGGCTTGTGTTCATCTTCAGAGCTTTCGAGCAACCAATGACATTCATTTACACAATGCCACTTGAGAAAAAAAATGGTTGCTTACCTGAAATACCAAGACCATTCCAGCAATCATGGAGTACAGGTCGTACTTTCCCAGCTGCTTGCTGAGGGCTGAGCTCATGGCAGACAGGGCCTCAAAGTACTGCTTCAGGATCTTCTTGCCCATGTTGGTCAAGACCTCTGATGTGTTTCCCTCCAGGTAGCGCTTCATCCAGCTCCCGTGTGCCTTCTCTGCCACACGGTATTGTTCAAATCCTGCCTCTGGATCAGGAAGAAGGCAGCAATGTTTTATACAACTGTTGTGAAGCTGAGGACAGGTTGGCGACATCCCCCTGATCGAAATCAATTCAGGCCGTGTGTAAAAATTCATCACCGTTTGTAGATCTATAAAAAACATTTATCAGGAAATGAAATTCACAGGCATATATCTAACTGATGAAGGGATCAACTTGTTTTGAAAGAAAGATTAACACGATGGCTTTTATGTAATTTGTGTTGAATAGCAATCGGCACCAATTGATACATTAAGCTGTCGTATCTACAGGCTCAGGATTTACATGATCACTCAAAAAAAAAAAAAAGATCTCATAAGAGAATTGTTTTTCTCAGTAGTGCTTTTGTAGCGCATTCAAGGGCACAGTAATGCAGTAATTTAATTTGACGGGTACATTAATGAATACAGTACTCTCGTTCTCCTTAAATAATATTTAGCAGTACTGTATAACACACGGCATCAGCAGCAAAGGTGGTGATGAATGGCGACTGGGAATTTGCCAGACAGAGGGGTTGCGAGCAATATTAGAACCTGGAGCCACAGGAATCAATCATACAATATCGATGTGCCTGTCTCATGTTTGATCAGCGAGTAATTAATGGCCCTTCAAAGATGCCGCAGGTTAGAAGCACAAGAAAGAAAAAAACCCACAATAAGAACCTGGAAGGATCATTATTATTAGTTTTACTTCATAGCTCCTACTCTATTTATTTCTCCATCTCTCAGATTCATAGGCTCTGATTACTTAAGATTATCTCAGCTATTGAAGCACCGGACGAGAGGCGGGCCACGGCCGATCAAAAAACAACCGTTCACCCTCACAACGATGCACGACACGTTAGCGTTTTGGCATGTGGGAGGAAGTTTAAGTACCGGGAGAACATTTTCCAAACCTGGATCCCCGGACAGTAAGACAGACATGCTAACCACTGCTCAACCGCACTGCCCTGCCAAACTGCATTGTGAGAAATGTTCCTGTAAGGTTGTTTTTCAACCCAGTCAGTCAACTTTGACCCTATTAAGCTATTTAATAAACATCTCAGGTGCATTTCCCAACAGTGACTGCTCAAGATTCAATGTTATCTACCCGGGAAAGTGAGAACCCCCCCCCCCCCCCCCAAAAAAAACTATATATGAATCAACATATTCAGTAGTAGCTCAGATGAAATTATTTCCCTCTCATCTCATCACCATGGAAACTTGAGACTAAAATAGAGTAGAAATGTCAGTCTGTCTCTCTGCCTGTCCACCAAATAGGAAGAAGGCGAACACTCCAAATAGGAAGGGCAAGAGGGAGAATGTCTCCCCTCTCTTTTTAAATCATGGTAATAATCATCAGATGCGGTTATCGACTTGACATTGTTGATCACCATTTGCCTTTTTTTTTTTTTTTTTACCTTTTGTATCATATCATATCTGTGAGTGCGAAAGACGACGATCAAGATAGACAGAGTAGTCGATCCAGATGCGCGAGAGAACGGCGGGAAGGTAGTGAACGCATGGTCCTGAGTTCTGCTTTGATCAAGTCATGATAGCATGCGCAGAGCAAGTTGCTTGATTTATTTGTTCTCGAACAACAGCACGTCTACTTTTTTGTTGTGCGGGAAACTGGAGTAGAATACAAAAACATGTCGCTATAACATCTGAAAGGGTCTTGTATTCTGACTAAATGAAATAACCTAATTCAAAGGGCATGTTATGAGAGCGTAATGTGATATCTATACAGTATGTGTGTGTGTGTGTATGTGTATGTGTATATATATATATATATACACACACAGTACATACTGTGTATATATATGTGTGTGTGAGGAGAGAGAAGAGAGAGAGAGAGAGAGGAGATATGTACACAGTAAATTGTCATTAGGTGTGATTGTGAGTGCGAATTGTTGTTCATCTCTGCGCCCTGCGATTGGCTGGCAACCGGTTCAGGGTGTACTCCGCCTGCTGCCCGAAGACAGCTGGGATAGGCTCTAGCACGCCTGCAACCCTTGTGAGGATAAGCGGATTAGAAAATGGATGGAGCACCAAAGCATCGAGTTAAAATGCAGATTCAAGTGTTGATCCATGTTTATAGCACAACAGGAGTCCAGCTGTCACTTGAAAGTGGCTCAGGATCTTTGCCCAACCTAGTGCATATTCAGTGAGCAGAGAAAACTGTAAGAGTCCACTTATTATAAAAATCAGTTCTGTAACAGTGGGGATGAAGTGCTGTCCAGAAACCTAACTATTTTTACATATTGAATGAAAAAGTAAAGTTCTATATTAAGCCCAACTTAAAATAAGGTCAAATTAACGTGTGTGTCGCCCGTCCAAATTAAGCCAGTTGATTTTTTTTTTTTTACCTTTCTCATAGTCCGAAATGCTGTCTTTGAGCAGGCAACTTAGCTGGTGGCCATTGAGATGCAGAAAGCGCAGTTGGTCCCGAAGTGAGCTTTCTTCTAGAACACTCGGAATAACATGGCCGACGCTGTTCTGAGATATAGGCAGGCCCAGAGACAGGGCCAGGGTTGGGGTCAGGTCAACCTGCTCAATTTCATCAGGCTTCTCCATTCCAACTGACGGGACAGGAAAAAAAGAGAAGCACAAATGTAATCGATTTATTCAGCACTGTACCTGAAAATGTTATTATAATTCACAGAAAGGAAGTCATTTTATTGCATGATACTTTATTTTCAAGAATGTTTGTTTCACTGTTGTTTATTTAATCAGAGATTAATAGTGTTGAAGGGTTGACATTTTCTATCGATTTGTTTCAAGGAATGTTTTAACCTTTGTTCCTGACTAAAAAGGAAAAGCTTGATATGAGTTTAGAGCAGAAGCGATTGCTCTAAGACTGACTAAGACAAGTAAGTGTTCAAATATATGTTTACGTACAATTGTGTGGACATGTCATTGACTAAATATGCGCTACAACGCGCTCAACTTTTGTTCCGAATCAGCTTCTTATTACCGGTTACGACGCGACTCTCTTCTCATTCATTCCCACAGCTTCACTGTGCTTTAAACTGTGTGGACGCTGAGCGTCGACCGCGCGGACGCTGGGCGTTGAGAGAGTTCAGAGCCCGTTGTCCCATTGCATTGAAACGAGACGAGTGATTGGATAAATGCTGGTTTTGTCCCGCCCACCGGACGCTTAGCGTCACTGGGAGTCTATGGACAGTGGGCATTTATCGGCTGGCCCGGACGCTCAGCTTTTATGCATGATGATTGGATGATCTGTCTGAGGCTGAATCTCTCTTTGATTGACAGACAATCACCGATCTTATGGTGAAGGCAAACTTCTCTTTTTTTTTTTTGAAAAGGAACGGAGAGTAGAATTCACGTATAAATAAACGGACACATTTTATGATGTAGGCCGAAATTGAGCTTCCCCTCCTTGTCAGACCAGCATCCGCCACTGGTTCATAGGCATACATTGCCCCATTTAAATAACACTATACTATTCAAACAGGAAAAAATTTTTGCAAGCATAGCTTTGTATGCAGCGATGGCTGTTTGAAAGTGCTCAATAAATACAGTTGAGTTGAGTTGAGATAGCTTGCTCCTAAATGTAGACGACTATAAGGATGCAATAAGGAAGCAGCCACTCATTGTTATTCCCTTAGCAATGGTTTCACTCCACCTTGACTAAGGCCTGAGGGAAGGTGAAGAACAACAACCTAAAGAGTGATGCAGCGAGCTTCAGGCTCGGGATGTTTTTTTCTTGAGAAAATCTTGGTACAAGATATGTATAAACCTAACACAGTGTTAGTGTGACCACTACATCTTAATTAAGATGTTCAAATGTTATTGTCAAAAATACTGTGTGAATGCTTTGCTTACGACACCTACGATGTCATTATTACCACTACAGTTGAGGGATTTTTTTTTTTTTTTTTTTTTTAATTACATTGATGAGTGCAGATCACATTGCGGAGGTGAGCGTAAAGGCTGTTCTTTCAGTTTTCACATCATAACAGCTAGTTTGAGAGTACACTTAGGAGGTAAACCAGCTCGCGAAACAGGAATCAGCATAACACTTTCAGCAAAAACCAAGACCCATCTGTTTACCTTTCCTCTTGAAGGCAGGGCTTATGAGCACCAGGGGCGTATTGACTTCTGGTTCTGAGGCGCCTCCGTGGCTACCGGTTTCTGACATCCCGTGGTCCGCGCACAGAACGAGCAGATAGGGCAAAGATCCTTCTGCCTCCTACAATGATGGTGCCCAGATTTATCAAAACAAAAACAAAACAAACCATTGCTGTGAAGTCCAATGGAATCTAACAGTAAGGATTCAAAAAGTCTGCTGGTTTACGATGACATTCCAACCAACACACAACAACACAATGCCTTAATGTGGGGAGTCTGTTGGATTTGCCACTACATGTAATTTGACATGAATGTTGACTCCAGGTTACCGAATAATGGTTCCCATTAAAAGAATGCTAGTATTTTCTTCAAGTTCTTTCACTATTTCAAGATTTTAACATCCTCATCCCTAACTTCCAGAGTAATAATTTTCACTTTTAGCAATTTACTATGGCCATAACAACGGCAACAGTTTTATGAGGTGCTTAGTATTTTAGGCCGGGCATTTCAAAGTTATTTACACAATGGAGTTTAACGTGTGTATGCGTGTGTGTGTGTGTGTGTGTGTGTGTGTGTGTCTGCTTTCAACAGTATGCTGAGGGAAAGAGTGGCTGTTGCAGTGCAGTCATCACAGTAAAAAAAAAAAAAGTTAAATGTCAGTGGTTGGACCAATTTATTGGTCGTAGTCTAATTTCATTTTCCGGCCGACGTCATTTTTATGACGATCGCATTTTGGTGTCGCTGATTGAATTCATTATCAAAATGGTCACGTGTACCTTTGAAATGAGGGCACCGTGGATCTTCTTCAGAATATCATCCATCTCCATCAGTTTGGGCTGGATCATCGAACTGTGGGGTCCACTGATGTGACCAATGTGGTCAAGGCCAAGGTAGTGGAGGATGAGAATGTCCCAGTCATCTCTCTTGAGGGTGCTATCCAAGTGGCGGGTCACATTGTTGTCAACCTGCCGGACACAAGATGAAAAGAATGAAGAATGAAATGGTACGTGCTGGTAGTTAACAAAACAAATCGAATATCCATGCCTAGTTAGTTTGACATAAAGTTTATGTATCAAATTGCAGGTAAATGTTTATCATTTGTGGAAGTTGTTATGTGAAGTTAACAATCTGGCCAGTAGGATATTTTCAGTTATAAAAGGACCCATCTTTTGTAATTTTGTCATTTTTGGTATGCTCTCTTGTCACTCTAAAAAAATCTGAGAAAATGAGCACCACTGATTGAACGCATGTCAACAGCTTTTACTCTGCTCTGATATTTCAAGGAAGACACTTCAGCAAACAGCACTGAGGGGTAATTTTGCTGTAATCACAACTCAGAACTGCCCTCTCTATAATGCAGTTTTTACTTGGACTTAAATCATACTTCCACAAAGCATCAATATTGTATTGCATTGTTCCGCTGTCAGTGATTGGCAAATGCATGTTACGTAACGATATCAGCCAAGCTCCAAAAGTGAACGAGTATACTGTCGAACACTCTGTGGGCCTTATGTGTTTGACTCAGTTGGTTATGCCGAATGCATGAACTGCTCCAATGAAAAAAGATGTCATTTGTGTTTGGACTCACAATTTTCACGTTACGTAAATTAGTACTTAACTCATTCAGTACCAGCCAATTCTAGACCAAGTCTGAAAAGACGTTGAAAAACGTCTTTGGGAGTGAATGAGATAGTTACCTCGTTCATCGAACAATTGAAAGACATACTGCCTCAGACTGACGCAAAACACACGGCCGCCAATTTGTTAATGACAAAGTACCCCAAGGGCTCCTCAAAGTATGGAGACCTTCAAAAAGGAACTAAAAACATTTCCATTTCAAAATACTTGCTCACTTTAAAACCTCTCTATTTTTTTTTTCCTTACACCAAGTGTTTTTATTTTCGCCAGTAATCTGCTGCAAACTTTGTTCTTTAAACTGTTTTTAAATCTTCTGTAGTAATGTGAGCTGTCTCTGAAATGTAAAGAGCATTGCAGATCAAATCTATTATCATCATTATTATTACTCATACAACATGAAAAGACTGTAGATGAAACTATCAAGTCCATGAAATTAGGTCTCAGAGCACAAAACAAGTTTGGGAAATATTTGCCTGGTGACTAATTCTGTCGTACAATTTCTCAAAGACTGGCTTTGCGTATTAGTTAACTAGTGACTCTGTGCCTTGAATTAGATGAAATCATTTTAAAGACACACAGCCCCCATGTGATCAAATACATAGCCAATACCACAACGATGCCCTCACACATCTTTGCCAAATCCAGCTCACTATAAATGACAAACTTACCTCAGTGTAGTCGGACACAAAGGAAATTGTGCCATCGTACTCGATGAAGTGTTTGGGGAAGAGTCGCACCCAAGTCTCATCTCCATAAAAGATCATTTTTTTCCCCGCTGTTTTGGCTTGCCAAATAAGATTGTCTTCCAATAAGGCTGGGGAATTTAGATTCATCACCATATCAATAAAGCCCGGGATACTGCCAGTGGTGAGAGCCTGGGGAGGGATATGTTTACGTCATTCGGTTTAGAAAAATAACACTGCTTCATGATGCTGTAAAACCACACAGTTACATCAAGTAAATGCATTTAATCGCGAGGACTAAGCAGAAATATTTTATTCATTTTAATGGTGGGGAAACAGACTATTAAAAAAAAAAAAGCCAGGAGATGCCTCCTTTATTTTGCATCGCACAGAAATTCCCACAATAGCAAACTTTTTTTTTGTTGCCACAAATGATGAAATAAAAAAAGAAGACACCAGCGACCAAGAAACTATCATGGCAGCAGTACGAAGGTTGTTTGTAAGAGTGCGTACAGCCAAATATGTTTAGAGGCTGAAGGAATACCGCTATAGGGGACTTTACCACTTGCCTGTAGCCCACTTTGTGATCGTTTTGTTGCAGTTGTGTCAATTTAAATCACAGAAAAAGGGGACAGAAAACATCTTTTGTTGACGTTGTTATCTTCCTGTTAACAATGACGACCTGATAAACAAACCGAGATGACAGTCAATTGCTTCAAAGAAACTGAAGCAAGGATTTTGCTTTTGCTTATTTCCGGACTCGGTGCGCCAATCTTTTCTGCTGCGAGGGCCGATGAGAGCTCTCTGGGAGAGATGGATTGCTCGCCCTCGATTTCTTGGAAATGTAATTTCAGGGAGGTTCAAAGACTCAGACTATGATTGGAACAAATAGAGGCTCTAGTCAAGATTGTGGGAAAAAAATCATAAGAAGTGTGCACAGCTGAAAATGTGGTACTAGTGATAAAACAATAGGTCAGCTCAAAAAAAGTGTAGGCTATACTTTACGATCCTTCCAGTTGCCAAATGCTGGCTGAATGAATTGGACCGGTAGCTCATCAACATGCTAATTACTGTCCCACAGTGTCTCTCTGCTCACCATGTGTCACTGCTTGAATGTCGAATGCAATATCAGTGGGGCTCATGCTCTACAGCTGGCACAGCGGTGGGGGGGGGGGGGAACTTGTACAGGTGCCCAAACATTGATGGAAAACATCAACATTTTTCTTTTTGTCTGCTGACCACTCAAAAGCACAACCAACCCAACAATATCGCAGCTGTGTATAAAACACAAGGTTTACACCTCTGGATGGTTTCAATTTGAGGTACGCCAGGTAGGGATGTCCGTTGCAATAAATGATCTTGGGGGGTGAGATTCATCCATTGAGAACTGATTAAACTGTCTCTTTTGGAATGTTCTGAGCTTCGATACAAGCATTATGTTGAGCAGAATAATGCTGCGCAGAGAAGTTGCACAAGCAGAGATATGACAGGACTTTCCGTGTTATTCTTTGTTAGCAAGCAAACTAGTTGAAGCTGAATTAACAGCACCTCTGCTCGTTGACACTCAAATTTTCCTCATTTAATATCATCATCATCATTTGTAGTTTTTGCATTCCGACATCGATTTTTGGGGGTTTTAATTAGATCACTCGGCTCGCTTGAATATAGACTGATGTAAAGCAATTGATTGCTTCATCCTCTATGTCATAGGTGTCAAACTCAGGTCCTGGAGGGCCGCTGTCCTGCATGTTGTCCAAGTCTCCCTGTTGCAACACACCTGATTCAAATGATCAGATCATCAGCAAGCTCCGAGGAAGCCTGACATTGAACTTGTTCATTTGAATCAGGTGTGTTGCAACAGGGAGACTTGGAAAACATGCAGGACAGCAGCCCTCTAGGACCTGAGTTTGACACCCCTGCTTTAGACATACCCATCACTGGGGGGAAAGGGGCGTTGGTTTTCACTTAAACGTGATTAAAATATATGAAACTAACACATATCATTTGTTTATTTTTGAGGGAAACACGGGAAAGTTACATCGCATTTGATGGACATGTTTGAATAAAGTAAATCCAAAGGTCTACTTTTTTCAGTGCAATGAGTTGCTGTCATTGCTGCTGCAGTCATTATCTGAATTTACAGCCAAAATAGAGTCTCTCAGAAATATGGACTGACAGCTGTGCCAGTCAGAGACAGGCTCAACTGGCCATCTCTGAATAGGGAATGAAGAACGAGCCATTTCAATGCCAGATTCTTGTCAAGAGGTGTACCGCATTGCTGTGGCTTAAACAATGTAGACTTATAGAAATAACATTTGCCCAAAATGCAAACAAATATACTGGTGTCATATTTAGTGGCCCAGTCACAGTGCTGTGATGATTTACTAGCATGTGTCAAATAGGCTGCAATGCAGAGACAGGGGTTAGAATGTGCTCATACAGTACTGTAGTAGGTTTGTGCTGCCACCTACTGGTAAAATACTCCATTTCAATGCTGTCGCCTGTAGTTAATAAAAACAAACATTTCCTCAGCCCCCCCCCCCCCAAAAAAACCCAAAATAAATAAACACATAAATAAAATAAGAGGTCCGAATACACATTTCCCCTGATTCTGATCATCGATTTTATGGTTCCAACTTTGAAACACCAGTTTGGGAATTTTGTTCTCCATGTGCGACAGTGCAGAAGGAAAGGTTCAATGACATGGAAGCGCAAGACAGAGCAGCACTAACTACTGCTGTGACATGACTGAACACCTCCCTTGAATGATTAAACTCATGCTGCCAGCTCCCCAAAAGACATTTTTGCACGATTGTCCAATATTAGTGATGTGTTGCTTTACGCTCTAGCCGTCAGCAAATGTGTCATTTATGGATTATGGCGGAACATCTGTCTCAATCCTAAAGGCCAGCTACGCCCCCACCAGCTCATCCTTCCATTAGATCCTTCCTGACCCCCTTAACAGAAATATTATGACTCTTGATAAATTGCAGAAACACCCCCAAAGTTTGGACCGAACATTTGGGGGGGCATGATTTACCTATGAAGACACACAGTAACACAGAATTCATACCACATGACATCAGCATTTGATATTTCAGGTCCCTGCTGCCCATATGAGAATATAAACTTTTTTTTTTTGTTAACTGACATGATAATCTGGACGCTCACTGCTGTTTTGCTTTAACGACAGCTTTTGTTTTGATTCCCTTTTTTCATAACATTGCACAAAATATGTTGCATACAGGCTTTCCAAGTCTGCCCACCAACTGTCAAATACTGTATAGCAAGAATGAGTCTTGCTGGCTCTGCTCCGCATTGACTCATCATCTAAATGTGAAAATTCACCAGTATATTATCAGTTACAGTACAAATGGACAATTTCTGCACTTTGAAAAAAAAAAAAATCACTTCTCTGCTCCAAGAAAAACTGGCTGAGCTTTACTACCTATGACATCTTAAGTAGGAGAACTGGCCCAATTTTTTTTTTTTTGCCGCACAGTACTATTACTAGCCGATGAAACAACTCTCTCACTTACTTTGATCCTGGGCATGGTGACAGTTGGAATTCGAGCTTTGGAAACATAGCTGAGTGTTGAGCCTCTCTCCACCAGGTGTCTTGTGTAGGGCATGTATGTGCGACCATTGGCTCCAAACACAAAGTCCTCCCGCAGTGCATCGACTAACATGATTACTACCCTTTTGAACAACGGCTGCGGGACGTGGGACGAATTGGGCGAGCCGCCTGTAATTCAAGAGACATACTTCATGAGGGGCATCAGGTTTTCGATGATGAGTGAGGACCATCCGGCTGAACTTACCCGACAGCGGCTCCATAGGCAGTTCTTGCCTGATCTTGGACAGAGAAGACTTGACAGGTACAGGGAAAAATCCCCTCAGGAAGAGTGCAACCGCCAGAACTTCAAATATTAGAATTATTGAGGCAAATGCAGACGAACGGACTTTCATTTTTGCGCTGGTGATGAGACTAAAGATAGTAAGAAAAATAAGTTGCTTTGGTGAGTTAGCTAGCAAGCAACAGAACACGTCGTCGCATATTTGTTTTTACATTAAATTAAAGCCTCACATTCAATTGCAAACACTACACTGCATAGCAGACCGTAACAAGAGAATCCTTGGTTTCCATGCAATTTTTAGAACACAAACAATAACACATATCGGTGTCACCATTCATATACAACTTCCGCATTTTTTGTTGAACTACGGCAAGCACATAGGGCCAAACATACCGACACGCGCCTTTAAAAAACATCCACAACTGCAGAAATGGCAACACATTAAAATGGGTTGACCATTTTAAAGAAAATAACCGACCCAGTGATGTGATCTTTTCGGGAAAAGGAGAATAGATTAAACTTGAATAATTACGATATTTCAATTGCTATTAAGGGACAAAAATAAGAGTTTTCATTTATATGTGCAATCATATGAGAAGTACAAGCAAGATCAACTAAAATGCTCACAGGTCATTTGTGTTAGTGAGTGCCTTATCACACTGCAGTAAGTAAAGTTCAGTATTTGTTATCCACAAACTATTATAGATGTAGGTATAGATAAATTTCTGCTGTTTTGTACATGTAAACGAATTACCTCTATTTGTAGGCAATGAATACAAGAGGGGAAATGTTGTTTGTTTGTTTTTTGCTGATACTTAATGAATTCAACTTTTAATGCTATTATTTGCCAGGTGTATAAAAGAAAAAAAATGTACACACATTTTTCAGTACCATTTTATTTAGAAATGAACAATGCAGTCTCACCTCTATGGAAACATATTACACACACGTGTGTGTGTGTGTGTGTGTGTATGTGTATACTGTATATATATATATGTATATATAAAACAATGCAATTACTCTAGTTTCCTCTTCAGAACATTAATAAAAACATCTTTGGGTACTTCCACGTTGCCAATACGCCTCATCTTCTTTTTGCCTTCTGCCTGTTTTTTCAGGAGCTTCATCTTGCGTGTTATGTCACCTCCATACTTGCAACAAATAATGCTTGATTTGTGAAAACGTCATTACAAATGGCACAGTATGAATAGAAAAATAAAAAGAACACTTACACATTTTGCGAGGACATTTTTTCTATACGCCTTTATCCTGAAAGAGCCACACAATGGGATGTTACTTGCCTAAAGGAAATTTTTGGCATATAGTAAATAAATCGCCTTTTACTCACGTCTCTCTTGCAATGATTTTACTTCCAATAGACGCTTGTACAGCAATTTCAAACATTTGCCTTGGTATTGAATCCTTGAGTCGCTCACATATGGCTTTTCCTGTGCTGTATGCACGTGCTCTGCAACGAGAAAACAACAATAGCAAATCCGCAAAAACACATTTGATACATCCGTGTCCTCAGCAGTTCATGGCAGCAGCCAACCAAAAGTGCTCGTCTAAAATCCACCCTACTCCGAGTAGGCAATAATAAATTACAGATGAACAGAGATGTATGCAGGTACCGGTACATCTGAGGAACTGAGACTACGCATGAAAAAAAATTATTAGTTCAAATCAAAACGTGAAACTGACATGTCACAGATTCATTAAACACACAGAAAAAAAACACTTTTTCAGATGGCCAATTTCTACCTAATTTCTACATTACAAGTTATTTTGACTTTTGAATATTGTAATTTGTTGAGACAGTGAATGTTGGATATTCATTAGCTGTAAGCGTTTGTCATCTAAAAATTAAATGAGAAAATCATGAAATATTTCACTTGGTCAAGTGAATCTACATGACATTGATTTGATATTTATTCATTTTTTTGTATTTCCTTTGAGATGCACCTGTAAGTGCAAACCATCTCAAGTCAACGCAAATCAAGTCTCTTTCCAGAGTGCTTGAACAACAACGGCAGCTGTAACAAAATGATGTACACGGATCGTAAAAGACCATCATTTCAAGAATAAAATATGTCTCGTTCAAATACGCACAACAGAATCAACATAATGTAATCCTCTAATGTAATGATATTGCTTTGAATAGGTGTCTGATCACAACTCGAGGAGGTACAGAAAATTTGTTTTACAGTGTCCCTGCCTTGAAATCGCACTGCCTTGAAAGAATGATCACGTAAGACCATGCTGGGCACAGCTCCAAGGACTGTGGCAGACACGGTCGGGGGAACAGCCTTCATCAGTGTTTTGAAAGACTTCAATTACCAGGATGTGCACTTGCTTCTCCACTGGTTTTGGTGCATACATTAAGCACTGCTTCTGTGCGTCATCACTTTTGATCTGTGACTCCATTGTCCTTGTCTGCTACGTAATAGAAAATGTAACACGGACTGCCAAATCGACGGTTTCTTTCCATGTTACCCTGGTTATCCAACACATTTTATGCTCCATAAAGTCTGATTAATTGCAAATGTCTCCATTGTGGGACAAATAAAGGTTTTCTTATCTTATCTTAATTTCAACCGCAGCCAAGACCCATTTCACCTTTGTCGTGAGACTGAGGCTGATGATTCAAACTCAAAAAGGGATTTCTTTACATGGATTCATGCAGAATAATGACAATCATCCAATCACGACAAAGTCAAGGGTGTTTTCATTCAAGAGATCCAGTGTGAAATATTTGAGACATCTCATGCACACCCTTGATAATCGCTATACATAATGTAAACCCACATATGGGCAACCTGTTACATGTCACAAGACTGGATGGATTTCAATGGACTCCACACATCTTCTACAGCAGCGTATTTCAAATGAATTAGACACCGTTGACAGTTTGGAAAGTCTGCAGCCTGCTTTTAGGATCGTAGCCCAAACCCAACTTTTTGGGGGAATGTTCCACGATTTAGCTCATTGTTGCCTATGAGGTGTGACTCGTTGAAGTTTGAAGTTGGCTGTAAATCATGGAGCATGGCATTTTCCTGAGACTTGTGAATGGCAGGAAAATTCATTTGGGAAAAAAAAACAGCCCACTTTTTTTCACTCTCTTTTTATGCTACATATTATTTGGATGGATCATTGAATCATTTGGATTTGCCTTAAATAAGGTGGTGCATCAAACAAATTAAGGTTCTTGAAATTAATGAACCAATGGGGAGTGTTTTGGAAGACCGCACTTTTGTATAGTTTGGCTATTTGGTAGAGGGGGGAAAAAAAGCCGTATTCATTACACAAAATCTAACCTCTGCTGTAGGAAACCTACCTGTGCACAATTGTGGTGAGTTCTTCCACCGGGCGTCCATTCAAAAGAATATCCATCTTTATGAGGTCAGCAGCCTGATAGCCTGCATTTTCATAATCAAAGCTAGGAAGGAGAATGGATGTCACATGTTGAATACTTAGAATGCATGTAGACAAGGACAGGGTGGCCATTGGGAATTTCAGGAAATATATGTTCATTTTCCCGAACGGCCGGTGTGTTTCTACGCTGTCGCCAACTACGTTTTGGCACATGACAGCCCATATTGAGGACAATTTTTCGCCGCATGACGGCAACAATAAATTTCACACCACTGACATTTTTTTTAATGTTTTATCAATTCCTCTCACACTCCTCACCCTTTAAACACATGACACGTGATGTAAAATTATATCCGTGCAAATTTTCAAGAATGAAAACAGATTATGATCTTCCATAAATGATTTTACCTGGCATATCCAGAAGAGAGGGACTTGAGGAGGTCATAGAAATCCATAACAATTTCGTTTAAAGGAAAGAGATACTTCATCATCACACGATGGTCATCTACGTATATCATATTATTCTGGATTCCTCTGCGATTCTATATGGGTACAAACAACACAATTTTAGTGGTGTGTGTGTGTGCGTGTGTGTAAATTACAAAGGCAGAAAAAATATTCAGGTGCATGTCTGTTAAGCAGAATATATGCAAAGGAGGATAGAAAAAAAAACCAATCTTACCAAGCAGAGAGTCATAATCTTGCCAGTGTATGTGTCAGGTGCTAAAATGGTCCCCAGCACCATTGGTTCTAAATACCCCGAGACTACCGATCTGTCTGGAAACTGAGCTGGGTTCACTACTGTGATCTCCTCCTTGCCATGTTCCTGTAACAAGTGCCAACAAGATCTACAAGTGAACACGAGCCATTATCTTCAGTTCCAGTTTCTATCATAAGTACGAAGCACAATTGAAAACTGAGATTAAGTCAACTCCAGTGTATTTAAAAATATAGTTCCAGAGATGAACCGATATGGTTTCATTAATGGACGGATTTACAAAATATGACAGGTACGCAAAATATTTGGACAAGTGCAATGAGAAACCATAAGCGGGAAATATTCAAATGGCCTGGGACATGCAAAGAGAACATATCGATCACACCCTTCGTGATTTCATTTTAGTCTACAAGCACTAGCAGACAACTACGTTAGTATATCATTAATTCAGTCTTGGAAACTTGCATTTTGCTGACAGTGACTGTAATGTAACTCTAAAGTAAGGGTAGTAAATGCGGTCTGGGAGCAACTCTTACCTTGATGAGTTTAGCTGACGAGAGCACCGCCTTGTAAGGTACCGTTGGTGCTGTTATGATAACAGAGGCGTTGTATTCCTGCTCCAGCCTCTGATTAAACACCTCCATATGAAGGAGTCCCAGGAAGCCCAGCCTGCGGATTCCCACTGGTGTTACATTACATTCATTACAGGGAAAGCTGCTTGTTTATTCACCCATCAACACCTAAACATGTCGGAACTGGTATGAAACATATGACACACATACTCTTTAGTTAGTGACTGTAAAACCAGTTTGGTACTGACCTCCAACCAGCTCCAAGTGCCAAACTGCTGTCTCTCTGCACTGTGACACTGGAGTCGTTTAGTGTCAGTCTCTCGATGGCGCTACGAAGGCCCGGGTATTCTGACTGGTCCACTGGATACATACCTGGGAAACAAGCGAACCACAGCTAAATTCAGAGGTGGTGATTGGTGGGGCTGCTTAGGGTTATAATAGTTTGGGATTTTTCCTTATATATATATATATACATACATACATGCATACATACACATATATATATATATATATATATATACAGTAATTTATTTATTTATTTTGGGGGGAGTTCATTTTGCCTTTTAATTTTAATTCAGCCTGTTTGAATTTGTTTTTTGAGCAAGTTTGTACAGTTTTATTTTTTTGAAAATGCTTTGCTTTAGTTTAGGTTAAATAATTTTAGTATTAGTTTGAGTTTATTTTCTAAATGGAGTACAGTATCTCTTAACTCATTCACTCCCAAAGACGTTTTTAAATGTCTTTTCATACTTGGGTCTAGAATTGGATGGTAATGAATGAGTTTTAAATGGAAGATTAAACAAATAAATAAATAAAAGGTCATCAAGCATCGCATAGTAAATAAACTACAATCCTTAAATGACTGACTTTCCCTCTTCTTCTTCTGGTCAGATGTCCAGCAATACTGAGATGAAAATTATATTTATGCTATAATTATAGTAATTTTTATAAACAAAATATGAAGTATTGCTTTGTTTTCATTTTGTTTTTTTAAAGCATTTCCATTTTCATTTTATTTTGTTCATCAAAATGCTTTTTCAATTTTTTTGTTTGAGTTATTTTGTTAGTTTTCATGAACTATAATGCTACATTCTGCCTCTGGGCTCGGTCGTCTCTGTAAATGAGAAATGGTTCTCAATTTTCTCAATTGACCAATCAAATAAAGATTATAAACAAAAATAAAATATACAGTAATAATATAATAACGGTGTTGGTTCATTATCCCTTTTCTTAACTGGTGGGATAAGACCTGAACTGCTTTTCAGCTCCAATTTGGCACAAAGTATTTTGTATTGTTAGTATACTTGGTGAATTTGCCACGTTGCATGAGAATATTTCTTACCAGCAAACACCATCGCTTTGGCTGGCTTAAAGCCAGGCAGAGCTTCCACTGGCTGGTCCTGGTGGTAGAGGGTGTCCCCAATCTGTGCCTCCTTTACCTCCTTCATCCCAGCTATGAGGTAGCCCACCTGTCCCGCAAATCTGAGACGCAAACCACCGCAATCTCAAAACAAGCACAAGAACCATCTGAATGGACAACTGGACGAATCCGTGCATGAGTACTGCATTACTCTATTGCTGATCCATGCTTGTTGCAAAGACTCATTGTTTGGCCACTTTGTACTTACAGAAATACTGCCGAATTAATTTAAAAATCAACATTCAAAGTGCCTATGTGTACACTTTATTGAAGTTATGTGTGGGATAACTTTTTAACCTTTGTGTGCAGTATTATGACAGAATTCCAAAAACCTTTGAATGAAACAAAACATGTGAGTCAAGACAGAATGCATCTTACAATTTCTGTGTGGGATGCTCCTGTGGGCAAAGAAGTCCGAGCTCGTTGACCTCGTAGGCTTTGCCAAGATGTGCAGATACGATCTTGTCCCCTTTTTTGACATGACCAGCAAACACAGCAATGTTCGCTACTACTCCTCTGTAGTGGTCAAAATTGGAATCAAAGACCAGTGCTTTGAATGGGTCATGGACAATTGCCGCAGGCCTGAGGGAACATGGGAAAAAAATTGCAGTGATATTGCCTTAAGTCCCAAATATTAGCATCTTGGGCGGCATCTTACGGTGGAATTCTCTCAACAACGGCTGGGAGAACATTTTCAACATTTGTACCCAGTTTAGCTGATATCTGAAAATAGAGGAATTCACAAAAACAATTATTTACATGATGGAGCCGAAAAGTGGTGCAAAAGTGTTCTTCAACTTACCCGAATGCAGTCCTCACGAGGAATGTCAAACACATTTTCAATCTGGGACTCCACTCTCTCTGGATCCGCGTTTTTCAAATCAATCTGGAGGAATAGTAATTGGAAATAAAATATTAGATCCAGAAGGCCCTCAAGACCAAAACATGTACACGAGTGAAACTGCCAAGGTCGAACGTAATCCTTTCCAGACATTGTCATCCAAACACACCAATTGGTGACAAATAAACATCCACTTCTGCCCAAACAGCAAAAACAAACACATTCAAAACACATCCCGTGACTATAAACCAAAGCAAAAGCATCGACTATTAAATATGGTTTTACAGTCCAAGTATAAAAAACATTAATAAGGAAAAGAATTGGTTTTCTCAAGGTACTGCAGGTTATGCCCACATTCCAAAACATCATGTTAACCGCTTGAAATGTGATGAGACGGTGGAAAAATGGGGCGCTAGTAATTCCAGCCAAGAACGAAACGCAGTTCACTTTCTCATGTGCATTTGGGTGCACAATATGGTCAGAGTGCCTTGCAATGCTACCCCATCTCTCGTCAAATTCAGTCAAATCCACTTCACGCAAAAATGCACACATATTTCCGCCTTGGACACGCTGATAAAAAGTTGTTCGGTTCGTACAACCTTAAGGGTGCTAAGACGTCCACTCAAATCAAAGCCAAGCAGTTTACGTATTACCTTGTTAATGACAGGGATGATTGTGAGCTGAGCTTCAAAAGCCAGATAGAAGTTGGCCACTGTCTGCGCTTGAATGCCCTTAAACGACACAGACATTAACAATGGCATGCATCGACTACACACATATGTGCAGAAATACCCAAGCCGCGGCCCTTGTACCTGATTGGCGTCGACAAGCAGCAGCACACCCTGACAGGCAGATATGGACCTAGACACTTCATAGCTGAAGTCAACGTGTCCCTGTGGAGAGACGACACATAAAAACAGCTACGATCAGCGGAATGAATATGGTTGTCAAGAATATTATTACAGGGTTAACACCCTAAAAAAAAGCAGGTAAATTTGTCTCACCAGCAACCAGAAATAGACCTTCCTAAATGGATCGCGACTATAAAAAATAGAAAACTGTGTACACTTCATTAGGTATTAATTTTTGGACAAGTGGAGAAGCAAAGGGACATCATGAGCACAAAGTCATGATTTAGACATCTTAATATGAAGACTAGTAAAAGTTCAAATGTAACTTCAAAGATTTCCTGAAAGTTAATAATAGCGTCACAATGGCAAATAGGTTGACCCGAGCTGGAACAATTTTCTTTTTTTCTAATTCCATGATTTCCTTGGAAATGGTAACGACACGGCAGTTAACTCATAGCCCAGAGTGGGTTGCGTTTGACTTTATTTCACAAAATCCAATAGTGGACTTACTGGTGTGTCAATGAGGTTCAGGAGGTGCCGTTGGCCGTGGTGTGTGTAAAACAAAGAGGCCGTCTGAGCCTTCACGGTTATGCCTCTCTCTCGCTCCACCTGGAGTTTGTCCAGCACCTGTTTGTTCTTGTCTGTCTTTGCTATAGCGCCTGGTAATGACAGCCATTAATGATACCTTACTTCAACACATGGTGCACGACAACCCAAAACATGATGAATGGAAACACAATGGACACTTCTCGGTCTACCTAAACAACATAAAGAGATCTAATACTGAAAATATATGTAATTTATACCAACTGATTGGAACTAGGCATGTGCCAATTACCGCTTTGACAGTTAATTGTGGTTTCTCAAAAGTCACGGTGTCATTAAGCACTAATATTGGCCGTCACCGGTAATGAAATCTCGTTTTTTTGAGGGCACGTCTGTACAGGGCACAATATGATGGGCTGCTTGCAAAGTTGAGTAAACAAGCGACCTCCAATTGACTTTTTCCCCCTTCTTTTCATTGGGCAGTTACGCACTGAGGAAGGAGAAAAACAAATGAGACACTTCATACACTTTTTGCTCTGTGCATTGTTTAAAAAAAAAAAAAAAAACGTTTTTTTAAATGCCAACGGGTACTATCTAACAAAAATTAAAACACAGGAAGGTTAACATTTATTTATTTATTGACACTTAACATGGTACAAGTTTTTTTCTGTACCAGATATTCTATATTTATTAAAAAAATAAAAGATTGTGTTTAGCAGGGTAAATGTTTGTATTCACTCAAATATTTCGAAAAGGTCAATGTAGCGTTGTAATTTTAGTACGGTGATACTGCAATATTTTTGCTCACTCTTAAGCCCATCATAATCTAAAATTGGCCCACGACTATTTGAAACGTTGAACAAGATGCTGGTGTATTGCATTGACTGTCGTCTGCAGTGTCTTTTTTAAAACAAGGTTTGTACAGGATCTCGATAGACTTTACACGTGCGTTGTAAATTTAGTAACGATTTTGTGGTGACATGCTCAAAACTAAGATGTGATTTAGGTACTTCTAAAACGACAAGAATGCAATTGAATGGTTTTGCTTTCATCATGTCGAAAAAGAGCTATTTCGCCCAAATTGAATATACAAAAAGAAATCAATCGGAATTGCTGATCAGTGGTTCGATATCCAGCCATGTTTGCAAACATACCTGTCATTTCCAATAGTCTGTCAGCCAGTGTGCTTTTTCCATGGTCAATATGTGCAATGATGCAAAAATTCCTGATTCTATCCACAGGAAACTCGGATAGGTCAATGACTTCCTACGCGACACAATAAGACAAAATCTGGTCAATACTACATTTCAGACTCTAAATAGAAAACAAGATGTTTTATTTCACAGGCGGTTTTACCTTGTCACTTTGTGTGCTGAGATTCGAGAGCTGCAGCTTGAAATTATTCGAAAAAACAGGCAGCCTCTTCATACAGCAACGTTTTAAGACGGAATAATTCATAATATGATTCGGAATCTTCCGTCTGCACATTTTAAATAGTAAAACACATTGTGACAGTGGCGTTCCACACCACTGGTGGACGACAGAAACAATCATTTGTTTAAAAATCCCACAACGTGATCAAGTAAATTACAAGATATCCACTGCTGACGCAGTATAATAAAATGTTGCAAAGAATGCTAAGAGAGTCACATCAGTTCGCATTAATGGAGGTTTAGAATTATTTTTTTAATCGTGATTTATTTTTTTTGTAAGCTTACAGTCCTGCAACAACCCCAGATACGAACCTCTCGGGCGCTGACATCTTGGTCGACCTTCCAGCAGCAAAGGATTGTGGGAAATAGAGTCTTCGTACGGCAAGTAAAACAGACAAAGAACCATGGCGGACACTAGGACCATGCTTCTCACCCAGCAGGCATACAGTCGGGGGCGTGTTTATGTGAAAGTCTTTGGCGCAAATTTGTAATTGTGCAGATCCACTTGTTGGCAGTCGTGGAATAAAAACGTGTTTACAGTCAATCGTGTGTGCTCCTTTTGACTGCCACAACAGTATACTGTACCTGTAACAGTGGCGGATGCTGGTCTGTCAAGGAGGGGAAGCTCAATTTTGGCCTACATCATAAATCCATCCATCCATTTTCCGAACCACTTTATCCTCACTAGGTCGCGGAGGGGGGGGGGGGGGGGGGGGGGGGGGGGGGTGCCGGAGCCTATCCCAGCTGTCTTCGGGCAGTAGGCGGGGGACACCCTGAATTGGTTGCCAGCCAATCGCAGGGCACACAAAGACGAACAACCATCCACGCTCACACTCATACCTAGGGACAATTTAGAGTGCACAATCAGCCTGCCATGCATGTTTTTGGAACGTGGGAGGAAACCGGAGCACCCGGAGAAAACCCACGCAGGCCCGGGGAGAACATGCAAACTCCACACAGGGAGGCCGGAGCTGGATTTGAACCCGGTACCTCAGCACTGTGAAGCCGACGTGCTAACCACTGGACTACCGGTCCGCCTACATCATAAATGTGTCCGTTTATTTATACGTGAATTATATTCTTGGAAACTGTGGTGATATAAGTGAGTATGCAAACACAAGCAACTACAATAAAACCCACCAGAAATAAATGATAATTTTTCGCGAGTCGTTTTCAACATAGTGAGTGTCGCTAAGATGATGAGAAGACGTCTCCAGTTCAACTCAGAACAGAATGAGAATTGAAAAATGCTCCCACGGATGCCGACACCAAAAGATCGGTGAATGGCTCATTTCACAATCGCCTCTGACCTGTAATTACAGAATGGTAAATCCAGATAATACAGACCATCAAATGCATTTAAAGATAACCCGATGAACACTTGCAAGCGTTGGAGAACTGGAAATCCCGCCTACTCAGCCCGCCGAATGAATACTAAAAAAAAAAAGAAAAAAGGATGGCAGTTGCTATGGTAACGAATCTGCTTCTTGCAGAACAGTCTGTACGACATACATTTTTTCGACCCACTTTCTCTGCGCCTGTCACGCCTCACATTCTTCAAAATATAACTGATCTGTTTTAATAGGGATGCTTTAAGACATTTTAATGCGCTTTAATGCATTGATGCATTGTGAAATTTGTGAAATAATGACAAATTAATGGCCACTTCATTAATAAATTGGTCAGAATTTGTTTAATTGTATTTATTCATTTGGATGGATATTGTTGGAGAGATATTTTAAAAAGCGCACAACACACTTGCTGTACAGGCTCTACAGTATTGGCTTAATGTCAAACTTTTTTCCATCAAGGCCACATCACAGTTATTCGTATGGACTTGTTAGAACCGTATTATGTTTAGGCCAAAAATCACATTTAAGTAAGCGAACAAAATTCAAAACAAACTGCTTATCCCTCACTTTAATGGCATCATTAGTCATTAAATGTCTTCTTCAAGTTCAAGATCAATAGTTGATCTTAATTTGAGAAAAGAAGGATGCTGACAACATGCTACAATTACAGTCGGAACTATGTGAACTATTAGGCTGTAAAAATGTTACTGCTCTGACACTGTGAAAAATGAAAACCTTATTTGACGTGACTTGATGTCACCCGCCGACTCTGTCAATAGTGTTGGGAGAATTGAGTGAGATATCGTAATATGCAGTGCTTAACTTACTTTTACAATTGTTTTACTTTGTTTTGAAATGGCCTGTGGAGATAATAAGGATTTTACAACATTGAGTTTGACTGTCATTGATTTTCTTTCCGAAATCAAAAGGTCAACCCAGAATTCACAGCAGTTTTAAGAGTATTACGACTTGTACCAGAGTTTATTGTTAAAAATCCCCAAAATAACAAGTAACTACTGTATATCATTTTCAGGTGATATGTTTTATTAGAAAATGAGCGCATCGACCTTGTGAACAATCATTCTTATCTGGAATGTATAAGAATTTTAATACGCCGCCAAAAATTGCAAAGAAGGAATGTTGGGCAAGATAAGAAAACAAGCAAGATTGTTATGCCATGCAAAATTGGAATAAACAATCAAATAAAAATAGACTGTTGTTCAGTAGATAAAATTACTGAAAGGAAATGCAAAATATGTGGCTACTGATATTGGACTGGGGTTATTTCTCTTCAGAAAACACTATCCTCTCTGAGTGCCAGTAGAAATGTTACACACACACACACACACACACACACACACACACACACACGCAACAATAAATGACATTGCCGTATCCTCTCACATTACAACACTAGAAAAAAAACGTCTGTCACTGTTTTTTTGTTTTTTTTACAGTTCATCTAAAATCTTTTCATTTCAAGTTACTGCAGCAATTAGAATATAAATAAAATTAAATGAACATGGCACAAATATTTCATACTCTATGTTGTAACAAGAATACTGTATTACAAATGTTCTGTTTTGGTTTAGTCTTGCACCTCGCTACAAAACTATTTCCTCACCAAAAACACTGTCTGAATTGTGAAAGATAACTGGTGATAGTAAGGTTAAGGTATGATCCAAACATGTCCACCGCACGAGCCATGACCCCCCTGACCCCCACACCCCCTATTATATATTTTATTGTTTTAACTTCTCTTGCATTTTCCTCCACCATTCTATCCCTTAGTGGTCATACGTGAAAATGTGTTTTAAGGCTTGTCTCGTGAACATATCTCAGCTTTGAATATACCTGGCTGTAAATTGTCTTTTTCAACATTGACATTTTTTTCTGCAATTAGAATAAAATATAGGTGACCATTTTAGCCTAAAACACACTGAATATGTTTGTGGGGTTTTTTTTATGTTCATTACAACCTCATACCGATAGTCATAGCACAGGTCATAAAACATTGATTCTGTAACAATACTATACAACTGTGTTTTTGCATTGGCTTGGACAGAACAAGTCTGGCCACGTTTGAAGGGCAAAACAGAAAAGAGTCAAACGTAATCAAAATGTAACCTTCATAATCTCGTTCACTCAAAAAGAAAACAACAAGAAAACATCAAGCGAATGGTGTTGATTACATCAAAATTGAAGTATTTCAAAGTAACTTCAAATCATTGTAAATGTTTGTGTTCACATTGATATCATATGCACAGTGGTCCCACACTTTAACTGGAAAAAAAAAACTTTCAAGGAAATACACATTCTAGCAGAAGTCATCACACATGAGAATGGGAATATAAATAAACAGACATTTCCAAAAGACAGAGTTGTCAAAATGTGCCGCAGACGGTGTAGAAAATAGGTGAAGCTAGAGGATCACGATGCAATCCAGGACATCACTCTGCAATAGTACCGTATGTACACACAGTTGCTGGAGGTATTTGGTTCTGAGGCCCCCTGACCAGAACTTGTTAAAACCGGCCTCTAAGTGGAGGGCACCATGTCCTTGATGACGGGTTCTCTGTTTAAGTAGGTGGCCCAGTAAACTAGGTTGAAGGAACCAAAGAGAACGGGAAACAAAATCCTTGACATCCTGTCAATTTTGCTCACGCTATTGAATGTCTTCTTGCTCTCAGGGACCTTGCCGTCTGCGTTGGCCTTGTTGGGTTCCAGAGCGCCTCCTTTGGCAATGGTTGGAAGTGTGCTGAAGTCCTTGGTAATATTCGGCGCATAATTGGCCACTGCTACAGCATAGGCGTTGTTCTTCTTGATCACAGATGCCCTTTCTTTTTTCTGTCGACAGACCAAAAGAATCAACTAAAATGTCTAAAAGACAAGCATACACAAATGTCAATACTGTACTTGAACCCTAAAGTGATGAAAAGATGGAAGTCTGCTTTTGCTATCTAGTACAACATGGAAAAGTCAACTATACGTCAACATCAAGAAGAAAGTACAAATAGAATGTAAACCAATATGTTTTGTGCTTACGTGAAGAGTCCCGCCTACCCGACAAATGCAGTACAGTAATCATATTTGTCATGAGTTATGAGTTATTAACATGAGTTAATGAAGTCGTGAAGATTGTTGAAAAGCCCAACACATGAAGCCACCTGAAGCAGGTCTAGCACTGCACCTTGGTGACATGCATGACCAAAGGGTGAGTAATTTTGATCTTCCTGTTGTACTTTCACTATTTTTACACTTGTGTGTTGACATTTTTATGTTTTTTATGGTATTATTAGGACTCTGGCTGTTGTTTTATCCCAAAACGGGTTGGACTCAATCTACAATGTTTGGTTTGATTCTTCCTACAATCCACCACACTTTTTTAAAAAAAATATTCTAATATTGTATAAAGGTTTGACTATGACATTAACTACTGTGATTGTCTGGTGACGAAATCAAGAGTGTAAACTGCCTCTGGCCAAATGTCAGCTTGGATAGGCTGCAGCTCACCCATGACCCTAATGTGGAAAAGCACTATGGGAAATGGACAGATGGTAATAAATGCTAAAACAAATATTTCAACTTGGCTTGAGTTGGAGAAGTATCGGGTGCATTTTTTAAACAAGCACAAGTGTTATATTAAAGTTTCTTCAAGTCATGTATCACATAAAATACAAAATAAAATATAGTTATAATTGATAGGCTAATCTAGAATCTTCATATTTACTAAATACTGTTTTGTGTTGATGTGTAGGATCAGTGACACATAAAAACATTTTTTTTTAAAGATTTTTCTAAGCTTAGTGAAGCATATTGGTAATGTCATCTTTGTCTAAGCTGTTTTTCCTCATCACCTTGTCAGTCACAACACTCTTTCCATCCCAAGCCCAGCCACGCTTGGTGAAGTAATTGACTGTGGCAAACTCAATCAAAGCAGAGAAGACAAAAGCATAGCAGACAGCAATGAACCAGTCCATGGCGGTGGCGTATGCGACCTTGGGAAGGGAGTTGCGAGCGCTTATACTCAGTGTCGTCATTGTGAGCACAGTGGTTACCCCTGAAAACAAAAAGAAAACAAGTAAACAACCTTGATAATATGGTAAGATCCATGGTTAAATGGGTCACAAGGGCCAAGAGGGATCCTCAAGGCTCGGTCTTTGGACCCCTTTTGTTCAGTCCGTATACGTTTGGGTCAAATGCTTCAGAATGTTTGCTATCACACACTATTTATCAATGTCCCCAAATAGCAGCAGTACAATTAACGTATTGTGTCACTCACGCTGTGACATTCATCCTGTCTATTTATGGTTAAATTGGCGGTGGCGGAGGTTGGAGCGCAGCCTTGTCCGGGTCAAGGAGCCATATTTTAAAGGTTTCCCGAACCGGGCAGGGTTTTTTCAGACACGTCACAATGAAGGCTGAAGCGACAGCTGAAACTGTCGTCCAGGTAAAAGTTTTTCTCTTCAAACCCCCCCCAAAAAAACCAAAACGAAACCCTTGTCTGGAAAAAAAACCTAAGTGTTATGTCACTGTCTAAAAATCACTGAATGTTTTGGATCTTGACTAGATTAAAAGAAATATCAATTGAATATAAACCCAGGAGGACCCAGGTTTCAAAGCAAAGATGGTGAAGCAGCATTTAGCTGTTATGCTGCACACAAGTGGAAAAAGCTGTCAACAGAGGTGAAGTCAGCCCCACGTGTAAATGCTTTTAAATCCAGGTTAAAAAAAACGATGCTTTTTTTCCCCATAACTTTAAAAAAAATTAAAATCAATTCCACTTTCAGTAATTTTAGAAAGCTTGTTTTTATTTTTTTTACTTTGCATTTGAATGCCTTGAAATCTTTTGTTTGTAAATGTGTTTAATTGTTGTCAGTATACTCTGTTTTTAAATAAGTCTGAGTAAGCTAGTTTTGTTCTCTTTGTTTTGCCTTGTCCTTCACTGTTTGTAAATGCTTTTAGGTGTTGTGCTTTTGATTGTGTTAACCACATTGCCTTGTGTGAAATGTGTCATATAAATACCCCGCCTTGCCTTACATACATGAAGAAATCGTGGCCCTCAAGGTGGTTTAGTAAACCAAAGAAATTTGTCAACAAATGTATTCGTATCTGGTCTGTTCTTGAAATATCAAGTCAAGTTAAGTCAGGTTATTGTCTGCTTTGCTTTAGCACACATGTGAAATCGTACAAAAACTCGTATTGATGTAATGCAAAGTAAATACAGGACCAACCATTAAATTTTGAGATCTGAATTCATTTTTCAGTAGCTGAAAATGAAATAATGAAAACGAAATACCTGAACAGCCTTGATTTTATTAAACTAACGTTTGCCTATATTATATTTGATGAAACCTGACAAACTGAATTTTAAATATCGACAACTACACTTGTGTCCTTTAATTCCATGACCAACATAATTGATATTTGGGTTGCTCTGCCAGCCACTTTTACATAGTAGGTGTAATTAACTATTAAAAAAAAAAAAAGGTCACAGTCAGCCACTACTGATCCTTATGGCTGAGAGATTTACCACGAAAGCCATGATAATTATGAATATTCAGTCTAGTACTCGTTGACCTAAGAGGCCAATTTGTTATCTGAAAGGAGAACTTGACTCCTTGCGTGGTTTCTTCCTTGAGCTTACCGATCTTAGGTCACTCCTATTACGTCCACTTGGATAACAAATATATATAGTTCAGCTATATAGAAAAAGCAGTCAAGCATTTAAGTCATGTCTCCTCTTTTCAAGTCTCGCTTCTCCGGTGCTTCCAGACATTATTTTCTTTCAACCCTGTACTGACGTTTTTCCAAACTCAAAGGATTTCAAATGCTTTCTTGTGTTTCAATAGTCAAGATTCATAACATGAGATCCACATTGCTTGAACTCTTTGGGCTTTGTCGATTATGGATACTGTAGTTCAACAGTGAGCTGGCAATGGAAGAACGAGCAGGAGAAGAGTATTGTCAAAGAGTGATGCACGCTCTTACCGAATACAGTTCTTGCCGGCACTGATTCTCTATTGAGCCAGAAAGACACTTGGGAGAGGATGACTGTCATGATGCATGGGAGGTACGTCTGGATGACAAAATAGCCAATCTTCCTCTTCAGATGGAAATGAGCTGTCATCACAGTGTATTCACCTGAGCGGAAGCGGAGGTCAGTTCAAAGCATCACAACTGCTGCTGCAGATTTGGGTCGCAATAGGAAATATGAATACAGTAAATGATGAGTGACAACGCAAATACGGATGATAAGCAAATACAATGAAATGAAATGATGCAAATGAAGGGAATTCATTTGCAATTCAATGTACTACAGACAATGTAAAATTACTTGGTTTGAATTATTTCTATTAAATAGCCCTTCAGCAACTTTTTCCTACAGATATATTCCAGTGGAGCCTCGAAAACGGTCTTTATTTAACTGCCGTAACAGGTGCGAGTCATCACTCAACCAACCAATGCTTTGCGACACTGCCGTAACATTGTAGCAGTATGGTAAACGGCCATATGCTACATTTACCCCCTACCTTGATGGCATCTGGAAAACTTCTCAAATAACAAACAACCCAAAACAAGGGCTAGAACGAAGCCCTTCCTGAGCTGAGCAAACCGGGTAGACTGCCGGTTTACCCGCTTAGCCTTGTGGGTTATTCTGCCACACAACAGGCTAAGCACTGGCTAAGATCCTAACATCAGAAGTCGGTGACGTAATCGTCTAAATAACGAGGCCGAATGCGAACCCGAGCTGGACGAGGCCCTGGTCCCTCAGGCATAGCTGGTTCACCATGGTCTTGAAGGCGCCTCACAGGGGATCTAGGACAAGCAGCAGGAAAATCATAGTCCCTGTCCGAGAGGTCCAGATCTGCTACAAGCCCTTTCATTCAAAGGGGTCAGTGATGCCACTCTCCTGAGGCGGCTGGCATGCCAACGTGACCCGTCGGCCAGACGGAAGGTGGCTGGTCCGAGTTGGGCAGCAATCTGAACTGGCGCTGTCCAGAATGAGTCCAATTTGTGTGAACGGCCGGGCCGGCGAATGCGGACCCAATCCGACACAGCAAGTGTGGGTTGCGTCGCCCGGCGCTTCACATCAAATCACTGCTTCATCCGCTGCTGCTCATTGGCCACCCTGCTGGATGGGGAGGACGCTGATGCTGGAGTGGCTCTTGTTGGAGGACGGAGGCGATCGAGGGGAAGCTGCAATTCGCGTCCCAGCATAAGGAAAGCTGGGGAGGTGCCAGTTGTGGCATGAGGTGTTGCTCTGTAATGTAACAGAGTGTCCTGTAGTGCGGAGGAGAAGGGAAGGCCGTCTGCCAGGTGTTCTCTCAGTCCATTCTTTAGGGTTTGGTTGAACCTCTCTACACCTCCGTTGGCCTGGGGGTGGTACAAGGCGGTCCTGATATGCGTTATCCCCCTCGCTTCCGTGAAAGCTGCAAAGTCTGCTGAGATGAACTGAGGCCCATTATCTGTCGTGATAACGTCAGGCACGCCCCACCATGCAAAAAGAGAGGATAGGAAGTCCGTGACAACTTTGGTTGTGATTGACCCAGCAGGCAGAACCTCGGGCCACTTCGAGTGGAGGTCCTATGCCACCAGGAGGAATCGCTGGTGCTGAGGCATGGCATGGAGTTCGCCGCAAATGTCGACCTGGATATGAGTCCATGGGCTGGTCGGCCATGCCACGGGCTGCAGAGGAGGGGGGGAGGGGGGTGGCCATTCTTGCCGCTTGTGAGGCATGCCGAACAGTCCTTGACCATGGTTTCTACATCGTTGTCAATACCTGGCCACCAGACTAGGCCCATGCAGCGTTGCTTGACCCTCACGATACCCAGATGTCCCTCGTGAACCATGGTCAGAATGCGGGGCCTCAAGGCGAAAGGAACCACAGTACAAAGGCCCCTAGCCACACAGACATCGTTCCAACAAGAAAGCTCACCCTTCACCTGGTGGAAGGGTGCAAGTTCCTCCGAGACCTTCGCAGGCCAGCCCTCACGGATGAAGGTCCGGAGCTTGGTTAGTGTTGGGTCCACTGCGGACGCTGCCTGAAGGTCTTGCAGTGAGACGGCAGCTTGGAGGGGAGGGGTGTGTGGAGATGGAGGATCAAACCTTGTTCCAAGGCGTCAGGGTTTGTGTCCGGTGCAGGACTGGGCGTGGCACGGGAAAGCAAATCTGCCACCACGTTGTCCCTACCTGGTGTGAACTGGGTGGTGAAATTGTAAGCTTGCAATCTCTCAGTCCACCTATACAACCGCAGCGGCTTGTGCCCCGACCCAGTTGTAGCTAATAAGGCTGTGAGAGCCTTGTGGTCGGTGCGGAGTGTAAAGTGTCGGCCATACAGGTACATGTGCCACCTCTCACATGCCCAAACACAAGCCAGAGCCTCCCTCTCCCCGACAGAGTACTTTTGCTCAGCAGAAGTGAGCGACCTTGACGCGAAGGCTACTGGGCGCTCCATCCCGTGATGGAGCTGGGACAGCACAGCCCCAACCGCAGTGTTGGATGCATCACAAGTAACGAACGTTTGGGCTTTCCAAGTCAAAATGGGCGAGTATTGGTGGGGAGGTGAGCTGCATCTTGAGTCGGCGAATGGCTGCTGAGCATGCTGGCGTCCATAACCACAAGGTGTCCTGCTTCAGGAGGGCACGCAGCGGTGCGGTCGTATCAGAGTAGTTGGGGAGGAAGCGCAAGTAAAAAGCTGTCATGCCCAGAAAGGTGGCCAGTTCTGCGGGGCACGAGGGCTCTGGCAGGCGCAATACTGCATCAACGTTGGAGTGTAGTGGACTCAGGCCAACAGCGGTCAGGCGAAATCCCACGAACTCAATAGCAGATGCCGAAAAGATGCACTTCTCCCCATTTAGGGTGAGGTTGTGGCTCACCAGCACGTCGAGCACCTTGGAGAGGCGGTCATCATGCAGGTCACGCGTCGCACCATGTACTACAATGTCATCCAGGTACACAACCACACCCGGGATGCTTGCGAAGATGGTGGCCATGATCTTTTGAAAACAGCTGGGGGCGGAGCTGAGGCAGAAGGGCATGCGGGTGTAGCGGAAAACCCCCATGTGAGTCACAAAGGCTGTAAGGTTACGACTGTCAGGGTGCAGGGGAACCTGTAAGTAGCCTTGGCGCAGGTCCAGTTTTGTGAACACAATGGACCCATAGAACATGGCGGCCAAATCCTGTGGGCAGTGGGTATTTGTCAGGAATCACCGCCTTGTTAACCATTCTGAGGTCAACGCAGGGTCGCAGACCACCCGTCTTTTTCTTCGCTGCCACCAGGTTGGAGATCCAAGGGGATGCGTCAATCCGCTCAATGATGTCAGCATCAAGAAGTTTCTGTAGCTCGGCCGAGATGTCATCACGCAGGGCGAGGGGCAGTCGGCGAAGAGGCTGGATCACGGGGGGCACAGTAGGATCAAGGAGTGGCTGATGGTTGAAGGCAGTGAGACAGCCCAAACCTGTAAAGAGCGATGGCCAACGGTGCTGCCAAGTGATGGAAAAAACCGAGTGCGCAAAACAAGTCGAAGCCCAAGAGGTTGGCACCATGACGAGAGACTTGGAAGGTGAAAGCAGGGAGAGTCCTCGAGCCATAGCGCACCGCGAAGGTGGCGGTGCCCACCATGCCAATTGTAGTGTGGCCATAGCCAAACAAGTCTTTGGCGTTGGGCTTAATCGAGAGCCGGGGAAATAGGCGTCTAACTGTGGACACGTTCAGCAGTGACCTGGAGGCTGCAGTGTCAAGCAGGAGTGGCAAGCTCACGCCGTCCAGTTCCACTGTGCACCATTTGAATGGCAGGGCGCGGGAGTCCACGGAGTGAATGGTGGTCGGGCCCGACCGGTCAGGTGAGCGGGATGAGGGGCTCGTCGGTGCAGGGGCAGAGCGGCACATCTGGAAAAGTGATTCATCTTCCCACAGCACTGGCATCTTTGTCCGGTAGCTTTGCAAGATGGCGAACGCGTGGGGTGCGAGGTCGAGCCACAGTTGGCACAAGGTCTGCGTGTGACGGCCCCTTGACGTCCGGCCACATTTACCTCGGCACCGTCGTAGGTGGAGGTGGAGTCAGAGGGTTGAGCGGTTGGAGCGACAATCTGTGCCAGGGCGGGAGCGGTGGGTGTGTCTGGGTGAGCGAGCTGCGCTGCTAATTGTGCTGCATTCTCGAGTTGGAACGCCATTTCCACAGCCTTCGACAGCGGGAGGTCGTCCGGCGACAGTAACAGTTTCTCCCGCAGCTTGGGATCAATTGTGTGCTCCGTTAATTGGTCCCGAATCATCTCCTCCTCCAAGCGGCTGAATTTGCAGAGGCCCGCTAAGCATCACAAATCGGCAATGTAGTGGTGTACCGGCTCGCCCGTGTGTTGCCGTCGTTGGCGAAAGGTAATCCGCCGGACTATCACACTCTGCGGAGCTGCGAAATGTCCGGCCAATAAAGCGACACAATCTGCATATGTCCGTGCGGGTCCGAGAGTACGAAAAATGCGCTGCCCCTCGATGCCCAAGCTGTGCACTAGCATAGCCGTTAGCCGTGCGTCGCTTGCCTCGTTTAGTCCGATCGCCGTCAGATATGTTGTAAAAGAGTCATACCGGCGGGACCACGGGACTGGTGGCTCACCGGGGAGCACGAGGAACGAGGCGAGGGGAGCTGCGTGGAATCCCATCCTCGTCGCCAAAATGTTGTGTCCGAAAAACGTGAGGACACGACTTACTTTTTCAACGGTCTTTATTTAACTGCCGTAACAGGTGCGAGTCATCACTCAACCAACCAATGCTTTGCGACACTGCCGTAACATTGTGTAGCAGTATGGTAAACGGCCATATGCTACACTCTGAGGTCGTACAATTTGCAGGAAGTTCTTTAGAGAACTACTACTTGAAAGTCACACAGACTTCTGGGCTACCAACAGAGATGCTAACCTATAGCAAGAACATTCTGAATATTTTGACAGGAATGCTTGCATTTCAACACCACTATTTTTAACATCCATTACTCCATCCATTTTCTAATCCGTTTATCCTCACGAGGGTCGCGGGCATGCTGGAGCCCATCCCAGCTGTCATCGGGCAGTAGGAGGGGGACACCCTGAACTGGTTGCCAGCCAATTGTAGGGCACATACGGACAAACCACCCTAGGTGTGATTCTGAGCACACACACACACACACACACACACACAGATATATATCCATCCATCCATCCATTTTCCGATCCGCTTTATCCTCACAAGCGTCGCGGGTGTGCATGAGAATATTCCAGCTGTCTGAACCGGTTGCCAGCCAATCACAGCCAAACACACACAGACAAACAACAATCCGCTGACACTCACACCTAGGGACAATTCAGAGTGTTGCATTAACCTGCCATGAATGTTTTTGGAATGTGGGAGGAAACCGTAGTACCCAGAGAAAACCCACGCAGGCACGTTAGTGTGCAAAATGCACATAGGAAGGCCGCAGCCAGGATCGAACACTGCACCTCTGCACTATGAGGCCGACGTACGAACCAGTCGACCAAAGCGCCGCATAATTCTGACATGAAGTATTAAATTAACTTAAATTATGTATGTATAATGACCTAAATTTCAACACAATGGCCCAAATTAAATGAACTTAGCATACAAATGTTTTGATCCTGAACATTTTTGACTCATCCCTTTAACAAAAATATTTTCTCAATCTTGATTATCTCTCTCTATCTATGCATCTCTCAGGAAGCTGTCTCAAGTGTACAGATGGCTACAGACCTTCAGTTGGAAAGATGTACCGCACTGTACAGTATTAACCTGTACATTGTACTCAATTCTAAACGTCATTAAAGGCAGCCTCAGGTGACTTTGATCATCAAAAAATGCAGATGTAAATCCTGTAATTTACCTTGTGAAGCCTTACTATTAATGACTACATTCTCTGAGATGGATTTGATTCAATGTCAAAGACAGCAGATACAAAAAGTACCAGGGTGCCTCACATTGAAAGTGCTGCAGCATTAAGCAGGCCTTCTTAAAAGAGAAGCCACGGTTAGACATGAGAAGGTGCGTTACCCGTGGCAACAGAACTGAGAAACATAGCTCAGGAGGGGGGAGCAGGAGTGTGCGAGCGGAAAGAATCAAAAGGATGTGCTGAATTTTCTCAGGAGAAGACTGTGATCGCTTGTTGAAAGGGGAGATAATAATTAGAGGATTCCACAGATGTTAATGGCAAGAGCTCATGCGCATATCCCACAGAATAGCTCACAAATACACGGCACAGAGAGATGGAGGTGGCCCCCTCCTTCACCTTCATGGCCAGTGGCACACCCACCTTCGGACAAATTATTTCATCGTTATGGACTAAACTCTCATCATAGAAGGTGTCGAGCCATAGTAGAGATGTGTTTTTTTTTTTAAATGACTACTTTAAATGAATTTCCTTGCATACAACAGATCAGAATCAGAATCATCTTTATTGGCCATGTATGTAAAACACAAGGAATTAGTGTGTGGTAGTATGAGCTACACTAATATGGCAGTAACAACAACATATAATCACAACAATGACATATAGGTATAGAAAGTCTCTCCGTACTGCAAGGCTAGCATCGTGTCATAGTACCACCCAATGATAGCCGTTCAAACAATGTGAAGAGATGGCATCGATGGTGGCAAACACTGTCAAGACCCTTCGAACAGAGCTCATTCTGAGAGTCATAAAACAGCTGGGTTAAAAGAAACCCAAATTGAGGGAAACAGCTAACAAGCGCTGGGTTCAAAAAGGACCGAGGCATTGCTGGGTCGTTGATATCCAGTGCATTGTGTTGAGGATTTCATCCAGGACATTGGTTCAATATTTTCATTCGACACATGATACAAGCTAACTATTGTGATAAGTTAATGATGGCACAAAATGTCTGACCAGGTTATTAGCATAGCTCTGGCAACAAAACAAAAAAACAACTAATTTTATCACCAACATTTTCTAGCAAAAAGAAGTAGCATTCCTCTGTCAGAGGTCACCAACAGTGTGTCACTCACATGATATTGGCAGTTTTTGCACTGGGGTCAAAAAGTGACTGATCCATTCATTAGGTGATCCAATTTCACTCAATTTTCCCCCCAACATTGAGTCATTTTGTAGAAAACAGCCCACAAGGTTTGGTCAAATTGACCCAAATTAGACTCTTTTCATCCAACTGTTGTAAGAGTGTATGAAGTGAATGTACTTGAACTTCACGACACAATCAAAAATGATAACCAGCTGTAGCTCTTCAGCCCCCCCAAATTCAATCTTCAAACCACTCCTCTGGGTCAAAATAATTAACCTGGAAAAAAGTGACCCAATCTGCTCAAAATCTACGGCTACCCACTGGGTGGGTCAGGAAGACATTCCAGAATTTTTAGTTTCTACATTTGTCAGCCCTGAAAAATGATTAAGGCTGAGTAGTACTCATGCAACGTAAAACTGTGCATACCACCTTCAATCAGGGAATGCACATGAGGACAAGAAACATGGCTTGTGTGGACCAAACTCTTCCTGCCATAAGATTCTGTAAGCCTATGAACAAATCTATCCTCGAAGGATCTTCCCAAGCCACCCATTCAGACGTCCCAGTCCCTTTGCCCCCACTGTGACAATTCGACTCAATTGGCCAAAAAGAGCACTTGATGACACAGATCACTTTCTCTGACCCCATTACCTTGACGCCAGAGACTCGCAGTGCACGGTCATTTCCCCAAGGGCTAAAGCAGTGTTATAAGTGCATCTGTAGAACCCAAGACTCTGAAAAAACGAGCAACCGAAAACAAACCAGCCAGAGCCTTTACTAAGCAGGACTGCTGAATACAGCGCATGCTTTGGCGATACCAAACTAGACTCATGCTCCAAATGATAGTAATTGCATGCCGCTAAACAAAACCATCTCCCCAATGATCCATCTTGGGCCTTACAGCATATCCATTTCCAAAGAGTGTTACCATAGCAACCCGGCCTCGGAAGGAAAATGGGCATCATCCCCTCAAGGTGGTATGATTCTACATTTTCTAACTCCGCAGATCAAACGTTTGGCAAGCTCTCCACAGCAATGACGTCCTCCGTCATGCGAGCAAATGGTTGGTGGTTGTGCTTTGACCACAACAAATGCTCCCCTGAATCTGTGCCCTGCTCCAGCTAGTTCTGCCTGTTAAAAGTGAATGCTCTAAACCAGTGATCCCCAACCAATGCGTTGCAGCACATTAGTATGCTCTGAAACAGGGGTGTCAAACTCATTTCACATTGTGGGCCACATATGGCCTCAGTAAATGTCAAGTGGGCTGGATCATTAAAAATTATACCATACTCTGCTAGAAATAACCAAATAACATGTCGTTCCTTTGTTTTGGTCTAAAGAAGCACAAGAACACTAGGAAAATGTTGAAATTTAATTAACATATCTTTTACAAAACATTTCATGAAGCACCTAAGAGTTCCTTCGACAAATGTGCAATTGACTTTTATCATTCACAATATGCATTGCAACTGCTCCCACTGACTGTACAAAGGCAACTTTAACTAAGTAATTGGTATTGAAAAATATAGTAATGCACTTTTAAGATTAAACGAGATTTATAAACAAAGGAATTTTTAAACCATTTACACGAGCATATAAAATCTAAACTAAGGAGAGTGCTATAATATGTGTAAAAAATAAAGTATTCACATGTCCTTGATAGCGTCTGCTGTGTTGGGTCTGTCTCAGTGACAGACTGAGGCTGCTGTTGTCTTCTTCTCTGATCAAAACAATGTTGTCTTCTCCTCTGATCAAAACAGTGTGTCCCCCTAGCGGATATTCCATGGATTGCACCTTATTAAAAATATTCATTCCGTGTCTTTTATGCATTTTTTCACTTTTAAATTATCCCGCAGGCCTGATCAAACCTCCTTGCAGGCCGGTTCCGGCCCGCAGGCCGTATGTTTGACACCCCTGCTCTGAAAGATCATCAGAAGTACCACAGGAAATTGTCACTTTTCTTTTGTTTGTCAGAGCCTATGGGTGTAGGCCCGGCCACCAGGCCCGGCCACCGGGCACTCGCCAACAAGCGCCATCTCCAGGCCTGGCTCCAGAGGGGGGCCCCGTGTGGGCAAGGGAAAACAGCATCCGATTTTATCATCCATTTGTCTGTGAGCCATGCTTTTTCTGCTCCCTCACTTAGGATCTGCTTGCCATGGGGGACCCTACTAGGGGCAAAAAGCCCCACACCATTTAATTTAGCTCCTAGAATCATTGGGACACACAAACCCTTCCACCACGGGTAGGTGACGGCTCACGGAGGGGGCTATTTCTTCTCAGTTTCTATCAATGATCATCAGTCGTTTGAAAAAAAAAATTGAAGGCCGGAATTTTAATAGATCATGATGGTGGCCTTATATGATGTACTATTTTTTAGAAGAGACTAAACTCTTCTAAATATTTTTTGTGCTGACTCAGAATCTGCCCTTGTGTTTTCTCGAGCACATCAGGTTTTAATAATAATTATAATAATTATAATAATAATAATAAAGCGAAATATAGTAATTTAGAACTGTTTATGATGTAAGGTTTACAAAAAGGTGGATTTTTTTCTAAAACCTCATAGCTCTAAATTACAACGTATGGTGAAATTTGTACCGTGAAAAGCTTTAATAGGTCAAACTTAAAAACAAAAATATATCTCAAAAACCTAATGTGCTAAAAAAAAAAGTGAAGACATTTTAAAACCATCATCAAAATTACATATAGAGAATAGAAATTCTGAACATCTCTGATTCAAATTTTCTGCTGACCAGTGGATTTTTTTCCTTCAAATGTCACACTCCTGTTCTCTTTCAAGTGTCAGTAAATCAAGACCTTGCAGCAATGAGGCACAATGCACGTCACCAAGACCCAGAAACTTACACAACCCGCATCCTTCCTTCTATTATTTAGGCCCTGAAATGTCAGGGTCCCCGTTAGCAGCATGAAATAGTGCGGATTAAATAACACAATTCCCTTTAGATGTGTGTTCTGTATGTAAAACGCGCACGCTCTATGCATCCAAGTGTACAACACGCAAATGCTTTAAAGTAACAAGTAGAACATGAACGTGTTGCGAAATAATACGAATTTTGCAAGCGCGTGACGCTGTGTTCACATGTTTGTGCAAGATGTCCGCCCCAGTGTCGCCCCAGAGCACATTTACTCGTGCCAAATGACCTAGTTTGCAAGTACGCTACATTAAACCCTGACACACCACTAATGAATGATTCATTTAAAGTCAGCCAATCAGATAATGTAGAGCGACTAGTTGAACCAAAGAAATAGTCACAGCCAGGCATTTTTCTTCCTATGAAGACATCACACGCACTTATCCTCGATAGGAGCGTTTCGTTCATGAAAGGATAGTCCTAGTGAATGAAATAGATGCTGGGATTCCCTTGATAGTGAAAGGCAGTCGCTGGGGAAATACATTATGCTGGGCAGTGAAACAGTCACAAAAGGAAGGAGAGGCACAGGATTTAATTTCAAATGTTGAAAACGACCTCAAACAGCTTGCATTTAAACCTTTACGTGATGTGTATTATGTACAGTAATTTGAAAAAGAATGCTGACTAGGAACTTAAAAATGATGTTTTTTTAATATGATATGTGGAAATTACAAAGATTGCGATTCTATATTTACTGGTGAATCAATATTTTGAACAAGGCCGACCCGATGGCTTTGTTTTCATCCGTCCATCCATTTTCCAATCCGCTTTGAACAACGATTCGCACTCACACTCACACATAGGGACAATTTGGAGTGTTCAATCAGCCTGCCATGCATGTTTTTGGTATATGGGAGGAAACCAGAGTACCCGGAGGAAACCCACAGAGGCACAGGGAGAACATGCAAACTCCACACAGGAAGGCTGGAGCCAGGATTGAACCCACAACCTCTGCACTGTTAGGTCGACGCACTAACCACTAGACCACGGGGCAGCTCTGTTGTCTTCTCACATATATATATAAATAATATATATTGTAATATATATTATATATATATAAATAATATATATTAGAGAAGACAACGCTGCCCCGTGGTCTAGTGGTTAGTGCGTCGACTTCTAACAGTGCAGAGGTTGTGGGTTCAATCCTGGCTCCAGCCTTCCTGTGTGGAGTTTGCATGTTCTCCCCGGGCTTGCGTGGGTTTTCTCCGGGTGCTCCGGTTTCCTCCCACATTCCAAAAACATGCATGGCAGGCTGATTGATCACTCTAAATTGTCCCTAGGTGTGAGTGTGAGCGTGGATGGTTGTTCGTCTCTGTGTGCCCTGCGATTGGCCGGCAACCAATTCAGGGTGTCCCCCGCCTACTGCCCGAAGACTGCTGGGATAGGCTCCAGCACCCCCCGCGACCCTAGTGAGGATGAAGCGGTTCGGAAAATGAATGAATGAATATATATATATAGCGGCTGGGTAGCTCAGTTGGTAAGGCACAGGTTTGGCATACGGGAGACGGGGGTTCGAATCCTGCTTGGGGCAAAAATGAGCACATAACACCATCAAGTGTGGGTCCTTGGGCAAGACCCTTTCACGCTATGCCTACCTCATACAATGATGAGAGACAATAAAATGAATGACATGCCGGCTCAGACGTCGCCCGGCCAAACAAGGTCTGCGTCAGGTGCTGGGGAACCAGAGCACCTTGATGAAAAATGGGCTACTGGAACAAAGCGGAGATGGACGAGATGCGATAACATGGCTCTGTTGGAATGCTACTACTCAAGCAACCCTAGTCAGAGGGGTTACATGCAGAGAATGGGGGCTAAATGGTTACTTCGAAACCCACAGTTACGGTTGACCACGAAACAACTAGTAGCTCAGTGTTCCAACATCCACAAACGGCAATTGCTGTCACAGCTTGAGATTGATGAGGTACAACGCAGGTTCCATGGTGGAGGGCCCCAGGCTGCCAGATCGGAGGAGGAGGTCATACCAGAGATTGGGAGGCAAGCCCCAATGAAGGCCGATGATGAGATTGGGAGGCCAGCCCCAATGAATGAAATGCTGAGCGAGGCAGCAACTGACCTGAAAGCTAAGATCATGGCAAGAATGAAAGCTGGGCAACCTAGAAACCAATTACAACGGCTATGTGAAGTACCACCTGAAAGCCTCATGGAAAGTGTGAATGCAGCACTCAGGGCGATCCCTACGGTAACGATCACAGAAACCAATGAGCTGATATACGCTTCAGCATCAGTGATCCTAGAGATGCTTGGCTATAAGAGCAACCATGGGAGCCATGAGATACGTTACGCACCATGGAAAAGACGGTTGGAGGCTAAGATCAAGGCGGCTCGGAAAGATGTGAGTCAATTGACGGAGGCCCAGAGAGGTGCGATGAAAAGGCCGATACCCAAGAGGTACATCCAGATGACCATACCTGAGGCACTCGAAACTGCCAAACAAAGGCTCCAAGCCTTGTCCAGTCACCTAAAGCGGTACACGAAAGAGAATGAGGCCAGACGAATAAACAGGCTGTTCGCAGCACAACCTGCGAAAGTGTACGCTCAGTGGCAGGGTCCTAACAGCAGCGCTGACCTACCAAGACTGGAAACTGAAAGGTACTGGAAAGGCATATGGGAGAAGGAGGTTGCACATAACAGCAGTGCACAATGGCTGGTGACCCTGAGAGAGGCGCACAGCAACCTCCCTGAACAGAACCCAGTTACCATAAGATATGAAAAACTGGACAGCACCAGGCCCGAACATGGTCCACACCTACTGGCTAAAGAAACTCACAGCACTCCATGAGCGCCTAGCAGCACAAATGAACCAGTTGCTGAGGGATGGGATTCATCCAGGATGGCTAACCGAAGGACGAACGATCCTGATCATGAAGGATCCCTCAAAGGGTGCAGTCCCATCCAACTATCGGCCAATAACCTGTCTCTCCACAACATGGAAGCTCATGTCAGGCATCATTGCGGCTAAGATAAGTGGACACATGGATCAATACATGAGCGAAGCACAGAAGGGCATTGGTAGAGATACCAGAGGAGCCAAACATCAGCTCCTGGTTGACAGAACAGTCGCACAAGACTGCAGGTCCCGACATACCAACCTGTGCACAGCCTGGATTGAGAAAGCCTATGACTCGATGCCACATACATGGATCATTGAATGCTTGGCGTTGTATAAGGTGAACAGGACTCTAAGAGCCTTTGTTGCGAACTCGATGAGGATGTGGAAAACCACACTTGAAGCCAATGGCAAGCCACTTACCCAAGTGTCCATCAAATGTGGCATATACCAAGGTGATGCACTCTCCCCACTGCTGTTCTTCATAGGACTGAACCCCCTAAGCCAAGTAATCGCCAAGACAGGATATGGATACCGCCTCAGAAATGGAGCTACAATCAGTCACCTTCTCTACATGGATGACATAAAGCTGTATGCGAAGAGCGAAAGGGACATAGACGCCCTGATCCACACAACCAGGATCTACAGCAGTGACATCGGGATGTCATTCGGGCTTGAGAAATGTAGTCAGATGGTGATTCAGAGAGGCAAGGTAGTCCGCACTGAAGGGGTCTCACTCCCTGAAGGAACAATAGCAGACATTGAGGACAGCTACAAGTACCTCGGTATACCACAAGCCAATGGCAACCTCGAACTGGCAACAAGGAAAGCGGCTACGGCCAAGTACCTCCAGCGGGTGAGGCAAGTCCTATGAAGCCAGCTCAATGGCAAGAATAAGACCCGGGCAATAAACAGCTATGCCCTGCCAGTTATCAGATACCCTGCATGAATAATAAGGTGGCCAAAGGAAGAGATTCAGACCACATACGTTAAGACCCGAAAGCTCCTAACCATGCATGGAGGATTCCATCCCAAATCCAGCACCCTGAGACTGTACGCAAGCCGAAAGGAAGGAGGCCGGGGGACTAGTGAGTATGAGAGCCACTGTCCAGGATGAAACATCCAAGCTCCATGAATACATCAAGGAGAAGGCTCCAACGGATGACGTACTCAGAGAATGTCTCAGACAATGGGGAACAGAGGATGAGGTGCTGGAAGAGGGACCATCATGGGAGGACAAGCCCCTACACGGGATGTACCACCGGACCATAACTGAAGTGGCTGATCTCAAGAAGTCCTATCAGTGGCTAGAGAGGGCTGGCCTGAAGGACAGCACAGAGGCGCTCATCCTGAGCACCAGAGCCATTGAGGCCCAGATATATCACACCAGACAAGACCCAAGGTGTCGGTTGTGCAAAGAAACACCTCCGAAGGTGGTGGAGAATGACCGAGCGAAGATCCTGTCGGACTTCCAGATCCAGACTGACAAGATGGTAATGGCGAACCAACCAGATATCGTGATCATAGATAAAGGGCAGAGGAAAGCCGTTGTAGTGGATGTAGCGGTCCCAAGTGATGGAAACATCAGAAAGAAGGAACACGAGAAACTCGAGAAATACCAAGGGCTCAGAGAGGAGCTGGAGAGAGCCTGGAAGGTAAAGGTGACAGTCGTGCCTGTGGTGATCGGCGCACTCGGGGCAGTGACCCCCAAACTAGATGAGTGGTTGCAACAGATCCCGGGAACAACATCGGACATCTCAGTCCAGAAAAGCGCAGTGCTGGGAACAGCAAGGATACTGCGCAGAACCCTCAAGCTTCCTGGCCTCTGGTAGAGGACCCGAGCTGAATGGGGGACGGACACCTATGTATATATATATATATCCATCCATCCATTTTCCGTACCGCTTTATCCTCACTAGGGTCGCGGGGGGTGCCGGAGCCTATCCCAGCTGCCTTCGGGCAGTAGGCGGGGGACACCCTGAATTGGTTGCCAGCCAATCGCAGGGCACACAGAGACGAACAACCATCCACGCTCACACTCATACCTAGGGACAATTTAGAGTGCACAATCAGCCTGCCATGCATGTTTCTGGAACGCGGGAGGAAACCGGAGCACCCGGAGAAAACCCACGCAGGCCCGGGGAGAACATGCAAACTCCACACAGGGAGGCCGGAGCTGGAATCGAACCCGGTACCTCTGCACTGTGAAGCCGACGTGCTAACCACTGGACTACCGGGCCGCCCTATATTCATTCATTCATTCATTTTCCGAACCGCTTCATCCTCACTAGGGTCGCGGGGGGTGCTGGAGCCTATCCCAGCAGTCTTCGGGCAGTAGGCGGGGGACACCCTGAATTGGTTGCCAGCCAATCGCAGGGCACACAGAGACGAACAACCATCCACGCTCACACTCACACCTCGGGACAATTTAGAGTTCACAATCAGCCTGCCATGCATGTTTTTGGAATGTGGGAGGAAACCGGAGCACCCGGAGAAAACCCACGCAAGCCCGGGGAGAACATGCAAACTCCACACAGGGAGGCCGGAGCTGGGATCGAACCCGGTACCTCTGCACTGTGAAGCCGACGTGCTAACCACTGGACTACCGGGCCGCCGTATATATATATATATATATATATATATATATATAGGGCGGGGGCGGCCCGGCACGTCGGCTTCACAGTGCAGAGGTACCGGGTTCGATCCCAGCTCCGGCCTCCCTGTGTGGAGTTTGCATGTTCTCCCCGGGCTTGCGTGGGTTTTCTCCGGGTGCTCCGGTTTCCTCCCACATTCCAAAAACATGCATGGCAGGCTGATTAGACACTCTAAATTGTCCCTAGGTGTGAGTGTGAGCGTGGATGGTTGTTCGTCTCTGTGTGCCCTGCGATTGGCTGGCAACCAATTCAGGGTGTCCCCCGCCTACTGCCCGAAGACTGCTGGGATAGGCTCCAGCACCCCCCGCGACCCTAGTGAGGATAAAGCGGTTCGGAAAATGGATGGATGGATGGATATATATATACACATATTGGGCTACAACTAACTAATGACTATGTTAATTGTTTTGGATTAATCATCTTAATTTCCATCCCTTAATTAAAAAAATAGGACATTCATAATTATTTTTGTTGCGTGTGAAATTTAAAATACACACCTCAGTGGTGGCACGCCCACCGCTGCCTATTTTGAATGCATTCATCAACACTTCCTTGGAGAATTGAACATTAAAAAAGATAATTTCTACGAATAAAAACTGAGAAGCCTACTTACTCCACAGACAATGATGCAAGATAAAGCCGATGAAGAGAAACTCCAAATAAATGAACAAGACACACAAATCACATTTGAAGGCTGACAACAGGCTGAAAACATGAAAGCAGCAGCAGTGATCTCCCAGCATCGACGACTCTCCCCTGGTGTCTTGCTGTTTCCGCAACTGAATAAGACTACTAAAATTAGATCAATGCTGTCTTGAGAATCACACACAGTTTCAGATCTCATCTACTCCAGAGCCTTCCTTATGAAAACAAAACAGCGGATTGTAAAATGCTCAAATAAAGGAATGGAATTAATGCAAATCTACTGAGTGTTCACATCCCCCCCCCCCCCACCTCCACCCCACCACCACCAGTATCACCCAACCTCAAAACTGAAATGAGTTTGTCACTGCATGGTTTTGTGGAGTCATGTCTGATATACTTCATCAGCATATACCAGGGGGACTGGCCCCAAGTCGATCCGAGGGGTGTAGAGGGAAAAAAAACCCACCAAACATTTCTGTGTCTGTGCATGTTAGAAATATATATACTGTATTTGCATTAATGCGCACTGCACCCTAATCATTCTATCAGTCTCACTTTCACAAAAAGTTTTTTAAAAGAAAATAAAATAAAGCAGGTCATCTTGAACCTACTGCGGCACCGGAAGTTGTTAGCGCTCAGCAGTCTGCAGTTGCAGCCTGTGGTAAGAGTTGTTGCGCTATATCTTTTATCGTTATCAGTATTCTCATTCAGAGATTGTTATGTACAATTCATCGAGGGGACGGGAAAAGAATAGGAATCTGGAGGGTCGAGAGAAGCATTTTAAAACGGTACGCGTGAGCTACGATCGTTAACAGGCTGTAAAAGTTCGTTGCATGCCTCAGCGTCAGGCTGTTGCGCATTATGGCATGCGTGTGTGTGTGCGCGTATGTGTGTGCGTATGCACGCGAGTGCGGTAACTGGTCAATCGCGGCAGGTTGGTTGATTGAAAAGTAGATCTTCGCTCAAAAAGGTTTGGGCACCCCTGGCATAAACACGACTGATATGTGTCATTTGAAATGTACATGGCACCAAATGGTCAAAATAAACTGGTGTAAACACTCATTTGAAATTCCGCAAAGTATAAATCTACCCAAAAAGCATTAGTTCATTGCAATTGTGTAAAAAAGCAGTACACTTTGCTCACAGTGAAAAGCTAAGCTGTTCAACCAAAACAATAACCCCAAATAACAGATCTAGATCTGCGGTTGCCATGGTAATGACAGCCGGTTTACCATATAAACCTTATAATCACTACAAGTCGAGTTAGATTGAAGTGATGAGCTACAGCCTTCAAAGATAATGATTTTCAACGACAAATGAAAGTATTGATATGGACACATCCAAACTACTACATCCAAACTCGTTTTTGCTTTCTGCTTTTGTCAAATAGCCTCTGTAAAGGAGTATGGAGTAGTATTGGAGAGGGCGGGGGGGGGGGGGGGCAATGAAGGCGGAATGAAGAAAAGAGTCACATATTTATCAAGTCAAATCAAAATCCCCACATGTACCACAACATTAACTTTCTGTCTGTTACTTAATTCAATGCACACCAAGTCATTCCCCTACTCATTGGGAATTTTAGGCACTCGAATAGGAGGCTAAAATCATCGATAGGCACAGCAGCCATCATTTTCTACTCTGTGAGCATCCCTTCTGTCACAAGTGGCAGATACCCTTCCCTTGTTTTTGTCCTGTACTATATCAGCATCATTCATTTGTTTTTACGGCTAGTTGTTTATTGCGCACACGCCAACACAGGCAAAAAGACACAGCAACTAGACTGCATATAAAGGTCTGCCCATTTTCATTCTCCATGGGGAGTTTTGGTAAAGTGGAAAGGCTTGTAAGAGCAGCAGCACACCTGTCATCCTGCTTTTGGGTTTCTGGTCCACGCTAAATGCAAATTAGTGCTACAGTGGCGCTTTCAAATACTTGTTTCATTCTGTGAGCATGCTTGTATCTCAAATCATCTTTCCCCACTGAAATGAATAATAGATGCCATTAATTCCCACCCCCAAAAAAGAACAGATTTTGGCTTATTACATACCGGGTAATAGTATTCTAATATTGTACTTGATTTTTTTTTAAAAACATAACTGTGATCATTTACATTGAAACTGTTTGGAAGTGATGGTGATGGTCATTCATTTGTCTGTGCCACACATGCAGTTCAGGTTAGTAAAAACATCCACATGGATGTTAAACAGCAATGGTGAAGGTTTTACGTTGAATGTGGAGGATGGCTCAGTGTGACTTGAAGATGTCAAGATTGACTTTAATTGATTTAGTTTCCTCCAAACTTTGACTCGTCTGAGCATGCGCTTACCTGTACTTGATTTAAGAGTTTCCTGCCCCGCCGTTTGTCCAAGCAAGTCATACTGATTCAGGCGCGAGCTTTCTCCTTCCACGACTACGGAATCAGAGGCATTCAGAGTCCAAGCGTAAGTCACTTCAGAGATTGTGTAAGCATCTAAAGACAAAAACAAAACACACCACAGAAAATAAATATGGGGCAGCCACCATACACATTTTAGAAAAGGATTATAAAACATATCTTTTTTCTTAGTAGTTCTCCTTTCATGGAACAAAATTATTTCACATTTGTGTTGATGCTTTGATACCTATTAACCCTTTCATGCCCCTGTAACCTGATAACATGCCGTCCACTGTAGTAACCGCTGTGCGGAGGAGGGTTAGTAAACTGTATTTTAATTTGAAGAAGACAAAAGCATCCGATGTAAAGAAGTGGAAATGACAGCTAAAATATTTCATTGGTTTGACTGGAATGTCTCCTCAGTCTTGTATCGCGGCACCTCTGAAGCCAAATCCGAAGCAGGTGTATTATTCACAACTTTGCCACGGGTGTCAGTGATGGCAAAATGTGATGATGATCACAGAACCGGAATTTATTGTGACAAAAGAAAGTGCGACATATGTCTCTGTCGTGACTATTGAGTAAAATATGACAAAACAAAAACAATAGAAGAACGGAATACACAGCAAAAAGTCAACAAAATCACCTGGCTCATCAGAAGCACGAGCAGTGAAATTAGGAGCGGCTCTTAACAGACCTTGAGGTGTGTCACCACGGTCATCACTTGCTCAAAATTTTATGAATGTACAGTAATCCCTCGTTTATCGCGGTTAATGGGGATCGAAACCACCCGCGATAAACGAAAATCCGCGAAGTAGCGACCAATTAACATCTTTTTTTTTTTTTTTTTAATCCGCCAAATGTCCCCAAACGGTCCGCCAAACAACTGCGAGCTTCTCGCGGACCGTTTGCGGACCTTTTGCAGACTTAAAAAAAAATTATTATACATTTTTTTTAACGAATGTTTGAAAAAAGCCGCGATACACCGAAGCCGCGATAAACGAACCGCCAAATAGCGAGGGATCACCGTATACAGAGATTAACTTTACTATTAACAGCAGGTACTGTAACTTTGTTTTCGTGAGCAGGAGCAGAGCATTAACAAGTTGAAAGAAATAAGTTTCAGTGAGCACTCTCATCATCCATGTTACTCACAGCTGCCAAATTTAAGCGGACAGGAGTGAAAATCCATGGGGAAATCCTCCAGATGCATCGGGCACTCTGCATGCACGGTTAACCTGCATCCAATTCACAAACAATTACACTTGGAAAATGCATAAAAGATATCAACAGAAGTTAGGCATCTCTCAAAAACCCACCAAACCCCAAATCTAACTCACACGTCTCATGCACAATTTAAAACACAACCCGTCTGGAATACCTTGAGGCAGAAATAATTCATCTGTGCTGTAATCAGCGCAGCAAAACAAACACGGTTCTCTGGATGTCACAAAACCGAAATATGTTGGGATATTTTGATAAGGATATTCACTGTATGCAACAAAGGTGGCGCATACATGTCCGTACAGTAAACATTATTTACAGGACAATAATCCCTCGCTTATCACAGGAGTACATGCCAGACCACAGCCAAATTAAACGAAATCGGTGAAGTAGTGACCAAGTATTTATTATTATTTATTTATTAATCACAGGCTTCTCTGGGTACTCTGGTTTGCACCCACATTCCAATAACATGCATGGCAGGCTGATTGAACTCTAAATTGTCCCACGGTGTGAGTGTGAGCGTGGAGGGTTGTTCGTCTCTGTGTGCCCTGCGATTGGCTGGCAACCGGTTCAGCGAGCCTATCCCAGCCCGAAGACGGCTGGGATAGGCTCCTGCAC